>OX940958.1:10000000-11200000 GCA_954870475.1 Euphrasia confusa
AAGATACTCCCCGAGTGATCTTGCCTCAGCTCTAGCAGAAATGCCTGTAGCCACATCATTTCCTTCGCGGCTTCCGTCACAGCAACGTACTCCGCCTCACAGCTCGATAGTGCTACTATCTTCTGCAACCTCGACACCCAGCTAATCGCGGTACCCCCGAAAGTGTACACGTACCCAGTAGTGCTCTTCCTACTATCCACGTCACCTCCGTTATCCGCGTCCACGAACCCAAGTAACCCCAAATCAGATTTTCGGAACCTCAAAGCAAAACCGGAAGTCCCTCTCAAGTATCGAAAGATCCACTTGACGGCTTCCCAATGTTGCTTCCCCGGATTACTCATAAACCGACTGACTACTCCCACTGCATGGGCAATGTCAGGCCTCGTGCACACCATAGCATACATAAGACTCCCAATCGCAGAGGCGTAAGGGACCTTATCCATATGCTCCATCTCCTTCTCGCTCGTCGGCGAGTCCTCCTTTGACAAACGGAAGTGACTAGCCAAAGGAGTGCTCACGGGTTTCGCATCCTCCATGTTAAACCGTGCTAGCACCTTCTTCAGATACTCCTCTTGAGACAACTCAAGACCCTCTTTACTCCTCGTGATTCTCATCCCCAGGATTTGTTTGGCAGCACCCAAATCCTTCATAGAGAACTCCCTCGATAGACTCTTCTTGAGCTTGTCGATCTCCGCCAAACTCGCCCCGACTATCAGCATATCATCTACATAAAGGAGCAATATTATGTAGGTACCTCTTCCAAGACTCTTGAAATAGCAGCAGTGGTCCGCCTCGCACCGCGTGAATTCGACCCGCTTCATGAACATGTCGAACTTCTTGTACCACTGTCTCGGAGCTTGCTTCAACCCATACAAGCTCTTCTGAAGCTTACACACCAGCTTCTCCTTGCCTCGGACTTCAAAACCCTCCGGTTGCTTCATGTAGATTTCTTCATCTAGATCCCCGTGAAGAAATGCGGTCTTTACATCCATTTGCTGAAGATGTAAGTTCTCCTTCGCCACCAAGCTAAGCACCACCCGGATGGTTACCATCTTGACTACCGAAGCAAATATCTCCGTGTAGTCGATCCCTTCCTTCTGCTGGAACCCTTTCACCACTAATCTCGCCTTGTACCAAACGCTTCCATCGTGTTCTTCCTTTGCCCGGAAGACCCATTTATTGTGCAAGGCCTTCTTCTCCTTCGGAAGCTCGGCTAGTTCCCAAGTCTGATTCGACATCAATGAGCTCATCTCTTCTTTCATGGCAGACTCCCACTTGATCGAATCCTTCGCTTGTATAGCCTCAGTGTAGCTCTCCGGCTCACCCCTATCAGTCAGCAAGATATAGTTAAGGGAAGGTGAAAATTTATGGGGAGGTCTTCTTACCCTAGTCGACCTCCACGGCTTTGGTGTGACTGGATCGATGTTGGGATGAGCATTCTCATCTTGCTCATCCTCGCTGCTCGTGTTGTCCTCTTCGATCTTCTCAGTCTCCACGACCTCCACTGGAACCTCCTCCGTGTCTCTCACGGGATCAATGCTCTCTTCAACCACCTCGTCTTTACCCTTGTACAAGACCGCCTCGTTGAAGATCACATTTCTGCTTCGGATCACCTTATGATTTTCGGCATCCCAAAATCGGTACCCGAACTCCGTGCCGCCATATCCAAGAAAGAAGCACTTCTTGGATTTGGGATCAAGCTTGCTACGAGCAGCTTCGTCGATATGGACATACGCCAGACACCCGAACACCCTCAAGTAGGACAGATTCAGCTTCTTCCCACTCCAAACCTCCTCAGGAATCCGATATTCCAAAGGAACCGACGGTGCTCTGTTGATCAAATGAGCTGCCATGTCGATGGCATATGCCCAAAACATTTTAGGCATCCCCGAATGTAACCGCATACTCCGGGCCTTCTCATTTAGCGTCCAGTTCATTCGCTCCGCTATTCCGTTCTGTTGTGGGGTCCCCGGAATAGTCTTCACCATCTTGATCCCACTCTTGACACAAAACTGTTTGAAGTCGGCGTCAACGTACTCACCACCGTTGTCGGACCTCAAACACTTCACCTTGAGATTTGTTTCATTCTCAACCTCGGCTTTCCATTTCCTGAAAACAGAGAACACGTCACTCTTATTTTTCATGAAGTACACCCATACCTTCCTTGTGGAGTCATCGATGAAGGTAACATAGTAGAGTGATCCTCCGAGTGAGGCGACGGGAGCTGGACCCCAAACATCCGTGTGTACTAGTTCCAGCTTCTTCGCCTTGGGCTCCCTTCCATCTTTGGAAAAACTCACTCGTTTCTGCTTTCCAAGAATGCAGCTCTCGCACACGTAAGACTCAATCGCCTTGAGTTAGGGCAGCAGCCCGTTCTTTGCCATGATCTTCATCCCCTTCTCACTCATGTGCCCCAGCCTGCAATGCCACAATTCGGTCTTCTTGGTGTTATCAACAACACCAGCCGAGTCCCTCACGCTCGTCGTCATGTAAAGTGTGCCCGTCTTATGACCTCGAGCTATGGTCATGGCGTTCCTCGAAACTTTCCACGACCCATCTCCAAATGACACCCGGTGACCATCACTATCAAGCTGGCCCACCGAAATTAGGTTCCTCTTCAACCCCGGCACATGTCTGACCTTGGAAATCTTCCATGTTTGCCCATTTGACATCTTTAGGTTGATATCTCCCATCCCGACTACATCGAGTGGCTCGTCATCTGCAAGAAATACCTTTCCATAATCACCCGAGACGTAATTCAACATCACCTCTCGCTGTGCAGTAGTATGGAAAGAAGCCCCTGAGTCCAGCACCCAGGAATCGATCGGTGAGTCGACCGAACAGAGAAGGACGTCCCCATCATCGTCATCCTCTTGTGTTACCGCATTTGCGGTTCCCTTCTTCTTGTTGTCACTCTTCCCCCGAGAGCGACAATCCCTCTTGAAGTGCCCCGTCTTCCCACAATTCCAACACTCATTATCCTCGGACTTCGAGCTATCTCTTCCACTCCTAGACTTGGATCTCCCTCTGTTCCTGTTAGCATTCCTACCCGAGTTTCTCCCCCGGTTCTCCACACTCAAGACCGAACTAGAAGACTTTCCCTTGAAATCCTTTCTTTGGATTTCCTCGGCTAGGATCTTATCTCTAACTTCGGAGAACTGCAGATTCTCCTTCCCCATAGAGTTGCTAACAGCTGCCCGCATGGGCTCCCAACTATCCGGCAAAGACGCAAGTAGGATCAAAGCGTAAATTTCATCATCGAAATTCACCCCGACTCCTTTCAATTTATCCAAGATGGAATTCAGCTCGTTGATATGGTTGGCTGCGTTTGCATTGTCCGACATCTTCAGGTTGAACAACTGCTTCATGAGATACACCTTGTTGTTCGCTGAAGGTTGCTCGTACATGTTTGATAGGGCAGCCATCAAATCCTTGGTTGTAGTAATTGAGCGCACGTTGAATGACACGTTTGAAGCCAAGGACAAACGTATCAATCCCAACACCTGCCTGTCGAGGCTTTCCCATTCCTCGTCATCCTTGATCTTCTCCGGTCTACCCTTCAAAGGAATTCCGAGCTTCTTCCCATAAAGGTAGTCCTCGATCTGCATCTTCCAGTGCCCATAGTTATTCCCGTCAAATTTCGTAACCCCGAACGAGGTGGTGGTGTCCGTCATCGCTTTTCCCCGATCGCTATAACCCTAGCGCTCTGATACCAGTTGTTGGGATAATTCGCGTCCGAATTCCCCTCCTGAAAAGCACACGAACAACACAAGAACGAAAAATACGGAATAAAAGAGAGACAAGAGATTTATAGTGGTTCACCCGTTAACGAGGGCTACGTCCACTCTTGCCGCTGCAATAATTTTACTAGAACGATTATAGGACTTGATTACACGACCTTGTAATGCTATAATACGACTCTAGACTTTCTGGAGGTGTTAACCCTATTAAACACGCATAGGGTTCATATATATAGGGGAGGAAAAACAATTGGGGAGAAAAATCCCGCTTCTGCGTAGAAGCCCCCACTTGTCGGCCGACAAGAATGGGTGTCGGCCGACACCTTCAACACGAAACTCGTGTTTCACCTCGGGCTGGAGTGCGGTTTCCGCAGAATAGCTCGGTCGACCGCCTGTCGGCCGACGGGGCCTGGTGTCGTCCGACACCAGCCCGGAACACCGGTTGAACCTCCTCGGCACCTCCCCGGCGCCTCCTCGACTCCGTCGTCTTCTCCGATCGTCTCTCGATCGTCCATCGGTCGTCTTCGGCTCCGGCGTCTTCTCCGGCGTGAATGAACTTCACACCCAACAACAACCTCCTGCCCTCCTTCCTATTCATAACTTGCCTAAAGAAAAAGAAAAAGAAACAAAAAACCTTTTCCTTTCGTTGGATGATAGACACTTCAGACTCAAAAGATGTCAATGAATGAAAGAAAAGTAACTACTAATAGTTTTATAATAGAGCTTGACTGTATGATAAGATGATTTCTAGTTCCCACTAGTTTTAAAAGATAACCTAAAAGTACCATTATGCCACACTGATCTATCCATCCATTTAGACATCAAGTTGTTCCTACACGAATATAAATTACACGAGGCAACCAATATTACTACCTCCTCATAAAAAAACTAACATGATGATTTACAATAGGAGTGGTATAAGTATAACACCAACAAATATAATAGTAATAATCAAGGCTGGGAGCACACCGTCATACTGAGGAAGCAAACTGGGACCTGGGACATATCCACATCCCCAAAAAAACTACCGACAGGATCAGAACTAGATATACGCTGACAGAATACCCTTTCAAACAATTTGAACCTTGCCAAGCAGAAAATGATGTCGGTAACATAAATGATTTCACTTTCCCACTTTTATTTTGTCCTCGTTTCACAGCCGGCATTGGATTGCGTCTTGTACCACTCTCTTCATTCTCGTGGAGAATCTCATCTTCTGAGTCCCCAGACATGGAAGCCCTGTCAATATCTTTGGACACCTGGAATCCAAAATCAAAAGAAGAATTTACTACAGGATGAGGAAATGTGTATCTTTTCTATCATTCATGGTTATTCAGATAATAACGAGGTGACATAGAACAATATGTCTATTAGTTCGATATTAATTCATCATCACATTTACGAGTCCATACTTAACCAAAAGAATACAGGGAAACTAACCTCCTTGGATGATAAGGCACTTAAGCCCGTCAAAATGCGCATTCTCCTTGAAGCAGTTCCCTGGGTTGAAGATTTTTGCTGGTTTCGTGGCTGACGAGATTGAAACTTGATTCCAGTTTCACTAGCAGCAGTATTGTCACCTTTGATAGTACTGCCATGAGAAAATGTCTCAACTGGTTTATAGAATGATCCCTTAACTGTATGAACAGATGACTCAATTTCTTCAACAGCATAGCGGGTATGTGAACGATCTGTAGATGGTGCAACTTGGGAAAAACTTGGATATATTTGCCCCTGCAGGGTGCGCTATATAATGTCCTCGTTAGCATCAGATTTTGAAATTTATGAACCATCAAGAGCTACTACATCAAGGTTAGAATACAACTAAATATCTACAACAAATGTTTTAAGAAAAACATTTAATCTTAATTAGAAGTTAGAACAGTGTTGAGGACAATTTACATTGATTATCCCAGTGAATGCATAGGGTTTCAATTATTTCAGTAAGTAGTATGAATTATGCCTATAGAGTTAGTGTTATTGACAGGAGTTATGGTTATCCCTGGATAGAGTATTTTGGCAGGTACCATCAGGGGATAGTGGGAAACTATCAAGCGGATGTATTATCGTATTTTCTTCCGATTACTTCACCTTTTGTCTGTCAAACAGGCCATGTGAAGGTAATATAGTGAAGGACTGAAGGTAGATCCCAAGTAATGACACATATAATAGACAAAAACCACATATGCAAAGACACTAGTTTGCGTGCTTTTTTACCTGTGGTTGAACCATTCTTTTATCCGTCTCCGCATGAAATTTAAAACCATATCCTTCACAGATTGCAGGTGGTGTTTGTTTTGGGTAATCCATATACCCAGCTTTAGATCTCTCTCTCATGAGTAAATTGGTCTTGACGCTAGTTGACTCTTCACCAAAGTAGTTCGAATTGTTTTGGAGGCCTTCCAATAGCTCTGACAGGGATGCATCCTGTTCAGATGCACCGTCTTGAAAAATCAATCCATTTTGTTCACTGCCAAAATTATCAGCAAACGGAGAACCTACACAAGCTCCCAAATCAGAATAACTGTGTGACAGCAAGGAGTCCAAGATCTTGCCTTCGAATTGATTGTACGTGGTTTCTTCGCACATTGAAGCTTCTCTTAATGGTACATACACCTGATAAATATGTTTTTGGATATAAAATACATAATTGCTTACAGTGATGGGGTCATTACAAATATCACCACTGTCGCTTAGGATAGCGGCAAAAAACAAATGATAGAATTAACAAAAAGTAACGAGGTTTTTTGATTCATACAAAAAGCGTATCGCCCCTTGCATTATACTATAGAATATTAAAGTTGTTTCCTTAAAATTAAACTGCCTCAAGTCATTTTTATTTTTAAAATCTTAATGTTTATCTGAGTTTTTCTGTAAATATACCAAACCTCGATAGTGGTTTTTGTAATCATACCTAAGACGATAGATAAAGTTAAGATATAGTGTCCAACGAGAGTTCAAATATTCATATCTAACCTCCATAGCTGTTTCTTCCCCCGAGTGATCAACTCCATCAGATGCACAGCTTTCAACAGGCGCCGGGTTAGTAGAAGTCATGCAGTCAGCCTCATCAACCGTCAACCATTTCTTTATGTCCTCTGGTTCCTTGACTATTTGTAAATCCAGCATTGCAGGTTCTCGGAAAAGACTCGAGGATACGTCATCTGGAGATGATTTTTCGGTTGAAGGGAATGATCCAGTATGGTCAGCTCCATCATATTTTGAATTCTCTAGTTTCTCATCTGTCTTGTGAAACAAGCGACATAGGACATAGTCTACCTGGACAAAGTGTAAAAAGATTGGTGAGCTCATAAATAAAAGTGATCGATGGATAATAATAAACAATTTTGTGGTGATGTTACTATTAAACTTCACAAAAACTTCTATTATTATTAGATAAATCATACAATATTGATAAAAATGCATCATTCAAAATCAAAACTATTGGTCCCTATGAAGAAAAATGTAATGTTTGAAATTTGAAAATTTATGGACATCTTGAAAATTGAAATTTTGTGTAATTTGGAGGAGGCTGTTCCATAAGGTCAGTGGAAATTTTGTAAAATAATTCCGAAATTTGGATAGAACTAATTTCAGAGAATAGCAAAACTTGAGTTAGTTTGAAAATCTACATATTCAACTTAAGGCATCCCTTGAATAGACGATAACGCGGATACATCTGGATTCTGGACGATAATTATGAGTTGAGAAGGTATTTAACTAATGACAGATTTAAGGAGAGGTAGAAGAAATAACTACTGACCTGTCCAGGGCCAGTACCATCAAGATCTGGTTCAGTAGCACGATATTCGTGCATTATCCAATTTGTACGTTCACCCTTTGGAGCACGACCCTTGTGAAAAACTAAAGTCTTCTTCATGCCAATTAAGTGAGAATCAGAATGACCCTTGCGGGCCTTAATAGAACGATCCTTGCCTGTGGCTTTCCAGTAGCCAGCTTCCGTGGCCCGGTTAGAGCGATGCCCATTGGGATATTTTTTATCACGGGGGCAAAGGAAGAACCATTCAGGATCATCTGACTTTATCACAGAGAGAGCTAGAAGACAAAAGAAAAATTAATTATTTTACAAATGTGTTTTCAAAAGAACAAAAGAAAAGATAGCATAAGAAAGCAGTAGTTTATTGTCCTACAAACTGAAAACTGTGATTCCTTAAAATTTGTGGGTTTCAGTACCTTAAATGAATTACTCATATATAAGTGTCTAAAGATCATAACAGCATATTCTTATCCTGGATGAGCAAATCATGTGATTATACCATGTATGAACATCAGAAGTACCTTCATATTATTCTTACTTGTGCTTATTAGATCATATCAAGTGATTTTTGATTTAAAAAAAGATTAGTTAGTGCTAATTGACTCTGAATAGAGAACCAATGCTTCAAAATACGAGGCTCGTATTAGAGCATTTTGTTAGAGAGATGAAAGCGTACACCTCAACAATTTTGAAACGAAAAGATACAAAAACAATCTCAAAATATTAATAGTTAAAATACAAAGTTCATCAATAACAGTTAATAACACTATTAGTTCAGGAAAAACTATAGTATAAATTAACGTCAAAGTCATTCAAAATAGGTAGCACCAAAGTCATCAAACGTCTAATTTGCTAATTTGATGTAATATAAGTATATAACAAAAAAGGTATTAAATACAATCAAATGGAGTATAAATACAATCTAGACCTGATAGAAATCCTTACAAGGTAAACTTGTGTTGTTAGAATTTCGGCAACACTTTCAGTTTTTAGGCTTATCCAAATGGTAGAATAAATATAATCGAAGTACAGAAAAGGAAAATTAACTCTACTAAATAAAATGATTAATCAATATTTTTTTTCGGTTGTATATTTTGTCTTGATGTAATTACAATGAAACCTCAATGGATTTACAACATAAGAGTATAGGAGTAAACATGACTATGAGTTACAGAATACCAATTGGAACACTAAACTCCAAACAAAGATAATCTACCAAACCATAAATTAGTGAGCATGCCTATAGTGTTCTAAAATACAGCCTATGCGGACAGGGATAGGCGGGTTGGGATATAAGTGGGGTCTAGGCGGGCTAAACACTATTTTACAGAAGCTATAAGTGTCGACAACCTGAAATATAAAACAAATTAAAGTAAAAAAAGGTGTTGTAATTCACATTACTTGTACTGCAAATTCTAGGCTTCAAGCCTTCGGCTCTGGCTGTTATTTGGTCACAAATGCACAATCTTGTTTTTTATAATCTTTTTAACTTGCTATAGACTATTTTATTAGTGATTTTTAATGATATTAATTAAGAAAATAAAAAATATCGAAATGCTACCGCCTAGTGCTTTTTGGAACATTCTATAATATTTATTCATATACTCTACTCAAATAACTTTTAATATAACTATATTTTAACAATTATCCAATTAGCGCATGGATTAATTAAGACATAATTCTTTCATGCTAAAATTAATTAAATTTCAAAAATTTCTAAAGCAACCTTTCTCCTAACAAGAAGTATAAAAACAACGAATAGATAATATGCATCATTTGAATGCTCAAGTATTACATCATCATATTTTGATGCATTTAGTCACGCTAATTGATCATCAATCTGTAAAAGAAATAAAGTAACAAGACTGCAATTTCGGGTACAAATTTTAACTTCACTACGAAGCATCATATTTGATTCGAGTAGTTTTATCGGCATAAATAACCAAGACTGTATCACTAGCAACTATGAACTAAAAGGAGTACAGTTATACTACAGAGGCTCCAATATTGGGTATATACTATATAGAGTACCTTCACTAAGCACTCAGATTCGATTCAAGTAGTTTTCTTTTATTTATCGACATATATAACCGAGTCTAATTCACTACCAACTATGAACTAAAAGGAGTACAATTATACTCGAGAGGCTGCAATATCGGGTATAAAGTGTAACTTCACTACGAAGCCCTCAGATTCGATTCGAGTAGTTTTATCCACATAAATACACAAGTCTGATTTATCGACACGAACTAAAAGGACTACAATTACAGATACACAGCATTATTTTGACACACAGCTTCTATGAAAAACATGAACATACACACATGACACATCAGAAGAAGAAGCAGAAAAAGGAAAGAGAAAAGGCATACCAGGTAGATCCCATGGCTCCCATTTACAGACATCGACCTCGGGGATGACATCAACCTCGGCATGGCGGCCGTTGATCTTCAACCTCAAATAATGGCTCACGAGCTCCTCGTCCGTCGGCCGGAATCTGTACCCCTTGGGCAACGCCCCTATCTTCATCGAACCCATCACTTCACCATCCACGGTAAGCAACGACGATTTCACCCCCAATTATCAAAACCCTAGAAATCAAATCACAGTGTAGTAAGTAACATAAAGCGAAAGAAAGAAAAGAAAAAGAAAACTTCTCGAGCTCCACTATTATGCCGGAGTTTTGTTTTTTTTAATCATTTTTTACTTTTTCCCGCACGCTCCAATCCGGTTTACTTTACCTTTTTTGCTTTTTTTGTCACGTGTCTGTCAGTTGTCAACCGAAATGGTCCCGCGTGTTTCTGAGTTTTGCACGATAGTAGTTTTGTAAATATACGATTAAATATTTGGTATGAAGTAATCACATATTTGATCGGATGTTCAGTATACATACCGTTCAAATCGACTATTGAGTAATCACTAGGTGTGCGTAGGACGGGATTAGGGGAATCTCGTTCCGTTTCGAAAATAAATTTTCGAGGCGGGGCGGGATGGAATTTGCATTTTAAAAATTCGTCCTGCACATTCTAATCTCATTTGAGTTCGGGTCAAGATCGGGACGGGATCGAGATCGGGACTTCCCGTCCCAAAATATTAAATAAAAAATAAAAATAACAAAAAATAAAAAAATATAAAATAATAATATTATCGACTTATAAAACAATAAAATTTCAAATAAAATAAGAATTGATAAATTTTTTATGACAAATATACATACATATACATACACACGTATATATATTGAATTGATTTAAAATTTTAATTTAAACATAAATTATTAAATAAGTAAAATAATATTAAACTTATTTATATTCAATTTTAATAATATTTTGACCGTATATAAAATTTCAAAATAAAAATGTTAGTATTTTTAAAGACAATTTATATTAGAAAAATTAAATTATTTTGAAATATTATGAGATTGTAAGAATATACTTAATTAAATAATAAATTTAATTGGGATTATGATTAATATTTTGATATTTTATTAATTTATTTGAAAAAATAAAAATTATATTGTTATTAAATAAATTATCGGGACAGGACGGGATACAACGGGATCGTCCCGATCTCATCCCGTTCTGTTATGAAAAATTTAAAACGAGACGGGATTGTCATTTTCAAAAGTAATCTCGTCCCATCCCGCTAATTTTCGGGATGAGATCGGGATTTCGAGACGAAGTGCCCACCCCTAGTACTCACGTATTTGATCGGATGTTCAGTATACATTACCGATAAAAAATAGAGTAAAGAAAATATATGCAAAAATTATTTGTACTAGAAGAGGTTATATATTGTCAGTGAGGGAGCCAGAAAAAATATCTAGTAAGATTTTTCTAATATATATATATATATATATATATATATATATATATATATATATATATATATATATATATATATATATATATATATATATATATATGTTGGAATTATTATTGTTGTAATTTAATAATTCATGTATTTTGACCAAAGTTTGTAATTTTTTATGGCTAATAAAATGTATTCGATTTCGAGTTTAATCGTTACTATAATTATCTATGTGTTACGAGGTAATTATGAGATTTTATTTCGTCAAAATCCGTTAATCGGTGAGTGAGAAATAAATGTGTAAAGATTGCCATAAATACTACTTTGGTAAATGGAAGCAATTATTATTTTATTGAGAAATATGTTATCCCACATAGAAAGAATACCAAAAGTCATTTCTCTTTAAATGTGATAAGAGAGTATGAGTGTTCAACAAGTTGACTAAGTCCATGCACCCCTAGCGGTACATGGCAAGGGCCACACGCGCGCGCCCCGCCCCGCCCCACCCCGTCCCGTCCCGACCCGACCCGACCCGGGCTCGGACGTGGGCTTGGTCCTGGCTCCTTGGTGATTTGGTCAATTGGACTCTGGGCTGGACCTGGGCTTCCCGGGGCCCACTGGGCCACTTGGATCACTTGGGTTGGGCTGTACCTATCTTTTTGGACACGGTCCAATTGATGTTTTGGGCTCGACTTTATTCAGCCCAGTTGAACACTTTAATATTTAATTAATTGGGCTCGTCTATAAGGCCTTGAATATTAATTAATTGGGCTCGTCTAATCAGCCCAGTAATGCTTTTGGATATTAATTAATTTCCGAAATTAATTAATAAATTAATAATTGTGAGTGGGTAGCAGTTGTGGAGTGGTTTCTTCCACTCGGTGGAACTGCCCACCAACCACTGAAAGTGGTGTAACTCCTACACAAGTGAAGTCTATAAATAGACGAGCATTCATTCATTCAACACACGAAAAAATACAGTCTCATTCCATCATTTTGCATTTGCTCAGTTCTCACAGTTTCTGTTCAACCGAGGGTTCGATTCAGTGTGCATTAGTTCGATCCCCGATCAGCCGTTGTATCTTTGGGGTCAGAGAGCCTGTAACCGTTGCATACACGGGGCTTTACTGACTTGCGGAAAGTGCAAGCGCCTCGGCTTCAACCTCGCTCTCTCTCTTTCCGCTTTCTGTTTGTTATTACTTCCGTTGTCGACTAATCCCGTTTATTATTTTGTCTAACAATCGCAAGTCAGTAAGGATGTCTACCGGAAGTGAAGCCAACAACGATGCCCAGAAGAACAAGGAGATTCCTGTCATCAACGTCGAACAACCAGTCAACAACAAAGAACTTCTCATCGGTAAGATCCCAGTGCCACTGCCCCAGACCATCCCGAATGCCGAGAAGCCCGAGAAGTTCACTGGTGTCGACTTCAAAAGGTGGCAGTCCAAGATGATGTTCTACCAGACCACCCTCGGCCTTCAGAAGCATCTGACTGAGGACCCTATGACCATAACTGACAATGACACTGCTGAGAAGCGCTATGCTTTCGAAGCCTGGGGGCAGAGTGATTATCTCTGTCGGCACACCGTCCTGAACGGGCTGTGCAACGAGCTGTACAATGTGTATAGCACGTACAAGTCTGCCAAAGCCCTCTGGGAAGCTTTGGAGAAGAAGTACAAGACCGAGGACGCTGGTACAAAGAAGTACGTCGTCGGCAAGTTCCTGGACTACAAGATGGTCGACTCCAAATCTGTCATCTCCCAAGTCCAGGAGTATCAACTGATCTTGCATGACATCGCCTCTGAAGGGATGAAGATCAGTGAGTCCTTTCAGGTGGCGGCTGCCATCGAGAAGCTGCCTCCCGGGTGGAAGGACTTCAAGAACTACCTGAAGCACAAGCGAAAGGAGATGAGCCTTGAAGACCTCATTGTCAAGCTTCGGATCGAAGAAGACAACCGTGATCGAGAGGTCAAGCCTGGGAAAGTTCCTATGGAGGCTCGGGTGAACCTGACTGAGCCACATTCTGCCAAAAGGAAGAACACTTCCAAGGGTAAGGAGCCAGCCAAAGTCTGGAAGTTCTCTGGGAATTGCCATAACTGTGGCAAGCCGAACCACATGGCCAGAGACTGCAACAAGCCGAAGAAAAACGGGCAGAAAAAGAAGCGACCAAGTGCCAACGTGGTTCAACACGAGCTGACATGTGCTGATATGACTGCTGTGGTCTACGAGGCCAATCTGGTTAGCAACAACAAGCAGTGGTTCATTGATACCGGAGCCACTCGACATGTCTGCTCTGACAAGGATGCCTTTGCTTCTTATGCTCCTTGTACCGGTCGCAAGCTCCACATGGGAAACTCCGCATCGTCTGAAGTTGCTGGAGTTGGGAACGTCGTCCTCAAATTGTCTTCTGGAAAAGAGCTGAAGCTGACTGATGTGCTGCATGTCCCGGACATCCGAAGGAACCTGGTCTCTGGTTCTGTTCTTGTGGAGCATGGCTTCAAACTTGTATTTGATGCTAATAAATTTGTACTTTCTAAATTTGGACTGTTCCTAGGTAGGGGTTATCTTGATCAGGGTCTTTTCAAAATGTCTGTAATGGCTGTTCGCCCTCCTGTTGCCTCGAGCTCTAATGAAAAAGTTATTTCCTCTTACTTGATCGAGTGTTATGATTTATGGCATTTTCGTTTAGGACATGTAAATAAAAATGCAATAAAAAGACTTATGAACTTGGAATTAATTCCAACTTCTAAAATAAATTCACAACATAAGTGTGAAATTTGTGTTGAAGCCAAAATGGCTAAGTTACCGTTCCGATCAGTAGATCGTTGTACCGAACCTCTTGGACTTATACATACTGATATATGTGACTTAAAGTTTGCACCGACAAGAGGCGGTAAGAAATACTTTATCACATTTATTGATGATTGTACGAGGTTCTGTTATTTGTACTTATTAACTAGTAAAGACGAAGCCTTAGAAGCATTCACTAAGTACAAAACCGAAGTTGAAAATCAACTTGATAAAAGGATTAAGATAGTCCGTAGTGACCGAGGTGGAGAGTACGTAGCTCCTTTTGAACAATTATGTTCTGAAAATGGAATAATACATCAAACAACAGCCCCGTATTCGCCTCAGTCAAATGGCGTTGCTGAACGAAAGAACTGGACATTAAAGGAAATGATGAACGCTATGTTAATCAATTCTGGATTACCCCAGAACATGTGGGGGGAAGCCGTTCTGACGGCAAACCACCTACTGAATAAGATTCCCCTTAAAGGGAAAAATGAAACTCCTCACGAACTTTGGAAAGGACGTAAGCCATCTTACAATTACCTTAAAGTGTGGGGGTGTTTGGCTAAGGTGTCGGTTCCTGAGCCAAAACGAATGAAGATAGGACCTAAAACGGTCGACTGTATCTTCATTGGATATGCTTTGAATAGCATGGCATACCGTTTCCTAGTACACTATTCTGAGAATCCAGAAGTGACTAAAGGAACGACCATTGAGTCGAGAAATGCATCATTTTTCGAGAACATCTTTCCGAGCAAAGATGGAGCTGGTCCAAGTTCTTATAAAAGAACTCGTGAAGAGAGTTCTGTACCACCAATAAATGAACCTGGTAATGAAGTAGTTACAGAACGGAGACGTGGTAAAAGAGTCAAAACAGCTAAGTCGTTTGGACCTGACTTTATCACGTACATGTTGGACGATGAGCCGAACTCTTATGGTGAAGCTCTAGCTAGCCCAGATGGACCACTTTGGGAAGAAGCTATTAATAGCGAAATAGAGTCCATCATGCAAAATCACACGTGGGAATTAGTTGACCTTCCTCCCGGCTGTAAACCTTTAGGATGTCGTTGGATTCTAAAGAAAAAATATAGAGCCGATGGAACGATCGATAAGTTTAAAGCCCGGCTGGTAGCCAAAGGCTTTAGACAAAAGGAAGGTTATGATTTCTTTGATACATACTCACTTCATCCATTCGAGTATTAGTCTCGATTGCTGCATTGCATGATCTCGAAATTCACCAAATGGACGTTAAGACTGCATTTCTGAATGGTGAATTAGAAGAAGAGATATACATGGAACAACCTGAAGGTTTTGTTGCACCTGGTGAAGAGAAAAAGGTGTGTAAACTGATAAGGTCGTTGTACGGACTTAAACAAGCTCCTAAGCAATGGCACTTAAAGTTTGACAATGTTATGTTGTCAAATGGTTTCAAAATCAAAGAATGTCACAAATGCGTGTACATTAAAGGTACTCCGACAGAATTTGTGATAGTATGTCTCTATGGACGATATGCTAATCATGGGAAGTAGTCGTGATCAAATCACGAACACTAAGAACATGTTAAAAAGAAATTTTGACATGAAAGATTTAGGAGTAGCAGATCTAATCCTCGGGATTAAGATTAGCAAAACCGAAGAAGGAATTGTTTTGTCACAATCTCACTATGCTAAGAAAGTGCTCAAAAAGTTCAATGCCTTTGATGGTCCTGAATGTAGGACTCCGATTGACAGAAGTCATTGTTTTAAAAAACGGACGAGGCGTACGCCTCGAGGCGCGCCTCGTACCGCCTCGAAATTTCCATGTTCTGAGGCGCACGAGTCAAGACCGTTTCAAAATTTATACGCCTTGAGACGTGAGGCGTACGAGTCGAGGCACATCCGCCTCGACTCGTCTGAGGCGGTCTTCATATTTTTTTTTGTATTTTTTTTAAATGACATTTTAAATTTTATAATTAAGTTAATGTTATTAATTATACTTGACCCAATCTATGATCAATTAGTTTAACCTTAAAATATTATTATTCTATATTTAATCATCGTCTCAAAGTTTAAATTTTTAATAGAATTTCTCGTTAAGAAACTTAACTTATCCAAGTACATTGTTTTTACATTTTTTTTTTCTCTTTAGTACAATTTTTTTTCTCTTTCTCTTTCTCATTTATACATTTTTTTATTTTCAACAACTTATATTTTTATGTTTAATTTTTTTACATAATTGTTATTCTCTATTGTCTTTCTCTAACTTTATATATTGATTTTCAAAATGATAGTGTCAACGAAAATATTTAGACTTTGAGTTATTTATCATTGTATTCGGGTAATTTATTTAAATAACACTTAATTTATTAATAATAAATTAAATGTTATTTTATAATTGTAATATAATAAATTTTTTCTAATAATTTTATAATTTTTTTTGTTTTAATTTGAGGCGTACGCCTCGTTACGCCTCAAGGCGTACGCCTCACGCCTCAAGTGAAAAACGCCTCAAATACGAGTCACGTTTTTTAAAACATTGACAGAAGTATCAACTTATCCGTCAATACGGGTGAACCGGTAGCTCAGTTGGATTACTCCCGAGTAATAGGTAGTCTGATGTACCTAACGAATTGTACTCGTCCTGACTTAGCCTATTCGGTTAGCAAACTGAGCCGGTACACGAGCAATCCAAGTCATGAACATTGGGATGCTCTGAAAAGAGTGTTAAAATACTTGAAACACACTCGAGATTATGGACTATACTACACAAGATATCCTAGTGTACTTGAAGGATATTGTGATGCTAGTTGGATCTCGGATTCAAAGGAATCCAATTCCACTAGCGGTTATGTCTTCTGTATAGGAGGCGGAGCAGTCTCGTGGAAATCCACGAAACAAACTTGTATAGCCAGATCCACCATGGAATCCGAGTTCATCGCTTTGGACAAAGCCGGTGAAGAAGCTGAATGGCTTCGAAACTTCTTAGAAGATATTCCATGCTGGAAAAAGCCTGTGTCTCCAGTAATGATGCACTGTGATAGCCAATCGGCTATAGCGAGAGCACAGAGCAATATGTATAACGGAAAATCTCGACACATACGTCGAAGACATAACACCGTTAGGCAATTGATCACAAATGGAGTGATTTCCTTAGACTATGTTAAGTCACAGGAAAACTTAGCAGACCCTTTGACGAAAGGGATGACTAGAGATCAATTAAGTGTGTTGCTAAAGGGAATGGGTTTGAAAAACCACAACTAAAGAATGACCATGGCGGTAACCCTACCATGCTGAGTGGAGATCCCACGAACTTGGTTCAAAGGGAAAACTAAGTCATGCTAGTTCAGTTAAGCACTTGGAAATAAAGATTTCCGTTTCCATCCCTATGAGCAAATAAGTGCTAGAACCTGAAATGTGGTAAAGGTTAAGTCGTTGAGACTTTTAATGAATCCCACACCTCGAAAAGGTGGAGTATTTCAGGGTACTCATGCTGGGAGGTCACCTATATAAATGTGAAGTAAAGGCCGCTTCAAAAGTAAACATTTATGAATCCAAAGAGTTGTCCAGGGCCTAAACGGACACAACAGAGAAATGGAAACTGATAGGGATTTGTTGTGTGACTATCATTGACTAGTTGTACACTTCGGAGGAATAGTTCAAGGCATCACGTCCACTAGGCCGCCAGTACATCCGATGATTTTCACTAAGGGAGGTTCAAGGCCACAAGCTACCTTTCCAGAAGCAATAGATCCTTCCGAGAACCGAGCACAAGAGTCTGCATTCATGGCATTTGCATTGATTTCACTCATGTGGGGGATTGTTGGAATTATTATTGTTGTAATTTAATAATTCATGTATTTTGACCAAAGTTTGTAATTTTTTATGGCTAATAAAATGTATTCGATTTCGAGTTTAATCGTTACTATAATTATCTATGTGTTACGAGGTAATTATGAGATTTTATTTCGTCAAAATCCGTTAATCGGTGAGTGAGAAATAAATGTGTAAAGATTGCCATAAATACTACTTTGGTAAATGGAAGCAATTATTATTTTATTGGGAAATATGTTATCCCACATAGAAAGAATACCAAAAGTCATTTCTCTTTAAATGTGATAAGAGAGTATGAGTGTTCAACAAGTTGACTAAGTCCATGCACCCCTAGCGGTACATGGCAAGGGCCACACGCGCGCGCCCCGCCCCGCCCCGCCCCGCCCCGTCCCGTCCCGTCCCGACCCGACCCGACCCGGGCTCGGGCTCGGGCTCGGGCTCGGGCCTGGGCCTGGGCCTGGGCCTGGGCTTGGGCTTGGGCTTGGGCTTGGGCTTGGACGTGGGCTTGGTCCTGGCTCCTTGGTGATTTGGTCAATTGGACTCTGGGCTGGACCTGGGCTTCCCGGGGCCCACTGGGCCACTTGGATCACTTGGGTTGGGCTGTACCTATCTTTTTGGACACGGTCCAATTGATGTTTTGGGCTCGACTTTATTCAGCCCAGTTGAACACTTTAATATTTAATTAATTGGGCTCGTCTATAAGGCCTTGAATATTAATTAATTGGGCTCGTCTAATCAGCCCAGTAATGCTTTTGGATATTAATTAATTTCCGAAATTAATTAATAAATTAGTAATTGTGAGTGGGCAGCAGTTGTGGAGTGGTTTCTTCCACTCGGTGGAACTGCCCACCAACCACTGAAAGTGGTGTAACTCCTACACAAGTGAAGTCTATAAATAGACGAGCATGCATTCATTCAACACACGAAAAAATACAGTCTCATTCCATCATTTTGCATTTGCTCAGTTCTCACAGTTTCTATTCAACCGAGGGTTTGATTCAGTGTGCATTAGTTCGATCCCCGATCAGCCGTTGTATCTTTGGGGTCAGAGAGCCTGTAACCGTTGCATACACGGGGCTTTACTGACTTGCGGAAAGTGCAAGCGCCTCCGCTTCAACCTCGCTCTCTCTCTTTCCGCTTTCTGTTTGTTATTACTTCCGTTGTCGACTAATCCCGTTTATTATTTTGTCTAACAATATATATATATATATATATATATATATATATATATATATATATATATATATATATATATATATATATATAAAACAAAAAAACATGAATAAATTTAAAATAATTGAATTTTACGTGATTTCACCGATTGAAAACATTGCAAAATCTTCTCGTTATCAATTGATAAAAAAAATATATTTTTCAATATACACAATCAAACTATCATTCATCCACTCATCTTCCATTTGATTTCGCAAATAAGTCTTGATAATCTTCATGGCCGAAATATATATATATATATATATATATATATATATATATATATATATATATATATATATATATATATATATATATATATATATATATATATATATATATATATATATATATATATATATATATATATATATATATATATATATATATAGTCCCTTTCTTATGCGGACGATGCGTACGAATTTAACAAGTTTTTAATATTATATTATTAGTTTATCTACGCTATATATTAATAAAAAAATTCTACGCTAAATACAGTATTAATAAAATTTTGTCTATGTATATATATTAATAAAAAAAATCTAATTACTGTCTAGTCAAAATATTTTTGTTACAAAATGTTCAGATATATATTTTTTTATATTAAATTAATTTTAATATATCTTATTGGTTGTGTTTTTCTTTCGTGAATACGTGAACGGTAAGATAATCTTTTCTATTTATTGGATAAAAAACTTAGCAGAAAAATTACTAAGATCAAACACTTATTTTTTATAATTTAATTTCAATTTAGATACATTGAATTAAATTTTATTAAATTAATTTAAAAATAAAAATAATAATTTATTTCTTCAAATACAAATTAAAGTTTAAGCATTATTCATAATTTAAAAAAAAAATTAAGAATGTGAAAAAATTATTATTATTTTTATAAAAAAATTAATTCAAATTTAGTTCTAACTTATTAATTTCTTAAACTGTAGTATTAAATTGATATTTAAAAATGTGTAAAAATAATTATTATTTTTATAAAAAAAATTAATTTAATTTATTTTTCACTTATTAAATTCTTAAGCTGTAGTATTAATTTGATGGAAAAAAACTAAATTTAATAATTTTTTTATTCGTTTTAATTTATCAAATATTTTTATTTATTTGTATTAATTTTTTGTTTAATATATAAAATAAATAAATTCATAATTTTCACGTTTACAAAAAAAATAGCATTTGAGAATTGAGAAACGTTTTATTAATAAATATATAGAGAGAGAGAAAAAGAAAATAATAATATTAATGAATATAATATTCAGAAACTTAGGAAGTTCGTACGCATTAGTCCGTGTAGGAAACTCTCCCTATATATATATATATATATATATATATATATATATATATATATATATATATATATATATATATATAACAAAAAAACATGATTAAATTTAAAACAATTGAATTTTACGTGATTTAACCGATTGAAAACATTGCAAAATCTTCTCGTTATCAATTGATAAAAAAAAAATATTTCTCAATGTAAACAATCAAACTCATTCATCTACTCATCTTCCATTCGATTTCGCAAATAAGTCTTGATATTCTTCATTGCCGAAAATGTTCTCTCCACAGAAGCATTGTCAAGTGGCGACGGGTAAAATCAATGTCAACTCAATAATTCGATAAACCAATGGAAAAATCAAATGCTTACCCGTTTCAACCATTTTTCGCACAAGACTTCCCAAACTGCTTAGGAAAAAAAAAGAGGATTACATCGAACATTAGCAATGAAGAAACTACTAAGATGTTGTGGAAGATACAAACAATCATTTCTTGAGAAATCTTCGGAGTAGGTAATATCAAGACTCATGATTTCATCAACGTTAAATCGGGAGAAAGAATTTCTTGGATCAAGGCATGCTATACATTTAATCAAATCAGTGCTCATTTCAGAAAAACGAGTATCCACCTCTTGAATTGTTAGGTTAAATGTACAACCTATTATTAATCATAATAAAAATAAATTATTCTTAAGTATATTAATTTGTAAAAAAAAAAATTAATAAACATAAAGTTGAAATAATAGCTCCATAAATAGCTCCACGCTATAATGATGTAAATTCTCGATCAATTGTGCTACATTTCTTTTATGATCACGCTGCTTCGGTATAATGGCACTCATATCAAGCAGAGAAATTTTGTGGAACTCACAAAACTTATTTGCTTGATCAAAAATGATTTCCCATCCTTCATTTCTAAAGTTTTCTAGTCGAAACTTCACACTTTGGATCAATGACATCGCTTGAACAATATTTTGATCTTTTTGTTGAAATGCAAGGGACGACTCATTGGTGATACCTAGCAAATATTTCATCAAGTGCAACATGAATACAAATTCATAATTGTCCATCTTTTCAATCAAACCCCCGGCTGTACTTCTGTTATCAGAAGAAGTGGCACCCTCACGTATATTCTGCAATACTTTTTCAATCGAAGGCAACATAGAGCATAATCGAAGCAATGTAAGGTAATGTGAGCCCCAACGAGTATCTCTGGGCCTTTTCAAACTAGTTTCTTGATTCTGACCTCTTCCACTAGCCACTTCGTTATCATTAAGTTGTTCAATCAATTTCTCATGTTGCAATTTTCTAAGTTGATCATTTCTCTTGCAGGATGCTCCTGTGGTATTAACTATCATGGAGACATTAAAAAAATCCTTAACATCCCTAATGCTCCTAACAATCGCAACAATAATCAATTGGAGTTGATGAGAGAAACAATGAACGTAAATAGCATACGGATTTTCCTGCAATATTAATGCTTTCAATCCGTTGAACTCACCCTGCATATTTGAAGCTCCATCATAACCTTGACCTCTTAACTTGGATAAAAATAATCCATGTTTTGAAAA
Organism: Euphrasia confusa; assembly: GCA_954870475.1. Taxonomy (NCBI): domain Eukaryota; kingdom Viridiplantae; phylum Streptophyta; class Magnoliopsida; order Lamiales; family Orobanchaceae; genus Euphrasia; species Euphrasia confusa. The sequence goes on from OX940958.1 coordinate 10,022,006, forward strand.
TAAATCATCAATGGCGCATTTCAAAGTATGAGAAGAAGTGTCATCCACATGCACAATTCTAAAGAATCTCACAATCACATATCCTTTAACATTCACATATCTTAGAACAACTCCCATTTACTCTTTCACTAAAATATCACGAGCCTCATCTACAAAAATCATAAAAACTTTTATTTCCAATATCATTAACTATGTAAAGTGTGACTTTAGAAGCAAAAGCATTTGTTAAGTCTTTTTGAATTTGTGGGGATATCATTTGATTATTACCCGGAGCATTAGGACCCGATACTTTGACAACACTATCACTATGTTCACCAAGCCAAATAAACAACTCAAGAAAATTACCTCGATTAGAAGAAGTGGTTTACTCATTATGTCCACGAAAAGGCAATCATTGTTTCAAGAGAAAACGAGTCACATCCAACGACTTTGTCAAACGAGCACGGTAAGCAACTTCCATCGCACGAGTATTTGATCGGAATATATTTGATACACTATGACTTTGATCTTGAAAATCCTCAAATTGAATTTTAAAATCATTGTGACAACTACATGGTAATTGAATTTTTCTAATGCATTTTTCCAATTATCACAACCCATTTTTGTGAATGCGTCTTCTCCATATCAACCATCTTTATCGGGATTCTTAAATAAATAACACCAAAAATAAAATGCTCCATCTTTTGATACGCTATACTTGATCCAAGAAAACATTTTGTACTAAACATTTTGAAAACTACGTTCTTGAATGCCATATTTTTTTCCAGATAGATATGGCCAATTAGTTGACAAGGCCGCTTAGTCGAATATTCTTTTCGCACACGATCTCGAATAGTAATATCATATTTCTCAATTGGCTTTCATAATCTTAGATCGCTAAAAATTTCATTCGAGTTCAATTCAACTTCTGCACGAGATTGATTTTCCAACACAACGTTAACATTAGGTCCACTCGGAGTCGAAGTAGAGGATGAATCATCTTTGCGAGTTTTTTTAAAATAATGCTCAATCGTCGATCTACATTAAAAACATAAAAAAACAATTAATTATTTCATACATTAATATACATAAATTAAAAATAATCGAAAACTAAATATTGAAATTGTAGAAATTTAATATGTTTAAGATTTTAACGGTACAAAATAGAAAACTGAAAACTGAATATTTTAAATTTCAAATAACATAATAAATTTTAGATCTCTGTAACTAAGTAAACGGTAGAAATAAATAGATTAATCCTAAATCTACAAAAAAAAAAATTTAAATTGTAGAAAATTAATATCATGATTAATCCTAAATATAAATTGCAAATCTATTCTTAAAAGAAAATAAATAACACGATAAATCCTATTAAATCAATCACAATCAAAATAAATATATAAATATTATAACCTCATCTAATTAGCTAAACGGAAGAAAAACAATTGTATAAAAAAAATTAAACAAGTACCAGTTATTTGACTTGATGCGTTGCCGGTAGAGTGTAAACAAGCAGTAGAACTATAGAAGTGTGAACTTAAAATGATAGTAATTTATTTAAATTGAATAATACTAGGTGAAAAATAAAATAATTTATTAATTGTGTCGAGATTAATTTTAATTTATTTAGATAAAGTTCAAACAGTTACAAATCATTATAATATATAATTTTAAAATTTATTAATTGTAATTATTAATTGTGACAGATGCGTAATAATTAGTAAGATGTACTCATAATTTTTCACACGGCTCTCTTAGTCGGGGGAGTGCGGTATTATAGAAAAATACGCAGCACTCCCTACGCAGCGCTGCAGCAACAACTCAGGTGTTGCAGCAGCGCGTTGCAGAAAATAAGTTCGTTTGTTTATTATTTGATTTACTTTGTTTGAGTAGATTATTTATAATATCAGAAATATATTGAAGTATATTTTGATACGATGTAAAAGACTGCAGCGGAATAATGAAAATCGTGTAAAAACAAACGAACGAACACACACACACACACATAATGAAAAGCAAGAGAAGACAACGTAATAATCTTGTATGGGTATTTAAATTATACCTATACGAATGTGCCTTATGGCAAAAATGATTAATAAAGATCGATTGTCTTTACAAAATGTGATCTTGAATATACACTCGACTACCTTTCAGACATACACACATGTATTCCTTAGGTATCGTATTCAAAGATCACAATCAAACCATAAACAAACTACAGTTGAATATGTTATGATACAAAGTTTCGTAGTTGAAAGATTCGATCACTCTCGATGAAATGAGAATAATCGAAGAAGAAAAGCTCGGGTGAGACTTTTCACAAAGATGAAAAGGTGTTCTGAAGTGGGTGAGGAATGTGCTGAAAACTCCTTGTATTTATAGGCCCAAAACATCAACAAACTCCCTTGAAATACGAGTTCTTGAGCTGCTCCTATAAATTAGGAAATCTGTTTTGACTGATGCTGCAACACTTGCGTAGACTGAATCACTGTTGCGCAACTCCTTGCATCAGTTGATTCAACGAGACTTTCTGCAACGGTGCGTCTTTAGTCTTCAACTAAATCCCTTGAAAACCGAGTTGTTAGGCACTTGCTAGAATATAGAGATTTAGGTTTGACCGCTGCTGCAACGTGTAGCAGAGGGCCAACTCTAGCTGCTGCTGCAACACCTTGCGTCAAAATCCTCAGGAGGTCTTGCAACAACTGTTGCGCCTTAAGTCTTCAGCAAACATTCTCATGCATATAATCTAGATGCATCATGTGTAGGACCCCATGGTTGCATCACTCTTCAATGCTCGACGAGTGTTGGTTGCATATACACGCACGGATCAACCGGATCATGCGCTAAATAGATCACACATAATATATGTGATGCACAACAGTACACAATGTGAAGAAATAGAAAAACGTGTAAGTATACTGCTGCATCGCATTGCCTAGCGACTCGCTGCGGCAGTGCACTGCGTAGCATATTACACTAACAATATCTTTCTTCACAAAACATGAGGAAGAGCATAAGAACAACTCCCCGTCAATGAAAACTCTCTTAACCTAGAAGTGTAAGATAATATCTAAGCATTATCACTAAGGTAGAACACACTCCCCCTTAGTGAATTACTTCCAAGCTAAGATTCTTTCCTAACAAAAAGAATGTAGATAAAGATTATCTAAAAAGAGAATCACCCCAATTTAAAATAAACAATAACAAAAGAATAATTAAATCTATGAAACTTCTTTTGCAATGGCTCTCCTTTGCTGATGCATCATCTGCAGTGGCTCCCCCTTGCTGATGCATCATCTACAATGGCTCTTTTTGCTCATCCACTTGTGCATAACCTTCTTCTGCCATGGCTGCCTTGCTGATGCATCATCTGCAGTGGCTCCCCCTTGCTGATGCATCATCTGCAATGGCTTCCTTTGCTCATCCACTTGCTCTTCCTGAACTTCACTTCCCCTTTTTGTGAAGAAAGGAACAGGCCATACATCTTGCTCTTGAGAACAGCTGCAGGGCACACATCTTGCGGCGACGCAGACGTAAATATTGAAGTACCAGGGCCTAATGCGGCAGCACACTGTGGCATCGTCGAAGCTTCTTGCGGCAATGATTATTTTTTTTGTTTTTATCGTACCAAAAAATGTCGAAAAATAAAAAAAAAATCGGTATATTGAAATTTTCAGTACGGTATGATACCGTATCGATAAATTTCGGTACGGTATCAATATGCAAATTTTGAGATTTCGGTATATCGGTATATACCGATATACCGAAAATAGTCGATATAGTTCGATATTTCGGTATATATATACTTCGGTATGCTAAAAAATACCGGTATAATTCGGTATATTGAATATTTTCGGTATAATTCGATAAAAAAAATTCGATATGGTTCGGTATATCGATATTTTTGGTATACCAAAATTTCGGTACGGTATCGGTATGGATTTTTTCGATATCGAAATTTCGGTATAGCGATAATCGGTATACCGAAATTTTCGGTACGATATCGGTATGGATTTTTTCGATACCGAAAATTTCGGTACGGTATCGATATGGTCATTTCGGTACGGTACGGTACGGTATGCCAGCCCTAGTTAAGAATCACTAATTATACATAAATATTAAATATAAATAAAACAATAGGGGTTTTAGAGCATCTCCAATGGTGTCCACTTCGCTGCATTGGGCCAAGTGAAGTGGACTTGGGCATCATAAAATGTAAAAATCAGCATTGGATGGAAGTTAAAAAAAATGGGCATGCCTACTATGGTGTCCAAGCCCAATTTTACTGTTCATGTAAGCTTTTTCACTTTTTAGTGTTTGTTTTTAATATTTAATTAATTATCTTACATTTTAATTGGTCTTTTGAAAGGTGGAAGTGGGCATAGCATTGTATGATGTTGCCCATTTTTTTTTTCTTTGCCCACTTGTGATGATATGGCATGTAATGGGACCCAAACAAAGTGGAAAATGGACTATAGCATTGGAGATGCTCTTAAGCCCCTAGAGCTGACTTACTACATTCGCCCCTGTGTATCGTACATTCGCTCCACTATATGTTAAAAGTCAAAATTAAATTAATTCAACATATATATAGAAAGTAACCCTAGTTCTCTCTCCCCTGATTTTGCAGTCGGCTCCATCTTCACTACGGAAACATCAATCTTAATGTGAGAATGGGCATTGCACGGACTACAACAAATGTGTTCTAAAATTTTAAAACGAAAAATTCTCCGATTCATCAATTTTCTTCCTTACTACAGAGAGCTTTAATATGGAATCGAGATGTTCATATTGTTGGGCAACAACAAATGAAGGTTTGTCAAGATAGTAGTCAACCTGTTGTATTTCATTTGATCCATGTAACTGAATAATTGTGTGTATGTGTTTCTCACTATGTAAAAATAAATTATTTTTTCAATTTTGATGAGTATTTTTTTAATACATTATAATTTTAGTTTTTGCAGAATAATCCAAGACGATGTAAAAATAAATTATTTTAGTTTTTTTTAATACATTATAATTTTAGTTTTTGCAGAATAATCGGGTGTAATGGAGCTCGGTTAAAGGTATTCGGGATTATTTGGAAAAAAGTGGACTAAACTTGTTCAAATACGCACCTCCACCACAACCAAACGTTCGTCTAACTCACAACAACCCCCACCACTTCAATCACAACATTCAAACTCATCAAAACCACGTACAAATCCCGAGCAACAAACTAATAACATTATTCGACTCTTTTTTTTTTTAGACTTATAGCACGTCTCGACTCTTTTTTTTTTTGAGACATAGCTCGTCTCATTTTTCTTTCTCTTTTTTGTTTTTTTTTGGAGACTTATAACACGTCTCGAATTATTACAAAATAATGACAAACATCTTATAAACAAAACCTTATACCCCCAAGCACAATTCCTCCCTTCTCTCCTCCACGGAATATAGGACAACATGAAAAAGGCTAAACGTAAGCTCAACGGGGCTACTAGGGTATCCCACGACGGGCTCGAGGTCAAAAGTAAGCGACTAAAATGGATATCCTACTCGATCATAACCCAATAATTTTCAAAATCAAGTAATTTATGACATACAAGCCTCGAGTAACAACCTAAGCATGATTTAGCTCTCTCTAGTCCATACGGGCACAAATGATGTAGAACAATGAAAATACGAAGCTCGAGAAACAACGACGAGACATATCACACAAGGAAGAAAGCTAAAACGGCTCAAATTCTCACAAGGGTATTTGGAGAGTGACGTGGCGATATACAATTATCTCAAGGTCACTTTACGGCCACTAAACACAGGGTCAAAAGTTATTCATAAACTGACCTCTAGCACCAAAAATCTATGCACTTCAAGAAAACAAAATACGGCAATCGGCACACACATCATCTATCACATGCTTTCATTATAATCATAACTCATAATGTGGGGGAAGCGATCAACACACTAACACAAAACACGTAAAAGGAACACAGTGAAAGCATGAAAAACCACATAGAAAGAGCAGAGAAGAAGCAACCCCCCCCCCCCCCCACACTTGGGCTAATCCGTGTCCTCATTGATGAAGAATCCTCCAAGGAAAGCAAGCGTCCTGTGAAAGTCGACCTCGAGGAGTAATCGAAAAGCGAGAGGGGAAACAACCTACACAAACAAACTAGAACAAACACAAGAAGCAAAACCAAGAAGTAAAACGAAGACATGAAAGAAAATACGACTCAAAGAAAAGAAAAAGAAAAAAAAACTATGTACATACCGCGACCGTACGAAGGTACGGTCGATCCTCATGGCTCGGGTGGTGGATAATGTGGCTCTCGAAAGAAGTCCATCATCTGGGCATACTGAGCAGCATGAAGTAGGCCCGATCATCGGCATAGTGAGCGACATGGAAGGCGTGCTCTGTGTCCTGACGAGCAAGAAGTGTGGCCTGCTGGTTCTTGATCCTGTCGAGACGACCATTAAAATGGTCACGGTCGGTGGTAGCCTGGGCCTCTATCCGGTTGAACCGGTCATCAATGTAAGTGCGGTCCTCGCCCGACCATGTATGAAACTCCTCTCGCTGGGTGTACTCGATCTCCCTCCTGCTCGTCTCCGTATCCTCAAAGCTAGTGCGCATGTCCCGGAACTGAGCAATCATGTCCTGGAATCCAGCGTTATACGAGGCATAAGTCGGGTAGAAGATCGGAGCCCCATTGTCCGCAGCAAAAACCGGTTGTGGGTGCTGAAACGAGGGCTGGACAGGAGGTGCAGTGCTTGTCGAAGCGGCATTTCTCGGGGCGCCTTGCCCATTGCGTACGAAGTGAGGAAGAAAGCGTCCTTCCTTATCGAGGAGGTGCGAGTCATTGAGTCCCTGCAAGTCAATCGGCCGAGGCGGCTGATTGTAGTCCAATGGAAGCATGTCTAGTCATCGAGGTCGATGAGAGACATAGAATGTACGAGGGTCGTGGCAATCTAGACGAAGGAGGCATGGTGGGCCCCGCGCTGGATTGTCCTCTGCAGCTGCCCTAACAAGTAGTCGATCGGAGAAAAGGTGTATCCCTTGTGTGCACGCTCGAGAAGGAAAAGTTTCGACTTGTTTACCTTGTTGCCTTCATCCTTCCCGGAGATATTGTAGGCGATGAAGCGGTGCACGAGGAGCAAGACCGGGTCGGCAATTTGTACGCTCTTCCCGGTGTGAGTGTGGACCAAAGTAATGGCCCGCTATGTCGCGTCTTTGTCGATTTTCTCAGGAATGTGCCTCTGGGCTCCTTCCAGGGGAAACTCAAATGTAATCTCAAGTGACTTTGCATCGAACTGTGATTCGTGGCCCATGAGACGACATGTGTAGAATTAACTATTCGAATGGCGCTCCAAAGTAAAGAGCATTGAGACCCAGGGAAGTCGAATAACCAAAGTCTTCTTGCGCGATGGTCCACATCCCCAACAACTTAAAATACCTCTTCACATCGTCGTACAAGCCCAACTTCTTATCTAGAACTCAATCAAAGGGGCGTGGATACTCAAACTCATGCTTACGAAACGCAAGTAGCCGTTTTCCTTCCTTGTGGTCATAAATCGAGAAGTCGGCATTGTATTGGTCCCGGAGGTTAACCCAACGGTTAGCTCGAGGCGGCTGCACGTTCGGAGCCGGAGTAACCTCAGTATGTTCTGGTACGGCCATGGAAGTTCCCTCGTCGGTTCGTGGTCTCTTCGACGAGGGAGCCGTCTTCTTGCTTCTAGTATTGACCATATTGAAATAAGCACAAAGTGTCGAGTCGTTACCGGGATTGCCGGAAAATAATCACGGGACTGCCGTGAGCTTTAGACGAGGACCGGGACGGGGCTGTGATGGACTGAGGTTGCTCGGGTTGTTGATTGTCGGGATTGTCGTTAATCGAGTCAAGGGCCGAGTCAAAGCTGTTGAGGAGTAATCGCGGGACTGCCGTGAAAATTAGTCGAGGGTTGAGAGACAACTGTCGGGCTACCGAAGTTCGGAACGGGAACTAGGCGGGTAGACGGTAACTGACTGGAGCAAACGGGCACTTGCAAAAAAATATAGCTCCCTGAAATTAACACAAGGCGACCGCATTCAATGCAGGCGATCGCCCGCGACGGGTCTCAAGCGATCGCTTGAGGCGCAGGCGACCGCTTGCCTGAGGTCCAGCTTTCTGGAATTTGGACGAGGCGACCGCCTCGCTGATAGGCGCGCGCCATTGAAGGTCCCCAAGCGGGCGCATCCTCACCAGGCGAGCGCCTGGTCTCGCTGAGCTCCAACTCATTCCGATTGCTCGTGCGATCCTCTCCCACTCGTTCTCCTGTCATATAAGGGCTGGAAGTAGCTCATTTTAAGTCGTGAGCTTGACAATTTGTGGGTAAGCCCCCACGCGGCGTTCATTTTGTGAACCAAAAGAGCAATACAGTTCGTGGACTAGTATCCACGCGACGCTCGTTTAAAGTCTCGAGCTCGACTAATAGGCTTTATTCATAAGAGATGTCACCAAGTAGAATCAACTCTACTCTGAATTTAATCGAGTCTCCTTCTATGTAAGGCTTCACCCGGTGGCCGTTAACTTGAAATGCTTCATTGGTCTTCGGGTTGTAGAGCTTAACTACCCCATATGGAAACACCTCTAGTATCTCGTACGGTCCACTCCATCTTGATTTGAGTTTCCCGGGGAACAAACGGAGCATCGACATTGGCACTTGCGTTACTCCCACTGTGTGAAGTATTATTAGTAATAACTCCTGCACCGTGACCTTGTCCAGTGCGTCCGCCAACCCCGTAACCTCGACTGCGTCCACGTACTATACGCTGCTCGGGAGGCACGGCAAGTCTCTCCCAACAGTTTTCGTAAGTGTGGTTTATTTTTTCACACCAGCTGCAACGTGGTTTGTCACTTGCAACCTGGCCAGATCCGCAACCATGCCCAAAAGAGGTGACTGCAAAACTCATACCTCCTCCTTCACGACCACGAGTTACGACCATGTCACTTTCTTGTTGGAACACCATAGAGTAGACACGGTTCATGTCGGGAAGAGGATCTTTACTAACAATCTGGGTGCGAAGATTATCATATATAGCATCATCAAGGCCTATTAAAAATTGATAAACTTTTAAATTTGAGTACCATTCAGAGGAGATGAAGTCAACTGGTGATAAAGTGGATAGTTCATCCCACGTGGATTTCAATTAGTATAGTAATCCATAATTGACATACCACTTTGCTTAGTACCAGACAAGGCAGACCATAATTGATATATATGAGGGTCGTTTTTAATACTGAACCTTTCTCTTAGTTCATCCCATAAGATGATGTAACCAAGAACAAATAGTTGAATTTACTACTCGTCAAATAACAAAATCAAGATGAGTTTTGATACGCACCTCGATCGGAATAGAGAAAGATACGGAATAATCGAAAGGATACCTGGTGGAAATCCCAAAACCCTTGATCCTAACCCACGAAATGATTTAGGTTCAAAAGCCCTAAACCCCAACGAGACGTTGAATCAATAATTCGGAGACGATGATGACACACAAACGAAGGGTGACTGCTTCGTTGATTCGTCGGTTGAACTCTTTGGATAATTGGGTAGAATTCGAACCCAAGAGAGATTTTAATAAAACTCACAAAATATATTTTTATTCATCATCAAAGTCATGGTTCTTCTTCTAAAACAATGAATAGTAAAGACCTTAAATAGGCAAACCAAAAACATAAAAGCAAAAGGAAATAAAATAATGAATCACGCTGAAACCTAAAATCCGCCCACTTTTGGGACCTGTCGGCCGACAGGTTTAGGCTGTCGCCGGACATGCCATTGTCGCCCGACAGGAGATTCTGTCGTCCGACATGTCGTCTTCGTCCGCAGGATTTTTCCTTCGAACGAAGTCTCGAATCTCTGCATAGCCCCTTCTCGTCCAAAATTATGAAGCTGTCGGCCGACGGGACCTTGGTGTCGGCCGACACCAAGCCAAAAGTCCAGCCGAGCTTCTCGTCTTCGTCTCGATGCACGTCTGACCCTCATTCTGGACTGAATTCGAACGTCTTCATCAATTGCTGGAGCTCGGGCTGCATCATTCCCCTCCTCTTCAAGAGGATTTGTCCTCAAATCCACGTCGATGCCAGGGTCGAACACCACTCTCACGAACAAGTTCAGAACAATGTCAGTCTGCAGCTCACACCCTCGATGTAGTGGAAATCCAAGAGATTTATCGTCAAGGAAGACATCATGAATTTCCTGCAAAGCATAATGAGTAGAAGAATGTAGAGAGAACAAAACGTTAGTGGTAATCATCTCCTTCATCACCAACGTCGGCTGCTCCTCAATGGCTAGAATATCATCCACCCCAGACTCCACCGAGACCTCCTCCTCGAACTCTACCGAAACCTCCTCCTCGGACTCTACCAACTCCTCCGCGACGTCAAAATCCACCGAAACCGACGGTGTCGGTTCGTCGTACTCTTCAACGAGCTCCACCGAAATCGAATCCTCCTCGGAATACACCAAGACCGACTCTCCTTTGGATCCTACCAAGGCCTTCGGTTCTAGTTTCTCGCCTTCGTCATCAGTCTCTACTTTCCCAGGCTTCATTGTCGCTTGTACCAGCTCCCCTAACTGACGCTCAATATTGCTCCAACACTCGTCCCAACGCTCAGCTCTATACCTCCTCTCATCACGAAACTCCCGACTAAGATCACGGGCTCGATGATGGACATTCTGAACTTCTCGGTATTTGCCGCCACCTCTTTGATTCCATGCATCATCACGATGAGCTCTCTCCTCTAAAGCGGTGAGTCGTGCATGCACCTTCTCAAACACAGGTGCCACATACTTCCTCCACGCAACACGAACGGCCTCCTCAATGAACTGAATTTGGGTATGATCCATCTCGTCAACCTGCAAAAGTGTTAGAAACAAATAGAGATCCTCACCACTCTCGTCTCACTCAATATGGTAAGTCACTCACGCTCGGTTTCTCTCTAAAGGAATCGAACTTCCCAATCTACCAGTCGACTTCAATCCAACAAAAATCCTCAACGAACAGAAGATGTCAATTTGTCGAACGAACGATGGACAGCAAGAAAAGAATAATGGAGAGCAAATAATAAAATTTTTTTAAACGGATGAACAGTACCGTGATGTACCGTGAACAGTACTTTTTTCGAAAATAAAAATAATTTTTTTTTAATCAAGGAAAGAAGAAAGAAAAGAATAAGAAGAAACGAAAAAGAAAAACGAGGTTACGTAATCGAAAAAGTGAACCCAAACCTGGGCTCTAATACCAAATGATACGCACCTCGATCGGAATAGAGAAAGATACGGAATAATCGAAAGGATACCTGGTGGAAATCCCAAAACCCTTGATTCTAACCCACGAAATGATTTAGGTTCGAAAGCCCTAAACCCCAACGAAACGTTGAATCAATAATTCGGAGACGATGATGACACACAAACGAAGGGTGACTGCTTCGTTGATTCGTCGGTTGAACTCTTTGGATAATTGGGTAGAATTCGAACCCAAGAGAGATTTTAATAAAACTCACAAAATATATTTTTATTCATCATCAAAGTCATGGTTCTTCTTCTAAAACAATTGAAATTACGTCTTCGACGTAGGATACCAACTTTTCGTGAAGTCGGTCTTAAAACACAGATACTTTAGTAACTTCGTTCGCACACACTCAATTCTTGCTTGCTCTGAAAGTCGCACGTTATATGTAGTGTGTATAAGTTCGAACTCGGCAAAGGTAAAGTAACGTACTGAAAACAAGGTTAAGGTAATAGCTTTCATTTCATTGATCAACAAAACTAAACTATTACACTTTGAAGAGAAAGGTAGACAGGATGAACTAAGGCAGTATCCCGAGTGTCGCAACACTCCAACGAACCAGAGTCCTAGTACTACTACACCTAGAGTTCTATTCTCCAAACTCTATCACTGGTGCACAGCACAAAATAATCTACCAAAAAAAAACTCTAAGGCACAGCGCCAACAAACAACGATCGATGATACTTAATATCGGATTTCGTTCTCTCAAAATCGTCAAAAAAAGGTCTTCAGCTTCCATGGGTTTATATAGATGAGCCGCACATGTGGAGCAAAGAAATGGAGCATTCTGATTGGCCACATGCTTGGAAGAAGTAGTAATTCCATGAATGCCCTCACTTTTGGAATCTTGGATTCTTGAATCATGGAATCTTGAATCTTTGATTCTTGAATCTTCGAATCTTGAATCTTCGATTTCTCTAACTTCAAACTTCAACACATCTTGACTCCGTCGATCTCAATACTTCATCTTCAACATCATCGTGGTGAACACTCGTCGTTGATCATTTCATATTTCATCGTCTTCATTGTCGTCAATAGAGTTGAAGTAGTAAAATGCACTTCATGCATCAGATGATACACGAAGTCAAGTAATGTCACGGTGTGCGACTCCAGTCGCGTGAGATGAAGCAGCTACAACACGCGACGCCAGTCGCGTGCGACTCTGGTCGCATAACCCGGTCGTGCGACGCATGTCGCTTGCGACACCAGTCGCACTAGTTGGCATAGGGAGTACATGCGACACCTGTCGCATTTCTTGAAGGAGCAGGGTCACGCGACGCTTGTCGCGTGCGACGCTAGTCGCAAATGACGAGATGTCCATGTTGAGCGACGCTCGTCGCGTGCGACGTCAGTCGCGAGAGGCAGTGGAGGAGGCCAAGCGACTTTGTCGCGTGCGACGCCAGTCGCGAATGGAGGGAGTCCAGTTCGAGCGACACCCGTCGCGTGCGACGCCCGTCGCGTGTGATGGAGAGCGAAGGTCATGCGACTCTTGTCGCGTGCGACTCCTGTCACTTGGTGTGAAGATGCAATGTTGCGCGACTTCAGTCGCATGAAGTTGAAAGATGGACTTCATGGTGAATATTGTACATTCACTCTTCCTTCTCCTGAAATCAAAAACAAAAACAACAAACACATATGTTGTCGCCAAAAACTAACATCTACAATCTCCCCCTTTTTGGCACAACTCATGTGACCAAAGGTTAGTAACGGAGATACATGAATCTCCCCCTCAAGAAAAGCACAGGAAAAACAACTAAGTAAAAAAAATTCAACAACTAAGTAACATTATTGAATAGAGAATTAAAACCAAAAACTTAGTTCCGAAATCAACATCAACAACTTCAAAATAGAGTTCAACGAGGGAGATATGAAAAACATGCATGATGGAAAATATCAAGTCTTATGCATGCAGAGATATTATGAAAACCAAACAAACAGAAAGTGTTCAAACGTTTGAGCAAGAAAATAAAGTCTTCAAGTCCTTGGAGATCCATCTGGAGATGGTGAGCGTACTGGAGTAGTCTGTGGTGAAGCATCACCAGACTTCATGTCATCATCATCAATGGTGCCAGCAACATCGCCCAAGTCTTCGTCTACTTCATCTTCATCAGATTCAAAGTCGTCGTCTTGATTTCCATAAACTTCATACTCTCCAAACTCGTCTTCACCGAGTTTGATTCTTTGTTCGTCATCCTCATCATTACCTTCAACATCAACCTCAGTATCCTCATCCTTCAAACCGTCAGACGGCATCGCAAGCGACACCTTTGGATGTGTAGTATCATCGACTTTCCCTTTTCCTTTCCTTAGTAATTCAAGCACTTCATCTTTGTTCATCACACGAACTCCTTCATCTTCATTCTCAACCACCATATGTTTGGACTTTGCTAAATCCTCCATCGCTTCCTTGATGCCATCTTTGATAAGCTGAAAAATGAAAGTATCACTTAAACTCTTCCCAGATGAGCCAGCACCACTAACACCGCCCAAACCTCCCCCTTGATGGGTTAGCTGGTGAAGAGAAGCGAAGGCAGCTTTTTGATCATTCTGAGCCTCGATCATCTCATTGTAGGCAATGGCATGGGCAGCTTGTTTTCGTTCAAGTCGCTGGGTTGTAGTGAAACATTTATGGATAACCGCCGACGGAACAACAGCACGATAGTTGTGCATTGGATGATAGGGATTCTCATGTGGAGGCAATCCAGATCGAGGGCCGAACTTGTGAGGCACAACCTTCTCACGTTTCTCTATCCTGACATCATCATCACTATCCTTCTCAATTTCAACGTTCTCGATAGTGATCAATTCAGTTTTAGTGCGCTTCGATGCAGAAGGTTCAAGTTTTGCAGCTGCGGACCTTTTCTTTGTTTTGACCGGTGATAGAGGTGGGGTGATGGGATCCTTTACATCTTCCCTCTTCACGAACGTAGTCCATGGTAGATCAAACACCCTATTCTTCAAGAAGGTAGGAGTGATGTTAACATGTGAGTTCTTCTTCACCTTTCTTTCAGTCTCCATCATCGGGATAAACTTTTGTTCAACCAACATTCCATAGATGAGACAGGGATGAGTTAGATGCAAGCGGCGATTTTCTTCAACCTCAGATTGTTGAATGAGTAGAGAATCAGAAGCCGTGGCTATTCTGCAGATGTCGGCGAAGATGATTTCGCCAAGATCAATCTGTTCACCGCAACCGAGGCGGAAAATGATATGCATCAGCTTGGGAGATAGATAATCTTCATCAGGATGAGCGGCCCAGTTAGTCATACCGAACCTATGCAGATTGCCGTAGAAGGCAGATAGCTTTGCAGGATGAGGTAAGAGTGTCTTAGCTTTCCCTTTAGTCATGAAAGAACCAATTTTCAATGCATTCATGCGATCATCATCAGATGGAAAAGTTGACGCTACCGTCGTGGAGTAGCGCAAAATAATATTTAAAAGTCCTAAACTATTCACTAGCACAAGTACTAGTAGCAAGTATAGGGTCGATCCCACGAGGAGGCGATTTAGCTTATAGTTTTCCCGGCTTTGAATGCTCAATTGGGTTGTCACGTTTGAAAAGGTTTTGTTTTGTAAAGCAGTTGGGCACTGCCGAACCGTGGTCACCGTGTTTACTTGACTGAAAAATAACGAATAACTTAGACAAAAATAAAACTAGCATGCAACCTAATTAAATGATTGAGCAATTAACAGACTCGACTAAGCAGATAAGATGAAACAAATAAAGACTAAAGTATCCAGGCATTGACTTCCCTGACTTCCCCCTTTGACCTATGTGGTGCCGATCATCGGTACGTATGTCATTTTGCTAACAGTTTTGTCTTCCATTTATAGACCCCAAGTATTAACATCCCTATTATGTCACGCATATTAATACCCCGAACCCTTATTCGCTCTTATGTTTAAGTCCTGCCAGATCTCTCTCGACAGGTCTCCTGACGTTGACCAATTCGACACTATGTGACCGCATGAGTCTAAGTTGGTCAAGTCGCCTTCATCCTCCAAGCAAACCCGGAATGGCCAATAGCATGCCTGGACAGACCCAAGTCATACGACCACATCTCCAGCAACATGTTGTACTTCGCGGACGCCCAGTCTCCCGGTCGCGTTGATCCACGTACCCCTGTGTTAGGCAAGTCGGGGTTCCCACTGGTCACTGTAGGATTGCCCAAGTCCCTAACATGCTTAAGTTACTACCCTGTTGAATCGGGAACAAAACTCAGCTAGTTGTTGTCCTCACTAAGCCTCCCGGCACGGTCTCGTCTTAGGGTTGGTCAGGTTCTGTCTTTGCCCAGATACAAACAGATTAGCTACTTGACATAATTAAAACAGAAAATAAAACGAGAGAAATTGGACGAACTGAATTATGCATTGAAAAGGGAAATTGTTCAAAGGGAAATAAAACTAAGTACGAAATCAAAAGCATAAAAACATAAAGTAAATTGTTTCTAGCCCGAGGGCTTAACAGAAAATAAACGCCGGCGAGTCGATGTGCTCACGCGGCCGCCTTCTTCTTCGCTGGTCAGGTAGGGTTCCGATCCGGATTGCTCGCTGCTCATACGTCGTAGGGTTTCTTCATCAGTCGGTCTTCTTATATAGACGGGCTTGGATGGATAAGAGACGTGAGGGGGAAATACCTCTAAGACCGGACGAGATTCCTTCTTAGGCGGGAGTGTGAATCTAGTCCTCTTTAAAAGACTCCACAGAATTCAGGACTCCTGGTACACCGCATGCCCAACGTTCCGTCTCCGTCAATGTTAGCGCTTGCCCATGTACTTTCTTCTCTGACTGATTGAGGTAGCGGACCATGTGCGGTACTTGATCGAGCTCAAGTCTTGCTCCACCTGCTGACGGCCTAGTTGCTTGATCAACTCTGCTGGACCCTTTCTGTCAGTCTGGCTTGCTCAACGGATGCTCTTGACCATGGAAGGTGATTTCCTTGCCTCTTTCACACAGTGCGCTCCTCTTTTCCCTCCTTTACCTGCCCACCTGCAAAACTTGCCCAAGTACCCAAACGTGCCCTCCCAGACACAAACAAAGTAAAAACAAACTAAAGACTCGATATACTTGACTCTAAAAACCTAAAAATGAGCCAAAAAATATGGCTCATCACACGCACACACTTTACTTCGCTTGTCCTCAAGCGTGTATGGTGACTTGCCTGCTCAAGCAGAAAACAAACAGGGGGTAGAGATAGAAAGAAAATAGAAGACTCAAGGACAGCATGCTTATCAAAATACAGAGAGTTGATCAAGTGAACAGATAGTCAAAATCATAGTCAATGGAATGCATAAAAAACGGTCAAGAGTTTGCAACAGGATTTTGGGATTTCTCACTAAGTGTTTCTCTCTATGTAGTGGATGGGTAGTGTTTCGCTCAATGCTGTTTTAAAAGAAGTTCTGCTTTGGGCTTGACCAAGTTCTATCCTGTGATATTTTCAATTGAGGTGGGCAGTATCATTAGGGCTTTCTAGGGTGACTGTATAGGCTAGCTTGGGCAATGCCCAGAATTGATCTTAGGTAGGACATGCATTTTACTTAGCAAATTTCCTCCTAATTTCTTCTCTTTCTTACGGGCCTTAGCACACCCTTTTATTGGTAGATCTATTTTTTTTTCTTTTTCTTTGTTTTTCTCTCTTTTTTTTTTCTTTTTTTTTTCTTTTCTTTTTTTTTCTTTTTTTTTCTTTTTCTTTTTCTAGAGAAGACTTTACCCTGACCTTGCTCTTTTTATGTAATTGAGCATATTTGCAGGTTGGTCAGGGCAGTGGGAGTTTTCCCCCAGGTGATCAAGAAATTTTGGCTCGGCTCAAGGGGCTAACAAGGGTCTTCTTTTATTTTTAGTGCAGAAAGAAAATGCCTAAGTCATTTACTACTCAACTCAATTTTCAAATAATCACAATGGTCAGAACTTGGGCAAGCTTCAGCATCACAAACATTTTAAACAGCTATTCTCAAGAAAGAAATATATCACACAGATGTAGGCTCAAATCCTCACAGCTTACCTAGTTGCAATTCCATCGTCCCTAATATTTTTCATGCATAGACTATTAATTTTGAAAACTGTTCAGGTTGATCAAGGTATTTATCAAGCATGCGACTCGATCAAACTATGGGGTTGCTCTTGCCGTTCCCCCACTCACACACTTTGCCTCGGGCAAAGTGTGCAAACAGTAATAAGTTGGGCAAGCATCCCCCCCCCTGACTCCGACTCCAACGATGTTGGCGCACCTTCCCACATACACACTTTGCCTTGGGCAAAGTGTGCAAATAAGGAGGTCGACCCCACCAGACATGAGTCGGGCAGACTCAAGACCAAATAAAAACAAAAACAAAAATAAAATCCTAAACTACTAAAACAAAAAGGGAGGGTACATTTAGGGTTTGGGTTCAGGTGGGTACCTGAAACCAACGTGGGCGAAGTAGGCAAGTAGGGCAGCGTGCATCTCTTCCTGCTTCTCTCCAATCAGGTCCTGCTTCTCTTCGAGGACATCCAATTGCTCAAGGATCTCCTCCTTCTGCGACTCGACCCTCACACTTGGTCGACTCACAGGCTCGGTCTTCACGTTCGCCTTGGCTGCCATCGCCAAGGCCTTCACTTCCTCTGGGTTTGTGAACACCCACTCCTCTCCATCAACTCTGATATCAGCCATCCTATTCAGACATGCGTGGTCAAACTTCTCCTCGGGCATCATCTCCATCAACTCAAAATCAAGCTTCAACTCCATTCTTTGGGCATAGACTCCTGGAAAGTGGGCAAGGGACAACCTCTGTGCTGGCTTGCTCAAGATGTTCTTCAGTTGTGCGCACAGGAAAGCTCCAAAGTTGACCTTGATCTTCTTGGTCATGCACCATAGTAGATCAAGCTCGGTTAGGGAGACGGTGTTGCTGTTGTCCTTCTTCCCGTAAAAATTGTAGGCCAGGATACGGTGACAGATGCGCAAGGCGTCGTCCTTCAACTGGAAATTTTTGGCCTCCTGGGATTTGAAGATTTTCTCCTTGCTCAAGGCTTTCCAGATCTCGTTCCTCTCCTTCTGTGTGCGCTCGGGTGGTGTGGTCAACCTGTCCTGATATTCCTTTGAAAACTTGTCCTTGAAACTGGCCGCTCCCATGGCCATGTTGATCTCGAAGATGCTTGCCTCATTATACGATCCCATCAACTTGAAAGAAATGCCCAACGGCCCGCCATCCTTGCTCGTCCTTACCTCCAGATCTTCATAGAACTCCTTGACCAACTTCTCAGAGACTTGCCCTGGCTAGGTCAAGAAGTCCTCCCATCCTATAGCTGCAAAATAGCCCTTAACTTGATCAAGAATATTCAAATCCTTAAGGGTTTCGAAACATACCGTCTTGGGCACGACAACTGCCCTTTTCTGGATGTTTGAAGGTGGGGGTATTGACTGCTTGCCCTTGCCACGGGTGACTCGGGTCGACGCCGGGGTCTTCTTCTCAGGCGTGTTGGCCGGAATCGACTCCGATTCCTCCTTAATCTCCGTCTCCTCTTCACCATCTTTTTCATCCTCCTCGCCGCCGGCAGTGGACATATCGTCGGGTTTCTCGTCGGACGACGATTCCATGGTAGCGACCGGCGTGTTTTCACGTGGCTTCTTGAACTTACCTTTTTCCTCCGCCGTTAACTTCCTTTTCTTCACGACGTCCTCACTCGGCTCAGCGCTGTGGCTTGCCGGGTTTGACTCTTCTGATGGCTTTGGGGTCGTGTCGAGGTCGGACAGTTTCGGGGCTTCGATTTCAGCCGTCAGTTGGTCTACCAGTATGGTGTTGATGGGGGCTGGGCTTGCCTCGCGCGTCGGGCTCTGTTCGGCCGGCGAAGGGGTGGTCTCTTTCTCCGCGGGTGGTGGTGGTGGTGGTGTTTTTTCCTTCGCGGGCACAGATGCGGCGGCGGCGGCGGCTTTCGACGATTTTCCTCCGGCCATCTTCTTTGCTGATTGTGATTGAGGGCTTGTGAGATCAATTTTGGTACCGTGAGGGATTTTGTTTAACTTGGTGTTTTTGGGGCGGGTGGATACCATGATTTTCGGAGTTAGGGTTATGGGGGTGGTGGAGGTAGTGGGGAAGTTGAGGAGTTGTGTGCGGTTTTTTGAAGTAGAGGGGTAGTGGTAGAGGTGAATTAGGATTTTGAAATTATTTAGGACTCTGCAAATTCAGAGTCGATGGGACTCTTTTGCGGATTCCCGATAATTCCGCAATCATCACAGCTGGCCTCCTCTATTCGTTGCTCAATTACCGCAGTTGCCCACTCAGTTTTCTCGTTTCCTGAAAACAAAAACAGACCAAAAACCCTTCCTGCCCAAGGCTACTCCTTGGCGTGGTGAATTTATTAATAAAATGAAATAATGGAAAAGCATAGTATACATACCGAGTTCGCCTTCGGTATTTGCCTCTATTTATTGTCATGGGCCTGACTTATTTTTCTTGCCTCACTTGGTCAAGCGGCTGGCTCAGGGGGTATTATCCCCTTGAGATCCTCATTCCCATAGTAGGCCTTGACTCTCTGCCCATTCACTTTAAAGATCTGATCTTCACCTGGCTTAAATAGCTCAACCGATCCATTTGGGCAAACAGTATGGACTATGAATGGCCCTGCCCATTTGGTGGACAACTTTTTAGCCTTGAATTTAAACTTGGTTTGGTAAACCAAAACCAGTTGACCAGGTTCGATCTTCTTTTTCTTGATGATTTTGTCGTGGGCTCTCTTTGTCCGCTCCTTGTAATTGACCGCGTTGTCATATGCTTCGATCCTTATCTCCTCCAGCTCAGTTAGGTCAAGTTTACGTCCTTCGCTGGCCGCATCCCAGTCGAAATTTACCTTGTTCACTGCCCAATGCGCCTTGTGTTCAATTTCCACGGGCAAGTGGCATGACTTGCCAAACACCATGCGGTAGGGAGAGATCCCTGAGGGTGTTTTGTAGGCGGTTCTATAGGCCCAAAGTGCATCATCGAGCTTGTCACTCCAATCTTTTCCTTCTGGCTTGACCGTCTTCCTCAAGATGGTTTTGATGATACGATTGGATAGCTCGGCTTGCCCATTGGCCTGGGGATGATAAGCTGTGGAGATCCTGTGGTGCACTCCATACTTCCTGAGCAACCTTTCAATTATATAATTGCAAAAATGTGTACCTTGATCACTGATCAATGCGCGGGGTACCCCAAATCTGCTGAATATGTCGCCCTTGAGGAAGGTGGCTACCACTCTAGAATCATTAGTTGTTGTAG
Source organism: Euphrasia confusa (assembly GCA_954870475.1). Taxonomy (NCBI): domain Eukaryota; kingdom Viridiplantae; phylum Streptophyta; class Magnoliopsida; order Lamiales; family Orobanchaceae; genus Euphrasia; species Euphrasia confusa. The sequence continues at coordinate 10,042,526 of OX940958.1, forward strand.
CCTTGGCCTCGACCCATTTGGATACATAGTCAACTGCCAAGAGTATATACTCCTTTCCTCTGGAGTTGGGCAGTGGTCCCATGAAGTCAATGCCCCATACGTCGAAGACCTCCACGGGCATGATGGGCATCATGGGCATCTCATCTCTCTTGGTCACGTTCCCCTCTCTCTGGCACTTGTCACAGCTCCTGCACCACTCAAAACAATCTCTCAAGAGAGTTGTCCAATAAAAACCACAGTCAAGTACCTTTCTTGCTGTACGTCGGTGGCCGAAATGTCCTCCGCAGGCTTGCTCATGGCAGTGCTTTAGAATATCTGCTTGCTCAACTTCAGGGATGCAACGTCTAAGCACTTGGTCTTCTCCCCTCTTCCACATGTAGGGATCGTCCCAAATGTACTTCTTGCTCTCCCGCTTGAGTTTGTTCTTACCGTAGAGGGTCATGTCTTCCCTCATATCCCCTGTGACTATGTAGTTGGCCAAGTCTGCATACCATGGCTCCCCCGAGTGGGTTGAAATTTGATATAAGTACTCATCTGGAAAAGTCTCCGTGATGGGCATGCCTTCTTCTCGCTGGATTATCCTGCTCAAGTGGTCAGCCACTAAGTTTTGGTTGCCTGACTTGTCTCTGATTTCGATGTCGAACTCTTGTAGCAACAAGATCCATCTTATCAGTCGTGGCTTGGTCTCCTTCTTGGCCATCAAGTACTTCAGCGCGGCATGGTCAGTGTAGACTATGGTTTTGCTCCCGAGCAAGTAAGATCTGAACTTCTCGAATGCAAACACCACGGCTAGGAGTTCCTTCTCTGTGGTCGCGTAGTTGCATTGGGCAGGGTTCAAAGTCTTGGATGCATAGTAAATTACATGTCGTTCCTTGCCCTTCATCTGCCCAAGTACAGCTCCAACAGCATAACCGCTTGCGTCGCACATAAGCTCAAATGGCATTCCCCATTCTGGTGGTTGGATGATGGGGGCAGTGACCAACCTTTCTTTGAGGTGGTTGAAGGTAGCTTGACAATCATCATCAAAGTTCCAGTCAACCTCATTTTGTAACAGCCTGGTCAGAGGTTGGGCAATCTTTGCAAAGTCTCTTACGAACCTCCTGTAGAACCCAGCGTGCCCAAGGAAACCTCTGACTTGCTTGACATTCCTTGGATAAGGCAGCTTTGATATGGTCTCTATTTTGGCTCGGTCAACTTCAATTCCCTTGGCAGAAACTACGTGCCCAAGGACTATCCCTTCCTCGACCATAAAGTGACATTTCTCGTAGTTAAGTACCAAACTTTTCTCCACACATCTGCTGAGGGCCAACTCCAGGTTGTTCAAGCATGTCTCGAACGAACTGCCATACACAGTAAAGTCATCCATGAAGACTTCTATTCCTTGCTCAAGTAGGTCAGCGAAAATGCTCATCATGCATCTCTGAAAAGTCCCAGGGGCGCTGCATAGACCAAAGGGCATGCGTCTATATGCGAATGTACCGTATGGGCAAGTAAAAGTAGTCTTGTCCTGGTCTTCCGGGGCCACCCAAATTTGCATGTAGCCGGAGTATCCGTCAAGGAAGCAAAAATGTGTCTTCCCAGCTAGCCTCTCGAGCATCTCATCAATGAAAGGCAGTGGAAAGTGGTCTTTCTTTGTTACCTTGTTCAACTTCCTGTAGTCTATGCATACTCTCCATCCGGTTTGAAGTCGAGTAGCTATCTGCTCCTTCTTTTCATTCTCGATCACTTGAATTCCTGACTTCTTGGGCACCACATGAACTGGACTTACCCATTTGCTATCTGAAACAGGGTAGATGATGCCCAAGTTAAGCAGCTTGAGTATTTCCTTGAGCACCACCTCCTTCATGGCAGGGTTCAGTTTCCTCTGTGGATCACGTACTGGACTTGACTCTTCCTCGAGCAATATGTGGTGTTGGCATATGGTGGGGCTGATCCCCTTGATGTCGGCTAGAGTCCACCCAATGGCTTGTTTGTACTGGTCAAGGATGTATCTCAGCCTGCTTTCTTCTTCCTTCTTCAATTTTGAACTGATGATCACGGGCAATGTGTCGTTTTGCCCAAGAAACATATACTTGAGATGCGCAGGGAGTTTCTTCAGTTCCAATTCTGGTGGTTTTTCCAGGGATGGCACCATGATCGTGACTTCCTGGGGTGGCAGCTTGCTCATGCCCACAGGATGATTTTCCAGAGTTCCCAGTTGCTCAACTATCTGTTGGACTTCAAGTTGCTCATCTTCTGCATCTTCTATGGTCAATCCCCTTTGTATTACCAGGTCTACTTTGTCAGAAACTCCATATCCCAAAGCTTGCTCCTCGATCAATTCATCAATCTGGTCAACATAATGCACTTGCTCAGTGTCTTCTGGGTGCTTCATCGATTTAAACAAGTCAAATGTGACCGTTTCTCCTTCGAATTTGCAGGTCAGCTTTCCAGTCTCGCAGTCAATGTGTGTTCTTGCTGTCTTCAAGAATGGTCTGCCCAAGATCATTACTGGCTGTTTGCTTGACCTTCCCATGTCCAAGACATAGAAATCGGCAGGGAAGATGAGCTCCTCTACCTTGACCAGTACATCTTCCAGAATTCCCTCGGGGTACACGTTTGATCTATCTGCTAGCTGGATCACTACTCTTGTTGGTTTAATTGGCCCTATACCCAAGTCTTCGTACATTGACTTAGGCATCACATTGATCGATGCTCCCAAGTCGAGCATCGCCTTTTCTATGTTCATGTTGCCTATTATGCAGGGAATATAGAACATTCCGGGGTCTGCACATTTCCTTGGCACATTCCTCTGGAGCACCGCTGAAACATTCTCTCCAACTTCGAATTTGGCATCGTCTTGGTATTTCACCTTCTTGGTACACAGCTCCTTGAGGAATTTAGCGCACCTGGGCATGGATTTCAGGATGGTCAACAGAGGCATGTTGATTTCCACCTTTTTAAACATTTGGAACATCTCATTCGTATCCTCCTTTTCCTTCTTCTTGTTCAATCTGCCTGGGAAAGGAGGGTAAATTTTTGGTGGTGTTCCTGCTTGGGCAGGTACTGAGGTTTCCTTCTGTTTGGGCGGTATCAGCTCAAGTTCTTCCTCTGATTCCTCCTCCTCGTTGACTTCTTCAACTATTCCCTCTTTTTGAGATGGTGAAGTGGTTTTCTTGGGTGCCTCGGCCAGGACCTTTCCACTCTTGAGGTGGATTGCATTCAGTTGGGCGTTATTGAGTTCAATTTGGGGAGGTAGACCGTTGGTCTTTTTCTTCATCTCGGTCATGGCCTGGGTCAAGTGCGCCAGTTGGGCGTTGATGTTCTGGAATTGCCCACGTGACTCAAGCATTTGAGCATTGATATTCTGAAGTTGACCTCTAGTCTCGACCTTGTACTTCTCATTGTCCTGTTTGTACCGGTCATTCTCCTGTTGGGCTTTGATATTTTCAGTGACCAAGGTCTGCATCATGTCTGCCAAAGTCGGGCCATTGCTCTGGTTCTGCTGGTTGCCCTGATTTTGATAGTTACTTCTCTGGCCGTGATATTGTTGTCCTTGGTTTCCTTGGTTTCCTCCGCCCTGGTAGTTGTTGTTTCCATACCGGTTGTTATCATGATTTTTCCAGTTGTTTGAGTTGTACGTGGGTCTCTGTCCGTTCCCATTGTTCTGCATCACCTTGACCTCTTCATCAAATAGCTCGGGGCACTCGTCAGTGGCATGGTTACTTTCCTTGCAGATTTGGCATGCCTTGACTCCTCTCTTCTGCCCTGGGTTTTGGTTGAGTACCAGTTGCTCAACTATGTTACAGAGTTTGTCTAACTTGACTTCAGTTGCAGATGGTACGGGCAAGTTGTTCCTGGGTAAGTCACTTCCGTCCTCCCTCGTCTCTTCAGCCATTTCCTTGAAAATTTTGAATGCTTCGCTGGCCCTTTTGTTCAATATGGATCCTCCACAGGCTGCATTGATCCATGTCCTTTCTGTTTCTCTCAACCCGGAGACAAAGTACTGGACCAGATCATGGTCAAGGATCTGATGCTGTGGGCACTTGGCCAACATCTGTTTGAACCTGACCCAGTAGTCGTGGAAGTTCTCTCCTCCTCCCATCTTGATGCTATTGATCTTCTTCCTCATCTGCTGGATGCGTGCAGCTGGGAAATACTTCTCAAGGAACTTTTGTTGGAGTTGACTCCAAGTGGTCACTTCTCCGGGTGGTAGAGTGTAGAGCCACTCTCGGGCACCTTCAGCTAGTGAGAAGGGAAAGGCTAGGAGTCTGATGTATTCCCCTAGCCCTTCGCTTGCTCGAATGGTGCCACATGCCAATTCAAAGTCTTGGAGGTGTCTCTGTGGGTCTTCCAACGGCATGTCACTAAACTTGGGCAAGATCTGGATGAAGTCATGCTTCATTTCCCAATTATTGTTCTCCACCGTGGGCAAGGTGATGCCCAGTGGCTTCAGATTCAAGTTCTCAGGGAACATCGTGTCCCTTAACGTCTTGGTTCCTTCTTCTCCCATCCTTGATCGCGTAGGTGACCTGGATGCTTTCGGTGAGTCTTCTCTCGATGTGTTTGAGATCGGCTCTCCTCCCTCGGTTATGGTCAACTGAGTTACTTGAGCGGCACGTGCTAGTGCTTTTTTCTGCCTTGCTGCTTTTCGATTCTTTCTTGCGGTTCGCTCGATTTCAGGATCGAATAGTAGCCCTGTATCTTTGCTTCCCGATGAGTCAGAATCCTGCATACAAAGGTAGGTCAAGCGTTAGCACGGAAAACTATTGGCTTGGAATATTGCCTCCCCGGCAACGGCGCCAATTTTGACGCTACCGTCGTGGAGTAGCGCAAAATAATATTTATAAGTCCTAAACTATTCACTAGCACAAGTACTAGTAGCAAGTATAGGGTCGATCCCACGAGGAGGCGATTTAGCTTATAGTTTTCCCGGCTTTGAATGCTCAATTGGGTTGTCACGTTTGAAAAGGTTTTGTTTTGTAAAGCAGTTGGGCACTGCCGAACCGTGGTCACCGTGTTTACTTGACTGAAAAATAACGAATAACTTAGACAAAAATAAAACTAGCATGCAACCTAATTAAATGATTGAGCAATTAACAGACTCGACTAAGCAGATAAGATGAAACAAATAAAGACTAAAGTATCCAGGCATTGACTTCCCTGACTTCCCCCTTTGACCTATGTGGTGCCGATCATCGGTACGTATGTCATTTTGCTAACAGTTTTGTCTTCCAGTTATAGACCCCAAGTATTAACATCCCTATTATGTCACGCATATTAATACCCCGAACCCTTATTCGCTCTTATGTTTAAGTCCTGCCAGATCTCTCTCGACAGGTCTCCTGACGTTGACCAATTCGACACTATGTGACCGCATGAGTCTAAGTTGGTCAAGTCGCCTTCATCCTCCAAGCAAACCCGGAATGGCCAATAGCATGCCTGGACAGACCCAAGTCATACGACCACATCTCCAGCAACATGTTGTACTTCGCGGACGCCCAGTCTCCCGGTCGCGTTGATCCACGTACCCCTGTGTTAGGCAAGTCGGGGTTCCCACTGGTCACTGTAGGATTGCCCAAGTCCCTAACATGCTTAAGTTACTACCCTGTTGAATCGGGAACAAAACTCAGCTAGTTGCTGTCCTCACTAAGCCTCCCGGCACGGTCTCGTCTTAGGGTTGGTCAGGTTCTGTCTTTGCCCAGATACAAACAGATTAGCTACTTGACATAATTAAAACAGAAAATAAAACGAGAGAAATTGGACGAACTGAATTATGCATTGAAAAGGGAAATTGTTCAAAGGGAAATAAAACTAAGTACGAAATCAAAAGCATAAAAACATAAAGTAAATTGTTTCTAGCCCGAGGGCTTAACAGAAAATAAACGCCGGCGAGTCGATGTGCTCACGCGGCCGCCTTCTTCTTCGCTGGTCAGGTAGGGTTCCGATCCGGATTGCTCGCTGCTCATACGTCGTAGGGTTTCTTCATCAGTCGGTCTTCTTATATAGACGGGCTTGTATGGATAAGAGACGTGAGGGGGAAATACCTCTAAGACCGGACGAGAGTCCTTCTTAGGCGGGAGTGTGAATCTGGTCCTCTTTAAAAGACTCCACAGAATTCAGGACTCCTGGTACACCGCATGCCCAACGTTCCGTCTCCGTCAATGTTAGCGCTTGCCCATGTACTTTCTTCTCTGACTGATTGAGGTAGCGGACCATGTGCGGTACTTGATCGAGCTCAAGTCTTGCTCCACCTGCTGACGGCCTAGTTGCTTGATCAACTCTGCTGGACCCTTTCTGTCAGTCTGGCTTGCTCAACGGATGCTCTTGACCATGGAAGGTGATTTCCTTGCCTCTTTCACACAGTGCGCTCCTCTTTTCCCTCCTTTACCTGCCCACCTGCAAAACTTGCCCAAGTACCCAAACGTGCCCTCCCAGACACAAACAAAGTAAAAACAAACTAAAGACTCGATATACTTGACTCTAAGAACCTAAAAATGAGCCAAAAAATATGGCTCATCAAAAGTCCATGTGCTATCAACTTCAATTCTCTTCAAGAAGATGTTGATGTTGAGAGGGCGAAAGGTATACAACTTTTGTCTAAAAACAAAACGCCCATACATCGGGCTAGAGGGGTCAGCAAACTCAGGAGTGAGGTTGGCATAGAACTTCTGTATGATAGGAATCGAGTAACGATAGGTAGCAGTGACAGACTCCAACAACTTCATATCATCGAAGAACTTTGTCAAACCAGATTTCACATAGTCTCCGGAGCGAATATGTCGATCAGTAAGAATGGGTATGTTTTCAATCAAGCCTAGGCGACGCTCGGCCTTGGCATAGAAAAAATCAGGTTTGTAGTGCTTCCCGCACTCTTCAACAGTTTGATAATATATTGTTTCAGAAGTAGCTCCAGTCGAGCCAGGAGGAGTAGGGATGCGAGGTGGTTTCCCAGAACTATGAGACAGTGACTTCTCTCCATCACCGGAGCCAGAAGATTTCTTCTATGACCCACCAGCACAGTCAGTAGGAGTGGAGTGTTTACCCTTCTTCGGATCAGTCACAGCAGCAGATAGAGAAGGTTTAGCCTTCTTAGGATCAATAGCAGTGGAAGTAAGAGAAGATTTAGATATCTTTTGTTCAACAGTGACATCAGATGATGTCTTCTTCGACGAGGCAGCAGAGCCAGAGACAGTTTTCTTATCACCAACATCAATAGGAGGAGGAGTTTTTAGTATCCTCTTCCCTTCATCGGTCATGATGCCGTCAGCCACCAACTTCTGATACTCAGTCGGGGACACAAGGCCTTTGAAGCAGCGAAGGAAGGTAGATGGATACTTCCTTGGTGGTTGATCAGACATGGTAGGTTTACCACCACTCTTCGACACTGAGTGAGCAGGCTTAGCAGGTTTCGTCAGATCGACGGATGGAGACTTACCACCGCGGTTGTCCATCTTGTCCATGTGTTTTTGAAGAGTATGTAGCGCCTTCTTCTTGGAGTCAGGCGAGGGAGCCTCTCGCCAAGCCTTGGTTAAGTCAGCAAGAACTTCTTTGTCAAGTTCTTCAAACATGTTGCCAGACGATGTAGACATAGTGATAGGAAGAGAGAAGAGCGAGCGAAATTCTAAGAACCTAAGTATGAACCACAGGTGCCTGTTGCACGAAGCTAGAGTTAAAGAAGTGAATCGTCGAACGCCTGATGCGTGAAGCTAGAGAACACGATACTTCACCCACGAAAGCAAGAACTCAAGAACGCACGTCGTTAGCACAGAGAGTAGGATACTTAGAGAATTTCGATTAGCAAGTAACCCTAGATTAGGTTTTTGAAGGCCTATATATAGGAAAATTTTGGGCCTGGTCGTCTTGGACAAAAAGACCTGCGAAAAAGCCCAATAAACAGTACAAAATTGGCCCATCAGTACAAAAATCGAATAAAATATAATAAAATATTAATCCGAAAAACATGAAAAAATATTATAAGTAAAAAATATCAAAAAAAAAATTCCAAAAAAAAATTTCGTCGTCGAGCATGAGGTAGCATTGAAGTTCATCGTCGCATATTAGGTTGGCGGAGATGAAAAGTTGCATCTTTTATGTTGAGTAGCATAGACGGAGATGGAGTGTGTAGCACTAATGATAGGCAGCAGAGATGAGTAGCGACTGGAGTTGCGTGCGACTGGAGTTGCGTGCGACTGGAGTCGCGTGCGACTGGAGTCGCGTGACTTGGCATGCGACCAGCGTCGCTTGAAAAACTTGTGCGACTGGAGTCGCGTGTGACCAGCGTCGCATGAAAGCGTGCATTATCATCCTTGCATGAGGAGTTTAAGCACTGGTAGCTGCTACACTCAATTTCCGCCTTAAGTATTTGAACTCCACGAGATGCTGAACATGAACTATAAGAATACATACCAAAATAGCACATCCCGAGTTAGTATTCAAGCGTTCAACACACTGCAAACATTCAAAAACATTTTAGTGGAGATTCGAGGGGTGATAAAGGCAATGAAGAGCAAATATTTTCCCAGAAAAGAATTCACATTTTCATCAATCTCCAAATCAAAAATATCACACAAGGTGAATAAGACTTTGAGGTATAATGAAATAACTCTCGAATTAAAACCGGTGAAACGGACCGAAGTATGGTAAAATATGTTTAACTCGTCCTTCGTCGCAATCACAAGAATGCAATCGTGTTTCATCGGAACATATATGGTGAGTTAACACCGCACAAGAGATTTTAATTCATGAGTGCAAGGTGAACTCTTAAGGCACTCCACTGGGGACCAGCATTACTTCATCAGAGGGGAGCCGGCGGACAATGTGACCCGGCGTCCTCCAGACGAGTTTTAGCTTTAAATGATATGCAACAGATGCTCATTACAGCAATCAGAGGGGAGCAAGGATCATCCTGCATCTCCGAAGTGTGATGGAAGAGCATCTTAAATTAAAGCTTTCATGTGCTACCTTTCGAAGAGGGGAGCCGGCGGACAATGTGATCCGGCATCCTCCGTTACTTGGTATTATGAATCTATGCAAATGATAGCGATGGGAGTTATATGCCAAGTTCACATGTTTGCACTCAGAGGAATAAATGCACTTGGGTCCGAAGACTAAAGCGGCCTCGATCCATGTTCATCTTATTAGATTAATCCACGACGATTCATAGTGCGTATTCAGAAGTAAAGAAAACAATCTTTCAGACTTCAAAATTTTCGTGAACTCTTAGAGAGAACACATGTAGAGAGAATTTCTTAATTTTTTAAATCTCTCAAAGTCAAGAGGTTTGGTGAAGATGTCAGCGAGTTGTTTTTCTGTTGAAATATGCTGTAGACTGACTATATCACGATCAACCAAATCTCTAATGAAATGATGTCGAATGTCGATGTGTTTAGTGCGAGAATGCTGAACAGGATTTTCGCTGATTTTGATAGCACTTTGGTTATCACAGTACAGCACCAAGGGAGCACTCTCTATAAGATAATCATCCAACATCTGCTTTAGCCAAAGCAATTGAGTGCAGCAACTCCCGGCTGCAACATACTCAGACTCAGCAGTTGATAGTGCGATGCAATTTTGCTTCCGGCTATGCCATGATACTATGTTATTTCCAAGGAAGCAGCAGCATCCGGAAGTGCTCTTTCGTTCATCAGTGTCACTCGCCCAATCCGCATCGGAGAAACCGACAAGATTCGAAGTAGTGTCACATGCATACCACAGACCGAGATCAGAGGTTCCAGAGATGTAGCGAAGAATCCGTTTCACAGCTCGTAGATGGTCCTCCTTAGGATCAGCTTGGTACCTGGCACACATACAAACTCTAAACATTATGTCAGGGTGAGTAGCAGTTATATAAAGTAAACTCCCAATCATAGAGCGATAGAGAGTTTGATCAACACTTCGACTTTTAGTCGACATAGATAACCGATCAGTTGTCGCCATGGGAGTGTTGGGGGGCTTAACATGTTGCATCTCAAATTTCTCAACCATATTTTTCGCATATTTGCTTTGTGAGACGAAGATCCCATCTGGTCGTTGAGATATCTGAAGACCCAAAAATTGATGTAGCTCGCCTTCAAGACTCATCTGAAATGTGGAAGACATAGAATCCGTGAATGCTTAGAGAAAGTAGCACCAAATACAATGTCGTCGACGTAGATTTGGGAAACTATCATATGTTTGCCTTCACGTTTGATAAAGAGAGTCTTGTCCACTGAGCCGCGTTCGAAGCCAAACTTTAGTAGATAGTCCGTCAGACACCCATACCAAGCACGAGGGGCTTGTTTCAACCCATATAATGCTTTGTGAAGCTTATAAATATGATTCGGCTTCTTAGGATCCTCGAAACCTTTCGGTTGAGCAACATACACCTCTTCTTCTAGTACTCCATTTAGGAATGCAGCTTTGACATCCATTTGTCTAAGTTTGATACCGAGATGGCATGCAATAGCAATCAATAGACGAATTGACTCAATGCGAGCAACTGGAGCAAAGGTTTCATCAAAATCTATCCCTTCAACTTGGGCATAGCCTTGTGCAACGAGACGAGCTTTATTACGAACAACTTGATTATGCTCATCCGTTTTGTTCTTAAAAATCCATTTGGTTCCAACGACGTTAATGTTTGAAGTTCGGGGAACCAGAGACCAAACATTGTTTCTTGTAAACTCATTCAGTTCTTCTTGCATGGCCATAATCCAGAAGTCATCCTTCATAGCTTCCTTATAATTTTTCGGTTCAGTTTCACATAAGAAGCAAGAAACTCCTATTTCATTGCAGATAGCAGAAGTGCAAATGTTATAGAGTTCATCTTGAGATGTTGACGATTTCTTTGAGCGTGTAGTTCGCTCATTCAAGCTACCAATCATCTGAGCTGGAGGATGTCGTTTTTGGATATGACCAGGTGCTTCTCTTGGAGCATCAGCGGGATTTTCAATTTGTTGATTTTCTTCATCATCAGACGATAAAGTATCATTGTTCCTTTGGCTAGTTTCTCCAACTTCAGGTGAAGTGTTTGGAGTAGAATTTTCAGGTGTCATATTAGTCGGTGTTGATGGAAACGTTCTATACTCCAGAATCCCCTCCTTTACCCAGTCTTCATCCACATCTTTTCCTAGGAAGTCTTGCTCATCAAAATTAATGTTCACAGTTTCCATGACCTTCCTAGTTCTGAGATTGTAAGCACGATAGGCATGACTATTCTGACTATAGCCAACAAAGATACCACGATCGGCTTTAGCTTCAAATTTCTTCAGTGGATCGCGATCCCTCAAGATATAGCACGTGCAGCCAAAGACACGAAGGTGAGCAACAGATGGCTTTTTGCCATTCACAAGTTCATAGGCAGTTGCCGTGGTGCCAGATCGAATACTTATGCGATTCAGGATGTATCCAGCAGTTGAGACGGCTTCAGCCCAAAAATTTCGTGCAAGATGTTTTGAGATCAACATCACGCGAGCCATCTCTTGCAGTGTTCGATTCTTTCGTTCGGCAATCCCATTTTGTTGAGGTGTCTTTGGGGTCGAGTATTCATGATGAATTCCCTTCATCATACAATATTCATTGAAGCTAGCATTTTCAAATTCAGTTCCATGATCACTCCGGATCCTTTTAACCTTAGCTTCATGGTTTGTTCTTATCCATTTCACAATGCCTTTGAAGGCATCAAAAGTCTCATCTTTTGTAGCAAGAAATCTCGTCCAAGTATAGCGAGAGAAATCATCGACAACCACTAGTACATACTCCTTCTAAGCAATGCTCTTTACTTCCATTGGACCCATGAGATCCATGTGAAGTAGTTCAAAAGGAGTAGAAGTGCTCATTAGTGTTGGTAGTGCAGGATGAGATGACCTTGTCAGCTTTCCTTTCTGACAGTCTCCACACACTCTTTTCTCAATTTTGGGGAGTTGAGAGATTCCTCGAACTATCTCCCCCTTAACAAGTTTACTCAGATTTCGAGAACTAGTGTGTCCAAGGCGTTGATGCCATAAATCAACTTCGTCAGTTGTATAGCAATTGTTCTTAGCACGCGGACCTTCCATGATGCACTTCCCTTCAACATCAAACACCTTGCAAGAGTCTTTATCGAAGCTAACATTTAGTCCTTCATCACAGAGTTGGCTAATGCTGATGAGATTTGCCACAAGACCCTTTACATGAACAACATTCCGGATTGGTGGCAATCCTTTGATATGTAGAGTTCCCTTCCCCATAACAACGCCTTTAGCTCCCCTTCCAAACACCACGGGAGAGCCAGTCATAGGCTCGTATTCCTTCAGAAACTTCTTGGTTCCTGTCATATGTCGGGAACACCCGCTGTCAAAATACCAAATGCCTTTATTTCCAGAATCAGAGGCATTGAGTGCAACATTGCAAAAAATAAGTTCTCTCGGTCTCCAGGTAGTAGAAGTGGTGGGGTTTAGTTTAACTTCAATTTCTCGAGACTTAGGAACCCACTTCTTTTCAAAATTTTGAGAGTTTTTCTTAGTCTCATTTTTCACACTATTCTCGAATCTCAGCACTGCAGACGTGTGTTTCTTCACACTCTTAACAACTCCACTCTTCCTTTTAGACACCAAATCACGGTTCGTATCATCCCGAAGCTTATAGCAGAAGGGTCGAATGTGTCCAGGTACATTACAGTAGTGACACACATACTCTCTCTTATAACGAACTTCAGTATTTAATGTGGTCTTAACCATGACAGGTTTAGAGCGAGAGTGTTGTACATTCAGTTTCACATTCAGAGGTTTACTCAACTTCTTCAACAGTGTCTTCTCATATGGCAAGATACCACGAGGATGTTTTATTATGGACTTAGGAAATTGATATGTCTCCGTCTTCCGACTAGCAGTTGAGAGCGATTTTTGAGTTTCATTTTTCGGAGATGTCATAACTTTCTTTCCTTCAGCAATTTCTTTTCGTTTAAGAGTCTCAGAATCATCTTTGGTCATACTCTCAGAAGAGTCAGTAGAAGCTTTGACAAAAGTCACTTCTTTCTTTTCAGGTGTAGTGTAGATAGATTCAAAAACTTTTTGGAAGCCAAGTCCCACGCGACTTGGGTTCATATAAGAAGCGACATTGTCAAACACCGAAGAATTAGTATTCATTTTTCTCAGCAGCTCATCTGTCATGTGAAGCTTCTCCTTCAGAACATATCGTTCCTTGTTACACATAGCTAGATCAGTTTGAGTCTTCAAGAGTGATGATTTCAGATCATCGTTCTCAGTGTCAGAGTTCTTGAAAAGAGTTTGAAGTTTCTTAACTTCAGATGTTTCCTTCTTCAACGAGGTTTTAAGTTTTGAGTTTTCGGTACTCAATTTTTCACAAGAGTCTCTCAGTTCAACAACTTCCTTGAAGTATTTGTGTTTCTCTTCGAAGAGAGTGTCAAACTTGATCTTCAGAATTGTCAGAGAATTGTTCAACCTTTGTTTTTCGTCCTTCGTCTTCTCAACCGAGTTCTTCATTTCAACAATTTCATTATACATTGTTCGTTTCTAATTTGAGAGTTCATTACTTGATTCTGTCAGGTACTTTAGTGATACTTCAAGTTTGCTATTCTCAGAGATGGCTAAGTCATAGAGTTTCGAGAGCTCAGAGTGGCTCTCGTTTAGTGCAAGCAGTTCAGCACTCACACACTCAGTTTGAGATACATTTGGGGTCATCTCATCTTCCACAGACTCAGTCACAGATTCATCATCTGAGCAAATTTCATCATCACAAAATGGTCGGTTCTCAGAGGCCAAACAAAAGATATTGTCAGCCGTTGCTACATCCTTCATAAAGGAATCAAGTTCAAAGTTTTCAACTTCGAAGTTTGCAATATCAAAGTTTTCATCAAAAGTGACAACAAGAGCGTTGTCCTCATCTTCATCAGGACTTTCATCCTCAGACTCGTCTTCTTCAGAGATCACGTTCTCGTCGTCAAACACTACATAGCTGACAGGAAGTTTCTTCTTATGGTGCAAGTTCGGACATTCATTCTTGATGTGCCCAAAACCCTTACATTCAAAGCATTGCATCTTAGAAACATCCTTGCTAGTAGATGAGTATGGGGATAGTTTAATTCCCTTAAACTTCTTGTCAGAGAATGAGTTTTGATTTCGGTTGTCTGAGTTGCTCTGGAATGAGTTAGAGTTTTTCTGAAATTTCCGAAAATTTCGTGCACGATTCTTTCTCTTAAAATCTTGTTTCACAAGATAAGTAACAATGTCAGTCAACACAGCAAGCTTGTCTGGGTTGTTAGAGTTCATTAGTCGTTCAATATCCTCAGCCTCATCATCATCAGATTCATTAACATCAGCAGAGAAACTACTTTCAGATTTTTCGACTTGAGAGTGCGATTTCTTAGCCTTCATGCTTCTTGAGCTTTTTCCTTTCTCAGAAATTTTGAGTGCGGTCATAGGCTCATAGACGAGAGACATCTCCGGGTTACTTCGCACTTTTAGAGACAAGTCGTAGTTTCTCAAATCAGCCATCAGTTCAGCATAGTCATGTTTCTGGTTGATTTCTTCACGAGCTTCAAGTGTTAGAACTTTACTCTCAAATATAGAGCTGAGACTATGGAGAGTTTTCTCATAGACCATGATGGCAGGATAGATTTCACCAAGCTCATAAACTTCATTTACATATCTCATGATTTTGTCCAAATACTCGTTTATGTCTTCATCTTCTCTCATGCGGAGTTGATGGAACTGAGCAGTGATGGTTCTGATTTTTGAGCGCTTAACAGCTTGGCTACCCTCACATGTTCGCTGTAGTGTTTCCCATGCATCTCTAGCAGAGGAGCAGTTTTTCACAAGTTGGTACATGCTGAGTTCCAACCATTCACATATGATAAGGAGAGCTTTGCTATTGGCAGTGGATAACTCATGTTCTTCTCTAGTCCATTCTTGTTCAAGTTTGTAGATTTTAACACCATCGCTGTCAATAACGAATGGGCGTTCCCATCCTTCCAATACAGCCATCCATGCACGAGAGTCATATCCTTTAATTCTAGCAGACACTTTGGCTTTCCAGTTCGAATAATTTTGATGAGTGAGAATAATAGGTTTCTGAACAAACATTGGTGACTCCATTGTAGCGGAAAAATGAAGTCAAGATTCGGATCACGTCTTATACGTATGACGTCCCTCTCTGATACCAATTGAAATTACGTCTTCGACGTAGGATACCAACTTTTCGTGAAGTCGGTCTTAAAACACAGATACTTTAGTAACTTCGTTCGCACACACTCAACTCTTGCTTGCTCTGAAAGTCGCACGTTATATGTAGTGTGTATAAGTTCGAACTCGGCAAAGGTAAAGTAACGTACTGAAAACAAGGTTAAGTAATAGCTTTCATTTCATTGATCAACAAAACTAAACTATTACACTTTGAAGAGAAAGGTAGACGGGATGAACTAAGGCAGTATCCCGAGTGTCGCAACACTCCAACGAACCAGAGTCCTAGTACTACTACACCTAGAGTTCTATTCTCCAAACTCTATCACTGGTGCACAGCACAAAACAATCTACCAAAAAAAACTCTAAGGCACAGCGCCAACAAGCAACGATCGATGATACTTAATATCGGATTTCGTTCTCTCAAAATCGTCAAAAAAAGGTCTTCAGCTTCCATGGGTTTATATAGATGAGCCGCACATGTGGAGCAAAGAAATGGAGCATTCTGATTGGCCACATGCTTGGAAGAAGTAGTAATTCCATGAATGCCCTCACTTTTGGAATCTTGGATTCTTGAATCTTGGAATCTTGAATCTTTGATTCTTGAATCTTCGAATCTTGAATCTTCGATTTCTCTAACTTCAAACTTCAACACATCTTGACTCCGTCGATCTCAATACTTCATCTTCAACATCATCGTGGTGAACACTCGTCGTTGATCATTTCATATTTCATCGTCTTCATTGTCGTCAATAGAGTTGAAGTAGTAAAATGCACTTCATGCATCAGATGATACACAAAGTCAAGTAATGTCACGGTGTGCGACTCCAGTCGCGTGAGATGAAGCAGCTACAACACGCGACGCCAGTCGCGTGCGACTCTGGTCGCATAACCCGGTCGTGCGACGCATGTCGCGTGCGACACCAGTCGCACTAGTTGGCATAGGGAGTACATGCGATACCTGTCGCATTTCTTGAAGGAGCAGGGTCACGCGACGCTTGTCGCGTGCGACGCTAGTCGCAAATGACGAGATGTCCATGTTGAGCGACGCTCGTCGCGTGCGACGTCAGTCGCGAGAGGCAGTGGAGGAGGCCAAGCGACTTTGTCGCGTGCGACGCCAGTCGCGAATGGAGGGAGTCCAGTTCGAGCGACACCCGTCGCGTGCGACGCCCGTCGCGTGTGATGGAGAGCGAAGGTCATGCGACTCTTGTCGCGTGCGACTCCTGTCGCTTGGTGTGAAGATGCAATGTTGCGCGACTTCAGTCGCATGAACTTGAAAGATGGACTTTATGGTGAATATTGTACATTCACTCTTCCTTCTCCTGAAATCAAAAACAAAAACAACAAACACATATGTTGTCGCCAAAAACTAACATCTACAACAATGAATAGTAAAGACCTTAAATAGGCAAACCAAAAACATAAAAGCAAAAGGAAATAAAATAATGAATCACGCTGAAACCTAAAATCCGCCCACTTTTGGGACCTGTCGGCCGACAGGTTTAGGCTATCGCCCGACATGCCATTGTCGCCCGACAGGAGATTCTGTCGCCCGACATGTCGTCTTCATCCGCAGGATTTTTCCTTCGAACGAAGTCTCGAATCTCTGCATAGCCCCTTCTCGTCCAAAATTATGAAGCTGTCGGCCGACGGGACCTTGGTGTCGGCCGACACCAAGCCAAAAGTTCAGCCGAGCTTCTCGTCTTCGTCTCGATGCACGTCTGACCCTCATTCCGGACTGAATTCGAACGTCTTCATCAATTGCTGGAGCTCGGGCTGCATCAAGTTTCCTCGGGAATCTTTATGGTTCCGTCAATAAACCCTAACTTGTTCTTGGATTCCAAGGCAAAAATTTCAATGATTGCCATAGATCGTAGTTTTTCCCATTCAAAATAAGAGTAGTTAAGACCAAACCTGAACCGTCAGATGGATGTAAGTAATGAGATAGGGTCTGCAACTTTGTATACGGGGTTGTCACTGGATATAGACATAGTGACTAACACAACGGAATAATAGCAATTGCTACAATTGTGCTAGCAAGTGTGACGACGTCTGTCACTTCAATGATCGATCTGGAGAATAAGGGTTGCAAGGTAGCGACGTCCGCCTACCTTAAGAGAATCAAAGACGTTTACTTGCAACAAGAAGAAGAAACAAGATTATTAATATTTTAGCATAGCTTCTGATACCATGATAAATATTGAAGAAAGAATAATATTTGTTGTGTATTTCATTGTCAATATGAATGCCTTAAATAGGCTTACATTGGCAGGATACAAATAAGTAACAACGAGAATTATGCCTAACTATATGTAATTACAATCGCCTATAATTTGCCTATGATTTATAAAGCTAAAATATATATACATAATTCTGGAAAGGGTATTTTTTCCTAATAAATTTTGTGTCTTATTGTATCCTGAAAACAAATTTTTATATAATAAAAATATTGTTTTTCGGAAATTGATCAACAAAGCCTCAATATTTTTTAATATTTGTTTCCTTATATGTATAAAATACACAACAATCGTTCATGAACTTTTGCTATTTTATCACTATTATAATTTAGTGTTTGGTCATAACTCAATCCCTCTGAAAAAAAAAAGGTTTGATAGTGTGATAAGATTAGGACGACTATGAGAGGATAGTTTTGGAATTAATATTCTACCTAGCTAAATACAGTACTATCATTTAGTTTTGTAGTATAAGAAGCATTCTTATTATAAATAAGTGTACGTACACTTATCTATTTACACTATTTAAATTCGTATGTCGGTTGACCGAGTGTTCCGACAAAACAATATTTGTCGTCTACTATAATGAATTAATACCAGTAGCATATAATCAATGGTTGTTGAGAATTTGGAAATGAAAAATATACGAGACGACATTGCGGAAGATAAA
Source organism: Euphrasia confusa (assembly GCA_954870475.1). Taxonomy (NCBI): domain Eukaryota; kingdom Viridiplantae; phylum Streptophyta; class Magnoliopsida; order Lamiales; family Orobanchaceae; genus Euphrasia; species Euphrasia confusa. The sequence continues at coordinate 10,060,567 of OX940958.1, forward strand.
GAACCTATGTAATTCCACGTTGAATCAAAGACGATATTCCGAATCCGAACCCACACGGCATATATATATATATATATATATATATATATATATATATATATATATATATATATATGAAATTTTTGAATCATAATAACTTTAAATAAAACTAAACATCAATTGCAAAATAAAAAATAATGATTTTTAAACAATGTAACTAATACTTAAAAATTAAAATATTATTCATAATTTTTATAATAATACTTAATATATTATTATTATAAACAATTAAGCTCTTTAGTATATATTATTATTATAAACAATTAAGCTCTTTAGTTCAGTACACATTCGTCAAAACTCGTTCAATTTGGTTCAAAAATCACTCATTTATTTCACTTAAAGCTCATTCAATTTAATTATAGTCAATTCAATTCAAAATAATACTGCTAAATAATATACTTATAAGCACTAAGCATGTTTGGTTTTCTCTAATCATTATTTTACTAATTGTATTGTAATAAATACAGTATATGTAATACTCCTTAATTTAATTGCATTTTTTTTCTCTATTAACTATTCTCATCATTTTATTACGTAGGAGTACTGTATAAAATAATGGTAGAAATCAAAGAATGAATATTAAAATTTGTCATTTTGTACCGTCTCGTCATTCCATTATTATATTAAAATACACCAACCTTGATTCTTCCCCCTCGTTTCCTAGTCAGTGACGCCGGTCCCACCAATTAAGCTACACTTCATCTCCAATTCCAAATTTATAACAACCCCGCACGTACGTACTTTGTTTACTTAACCTTCCATTTCTTGTTCCCTTAATTAATACAAATATTTATTAAACTCGTGAATTGCTATATGCGCCGATCGATGGGGCTGGTGAGGTTTCTCAGACGAGTCGTGTTCCGGCGAAAGAGATCGTCCAGCGACAGGATCGCCGCCGTCGATTTCGAAACGCCCCCCGAGTTATCGTGGGACCATGTCCAGAAACTGAGCATGGATTTCTCCAAAGTGATCGGCTACGGAGGATTCAGCACCGTCTATCTCGCCCACTTCTGCGAGGACGTTGTCCTCGCTGCTGTCAAGAGATACCCCAGCAGCCAGCGCCTTTACCAGGTTTACAAGCGGGAATTGGGAATCCTACAACGTCTACACCATCCTAACATCATCAAGCTTCTCGGCTATTGCAACAACGATCAAGGTACTAATATTATTCTCCTTCAGTCTCAGAAAAAATGACTCATTACTTTCTAAATTACTCCCTTTATCTCTAAACGATTTTGTGTGTGTTTGTAAATAATAAAATAGATAGTTAAAAAAGTAATAGTATCTAAAGTAAATAAATATGTATTAAAAGAATAAAATTATAAAGAGTCATTTAATTTACAAGTGAACATTATTTAAAGGAAAAATCAAAAATGGAAAATATACATTGTTTTTTTAAAAGATAGAGAAAGTACTTATTAGAGCATCCTCAATAGTAGGTACAATTCCTACATGACATTGAATTGTACCTAGGTATATCATTGGGGAGGTAGGTACAAATTGGAGAGAGAAATTTTGAGTATCAAATATTTGATACTAGGTATAATTTAATATGTGTCTTACATTGTGGGTCTTACATGCATAAAGAAAATAAATTGTACCTCAAGCTATTGGGAGGGTGAAGTACAAATTGATAGGTATAATTATTTTGTGATGTGTCAACTAAATTGTACCTCAACATGAGGTACACCATTGGAGATGCCCTTATGTCTCAAAAAAAGATGACCCATTCCTTTTTAAATTACTTATTACATTGTTTTCACTTCAACAGAAGAAGGCGTGTTGCTACTCGAGTACATCCCGAACGGCAATCTCCAAGAGAAGCTCCACGGACCGAACAACGCTACCTCCTCGCTCCCGTGGAAACTCCGCATGGCAATAGCCTTCCAACTAGCCGAAGCCGTCTCCTATCTCCACGACACGTGTGCCCCACACGTCGTCCACGGGGACATCAAGCCATCAAACATACTCCTCGATTCTAGCCTCAACTGCAAGCTCTGCGATTTCGGGTCCGCAACAACGGCCCCACAACATAACCAAAAACTAATTATGATGGGATCGCCGGGGTACACGGACCCCACCTATATCAAGACGGGGCTAGCGTCAAAGGAAAATGACGTGTACAGCTTAGGGGTTGTTATGTTGGAACTGATAACTGGAATGGGAGGTGTTGACCAGGAGAGTGGGGAGAGGTTGGTGACGAGGGTTGACCCGATGATGAAGGATGTTACGAAGGTGGGAGAGATGGTGGACGGAAGGTTGAATGGGGAGGTTGATATGGAAGAGGCTAGAGTTATGGTTGGGGTGGCTGCTAGGTGTGTTTGTGGTTCGACCGGTAGTAGGCCTAGTGCATCCGAGATTGTGTCGATTATGAGAAGCCGAGTTTACGGTTCGTTGTCCTTCTTGTTTGAGAAAGAGAGTCTATAAAAATTACGTGCTCCTAGCTAATTAATCTCATGTTGGTGTACGTAGCCAATTATTAGATTGAAACAGTTTGATTTGGTAAGTTAAACTGTTTTAATCTACTCAATATAGCGGTCAACAATGTTTGTCAATTTCGTTGAAATTTTGAGACAATAGATCATGACTTTTGAACTTAAGTATGCGTGTCAACAAAAAATGTCAATTTGGTTGAAATTGAAATTTCAACAACATGACTTCTGAACCCATTAATTTACATTTTATTAATTATCATGTTACCCTAAAAATCATCAAGTGTTGAATAAGACTCAATAAAAATCGCTTGAAATTTGGAACTGGAAAATAGTGTGTGTTATTTTTGAAATTTGACAATATTCTTGGAGCTCAAAGTAGTAGCCTAAATATTCTGGGCTGAAAGTAGTAGCCTTCAAGCTAGATCAACAATGTAAACTGAAATGGAAAATACCTTGTGTGTTATTTTTGAAATTTGACAATATTTTTCGGGCAGAAAGTGGTAGCCTACAAACTAATCAACCATAGCAGGGGTTCGAACTCGTGATCTTTGAGTCTAACGCTCTCCTACTCCACCAACTCAGCTATCCTTTTGAAGTAAATTTGACAATATTTGCACAAATGATATAGCTAAGCATATGTTATTTGTCCTGGTTATTAATTTGGGCATACATTGCTTATAGTAAACGATCAATCATTGACCTTCCGATTCAACTGATATCTTTACGACTTGAAACTCGAGTTCTCGGGCATTCATCTCATCCGTCTCCACCGCTAACTTTGTGTCTTGCTCCTGCAGATCCGCTTCCCTACCCCACAGCAGAATGTACAGCCCAACAATGACAGTAACCGATCCTATTACACTGTCGGACACGAGACAAAACAAAAATAACATACATGGTTAAATCAATACACACTTAATGTTCATTTATAATCACTCACAATTAGTCACATCGTCCCCACCTTCCGAGATTAAGTTGTTCATGCAACACCGGAACTTCAAACATCGCTGCCATAATCTGCACGAGCGGGCTGAAAGATGCCGTGAAAACGGGCCCCCGTTTCTTCACACACCACGACATCCCCACGAAGCATAATCCCGATCCTACCATCCCCTGCAATAAACGACCTTCAATTCAATTCGCTATACATGACATATATAATTAAGTAGCTAGTAACACATTAATTAATAAAACTCTTAACTGCATATAGGATGATGAAGAAGTCGGATCGTCTCTTCAGAACCCATATCGTAACCTCCCTGTCGACCGACAAGCTCAAGATGGCCGACTGCACAGCGCTAAAGCAAGCCATTATCGCAGTGCTCGAATACTGGCACGGATATCTCTTCCCGATTCTCGTCTGAAGAAGAAACCACGACGACAAACATAGTGTCCCCACAAATAAAGCCGCGGACCCAATCGCCCATCTCTCTTTCCCGGTGTGCGAATTTAGCTTCGTATCTTGTGAGCCGGAAAAAGTGAACAAAGGCGTCCCCTTGTACAAGGTTAATAAGACGGCACCCCCTAGGCACACTAACGCACCGAACACCTTCGCTCTTCCGCTACTGCGTTTCACGTTTACTCTCTCCAAACTGCAAACAAAGAAAAGCACAAATATTATAGACGAGTTGTTAGATATATCCCACATCGATTGTTAGAGTAACCTTGAGCTCGCATATAAATTGGAAAATCTTGATAATTAAGGTGTTATTGACTCAACTTTAATTAACCTTGCAGTATATTAGAAGGCTTAATAAGATGTGGGTGAACTTTTTAAAGTGTTATTGACTCTACTTTGACACGAGTATATATGTACACATTATTACCCGAAAGGTAAAGCCAATAGAAACGTTACTACGGGTATCATGTTGAGGAAGGCGCACGAGAACGTTGCGGACGTGTATTCTATCCCGAGAAGGAAGAGATACTGCGTTAAAGATGCCCTACAAAAACCATACTGCACACGATCGGAAAACTTATAGTTGACAACGTTTAAATTACTCGATTATTCCAACTGACCCGATAATCGCGCTCAAGCAAAGTTGCCAGAGTATGGTAAACGTTAGCTTAGGCCTGCTTTTCCTGCACGCGAACATGGGTCAGATCGATCACCCTTAATTTACACGAACATTTTAAAGTCGAGATCAAACCTTTCAACAAAGTAGGCTACGGGGGATAAGAAAATTGCGGAAATCGACTGGCGATACGTTATGAAGACCAAGAGGTTGATCCCGTCACCCACAATCACCTTCAGTAGTATGTTACTAATGGCAAAGGCAAGATCAATAGCTACCATCACTAAAACCGGGTACCATTTTGCAATGCTCTTCATTTTACCTTTTTTTAGTGTCTTGCTGTATAGAGTCGAGTATATATATATATATATATATATATATATATATATATATATATATATATATATATATATATATATATATCGAATCGGTTTGTTATTGTGAGGCCTCAGGAGAAAGAACAAACTTTTTGTTTTTCAATTGTACACTTGTTTAATGCATATTCTTTTATTTCCTCTGTCGATAGACACTGCAACGTTTTTTAGTATATTTTCGAGAATCAATCTATAAAGATGAACATTAAGTAATGTCAAGAGTTGCTCTAGTGTTTATACCTACCATTGATTTGTTTTTATTTTTATGTTCAATCAGCATCTGCGGTTTAATATCACGTGAGCCGATCCATCGTAGTGTAGGTAGTCTCTGCATCAACAGGCGAAAGATCAAACGTTGGTGCTCACAGATTTAGCATCTAATTCTTGTTTGAAATGACTGTAGGCATCTCAATAGGTAATATTATTATGTGTAGAGAGGTAAATAGAACAACATGTCAAATCCTCATCACACTTTGTTTCATACTTATGTTATTTTTTAAAAGCAACTCAACTCACCTTTTAATATATGGGGGCTGTTATAAAAAATTATGTTTAAAAAAGGTCAAAAGTTTTAAACTCGTAAACTTATTTTAAAGTTGCACTTTAAAATTTACAAAGCAATTAAATATTTAATAAAAATTGCATTTATTTTTGAATTTTATTATGTTTAATGTTTAATATATTAATTTTTTAGAAAAAAAAATGTATTTCACCTTAAAAATAATTCATAAATAAATAAAAATTCTATTTTCAAATTAATAAAATATTTTTATGTTTTTGATTTATTATATTTAAAAATTTTAATTATAATAATATTTCAAAATTTTAAAAAACAAATAAAAATTGACAAATCATTTTATTAAAATAAATTCAAATTTAAAATTAAATATTTTAAAATATAAATTTTAAAAGTACAATATTCTGCTAAATAATATATTTAGTTTCAAATTTCAAATTCATAGATAATATTATATTGTCATTTTATATTTTTTATAATTATAATTTTACTATATTTTTTTAAATATTTATTTTAAAAAGGGACATCTTATCTTATAATTCTTTATTTATGACCTAATATTATATTAATAAACTTTATTTTTTTTAATTTTTTTTAAAGAGGAGAAAGGAGAAACTCTTCTCTACCTCATCAGAGGTTCCTCGATCGGGTAAAATGTAGACGTTTGTGTGAAAGAGTTAACATATCAAAACTTGGGATATACTTCATAATATATCAATATTGCCCCACCCGAAATTCGAATCACGTGTCGCTGAAGATTGAATTTGTTTCAAAATAAACTTCAATTTTATAACACGTATCGCTGAAGATTGAATTTGTTTCAAAATAAACTTCAATTTTATAACAAAGAGATACGTTTATTGGAGAATTTATTCGATCCATAATATAAATGTTAATTTATTAATTTTTTTAACATTTAAAGCTTTTAAATGATGCTACTTCTTAACATGCTTTAGCATTATTTGGTATCTTTCTATTTTCCTAACAAAAAAATAATTATACCCACCTACTTTATATACCATGTGCAAAGTTAGATTATTGATCAAATCTTGTGTTATGATAATGGTTTGATAATTAGTACTCCATCAAGCCCAATTCAACAAACATGACCCACTATGCTGGACACAATGTGTTTTAGAAAAAAAAATTAATGTTTTAAGAATTCGTTCGTTTGAAAACAAACGTAATTTCAATTTATTTCAGTTTAAATTTAACTCAATAAAATCATTCAGTTCATCTCGATTAAGTTTGTTTTAATATAAATTTAAGTAAAATAAATAAAAATATTTTGAATCAATAATTTTAACTTTACGATCTACTAAATGTCAAAATATTAAAAAATATTAAAAAGTTTATAAAAATTATTATTATTATTCTTATAAAAAATTAATTTAGTTCACTTTACTTATATTCAGTTTAGTACTAAAAATTCATTTCAAATTAATTCATTTTAGTTTATTAGTATTTTTAAAAAATATTGAAGAGTTTATAAAAATTATTATTATTATTTTATAAAAAAAATAATTTTGTTCACTTCACATTTATTCAATGTCAGAATATTATTATTAATTTTTAAAAAATATTGAAGAGTTTATAAAAAATATTATTATTATTTTAAAAAAAAATTATTTTGTTCACTTTACTTCTATTCAGCTTAGTTCTAAAAGTTCATTTCAAATAAATTCATTTTAGTTTATTAGTATTTTTAAAAACTATTGAAGAGTTTATAAAAAATATTATTATTATTATTTTTATAAAGAAATTAATTTAGTTCACTTCACATTTTTAGGTTAGTTCTAAAATTTCAATTCAAATCAAATTAATTCAGTTTACTTTAGTCAAGTTCAGTCCAAACAAATATGTCTTAATTGACTAAAATAAACATCAAAATAAAATTTTATGAGTTAAAAATTAACTTTAATTAAAAAGTTAATATTTTCACTCAAACTTTATGTTACACAAAACATATTTTACATAAACAAATTAAAGTTAAGATTAAAAATTCTAACATAATTTTGTAACAAAATTGAAATTAATTCCAATGTTTGAACAACTTGCATATTTGATTTATTCTAAAATATAGTCCATCTAGGTCATAAAACTATAATATTATAAGTATATGTCTTTTTTAAGTTCTTTTTCTCTAGTACTGTATTTTGTTTCTTAATTTTACAATTTCTTTAATAACCTTTTCGATTGTTGTAGGCAGTCCAATTGTCCGAAGCCTGGTGTTCGAACCCAAGTCTTCAAACAAAAAAATGATGCAGATATAAAAACCAAAGATCGTGTCTTGTTGCTTAAGCTATTTATATGTTTAAGTATTTTCATTTATGCAGTAGTTGTTTTGATATAAAATAAAAAGGTTTCTTTTTGAGGTTTTTATCATGTTTCGATATTTTTCGGAATCAACGAAAGTTTGATATTTTAATTCTCAGGTATTTTTAGTATCAACGAAACAATACTTCCCCGTCGTCAGTATGCTCGCGAAACCGCCGTTGAAGCTGCTGCCCGTCGCGACGCCGACGCCGCCGCCTTAAGCCGCCAAATCGCAACCCTTGTCGTCGAACTTGAGGAGCTCCACTTAGCCATCACCACTGGTCTAACGAAATCTATCCCCGTGGCGCACCGTTATATCCATGTGACGCTCCGATCCATCCCCGTGGCATCGTTAGCACGTGAACCACGATCTCTCATCGAAGAGAGCTTTACTCGCGTGTGTTCCACATCGATGGATGTGAATTTTGAGAAGTCGATTTTCTTCGATTTGGATATTGACGATCCATTTGTCCTTTGTGATGATGAACTGTACTCGGACGACAAGCCGATCTGGGATGACGAGCCAATCTGGAATGTCGAGCCCGCCGAGCCAATCTGGGACGCCGAACCCACCGAGCCGATCTGGGACGCCGAGCCCGCCGAGCTGATATGGGATGACGAGCTGATTTGGGACGACGAACCGATCTGGGACGACGAGCCGCTTCATCACGTCACTGCCCCGACGCCCCATCCTCATAATGTTGCCTCTACCCAACCTTCTACTGCCCTTGCGGCGTTGCCTCTAGTCGCTGCCCTGGCGTTAAATTCTGATGTCGTTGCCCGTGCACCACATCACCATGTTGTTTCCTTTACGTCACTTTCTAAAGTTGTTGCCCCTGCGCCGATTTTTCCAGTCACTAATTATTGGCGCCTCAACAAGTCGATGCCCCTGCGTCAAGTCAATGTGTCACTGTCTTTGCGCTGCGCCGACGATTGATGTTTGATCCCGGCATCATCGTGTTCAGTTTTTAGGTTCGCGATCGAACCTTCTCCAAGAGGGAGAGAGTGATGCAGATATAAAAGGCAAAGATCGTGTTTGTTGCCCAAGCTATTTATATGTTTTAAGTATTTTCATTTATGCAGTAGTTATTTTGATATAAAATAAAAAGGTTCATTTTTGAGGTTTTTATCAGGTTTCGGTATTTTTCGGAATCAACGAAAGTTTAATGTTTTAATTCTCGGGTATTCTTAGAATCAACGAGTTCTTAATAGTGTTCTTATTGCTTCCGCTACGTCAAAAAGCCATGTGTGTATTTATATATATATATATATATATATATATATATATATATATATATATATATATATATATATATATATATATATATATTATAAAAGTGAGAATATGACTTTTCATGCACAATTTTAACAAATATGAGAATTTTGGCCACTCCCATAACAAACATGAGTATTTTACACAAACTTCATTTGAAATTTCTTAAATACTCTTGTTTTTTTATTTTACTACAAAAATTCAATTAAAAATTCAAAAATAATCTCAAAAAATAAATAAAAAAATCGTGGGGCCCACATATTACCAAAATCGGAAATTTGGTTGTTGAAGATGAAAATCCATGCATTAATCATGCATATCACCCCCCCCCCCCCCCCCCCCCCCCTCAAACCTCAAACCCTACATTTTTTCAAAACACAAAAAAAACCACCCAATCTCTCTTATTCTCTACAAAAACAACTCTACAAGAAAGCTCCGTCCGAATCTACGTTGGAAGAGCTGGGTTCGCCGGCCGAAAGGTACGTCGAAAATCGCCGTTTTTTTTTCTCGATTTTCTGTTCGAATTCATAGCTACACGGTGGCTACACGGTGGCTACACGGTGGCTACACGGTGGTCTGCTTCAACCGTGTAGCCACCGTGTAGTTATGAAGATTATCCGGTCGCAGCCCAGTAACACGGAGCAGAGCACTACACGGTTATCCAGTCATCGTGTTCCGAGAAGTGTCTCGGTAACACGGTGGCACAGTACACGGTCATGTGACCGTGTACAGTGCCCATTTTTTTTTTATGGATATTTTAGGTTCCCTAACTTAATTCAATCGTGTTTATTTATTGTAGATGTCGGATCGACGAATCACGGTACGTTACGGTGGTCGTAGTAGCTGCACTCGTCATAGCTTGGATATAGTTCGAAGGTTCATCGCTTTCCAAGAGCATGACTTCATATCTCTCATTGATCACAATACCTAAGTATCTGACTAAAAGAGATATATGCTTTCTGGACCTACAAGGGCTGGTATGGTTTCCAAAACCATAGGAATACTCTCAACCCAGTCTTGAGTATTCATCATTGGTTGTTCCACTTGAACCTCGTTCCAGATAACCGAGCTCCCACTGACTTTCTAGGAAAGATATCTCTTTTCAAGAAAATCACCATCTCGAGCAACAAAATATTGTTCTTAGATAGATCGTAGAAGTTGTACCCTCGAGTTTCATATGGACATACCATAAGGAAACTTTTATCCCATTTGAGTTCAAGCCCTTTAGAGATAAATCTCTTCATAGAAGCTATAGAACCTCAAATCTTGATGTAAGACAATTTAGGAACCCTCCATTTTCATACCTAGTATGATGTCTTATCAACAACTTTTGATAGTGTCCTATTCAGTGTATAGGTTGAAGTCAAGAATAGTGTGTTCCCAAAAGAGTTCAGTAGTTCAATTAGACCCATCATCGATAGATCGAACTCTATCTAATAGAGTTAGTTTTCTCTTTTCCGAAATATAACCTTCATGTGCTTGTGAACTAATAGGTTCCACATACATCAGTATGGATTATCCCTAATTAATTAGTCACATGTACTCCTTTCTCCAAGAAAGATGACATTGTTATCTTGTCCATCACACATCATTTACATGTATAAAATGACTCCAAGTCAAATGTATCTAGAGTGCCTTCTTAAAGAAGCTTCTTTACATGTTTAGATGTTGATTTGACCTAATCAACAATGTTATAGTTATGTCTCATTGAGACTTATTCGATTCGGCCCTTGGTGTTAATGTTATATATGATTTGTCAAGTCAAAGTATACATAAACAATATAATAATCGTACCAAAACAAAGAATAACTCACAATTAAAATAGTTACCAAACTATTTAATAGTGAAAAACTAATCCATCATTATCCAATACTGAACCAATATTCATTGTTTATTGAAGGTACGAAATTACATGGTTATAATACTAAAACAAGCACTACAAAAAAGGAGCTTTTGCGACCACGAAATGTGGTCGCAAAAAACAAAATGTGGTCGCTAATACTGTTTTTGCGACCACACGCGGTCGCTAATGCGTGGCCGCTAATACTTGGTCTCAAATGCTCTTTTGGCGACAACAGCGCGGTCGCTAATGTTATTGCGACCACGTTACTTATTAGCGACCACCGTATACGGTCGCTAATACCCGTGCTGATGTGGAAATGAGCGATGACGTGGCATCTATTTTAGCGACCAGTTGTGGTCGCAAATACTGTTTTTTTTTAATGACATTGTTATGTATTAGCGACCACGCGTGGTCGCAAAAAATTAATTTTGCTGAAAAAAAATATTTTGAAATTGTAATTTACAACCTACAAATCAATTCCAATACAAATACAAATGTAATCCAAAATTCATAATACACAATTATTCAAATTCATTAACACACAATCCTAATAGAATAATCAAATACATAACATAGTACAATCCATAATCAACTCAAAAACAACTAAATTACATTGCATTAAAAAAACGATTCTTTACCGCTGCGTATGAACTACGATCGTGTTCAATGAGCCACTCGTTTCGACAAACGCATCATGTGCAGCCTATATCAATATAATAATAGTATTAATTAACAGTAATATGAAAATTTATTAAGAAATACACTGACAAAAAACATAGGAAATTCTTGCAGAGAAGAAGATGAATTGCATTCCTCTTTTAATGGAGGCCAACTTTGAGATTAATTAGCTAGAATGGTTGAGAAAATCAAAAGGAAAAAGATTCACACTATAAGATCACTTAAATAGAATAGCTGAAAACAATCAAATGGAACATATTCTGATATTCATGGCCCATAAAACATAACAATTATTATAAAAGAAACATTTTATAATGATTAAACAGAAGACAAAAAATTGGTTGATGGAAATGTAGATTAACAAATTTACAAATAAAAAATAAAAAAATACTAACCTCCATTGTGAAGGAAGAAGTAAAAATTGGTGTAAGAGGATCCAGGGCCGGGATAACCTGCTCAAGTGGGCATATTCAATAAACATACATTAGTTCACTGTGAATATAAAATCAAAATAGCCATGATAATACTAAGAAAAAAATTTGATTTCTATAGGTTCTTGTTAGCAAAGGAATTGATCACTGTAATATATAAATATATAAACTGCTAAGTAGGAACCAAGTTTTTATTGGGTAAACCAACCAGTTCTATTTTATTTTTACTAGCTTCCTTTCTCAATATCTCAGTCCCCTCTAGTGGCACATCCAGCACCACAAGTCCTGAAAAAGAATGAAGCGAAAAAAATAGAAATTATCAATAGGACTAAAGAGGGATATATAGTGGCACTGGTTCATATATGAATTGGAATTGCCAATTACCATGTACTCCGGTATCTTTCAAAGTCGTCATGAAATTCTCCACCCCACGTTTGAGTATCGGGTTATAATATGTGAACAATGTTACTGGGTTAAGAATGCCATCAATCTCATTTTCACATTTTCGAATGTAAAAATCTTGTGAATTAAAAAACCGCATGCTGAAAATCACTTACTTCCTTCAACATTCCAATGACATTTTCGAAGTTGGTTCCTCTGGCCAACGAACGTGTTGCGGCAGCCTGTGAAAGGAAAACAAAAATTATAAAGAACTTGACATCGAATCACAATCAATAAAACTTCTTCTTAGATCATTTCGGCTTGAAATCGTCATCCAAAAACACATTCGACGCCTTTAAATCTCGATATATGACCTTGTAACATCGATTGGGGTAAAACAAGAGTAAGCATCATCAATCAATCACCATTCACCAATCACACCCTGACATATATTTGAATCTGTTTATCGTTTTTTACCTGCACTTGCGACTCTTCGTGCAGATAAGCTAGTCCCTGGGCCGCCCCGAGTATAATCGGAAATTTGTTATCTACAGTTCGTGATAAGGAATTGAAAACGAAGAACAGGGAGAGGAACCAGAGAGAGGCGTTGAAGAAAGAAATTGAGGGGAAACAGTACATACCTGATGGCGCTTCCATCGAACCGAGGTGAGAGCGTCGACTATGCCTTGGACGCTATCCGACTCGCACACAAAATCTGAAACCTCTTCATCGGTCTCTTCGGGTGCTCTTGATTTCTCTCTATATCTGTCATGGGAGTCATGATTATCACAACAATTTCACTCTAAATCAAAAACCCTAATTTGAATCACAAAATTAAAACTATAATAAAACCCTAAAAAAATAAACAAATCGAAGAAATAAAGACGAAGAGAAGAGGAAGCATACCTGGAAAAGTTTCACGTGGTCGACGCCGCCGGAAATCGCCACCTGAATCACCGCTGAATCGCAGCTTGAAATCGCCTCGGTTGTTCGACTGTGAGAAGAAAAGAGAAAGTGAGAAGAAAAGGTTTCTGCCCGCTGGTCGACTGGCAAGTCTCTTAAACCTATGAGAAGAAAAGAGAAAGTGAGAAGAAAAGGTTTCTGCCTGCTGGTCGACTGGCAAGTCTCTTAAACCTATTTTCCACCGTGGAAAATAACGTTTTCTGAAATAGTTTTCGCGACCACAAGTGTGGTCGCTAATACTTTTTCGCGACCACATGATTTGGCGGGGAAGAACGCGCCACTTTTTCAACATATATAGCGATCACATCAGTTAATAGCGACCAAGGGTGTGGTCGCTAATAAGTTTGCGGGATGCTGGCGGCACTATTTTGCGAGCGCTTGGTTTTGCGACTACGTGTGGTCGCGAAAATCCACTATTAGCGATCACCTGTTGTGGTCGCAAAAGGCGTGGTCGCTAAAAGCCTTTTTTCTTGTAGTGAAGTCCCTAAGGCAAAACAACATCATATGATCATACGGCTAATGCAACGACCTTCGCTCCATTTCTCGCCCGTAGATCGACATCTCTACTCAATAAACTTATACTTTTATGTAGTTCCTCCACATACAAATGTGAGAACCACATTTGGCATCCAATACTCAAGAAGTAAAATTTGCGAAATTTAATTTCTATAACATTAATACCTGAAGATGAAGCAACCACGTTCTTCTCATCTTCTTTAAATTTAGGAAAAATTCAATTATTCCCAATAATTGACTCTTATTCGAATTCCCGTTCATAATTATCCCAATATCAAAAACGTGATAAATCGTAAGTGAAAAGTCGAAGTTTTCTAACCAGGGATATTTTCATGCAATGAAACCCTATCTCTCATAAAATATGAGGGAGCCAAAGAGACAATTGAATCACGCCATCCCATGGCTCGAAAGTCTCTAATTTATGTCATTGATGAACTAAGTGTTTTGGATTAGATCACTCCCCGAGGTGAAAATAATCCTAACTTTAGAATCCATCATATGAAAGACAAATTAGACATTTGTTTTGAAATTTAATAAAATATGAAGTTCTACATATTTGCTAGTGTCCAACACCTTTGCAGTAGATGCATTCAGATTCCCTAGGAACCTTAGTAGCCTTCTTGCCCATGCTCTTTTGAATACCCTATCCCATATCATAAGAATTTCCCTCTTAGGGTCCTTCTCTATCGCCGGCTCAGCAGCCTTGAGCATCCCGTGGAGCTCACGAAGCGATTTCTTCAAACCATTCATATGGAAAATTTAGCCTAAAGGCATTATAACCATCATGAGATTGAAGTATGAAATTGGTTGCCAACTAATCATCATAGGAAAAATCTAGGCGGTCACTTGAAGCAAATAATCCAATCATTTGTTGCACATGTGATCCCATAGATTTCCATTTTTCCAGCCTAGCTGAAGTGATGACTCTGGTCATACCGAACCGCTCAATCATAGTCTGTTCTCCGAACATGCTATTGAGTTGTTCAATGATATCATAGGAATTGGTAATCTAACACATTCTCTTTGTATTCGTATTTGAGGATCATCCTCAAATTACGTTGTCAATCAAGAAAATTTGTGTTGTTCAATTTTTCACAATCAAGAATTGAACCAAACTTGAATTGAGTTGATATTTGACATGATAAACTACAAAAGAAAGATACATAAAATATGTAAACATACACAAAGCGGTAAACAAATAAGGTTCTCTAACAATTGTACTTATTTATTTCATTTTGTTCAATTGATATCCAATATCATTGTCCCTTAGAACAAAACGATCCCGAGATCCTCATCTTGTAAATCTTTAAGTCGACTGAGTCCGCACTTAAGTATTTCAAGATAGGTAGACATACCCATGTCAATGATATCTAATATCACTCTCGGTCGACGAGAATCCCATTCTCATCTCATATCTTGATAGCCAAGCCTGCAGTGGATTTATCGATGAGGAAACCAAACTCACGTGTAAGGGCATTTCACTACCATTACCCGCACTTATCCCAAGATAGAAAGTGCCACCCCGCTGAGGCAGTCCCACCAACTCACGATCGAGGGCTTCATGGGTGTGAAGCTTTGGACAAGACATTATACTCATTATTTTGGGGACATGCATGTTTAAGGTTGTATGTAAGTTGGTTGAACATTTATAACATATATAAACCTAGAAGCACAGCAAGCAATACATACTCGAATGGCCCCTAAACCTCACAAGACACAGAAATAAGAATGAACAAAAAATAAGCAAAACTCCATGAGTAGCGCCCCGTCCACCGGAATGGCGCAATGCTAATCCTGGAGGGGGTAGCGACCACTACCCCTGGGGTAGTGATCGCTACCTCAGTCCAGACCGTTTTTCGGCCCTGGTAGCGATCGAGCAACGATCAGCCTAGCGTTCAAGGTAGCGACCGCTACCCCTAGGGTAGCGACCGCTACCTGCTCTAGAAGCTGAAAAAGCACTTCTTCTTGCTTCGTTTCTCTTCGTTTTCGTCGGTGCTTCGAGATCCAAGGTCGATCTGTGGATCAAATCCACTGCTTACAAGTTGTACAATACATATGTAAAAGAAACCTATCTATTACAAATGATTCCAAGGCACGCATTCCTCCAAATTACATCTGATTCCAAGGCACGCAGGCCTCAAAACTAAAGCCATTCGGTACGTAAAAAACACGATTGCATTCACCCAACCACTATCTGTGGCTGGCCTTACATCTAAGAAAAGCAATCAACACCACAACAAAGAATCACATAAGAGCAATTATGTTGTTTAAAATTGTGTCCAACACAGAACATGTGCACGAGCCCTAGTCTCTAATACCAATTGAAGGTTTTCGATGCCGATCCAATCGCTCGATTACCTTGTTCGTGTGTGCGGAAGCGTGTAAAACAATAGAACACGAACAACATGAAGATCTAGGCACACATTATATGTATAGACACATTTATATATATACATCCAATATATATATATAGGGATTAACGAGAACACTTACAACCGGTGTAGCGTGCCTCGTTGATGTTGATGAAGGTCGTGTTGAGTCGATTGAACCACCTTCATGGATCAGTCACTAGATGCTCTCCTTGTGAATGACCTCGTCACTCTTCTTGTCTAGATCGCTCGGATGTTGAAGCCGCACAAATGGCCCGACCTCTACGTGTTGCACACGAACCCGAATGACGAACACTTTGCTTGCTTGAGTCGGTTCTCCAAGAACACTCTCTCCTTTCTCTCTTTTGTGTGAATCTCAATTGGTGATCAAGTCATTGTGAAATTCAGATTTTCACTACTTAACACCTTCATTACCACCTTCATCACTCCCTTGTAACCCCCATATTGAATATGCACCATTATATCACATAATGAGTGGTTAATGGGGAGGTGAAAGGTCATGTACACATCACTATGCCACAATGGCATAAGATGTGGTCCCTCTTGCTTGTGTGGCATGCCATTTCACACTATGTGACATGCATCCATGCAAGTCATGCAATGCATCCCATGCATGCATATAAATTAACGCAAATATTGATTCTAAATCAATATAATTAACAAACATTGTACATCATCTACAAGTCCGTGTGTGACCCTTTAGGTATGATTTATCGATTAATATTATATTGTTCTCAACAATTAATATTATCGAATAATCATTTAACATCTAAAGACGACCTTATGACTTTATCGATTGCACACGTAGGATCGAAGGACATATCCCAATAGGTGTGCGATAGCTATCGCCAACGGTCGGCTGCTCGAAATAGGGCTGCTCGAAATGAGGCTGCTCGACCTGAGGCTGCTCGACATGGGTCGACTCGACAAGTGGCGACCTGCGATAACCATTGACGCTACCGTCGTGGAGTAGCGCAAAATAATATTTATAAGTCCTAAACTATTCACTAGCACAAGTACTAGTAGCAAGTATAGGGTCGATCCCACGAGGAGGCGATTTAGCTTATAGTTTTCCCGGCTTTTGATGCTCAATTGGGTTGTCACGTTTGAAAAGGTTTTGTTTTGTAAAGCAGTTGGGCACTGCCGAACCGTGGTCACCGTGTTTACTTGACTGAAAAATAACGAATAACTTAGACAAAAATAAAACTAGCATGCAACCTAATTAAATGATTGAGCAATTAACAGACTCGACTAAGCAGATAAGATGAAACAAATAAAGACTAAAGTATCCAGGCATTGACTCCCCTGACTTCCCCCTTTGACCTATGTGGTGCCGATCATCGGTACGTATGTCATTTTGCTAACAGTTTTGTCTTCCAGTTATAGACCCCAAGTATTAACATCCCTATTATGTCACGCATATTAATACCCCGAACCCTTATTCGCTCTTATGTTTAAGTCCTGCCAGATCTCTCTCGACAGGTCTCCTGACGTTGACCAATTCGACACTATGTGACCGCATGAGTCTAAGTTGGTCAAGTCGCCTTCATCCTCCAAGCAAACCCGGAATGGCCAATAGCATGCCTGGACAGACCCAAGTCATACGACCACATCTCCAGCAACATGTTGTACTTCGCGGACGCCCAGTCTCCCGGTCGCGTTGATCCACGTACTCCTGTGTTAGGCAAGTCGGGGTTCCCACTGGTCACTGTAGGATTGCCCAAGTCCCTAACATGCTTAAGTTACTACCCTGTTGAATCGGGAACAAAACTCAGCTAGTTGCTGTCCTCACTAAGCCTCCCGGCACGGTCTCGTCTTAGGGTTGGTCAGGTTCTGTCTTTGCCCAGATACAAACAGATTAGCTACTTGACATAATTAAAACAGAAAATAAAACGAGAGAAATTGGACTAACTGAATTATGCATTGAAAAGGGAAATTGTTCAAAGGGAAATAAAACTAAGTACGAAATCAAAAGCATAAAAACATAAAGTAAATTGTTTCTAGCCCGAGGGCTTAACAGAAAATAAACGCCGGCGAGTGGTGTTGCTCACGCGGCCGCCTTCTTCTTCGCTGGTCAGGTAGGGTTCCGATCCGGATTGCTCGCTGCTCATATGTCGTAGGGTTTCTTCATCAGTCGGTCTTCTTATATAGACGGGCTTGGATGGATAAGAGACGTGAGGGGGAAATACCTCTAAGACCGGACGAGAGTCCTTCTTAGGCGGGAGTGTGAATCTGGTCCTCTTTAAAAGACTCCACAGAATTCAGGACTCCTGGTACACCGCATGCCCAACGTTCCGTCTCCGTCAATGTTAGCGCTTGCCCATGTACTTTCTTCTCTGACTGATTGAGGTAGCGGACCATGTGCGGTACTTGATCGAGCTCAAGTCTTGCTCCACCTGCTGACGGCCTAGTTGCTTGATCAACTCTGCTGGACCCTTTTTGTCAGTCTGGCTTGCTCAACGGATGCTCTTGACCATGGAAGGTGATTTCCTTGCCTCTTTCACACAGTGCGCTCCTCTTTTTCCTCCTTTACCTGCCCACCTGCAAAACTTGCCCAAGTACCCAAACGTGCCCTCCCAGACACAAACAAAGTAAAAACAAACTAAAGACTCGATATACTTGACTCTAAAAACCTAAAAATGAGCCAAAAAAATATGGCTCATCAACCATCAAAATCGTGTGGACAATCCCCACATGAAACCCTGACATCAATATCAACTAACTCGGGCTCCGAGTGATGAAAGCGAGGAGGCGCGCTAAGAGAATGCCGAGCAGCTGAAAAACCGCCCTAAGATGCATCAGAAGGACAAGGGCAACTCCGAGAGTATCGTCTGCGACCGAAAACCCCTCAAAACTGCTCCATCAGACTATCGTTGCCCTCCTTCTGTATCCTCCTCATCCGGGCAGTCAATCGACCCATAAATCCCGTCTCAGACTTATCGTTGAGGTTCTTGTGGAGCCGTCGATCAATGCGTCGATCAGTACTGTCATCTGAAGCCTCAAGTGCCTCATGTGCCTCAGCTGCAGGAGAGGGCTCTCGTCGGGCTCGATGAGATGCACGCTGAGATGCATGCCGCTCGGCAGATGAATCGGGTGCCTGTCATCATGCGTGCGTCGACTAGTCTGAGGAACATCGCCCGTCATCTTGTCCATTGCCTTGGACACGCGTGTTCGGACCCTTTTTCACCAAATCTCTACAGTGCTGGAATGGGGGGGTATATAAAGAAGGGTTCCAAGCAGATATTTATTTGATATGGGACAGATTATAGATCGAAGTTTGTATGGCCGGAAATCTGGAAATAGGGATGAACATCATAGTGTTCTTCATATTTATTTCCTTACTTAAAAGTATTTGGAAATTACAAAAGTTCAAGTCCTTTCCTCCTCTCTTTTCTCTCTCTTATATACTAGTAGTTTGCATGAGCATGCAAGCTCTTCTAATGCCACCTATTAGCCTCCTATCACATCTAATCCCACTAATGAAGACTTTTAAGCCATTACATTAAATACCCACTAATCTTGTCTTCCACTTGCTGCATGTCACCAGAGGCGCACCGCCTCTTGCCTGGGGCCTATTCTGAATGATCCTTCAATCTGATACGGGACTGTCTTCCCGGGGCTACGGTTGAGCTCGCCTGGTTTCTTCTTTACTCTTGGCTTCAAAATATGATTTGGTCTTCGGTTGACTCTCGATCTGATGACGTGGCTTCGGTCGTCTGGACACGTGTCGGTGTTGGATTTTTATGGTGTAACATTGGCCCCCAGGAAAATTGATGGATTATAACATCTTTTTTCCTGAAGTTCGGTCTTGGATCTCCTGGTGATCGACTCTTGATACTCTTCGGAGTTGGTATTTGGCTTGTGGATCTTGTCAGCAGTGGCTTTGGGTGTGGGATCTTCTTGGGATGTACTTGATTTTCGGTGGCTTTAGTGTGGTCTTCGAAAGATAGTTTAGAGAGAGATGGAGAGGAGGTTGCGATTCTTATCGTTCTGGACTTTTGTACCTGCATTGATCAAAAACTTCTTTCGGGATCTCTCCCGATTAGTATTTTCGTAATGGACACATATAGTCCTTGGATAAGAAAATAACGAATTTTTCTTGTGGGGTTATGTCTTAAGACTCCCCTGTACAAATAATATGTATGGCTCTGGGACCATGTATTTTCTTTCCCTGAGTAGATGGGAAGAGTTTATGCATGCCGACTTAATTTCGGTCTTTAATTGATTAAAATAACTCAATAAATCAAGAGATAAGATGAAAAGATTTGAAAAGATTTGAATCTTCAAAAGTTACCTTTTGACGGTTACTGGTCATATTAATTAGGGTTCAGAGTTAGTGGGGCAGTACTTGAGCACTTTTCTCGGTAACCGCCCCTTCTCTCTCCCTATACGCCATAGTAGTGCCTCATCGACTTCTACAACACATTTTCGGATTTCAAGTTTTTGAAATCACTTTTCACAATTCAGAAAACACATTTTCGGGTAAGAAAAAATCGCTCTCGATTTCTCATATTTTCCCTTGTGAATTCTTTGTTTTTGTTTTTTATTTTCTTCGATTGCAAATCGAATCATGCCGCGACTACGACGAGGCCCTCGAGGGAGGAATCAACCACCCGAAGCTCCTCATGTCGTCTTCGGCAGAGAGTATAAATCGTTCATGGAGGGCGTCGTGCCTGATCTCCCGTCGCCGGAGGCGCCAGATCCGGCTACCGAAGGGCCTTACCAACCGGTTACGAGAAAATCGATTCCGGTGAGGCCCGATGCGGATCACCAAGACTGGGGCGCACACGGTCGGAGCAGTACAGTAGACCCCTCAACATTACTGGAAAAATGAAAGAAGTGGAGGATTCCAAACAATGTTCACTTACACGTACCGTTACCTGGGGAATCAGCGTGCTGCCCTCCGGCGGGGATGGTGGCTGTTGGAGAAGACGCGCTGAATGTGGGGTTGCGGTTCCCGCTTCACCCCTCCATTTCTAGAATTATCAACCATTGGGGATTAGCCCCCCACCAAATTCATCCTAACGGATGAGGCCAACTATACGGTGTACTCACCGCGTTGGGCCAGGTGGGGCTTTCTCGACCCATAACCGGTGCCGAATTCCATCAATTCTTCAGCCCTGTCGTCTCCAATTCCTCCTCCCGCGGGGATTACACGATTCGCCTCAGGCCGAACAAAGTGAAGATTAAGGAACCCAAGCTCACAGATATTCGCTGGTGGGATCGATGGTTATTTGTTTCTGGCCGCTGGAAAACTCAAACCCGTGACGGGGAAATTGACATTCCTGTCACTTATTCTGAAAAACCTGACTGTAAGCATCTCAAACTCACTATCGCACAATATTGACTGATCTAAACTCTTTTCAATGGTGCAGGTGGTCGATTGTCGAAAACAATAAATCCCACGTGGGATTTAGAGACGGCGAATCTCCTAGCATTGTGCATACCATCGGATAAGAGAGATTGCAATTTGTATAACGACGACATTCGAGACGAAGCCGGTTTATATTATCCACCGTACATCGAAGGTCGAGAATATCCAGGTACCTTTTCTCAAAGTGTTTAAGTTTTTCCCTGTGAGGTTTTTTCAACTCTCATGGTATTCTGCTTAAAAACCGAGTGTTGGTTTCCCTAGGAATTTTTCAACTCCCTGGTACTTAGTTATATTTTTTTTTAAATGG
Organism: Euphrasia confusa; assembly: GCA_954870475.1. NCBI lineage: Eukaryota > Viridiplantae > Streptophyta > Magnoliopsida > Lamiales > Orobanchaceae > Euphrasia > Euphrasia confusa. Next base: position 10,082,419 of record OX940958.1, read on the forward strand.
TCTTCCCTGGGATACCTAAAAAGACTTCCCGGTACTCCATTGTGTTATAAACCATAACTGCCATGGGATATCTTTTCAGACCTCCCGGTGTAATGATCTATTTGTTTCCTGTGCAGAATATTTCAACACTGTCTTTACTGAGAAACTTGAAGGCATGGCTGACAACAGAGATATATTTGGCTCCCTTGGCATCGTGGACGCTGCAGTTTTCACCAAAGGGCGAAAAGCTAAAGCCAGCACATCGGCTGGTCGAGGAAAGAGTGATGTGAAAACCCGGGGTGGTTCATCAAACACTCCCGCAGGACGAACCCGATCCCACACTCTATCCAACTCGGGAACGGAGTCCGATCCACTCGGGTTGATGAATGTGGTGGATTCTTATCAAGAAACTCCTCTGACCTCTGACACAGTAATGTCTGAAGCTGCCCCGAGCACAGGATTGCCACCTTCTGGAGCTACGTCACTGCTCAAAGTCAAACAGGAAGAAGGGAAAAAACGCAAAGGGGCCCTGGGGGCAATAATTGATGTGACAGACTCTCCTCCACGGTCCTCAAACACTAGCGAAAGCGCTATGTTCGGGCTCCATGATGAGTTGTTCACCAAGTAAGTTTCACTTAACTTATTTTGTTTATACTCTAATAAAAATAAATATAATTTATTCTGAGTCTTCTACTTCTATACTCACTCTTTTACGGCAACCATCTTTAGGCTGTCTCTGTCCGATCCTCCAATTCCTCCAGTGCTCGTGCAATTCTATTCCAGTCAAAGTCCCATCCCTCCAGTGACTACTCAGGAGTGCCCTGTAGGTGAAGCTATGAATGCAGTTGGCCGGTGCTGGACTACTGAGTTCAATGACTTGATGGCCCACGACAACCATGCGCTTTCCCTGGCGCTCAAGCTAACCAGTCAAGCAACAGTGGCCGTCGCCGGAGCTCATACCCGTACAGAGAGAATGCTCGAAGCAATCATAGCACATCAGGCCAACGCAAAAAAGCAAGATCAACACATCAAGGAGCTCACTGAGGCATACAAATCTGCAGGTGGGGACAGGGACACTTGCCGGAAAATGATTGACACCGAGCGCTCTGAGAAGGCAAAACTGAAGTCGGAATTGGAGGAGGCCCTGAAGACTGTCAAAGAGGGAGAAAAGATGATGGAGCAGGCACTGGACGAGACGTCCCGGGAGATAAAAGAGCTGAAAGCCAAGCTGGCCCAGACTGAAGAAGATCTGAAGGAGACTACAGATAACTTCGATAATGCTTGCAAGATGCTAGAGTCTCCAGCGCATAACCCTCGAATCTTATCTAACCTTCTTTATGTGACTGCTTATGTTGAAATGGTCAGGTCAGCGGCTAAGGAGCAGAACGAAATTGTCAAAGACTTTGCCCTCAAGACACTCAAAGATTACATGAAGACGGACACACTCGATGACCGGGTGCCGCAGCATTCAAAGATCTTGAGGTCGAGTTCGGCATAGACATGAAGTGGTGGCCCACTTATGACAAGCTCTGCATGCCTGGTGAACTGCCCACTGCTACAACAAAAGAAGCTGATAAAGATGATGAAGAGATGAAGGATGGGGAGGCACATGATCTGGTTGGTGACGGGCCCAGGGGCATGCCAAAAGATTCTACCGTGACTCCTCCCCGTGATGGTAATTCCACCTCTTGAGTGTCAAAACTCAAGAGTCTGCAAAAATTTGAAGTCCCCCTGGGTGTGAAAAACCCAGGGTTTTTAACCTCTTTTTATTTTATAAGTATTATCTATAGGCCTCTGGCCTCAGACAATGTTTTTATGAAGTGTAATAGCTTAGAACTTCAAGTTTCTGCTAATTTTCTTTTAGGATCCTCTACTGGGGACCTCTGAACAATTTGGATGCGTTTGCACCACTTTTTATTTGCAAGTTTTTGTTAGGATCCTCTTATTGGGATCTCTGAACAATTTGGATGCGTTTGCACCTCTTTTTATTTGCAAGTTTTTGTTAGGATCCTCTTATTGGGATCTCTGAACAATTTGGATGCGTTTGCACCTCTTTATTACCCGGCATGGCTCTTTTCATAAAATGTCAGCCTTTCAAGTCCGAATAATTTGGCTCAACCCTTCGTTCTAGGTACTTTGAGCTCTTAACTTTATAGGTCTGTTAAAGTTAAATGTTCTCTTCCTTTTGGTACACGCTTTCGGCCCTGGTCCCATTTGCTTACCTCAACCGATTTCCTATAAAGCTTAAGTCTGGCACCAGTGGACTTTTTCTAAGCCTCTTTGATTTACCAAACAATCTCTTATTCTCTCCCCGAGGGATTCAGAGTCTTCTGAATTCTAATCCCCGAGAAGAGATTTTGTCGGCCCTCAAGTCTTATAGACTCTCACAGGGATGCCGGAAATTTATTTCCTAGTACAGGAATCATCCCTCATTCAGGGGTTGCCTGGATGGAACTTAAAGTTCTTCCCGGCCAAGATATTTTTATTACCTGGGTATAGCTTCAAGCCTCTTCCCGGTAAAAAATATTACTTCATAGTATTTATAATCATCCCATGTATAGGGTTTGCCTGAGTGAAGTTCTGACTTCTTTTCGGCTTATTCAAATTTATCACATGGGTACGGCTTTTAGCCTTTTCCCAGAGTGATTATAATTTTATAATTGAAATAAAAATAATGAAGGTAAGAAGAAATTGATAGGGGTACAGTACCTCAAATTTAGACTTCAAATCCTTCTTATAGATAGAGTTTGCCAACAAGCATTACATTGTATTTCCGCCAAAAGGTTTTACAACATTTTCCGCTCCCAGGCTAGTGATAGAATTTTTTCAAGTGTAACGCATTCCAGCGATACTGATCTTTTGTGCCGTCGAGTAGCTCTAGCTCATACACTCCATTCTGGAGGCACTGGCTTACTCTAAACGGACCTTCCCAGGATTGACCCAGGGCCCCAGGATGTGCTCCTAGGATCTTTTTCAGTACCAGGTCTCCCACTTGGAAGTCTCTGGCTCTTACTTTGGAGTTATAACACCTTGCAATTCTTTGCTTGTTCATTTCGTTCAACGAGTCAGAAGCTATCCTCTTTTCTTCCAAAAGGTCTAGCTCTCTACGGAGCGCTTCCTCGTTATCGCCGTCGGCTCCCTGGGCGGTTCGATGTGATAGCACCGCAATCTCCGCCAGGATCACCGCTTCGGTGCCGAAAGCCAATGAATATGGGGTTTCTCCCGTAGCCGGTCTGGCTGTTGTCCTGTAGGACCATAGAACTTCCGGGAGTTCATCTGCCCATTTGCCTTTTCGCTCTTCGAGCTTGGCTTTAATGGTGTGTTTCAAAATCTTATTGACAGCTTTAACCTGTCCATTCGTTTGGGGGTGGTACGGAGTGGAGAATAATCTTCTGATTTTCCATCTCTCACAAAACTCCGCCACCTCTACCCCATCGAATTGTTTTCCGTTATCGGAAATTATCGTCTCCAGTAAACCGAAGCGACATATAATATTCTTCCATAGGAATTTGATGACATGTGCTTGGTCGATCTTGTTCAGTGATTCTGCTTCCACCCATTTGGTGAAATAATCAACTGCCACTATGGCGAATTTTACCCCGCCCCGGGCCGTCGCTAATGGTCCGATCAAGTCGATCCCCCAACGAGCAAATGGCCAGGGACTGTATAGGGATTTCAGCATCTCTGGGGAAGTTCTAATGGTAGGTCCTATTACTTGGCACTTTACGCACTTACGGGCATAGCCAATGGCATCTTTCCGAAGGCTTGGCCAGTAATAGCCTTGACCCATTGTCTTATGTGCCAGGGATCTTCCCCCGGCATGGTTCCCACAGATGCCGTCATGGATCTCTTCCAGGATTCTCAGTCCTTCTTCCTTCGACACGCATTTCAGCAGTGGAAAAGAATAACTCTTCCGGTAGAGATCCGAATTTAAGATTGTATATTTTGCTGCCCGAATTCGCAATTGCTTGCCTTCGGTTTTGTCCGGCGGCAATTCCCCAGTATCTATGTACCTTAGGATTGGTGCTCGCCAGTCCTCACCGGATACGGGCAGAATTGGCAGTTGTTCTGCTCTTCGATCTACCGAGGGATTCAATAACTTAGTCAACATGATTTTTGAAAAATCTGCCGAGCCTTCCGAAGAGGCTAGCTTTGACAAGGCGTCTGCCTGCGAGTTATGTTCCCTCGGGATCTGTTCTATTACTACCTCTGGGATCTTTTTACAAAGTGATCCTACCAACTCCAGGTATTTGATCATTTGTTCTCCCTTGGCTTCATACTCACCAGTCACATGGTTTACAACCAGTTGGGAGTCCATGAATATGATTAATTTTTTCACACCAACGGCTATGGATAACTCTAGTCCCGCGACGAGAGCTTCATATTCAGCCTCATTATTCGACGCAGGGAACTCGAATTTAATCGCCTGGGTGATAGAATCTCCCTCGGATCCAAGTAGTACTATACCGGCCCCCGAGCACGCTGTGGTTGCTGAACCGTCCACGTACAGTTTCCACGCGCGTGATTGATTATTGGACTTTTCCGGGAACGTCAGTTCCACAATAAAATCGGCCAACACCTGGGCCTTGATCGTTGTCCTAGGGCTGAAGGTTATGTCATATTGACTTATCTCCAAAGCCCATTTTAGGAGTCTCCCAGTAATATCGGATCGGTGCAATACTTGCCTTAGCGGCATGGTTGTTAAAACCTCTACGGGGTGCTCAAAAAGATACGCCCGGAGTTTTCTCACTGCCACAATCAGGGCATAAGCGAGTTTTTCTAACGGTGTGTACCGTACTTCTGCTTCATGTAGGACTTGGCTCACGAAGTACACGGGGAGGTGTTTTTTTCCTTCGACTCTCGTCAGAACTGCACTAATTGCATGTTCTGACGCGGCTAGGTACAAATATAGTCTTTCCCCGGGCCTCGGAGCCACCACTACTTTGGGACTGGATAAATACTCTTTGATTTGCTTAAAAGCTTCTTGAGCATCTTTTTTCCAGTGGAATTTATTTCCTTTAATGGAGGCAAAGAAAGGACGGGATTTATCCCCCAAACAGGAGACATACCGGCTCAGGGCGGCCAAGCAACCTGTTAGGCGCTGCACACCCTTGATATCCCGGGGTTCCCGCATATCCAATATGGCTCTGATCTTGGCCGGGTTGGGTTCAATCCCATGTTCCCCGACTACATGCCCTAGGATCATACCTTTCCTGATACCGAAATTGCATTTTTGGGGATTCAGTTTCATATTGTAGTGCCCCAGAATCCTAAAGACTTCTGCAAGGTCTTTTATGTGATCCGCTTCATTCTTGCTTTTCACAATGATATCATCGATATATACTTCAACAGTTTTACCGATTAAATCTGTAAACATCATGTTTACTAACCTTTGATATGTGGCCCCGACGTTCTTCAAACCGAAGGGCATTCTTTCCCAGCAAAAAATTCCTTTTTCCGAGTAGAACGCCGTGTGCTCTATGTCGTCTGGGTGCATCGGGATCTGATGATATCCGGCTTTAGCATCAATCGTTGAAAATATAGCATGACCTGTCAAGTTATCAACAAGGTGATCGATGTGTGGCATCGGAAAGTGGTCCTTGGGACATGCATTATTCAGATCTGTAAAATCTATGCACATTCTCTAGGCGCCCACTGTTTTCGATACCATCACAGCATTGGATAACCAGGTGGCATCGCTCGAGGCTTGCCTCACCAGTTTATTCTCAATTAATTTGTTCACTTCCACGGCCAGTGCTTCGCACTTCTCGGGCACCATTTTCCTTCGCCTCTGGGCTATAGGTTTCCTCTTGGGGTCAATTTTTAACCGATGGCATGCATGTTTGGGATCTATCTTTCCCAAATCCGCATTTGACCAGGAGAAGGTATTCTGATTTTCCCTGAGGAAATTGATCAGTCCACTTCGAGTGTGCTCTAACATATGTGTACCCACGAGTACTTGCTTATGAGCTTGCTCGGGGTCCAACACTATGGAGTCTCAGTTTTCGACCACTTCCATGGCGGTTCCTTTCCGGTATTTGGTTCCCGTCCTGGGATCATAATCCTCGTGCTCTGGCCCCATGCGATCCTGAGTTTGGCTGGTGGAAGCTGTTCCCGCACAGGGATATTGCCCTGGGGAATCTGCTTCCTTCCCCGGAACCAACTCTTGGATCGCTCCGGGCCCCACGGTATTTATGATATCAGGAGTCTGGGAAATGACTCCGGTGCTAGTAACTTCGGCCACTCGGGACTTTTTATTTTGCTCATCCAGTGAGTCTTTGATATCCTCCGCCAGACTTTCCTGGGGATTATCATTTGTAGTTATGGCTAAGTTATCAAGATCACAGAAATACAAAAGACACTTCTTTTCCATTAGTAGATCGCCCCTAACGGTGCCCACGGCACCGGAGGGAGTAGGGAATTTTACACAATAGTAGTAGGATGAGGCTACCGCTTCGAAAGCGTCCAAAAAGGGCCTACCTAAGAGTGCGTTATAGCCACTCTCCCTATCTATTATTACAAATTCTAAGTTCCTAACCACCATAAGATCTGGACTCTTGGCATCTTTCAACTCCAACGGCAGTACGATCTTGCCAAATGGATGCACCTTGTCGTTGCCAAAGCCTTTCAGTATCAGATCACATGGTGTGACATAACGGCTCAGCTTGCCCATTCGATCCAGGGCGTTCTTGTACAGAACATTACAGTGAGCTCCGTTGTCAACCAGAGTGCGAGACACATCAATTCCCAGGATCTTAGCCCTGATCACCAAGGGCTCGTCCTTCGGGAATTTGGCTTTGGCCCGATCCTGTGGCGTGAAAGATATCACCGCCGTATCACAGATCGTCGCGCTCTGTGAGGGCGCAGTGGCTACCAGAACTTCCCCCATGGCAAAGTCTCTTTTGCGTTTCCGCTTACTGTCTTCGGACACGGGCCTGATACCACCAATCATCAGAACTTCCTGGACACCCTGTGGCCCCGGAACATTTTGATGCTGGCCCAGTACACCTTGTGGAGGGCCCTGGGGATTCTGACCCCGTGGCTCATTCCCTACAGCCCCGGGACGGGGGAGGTACTGCCACAGTTTGCCCTCATTGAACAGCCTCCACAGTTGCCTCAGTAACTGACGGCACTGGTTTGTTGAATGGCCGTGTTTCTCATGGAAATCACACCATAGGTTCGGGTTCAACTTCTCTGGGGGAGTGTTAATGGGCGGGGGCCTGGTTAACACATCTACCCTCTGAGTCAGGATCACCTGCAGAATGGCCTCTGGGGCCTTACCAGTTTCACGCCGAATATTGGCTTCCAGTTCCCGTATTTCATCCATCCTGGGATCAGTACCGGTTTTCACACCGGATTTCTTTCCAATATAATTTGGCCTTTTCTCTGAAGAGAAAGGGGCCTTCTTTTTGGTTTCGCCCGAGCCCCGCGGGGTCCCGGTCAACCTTTGATATGCTACCTCAGCGGCAGCTTTCACACGAAATTCCTCATAGGATTTTGGGTAATTTTTCATCATGCACTTGAACAACTTTGAGCTTCTTCTCAAACCGGTCATGGCGGTATGGAGTTTTAAATTCTCATTTATATCCTCTCCGCCAGCCAGGAGAATTTCCTCAACTCGATCCACATACCTTTCATTTGACTCCTCATCATCCTGTTTTATCCCGAGTAGACGTTGGCTCTGTTCCAGTCTCACAGCCTTAGAGGAAAAATGCGTCACGAACCTTTGCACAAGATCATCGAAACATTTAATCGAGTGTGCAGGGAGGCCCACGTACCATTTGTGGGGAACATCACCCAACGTAAAGGGAAAGAGTCTACAGCGCGTCGCATCAGTTGCGCCGCGACCGGACATGTAAGACCTGAACCTACTCAAGTGAGTCTCTGGTCAGTCTTACCGTCATAGACTAAGGATTGCATGGGGAGGATTTCAGTTTGCATGGATGCATGTTCAACCTCTGGGGCCAGGGGTTCATTTTTGTAACCTGAAGGTACATGCACACCCTGTCCCTCATTCATTCGTCTTTCCAACTCAGCATACTTCTGCTTCAGATCTATGATCTCCGGATCCTCCGCCTTAACCCCTCGGGCCCCAGAAACAGGAGAACCCTCTCGATACCGATGCATGTCACTCTGGCTGCCTTTCCTTCGACGATCCGTCGAAGTGGCCACAGATTCTGCATTCCGGTTCAGATCTATTACCGGGTGCTTTTTTCGCTCTCTCCTGCGGAGGCGTTTGACCTTCTCTGGAGCCACAGTTGTGGCATGTCCAGGTGTCATAAAAGCACCGGTTGCATGTTTTAAAGGAGTTGTTAAAACGTATTTTCTGTGCATAAGAGCATGCACGGCTTCATCAATTTTTTCTGGAGTGTCCAGATTTCCGAATTCGATTGGGGGCGGAGCCACAACGGGCGTCGACGGCCCTCCCAAATCATACGGGTGCAATCGACGAGCACGACGGCGAGAACGATGACGACGAATAGGAGCTCTTACCTGAGAATCCGAGTGCAGATCGGTTTCTGCATGGCCGTCGGCGGGGCTTTCCTCATCGACAATCTGTATTGGCGGCGGTGGTGCGTCTCGGTTGACGGGTTCTGGGTCTGCCTCAGCTGCCGGAGCATTGGGATCCTCGATAACCGCCTTGCCCATGACGTCCTGCCACCTGCCGGAATCTCCAGAGTCGTCGGATGCCGTCGCGCCTTCTCTCTCGTCTACCATTTTGTCGCCGGTTGAACCTCTAACTTCGATGCGTAAAACCTGATCTCCTTCTAGCGCCACTGTTCGGACCCTTTTTCACCAAATCTCTACAGTGCTGGAATGGGGGGTATATAAAGAAGGGCTCCAAGCAGATATTTATTTGATATGGGACAGATTATAGATCGAAGTTTGTATGGCCGGATGTCTGGAAATAGGGATGAACATCATAGTGTTCTTCATATTTATTTCCTTACTTAAAAGTATTTGGAAATTACAAAAGTTCAAGTCCTTTCCTCCTCTCTTTTCTCTCTCTTATATACTAGTAGTTTGCATGAGCATGCAAGCTCTTCTAATGCCACCTATTAGCCTCCTATCACATCTAATCCCACTAATGAAGACTTTTAAGCCATTACATTAAATACCCACTAATCTTGTCTTCCACTTGCTGCATGTCACCAGAGGCGCACCGCCTCTTGCCTGGGGCCTGTTCTGAATGATCCTTCAATCTGATACGGGACTGTCTTCCCGGGGCTACAGTTGAGCTCGCCTGGTTTCTTCTTTACTCTTGGCTTCAAAATATGATTTGGTCTTCGGTTGACTCTCGATCTGATGACGTGGCTTCGGTCGTCTGGACACGTGTCGGTGTTGGATTTTTATGGTGTAACAACGCGTCCGACCACGCGATCTATCAAATTCGGCTTCTTCTTCTTCACCGGTTTTGCAGCCTGTGCTCCTCTCGGAGCATTCCAATCCTAGCAGGAGCAACGTACCTCACTTCGTCTGCTCCTCTGTTAAGGAACGAAGTGTAGTACTCAGTCCTGGCCCCCTTGCGTGTCGGCTCTAGAGTCGAGAGGACCACAAGCTGAAAACAAATGAAAATTAATTTATTAAGCATTAATTAAAGGAAATAAATAATTTAAAACATTAATTTCACAAAATTTACCTCATCGTCCTCAAAGAAATCAGTGAAATCGAGGGTGCATCCAACCGATTTCCAATTCAAAAACCGAGGCCTCTTTGTTTTCTCCATCCGCACTCCGCAAACACTGCCCAGGCTCGGTATAGCTTCGTACGACCATAGCTGAAAGGCCCAAATTGGGCCGTAAACGTGGTATCCCCTCGAGTTAACCTGACCGGTCATCGTCGCAGCTATGGAGATGTAGTGCGACATGATCTGCCAGGAGTAGGATCCCCAGGGAAACGAATCCCATCCGGAAACGTCCTCCACAAAAGCCCAAGCCCAAGTGTCGATCTTGGCATCGTCTCGGCCCAACAAGAAAAAATAGTACATCAACAAGATGGCCAACTTCAAGTAGTCGGCCGGGTCCTGACCCATACTCAGAGAGGTGAATCTCGTACGAAGATCTTTAAGGATCGTCGTCTGTCTGAAGTGTCTCCAGTAAACAGAGTCCTGAGAAACCGTGTGCGTGGTGGCCGAAGGATCAAATGCGTGACCACCAAATCGAAGTCCGGTAATCAGGGCATACTCCTGTGCTCGAAAGCGAATAGTCTGGGCCCCGACGAAAAACCAATGCTCGAATGGAGGTATCGTCAGACTCACGATCTCCCGAGCTAGCAGGTGCTGCATCGCCATATTGGACCTTCCGTCCCTCTTAATCCAGAGCAAATACCTGAAACAACTTTCTTTAAATATCTGTAAAGCTGCTAGGGTAGGGTCGACGGACATCAGCGTGTCTCTAATTTCCTGTAGTAATTCGTACCGATCGTACAAATAAGGTTCTTCGACTTGTGTATGAACTCTGGCCTCTTTCAATGGAAGCCCTCCTGCAAAAATGAAGTTAAATAAATAAATATGACATTCAATTAAATAACAAAACACAAAATTCAAAAAACAAAAAAATCATTCTGTCCGGTAACACGGTGACCGAGAAAATCTGACCATGTTACCGAGATTTTCCCGGTCATTGCCCGGTAACACGGTGGTAAGCGCTATAATCGCTACCGTGTAGCCATAAACACTAACCCAAAAGCAGAAATTTCAGGCGATTCAAAGACCAATTTAACACGAAATTTCAATTCTAAATCAACTAAAACGCAATCATGAACTTAAATACACTCAATGGCTAGCAATTTAAACCTTCCAATTCAACACATTATCGAAAAAAAATTAAAATTTTGAAATAAAAAAATAGGGTTCGGCCACACTTACCGGGGCTTGAATCGGTCATTGTGGCTCGTCCTGCTGTGCTTCGTTGTTTGCCATTGCGATTCGCCGGAATTGAAGTCGCCGGAATTTTATCCTTTGATTTCTCACAAAATCGGCGGCGGTTTTTGGTGGTTTGGGGGGAGAGAGAAAGAGAAAAGAATGTGGGGATCGATTTTTTAATGTATTTTTGTTCTTTTCTTGTTTTTTAATTCATTTATTTTGTTTTTTAAAAAGTTGAGGGTAAGTTAGACAATTTCTATTGAAAGTGTACAAAATACTCATCTTTTTATTGGGTGTGTCAAAATCAATGTTCTAAAAATCGGGCCTAGGCGGTGCCTAGGCGCTAGGTGGAGGTAAACCGCACCGATTTTCCATCTTAGGCGGCTAGGCGGGTTCAGACGGATTTAGGCGGCATAGGCGGGGATTAATCGGGTCTAGGCGGCCTAGGCGGGGATTAATCGGGCCTAGGCGGTTTTCAATAAAAAAATTAAAAAAATGTTTTTTTTGTCTCGTTGCGAAATTAATGTTTTTATTGGCTACAAAAGTTAAAAAAAATGATATTTTCTTGTGTTAGAGAGCTTAAAAAATAATATTTGATATGATTTGTGAAATATGATTGAAAATTTGTGTAATATTTTAACTTTATTGAATATATAAACAAATATGATATAACTAATTATTATAATTAAAGTAAAAAAATTGTTATTTTTTCAAAAAATATATATATAAATTATTTTTGAAATATTATATTAATTAATTAAATATAAAAAATGTAAAACGATTAATCCCCGCCTAGTCCCCGATTAATCCCTCTAACCTCTAAGCCCCTAGTCACCGCCCGCCTACCGCCTAGCGCCTTTTAGAACCTTGGTCAAAATACTTATGTTTGTTATAGAATTGCTTGAAAATCCACCGGCCTTATTATAAAATTATATATTTAATTTTATAAAAAATATATATACTAATTATAATTTATATTATGTGACTATAGAACTAATTATTGTAGGAGTATGTTTAAAAAATTATAATATTATATAAAATATTTATTACTATAATTTAATTGTAATTTCTGTTTTTTTTAAAACTTAAAATATTTTATTAGCATAAGTTGATAACTTGAACATTTTTAATTGACGTACTGTTTATGAGTTATTATACTTTTTAACATAATTTTGAAATTCAAATGCCAATTCTCACCAATTACTAAAAATATTTTTTTAGAAAAACAAAATGTTTAATAAATTTAGTATTTAAAAATTAATTAGCCAGTTGATTAAAAAAATTAACTTAAGTGGTAAAACGGGCCACTGCAATTTAATTTTGGGATTAAGGATCAGCCCAAAAGCTGTACACAGCAAGCGTCAAGCGACCGACCGAGTGCATATAATCCGAAAAGCTCAACGAGGAGCCTAAAAAATTCATATACCGCTCTTCTAATTCTAGGCTCCATTATTACGCGACCCCATTTGTTCGCTCGCTGTCGTCTCGCCGCCGCTGCAACCTTCGCCGGTGGATCCGTTTCCTTCTCTGATTCTCTCCGCAGTTGACTCTGTCTCCGAATAGGTACAACCCTAGATATGTTTCTCGATTCTCTTCGATTTTCCTTTTCATGGGAGTTTCAGTTTCCGAATTCGTGTTTCGGCGAACGATGTATTACAAAACTGTATTTACTGATATGATTTTGCCTTTTCTGTTAACGAAAGTTCCACAAATTTTGATAACTAGGTTTTTTATTCTGTATTTGGAAAGGCGTGTTGAAATCAGAATTCAGAAATCAGACCATCTGCTTATTCAATCTTTTTATATCTATCCGTGCAGATTTAGATCAACAATCAACATAAACTGCTTTGCTGAGGAATAATGTTCGGAAGCAACCGTGAGTGCTGGCTCCTTGAAAATTTAGAAGTTAACTTTTCGTTGGATTATTGTATTTTGCATACTGCCATTGCTGGTTGTGCTTATGTTCCTGATGATTATTCTGTTAGCAGCTTCGTATATGATCTTTCCCCTTTTCTTTTGATTTGTTTTATCTTCAATTACAAGTCTTGGGAACTTTGTAATTGTTGGTTAGACAGTATCTTTTATAGCTATAGTTTGTGGGGATACTCTCTAGTAAGAGTTCAATCTGGATGATCTAATATATGTGTTGTGTTGAAGTTAGTTTTGTGAAGTCAAAATTTATGCGTATTTCTACAAATAGTTGAGAAAGAAAGGTGCTCAGTGCTAATGGAGGATGGTAGAGAGAATAGTAGACCTATAGAACTCGCAAAGAGGGACTACTTTGGTGGTTTTTCCATTACTTTAACTGATTTTAGAAACATGGATTATAATGCACCTCTACTTATCCTTCTCTGTGCCATTTTCAACGATTTCCCTGTGTTAGATTACTGTAGTTATATCTCTAAATGCATAGCTCACTTTGGGTTGGACAAATTGTAGATTTCTTGAATCTCAAGAATTTGAATTTATTGTGCATTAGAAATGAATCTATGAAATTATTAATCAATACAACATTTTACAGATCAAGCATTTTTTCTGTCTTGCACCTGAACTATCCTTTCACATTCACATAAAGAGATACACAATATGATGAGTGGGATGGAGGAGTGATAATGGAATTTACTTTGCAACTTTCCTAAACCTATTAATTCTGAAATTATTAATTTTCTGTCTCATGCACGCTTAATAGAATGCTAGGAGTAATACTGAAACCTGTGGTTCATTGGGCTTTATATTATCAGTTTCCAATTTTTAGTAATACTGACAGCAAGCAATTCGACTTATATAATATTGACTGTGACTAGGAGCTAGTATAGGTGCATGTGATTTAGTTTTTAATGCCATCTAGTTTCATTTCCAAGCTGAGATATTTAGTACTATGTGTGACAAGCTGGTTGTGTCCCGTCCTAATATTGACCGTTCACTGAAATGAATGATTGCCTATTACATGCATGTATGACATTGTAATATAACTTTTTTTTTTTATTTTTATTTACAGCTTTTGGGCAATCATCTAGTAGCCCGTTTGGTTCTCAACCTGTCTTTGGGCAAACTAATAATGCTAGCAGCAATCCATTTGCTCCCCAACCCTTTGGTAGTACGAACCCTTTTGGTTCACAGACTGGTGGGGGGTCCATCTTTGGCGGAACGTCTACTGGTGTATTCGGAGCTCAATCTTCTTCTCCTTTAGGTTCCACTTCTGTTTTTGGCGCTTCATCATCACCTGCTTTTGGAAGTTCAACACCGGCTTTTGGAGCTTCCTCAGTTTCTGCCTTTGGAAACTCATCTTCAGCATTTGGTGGTAAGCATCTTTGAATGTTACCACTTCTGAGCATTTTATTTTTATATCATGTTACCACTTGCATCTTCATGTTATGCATGTGATGATTTAATGATTTTTATATGAAATCCTATGCACGGTCATGTATATAACCCTACTTCATTGGGGGTGGGGATAGGTGAGAAGTGGAAAGAGGAAAAATGAGTTACCTTATTTTATTAAGAAGGATCAGGTTTTCATTCTGAATGGGTATGGTGGAATCTCTACTTCATAGTCTATTCTATTTTTCTCAATCAATGTGGTTGTAATACTTTTCTAGCGCTCTTTCTCCTTTTTTCCAACACCAAAGCTTGCATGCTTTGGTAAATTAATGTTGGCCTTCCTCATATTTGTCACTGTGACCACTGACTAAGCTCTTGGTCGAGATCTTTATATCTGTTTCTTGAAATGCAATTTTTCAATTTTCTCTGCTGAGTCACTCAGTATGTTATTTGTTGTAGAGGTCCTTAAGGTATTAAAGTAGTGAACCCAATGACAAAAATAATTGCTACACTGGAATAAGATCAAGTATATATTTTGTATACTTCTTTGTGCATTGGTTCTTGAAGCATTAATTTCCGAAGGAATTGTGTTAAAGCATTATGATAATATGCTATTGTATTGTTTGACGTGTCATTTCTAGAAGTGTTTATTTGTATAGTTTTACTTTGCCTTTTCTTTTGTTCTATCTAACGACATATAATTTGAAAGTAGAATACGTAATATAATGGCCAGTTGTTTAAAAAGCATTTGTACTTGAAGGTTAGCACATTCTTGTAAAAAATGTTCTACCTGTATAGTATCGATTTATATTTTGATATTGGGTATAGTTTGAGTTTTCGATCGAGTTAGATTCCTAACGGAGTATTATTGGTTAAACCATATGAATTGAAAGGTTCACCTGAATGGAGTTTCTGTAATATCTGGACTTTCCTAAATCATGTACTTTCATCATATGTTCTTTCAGTGGAATTGCATTGTGAAACACTTGAAAACTTATAATACCCCTTTTTATGGTTGAATTTAAACCATTTATTTTAACTTCTTCAAGTGGTCCTTCTCTGGCTAGTCTCATGGGTGTACTGATTTTGTTGCAGTGGACAGTAAAACTGGCTTTTGTTACGTTTTCCTTTAGAAACACATCATTCTAGTTCATAATATCAAATAAAAGAATCTTCATTTTTTAATATCTTGAAGTTGAATGTCAAGAACTGGGTATTTGTTTTCTTAGCCATCTAGTTTGTTCCTCCAGCTTGTTCTATTATTGTTCTCCTTAATCAATATATTGTTCAAACTGTTCTTATATTTTTCTTATTTTACTGACTGTCAAATTAGGTTCATCAGTGTTTGGCCAGAAACCGGCTTTTGGTGGTTTTGGATCTACTAATACTCAGGCAAGTCCTTTTGGAAGCTCGTTTCAACAACCACAACCACAATCACAACCAGCTTTTGGGAGCAATATGTTTGGTTCAACTCCTTTTGGTGCACCTAGTCAACCTGCATTTGGTTCGTCCTCTAGTCCTGCATTTGGTGCACAGACCACACCAGCCTTTGGTTCTTCTACAGCAAGCCCTACCTTCGGTAACACAAGTGGAGGCTTTGGTGCACCGAATTCTCCGTTTGGAGCAAGCACCCCAGCATTTGGTGCTTCTAGCACACAAGCATTTGGGGCTCCTAGCACACCAGCATTTGGTGCCTCAGCCTCTGCATTTGGTGCCACAAGCAGTCCTACATTCGGAACTACAGCTACTCCTGCATTTGGTGCTCCAAGTGCACCTTCTTTTAACTTTGGATCCAGCCCAACATTTGGTCAATCAACTTCTACATTTGGAAGTTCTCCATTTGGCACATCATCCTTTGGAGCTCAAACAACTTCGTTTGGTAAGTTTTTTTATGTCTTTAATGTTGTAAGATTCAAGAATTAAGTTCTTTTGTTTTCATCGTCCTTTGTGAACATTTTTCTAAAGTTCAATTCATCATTTTTTCTCATTTTGTAAGACTTGTACAAATATTCTTTATCTTGGTATTGTGTTAAGTATTCAAAGAATTTTTTCTTTGTATATACGGAACTAGTCTATTTGCATACCTTCTAATTTATTTTCTGTATGGTGTATGACATTGAAAATAAATGCAAGTTTTTACCCATGTCTTTTATATGAATAATGTAATGGGACTATCTTTCATGATTTTTCTCAACTCATTGAAATCATTCAAATAGATCATTTGTAGTAATATATATCAAATATTGATGTCTCTGAGTCTTGGCTTTTGATATAATTCCTTTACAGGAACACAGACCACAACTCCGGCTTTTGGAAACCCGGGTTTCACCCAGTCTGCATTTGGAGGGCAACGAGGGGGAAGTAGAGTGTCTCCTTACTCACCAACACCTGAGACGGATGGTGGCACTAGTACACAGCCAGCTGGAAAACTAGAATCTATTTCAGCCATGCCGGTCTACAAAGATAAAAGCCATGAAGAACTTAGATGGGAGGACTACCAGTTAGGAGATAAAGGTGCTTTTCTTGTTTTTACTGTTCATATTGAAACCTTAAGAATTTGTTATATATATGTTACTGATACTTGTCTGTGCCAAATTCAGGAGGGCCAGCTCCTGCCAATCAGGCTTCTTCAGTTGGTAGCTTTGGTAATACAGGTTTTCCATCCTCTTCAAATCCTACATTTGGTCAAACAACTGCAAGTCCGTTTTCATCTGCAACATCTGCAAACCCATTCGCTCCGAAAACCACAGCATTTAATAGCACAGGCTTTGGAACTACTTCATCAACATTTGGTTCATCACCATTTGGAACATCAAATACATCTAGCCTTTTTGGTTCAACATCATCAGCGACACCCTCCTTATTTGGAAACACGACTCAAACTTTTGGAGTGAATTCCTCTCCTTCTCTTTTTAGCTCTTCCACCACATCTGGCTTTGGGTCACCATCTATTTTCGGCCCTTCATCAGCACAGACGTCTACATCAGCGTTTAATAGTAGCCTGGGGGGTTTTGGAAACACTCAGTCCTCCCCATTATTCCAGTCAAGTACTCCCACTCTTAATCAGAATAGTAGTCCTTTTGGACAGACCTCCTCTGCCTTTGGCCAAAGTACATCTGGGTTTGGTCAATCCAATGTGTTTAGCACACCTTCTACTGGCTTTGGCAATATGTTTTCAACTACTCCATCAGTTGCTAATAACACTTTGGGTTTTGGTCAAGCATCTGTGAGTATTCAGTAATTAATTTCTGTTATTAATAATTCTCGGCGCTTCCATTGTATGCTTAGATATCCTAGATAATGCTTCCCTTTGATTTGATTTGATTCTAGTTGCGATACTAGTATACTACATATAATTGTGTTGAGCTACAGCCGCAGAATCATGTTTGGATTAGGAAAGAATGTTAAGCTAGTGTCAATACACTTTTACTTCAAAAGTAGAAGTAGCCTTGTAAATTATTGTGACAAGCTATAAATGCACTCATGGATGCTGTAGAAAATGAGTAGAGGGTTAATATTGTTTCAAATACATGTTTTGTAAGGACCTTTAAGTTATTATTATTATTATTATTATTATTATTATTATTATTATTATTATTATTATTATTATTATTATTATTATTATTATTATTATTATTATTATTATTATTATTATTATTATTATTATTATTATTATTATTATTATTATTATTATTATTATTATTATTATTATTATTATTATTATTATTATTATTATTATTATTATTATTATTATTATTATTATTATTATTATTATTATTATTATTATTATTATTATTATTATTATTATTATTATTATTAATATATCTTGTGCATGAAGCGGTGAATGTAATTATGTAATTACTTATTTAATACTTCCTTTTGTCCCTTAAAATTGTTTACTTTTCTTTTTTTGGTTGTCCCTTAAAAGTTTGCATAATCATAAATAGAAAGTTTTTTTAGAACTTTATCCTTTCACTACTCATTTATTTACATTAATACTATTACTTTTTCACCTAACTCATTTATTACTTACACAACAATACCCATTATACTCTTAAATTATATTCAACACACAAATTCTCTAGGCAGAGTTTTGGGGGACGGAGGTTATAATGTTTTTCCTCTGGAGATCTGGGACACATTAATTGAGTGATGTTGTGTATATGTGCCTTCGACTTGGTAAATTCAGATATTTAAGGGGAATCATGATGTGCATTTTATCATTAATAAGGCTACTAAAGAGTCTCTTATAAAGTGAATTAATTTATATCATTTGGTTTTGTTGCAATTGTTTAAAAAATTATTTGCCTCCACAATTTTACTATTTCCTATGATCTTTATTACCTTTTTTATACCTCAACTAATTACTTTTATTGCTGTGAAGTCTTCTCTCACAACACCATTTCAATCTGGACAACAGCCTATGAACTCTGGTGGTTTTAACTTTAACAACTTCGGGCAGTCACAATCAGGTTATTATATTGAGCACTTCATATTCCACTATGGCATTTTGTTCATTTATCTGAGATATATCAATGATTAATTATAATTTTGATTTATATTATTTATGGGTGCAGCTAATTCAAGTGGCTTTGGTGGCACTCCTGGCATCTTTGGTAGTAATACATTTGGACAATTGTAAGGCACTTTCTTTTTTCTTCAATTTCATACTATTGACCACATTATTAGTTTGTGATAAATGAGACTTTTGATTTACATGTCTTATGAGCTTGTTAAGCTCTGTCGATATAAACCCCTTTTTTTATTATGGAGGGGAATTGTCTTGAGGTAGGTTCTTGTCTAACTAGGGCTACCCCTGGTCCAACCTATGCCTTTGTTACCTTTTGAAGTCCTCTAATATAGTGCTATGTCACTCTTTCTCCTTCCACAATTATTTCTTATCAGTACCAAGTACCAACCATTTTGTTTTACATGAGACTGACATAAGTTCTAAAAATAGATCACCATTCTGAGATTCGAAAAATGCCCGTGTTGCCTTTATATTGAGTTAGGGTGAAGTAATTATCTTATCATGATAAACGTGTACACTCTAATGCAATTACAGTATAATCCATCTCTACATTGCAAGATTTGTTTGGATAATTCAGGTCGATTATTCATTCGTTATCATTAGCAATTGTAAATAAAGAATTGTGCATTATTCTGGTATGTGTTAAAAGCAAATATTTTATCCACATGAACCATTGTACAAACCAAGTCATATCTGGTGGTGATGGTGGTGGTGGCGGTGGCGATACGCTACTGCTGCTAATATATTAATTGCACGATGACTATTTATATAATTCATTTAAATATTTTAATCTGCATGAATTCATTGTCAATGTTGCTAATTATGACTTGTATCATTAACGAAGAAGCTCACATAATGTTTTTTTGGTTGATATAACCTTTACTTTATGTGCAATGAAGGCATCATGCGTTTTTCTTTAGGTCAAAACAGTTCCCTTGTTTCTTATTCAATCACAGAGTAGAAAAGCATCATGCGTTTTTCACAGAGTAGAAAAGCATAATGTTTCTTATGCAATGAAGGCATCATGCGTTTTTCTTTAGGTCAAAACAGTTCCCTTGTTTCTTATTCAATCATAGAGTAGAAAAGAAAAGGTCAGGGCATGTGCTATCTAAGAGCTTGTTTGGCTGAGCTTATAAGCTCCTTAAAATAGCTTATAAGCTGTCTAAGAGCTTATAAGCTCCTTAAAATAGCTTATAAGCTGTCTAAGAGCTTATAAGCTCCTTAAAATAGCTTATAAGCTGTCTAAGAGCTTATAAGCTCTTAATATTTGTTTGGTAAAGTTTTTCAAAAAGATCTTAAAAACTTGAAAATAAGCTCTTCAACAGCTTATAAGCTGTTTAAAAAACAGTAAGGGGGAAGTATTTTTTTTAAACTGCTTATAAGCTCTTGTAACTTGAACAATAAAGACCAAAATACCCTTATAATTATTACCTTTTATATATATACAAAAATTTCAAATTTATTATTTAGTTAATATAATTATTTTTAATTATTTTCTTCATATATAATAATTAATTGTTGGTAATTTTATTTATAAACAAATTAACATTTTATAAGTTTATATATCTATTTTATCCAAACGGTTTAACAACGTATTTATTAAATTTAAATAAGACATAACAGCTTATCAACTCTTAAAAGTTAAAACAACTTATAAGACGCAACATCTTATAAGCTCTTTTAAATAGGCTCGTCCAAATTGGCTCTAAATGATATCATTGCTATGACAATAATTATAAAGTTGAGGTATTACCAAATGTCAAAATCCGTTCATCGTAATTTGAGTAATTGTGTTTGGATCTATATTGTAGATGATTATAAGCTCACTGTAGGTTTCCCTTGCCCATTGTTAAAGTTTGTAATGTCATTTTCTGATTTGCATCTATATTAGTTGCCTTTGTGTGGGTTCAAGATTTTATGTGAATTTTGTTTTTTTGCCTTTGCCTTGCAGGCCAGGTACTCAGAGTTCCATGGTTGCACAAGCAGCCCCCATTACAAATCCTTTTGGAACTTTGCCATCAATGCCTCAGATGTCAATTGGTCGCACAGGCACTTCTCCTTCTATTCAGTATGGAATTTCCAGCTTGCCAGTAAGTCATTTTCTAGTAACTAAATAACCTGAAAATCTGTCATGATGTTTTTGAGCCACAATCAACAATTTTAGAGAAATTGATCAATCATGAGTAGAGAGAAAATGTGCTGATATTTGTCATTTTCTTACAGTTGGTTGAAAAACCCGCTCCAGTGAGAATATCATCACTTTTGACTTCTCGACATCTTTCTCAAAGACGTCTTAGGCTGCCTGTCAGGAAGTATAACCCTAAAAATGATGGTCCTAAGGTGACGATTCCTTCACTGATAATATATTCGCTATGAAATATTTTGATTAAGAGTACTTTGCTATGCTGCTGCAAGATGTTGATTTTGGTTGTGCGTTTTCTCTTTAGGTGGCATTTTTTAATGATGATGAAGAAACATCCAGTACGCCAAAAGCAGATGCCCTTTTTGTTCCTAGGGAGAATCCAAGAGCTCTAGTAATTCGTCCACTGGAACAGCGGCATTCTAGATCCAGCACAGAGAAAACAAAGGCCGACACTACTGTGCATGAGAATGGTAAACACCATGTCTTTGAACTGGGATGTTGGGTGTGGGTTTGTGTGTCAGGCCTCGACTGACGTCTTTAAATGTATTTAACTATCTGTTTGACTTGTGTTGTTGATCAGCAGGTAAAAAATTTCAAAATGGATACAATTTTGTAAATGGAAACCAGACCAAGGACAAAGATGGTGAGTGTTTAATTTATGTGGAATTTGACAGTATCTTGCATAATTTTCTTATGTACTAAAATTTAAAAATTATGGTGAAATGTTTTATTATTTCACATTTACTATCCTTATTTTGTTATGTTCACAGTTCTAGAAAATAGTATACTTGTAAAACTAAATTACTATATGAATACATTTGCTAGTAGGTTTTGACAGTATAATATTCTTGAAATTGATATGGCTGCATTCCGGGGAAAAGATGGATGCCCAATTACTATATAAGAAAATGTTGAAACAGTTGTTTAGTCATTGTCTTTGGAAATGTATAATGATACAAAGTACAATGACAATGCTCTGGTTTTGACAATTTGTTAATTCACTGAGGTAGATAATCATATTATTGGGATGTGACATCTATTAATTCACATTATTTCAGTCAGTTCTCTTTCTTTGTGTGTAGTAAAACGCAATTTTTCAAGTTTATTCTACACTAAATGGATATTTTATTCTTTTATTCTTTCTAAATCTACTAACCATCTCGGTTTTAACTGAAATTATGTGATTCATCTTTCCTGTTGTCAAATAGTAGTGACTTGAAAAAATTAATCACATGTGATTGTCACTTTGAGGTGTCATGATGTTTCAGATATTGTCTTACGTTCTAGTTACAACTAAGTTCCCTCTACTGATTGATTGAAGTTATTATTTAGAGTAGGTCGGTAAGGTAACCACTATAATTGTGCGAAAGACATTCTTCAAACATCCGACAACTTATCATTTTGTGTATTCCAGCTGTCCCCAACGATTATCCACCAGAAAATGGGCATGACAAGGATCAAGCCAATCACACGAAGGGTAACGACCAGAAGACGAATGGGGTCCACAACGGTGAGAAAGCGGACTCTTACATTACCCTCACAGGTCACCGAGCTGGAGAGGCCGCCATTGTCTATGAACACGGAGCCGACATCGAGGCCCTTATGCCAAAGCTCCGCCACTCAGATTACTTCACTGAGCCTCGAGTCCAGGAGCTAGCCGCGAAGGAAAGGTCCGACCCAGGCTTCTGCCGCCATGTGAAGGACTTTGTTGTTGGGAGAAACGGCTACGGGAGCATCAAGTTCTTCGGGGAGACAGATGTGCGGAGGCTGGACCTAGAGTCCCTTGTCCAATTCAACAACCGTGAGGTGATTGTTTATATGGACGAGAGCAAGAAGCCTCCTGTCGGGCAAGGGCTCAACAAACCGGCTGAAGTGACTCTTCTTAATATCAAGTGTTTTGATAAGAAGTCGGGCCAGCAATTTACGGAGGGGCCAAGGATTGAAAAGTACAAAGAGATGCTGAAGAGGAAGGCTGAAGATCAAGGTGCTGAGTTTGTGTCGTATGATCCGGTGAAAGGGGAATGGAAGTTCAGAGTCAGCCATTTTAGCAACTATAAGCTTGGGGAGGAGGATGAAGATGATGTTAGTGTGGTTATTAGTCTCGTGAGTTGTTGACACATGGGATATTATTATTATTATTATTATTATGATATGTTTCTACTTTTATGTTTTGTGTCTGTTTGATGACATGTAAGATTCAGTTGCCATGCTTAACTGCCATTTTGTTGTTGTTGCCTAAATTTCCTCTTTTACTTGGTTTGTTATGGGCGTACTAAACAATTGTAATTTAGTTTTTGATGAAATTAAGGTTCATTATTATTATTTGCCAAGATATTGTATTGAATCCTGGTAGGAACTTGTGGGATATTTGATTGAAGCTTCAAAAGAGCTCAGCTTAAAACTTTGCACGATGGCATGTTGGAAAAATGTTATTTGATATATTATCAATTAATGAATAATTCGGATATACAATAATTGAAAATAAAAGTATTGATGAATAATAAAGTATTTTATCAAAATGAATACTCATTTCCAACAAAAATGCAATACTTTTTTTGTAAATTACAAGTGAAGTATTGCATTTTTACCGTAAATTACAAATGAAGTATTGCATTTTCACCGAGACCGAGAGATTAATGCATTGGTCTTGCATAATTATCATAAACTTGAATAATTGTGTTGTCACATTGTCCACGTAGTAACTTGAATAATTGTGTTGTTACATTGTCCCCGTAGTATGGTGCTCAAAATTATAGGGCTTGAATCAAATTATGTGTTCTTGTTCCTCAATAAGTTTTATCTAAAGTAAGTCGTTTTTTTTTTCACAACAAGAAAAAAATCACTTGAAAAAAAAGTTGGTTTTGCCCCTCTCAAAATTTAGTGTTTTGCGGGTCAAGTGTTTCATCCAAAAGTTGGTGAGAGTACACGCATAAGACATTTCTGCAAAGATGGTTGATCATTGTAAAGGAAAACAATATCACTTTCTAAAGTAATCATTGGTAATCAAGTCAGCCTATTAGAAAATGGTTTCGGCACGCAAGAGCGGGAGTGTTAAAATTCGTATCAAAGCAGGTGCAATCGGAATTGCGGGAACTAAGTTTTTTTTTAGTCAAGGGTTGCTAGCTCAGTTGGTTGAACACTTGAATTGAGGACCGTAAGGTCCAAAGTTCGAAACCGAGACATGTGTGTGTGAGTATTTAAATTTTTTCAATTGACCTAGACAAAAAAACAAGGAATTAGATAAGCTATTTATACTAACAAAATACATCTTCTTTTCTCAGGATTCTTTTATAAGAACTTCAAATTTAAGCGTGTTTTCGTTGTAGTAATTTTGGGATGAGTGACCCTTTGGTGTACTTCGGGTGCGCACGAGTGATGACAAAATGCAATGGAATAAAACACGTGTTGTATGGAGTTAGAATATCAATACCGAAAGCAGTAATTTGGTAACCGAGCCGACCCATTAGACTATCTTTATCGGGGCGTAGACGCCTCACGCCCTCTTTCATAAAAATATAAATAAATAAGTAATGAAATTAGAAGGGGCATGACCTTGTCAATAATGACCAGAGCGTGATAAACATTTTTAGAATAGTTACACACGTGTTTGTTCCATATTTCATCTTATATGATACTAACTATTAAATTATTTATTTATATTTTATTTAATTAATTTTAAAATTTATATTTTATATTTTTACTAAAACAAAAATATATATAATTACATTAAAATTAATAAAAATTATATATACATAGACCAATATTGATGTATTTTGTACTACATTTTCATATCCATTTTTTTCTCTATTTAATTTCAATACTTTTTTCTTTTGATATCATGAATCCTAATTTTTTTTTTCAACTCTTCAAATGATTCAAATTCTTCAAATTATTCAAACTCTCAAGATCACTCAAATTTTCAATCTTTTCTCAACAATAAAAATTATCCAAACTCTCAAGATTATCCTAATTTTCAATATTCTAAATTTTTTCTCAATCTCAACCAACTTCCTACTGAACAAGATCAAATATCTCAAACTGTTTCACACAATTTGTTTCAAGATACAGATCGAAAAGTTGTTTGGCGTGTGAAAGAAGATGTAGCTCTAATGTCAGCTTGGGTTATCGGTAGTGAATATAAAATATGTGCGTGAAATCAAGGGGGTGGATCATTTTAGGCATGAGTGCATAAATATATGAAAAAGCTCAAAAAGATTATCCAGATGAAATCAATGAAAGAAACGTTGAGATGATGAAAAGTCATTCTAAACGACTTAGTGAAAATGTCAACAAGTGGATTGGTGCTTACAAAGAATCATACAATCGAAAAAAAAAGCTGAATGAACACACAAGATATCGAGAAAGAAACTCATACAATTTATGCAGCTGGCGACTCCAAGTTTCAAGACATGCATGTGTTTACTGAAGTTATGTGTAAACTTCCTAAGTGGAAAATGAATTTAGATCGTGATTGAGCACGTTCTTTTAATGAAGATGTGAAGATGAAGCTCGCATTGAAGAAAGCAGTGTAAGTTCAAAGAGATCACGAACTAATGAAGATGGAAATCATGCCATCCCCGTTAATTCCGAAACTCCACGCAGCGGCGGTTCAACTATTTCACATCCGACTGATAGAGATAAAGCGAAAACAAAAGGAAAAGGTAAAAGTAAGACATCTCAATCTTGTGCCTTTTCTGAAATTGATGATGTTAAAGTAATTAATGAAAATAACAATTTGAAGTAGAGACTCAAATAACAAGGGAGAAGGATGGAAATGGAAGATCTAATGAAAATAACAATTTGAAGTAGAGACTCAAATAACAAGGGAGAAGGATGGAAATGGAAGATCGCAAGATGAAACACAAACTTTTAATGTCTTTGTTGGCGAAAGATCATTTATCTCCAGCTAATGAAGAGATAAAGCTTCACTTATAGTCACTGATTAAGTAATTAATTTGTGTTGTTAAGTGTGTGTTGGTGGTCGATTTATATTTGCATGGGGCGCCTACTGGACAGGGGGTTCTGAGGTTATCGACGCAACAATTACATGATTATAACGGGGAAATAGGCCGATTCTGGAAAATAAAATGAAGAACACTAAACGATGAAGATGAAGATCTTGAGCTCGAAATGCTCTCTCTTTTTATGCTTATGAAAGTCCTCCTCCTTCTCCACTCAAAACCCCACCTTATATACACTTACACAAGTTATGCTTTTTTGACACCTTGCAGCTATGCATGCATAACTTAAGACACCTAATGACATCTTATTGGACCACTAAACCCACTTGATAATCCCATTAAACCCTAATTTTCCCCTTAATCATTGATCTGACACTTGACTTGTCCAATCCCCGGAGTCGTCTGGGGCATCATCCTTCAGTTTTCTGATCCCTCATCAGGAATCTTCCATATCTGGCTAGGGCGATTTCTCCTATCTCGGTCTGGGCGACCTTTTCCGAGCAAAATCGTGGGGCCCGCGGCCTGGGTGACTCTGACATCTTTTTCGGCATTTTTGTAGGTTGACTTCCTCGTTTCTGATGTGGCGGATGATTCTGGACACATGTTTATGGCCGAATTTCTATCCTCCAACAGTGTGTTTATTTTATTTTCATGTAATTTTAATTTATGTCTTGTTGAGTCTGTTTATTTTATTTTCATGTAATAAGTTGATTATTTTTATTTTAATGTAATTTTAATTTGAGTGTTGTTTTAAGTTCGTGTGTACTATTTTTTTTTTAATTTTTAAATCGTGTATTTATTTATGTAATTTTTTTATTAACTAATATGATCATTAAGTGAAAGAAACACGTCTCAATAAAAATTAAATCACTTTTACATGATAAAATCACAATTGCTTTAAAATTGTTATAAAGTTAAAAGCATACATGCATATCATTAGTTTTTTTTTAAATAAATACATACGGATGAAAAATCATTTAATATTGTCAAAAACATTTGACAAGTCTATGTAAAGTTAAAACATGCATGCATGACATTGTTTATTTTTTTAAATAAACATACACATGAAAAACCATATATTATAATTGTCAAAAGACTTTACAAGTCTATGTAAAATTAAAGCATGCGTGCATAACAATATGATAGTTAAAGATGAACGGAAATCAAACCAAAATTATTTTGATGGATGATCATATGCGTGATGATCAAGGCTTTCAATATTCTACGGAGCGCATTGCAAATCTATCAATATATATGATTAATAGGGAACAACTTCGCAATCGACAAGCTCATGTTGCTCTTAAAAATGACTTGATTAAGCATATATGGAAAAAAATTGGTACTAATAATTAAGCGTCTAATTTGTGTCTTTTTCGTTTTTTGTTTAAATAATTATTTGTAATTTGAGTTATTTCAAATCTATTGTTTTATTTTTATTTTATCATAGTGTAATTTATTTTTAAATGTATATTATTTTCATTATAATTTTAAATTAGTAATAACAACTTTTTAATATTTCGTATTTTTTTTTTATGTTTTTTAAAATAAAAAAAATTATTTATTTAATTTATAAAATAAGAAAAAAAATAGAATTGACTTGTGGTTGTGAATAAATGATGAAGAATAAAATGTTTGAATTAAGTAGTGGAATGATGATATGGTAGAAAGGGAAATTTTTATTTTTATTAATGTGTTGATTGTGAGTGAGTTATGGATAAAGATAGTCTTAGTGCATCTCCAATGGAGAGGTAGAAGTCTACGTGTACTTCTACCTCTCACCAAAAACAAAGTAGAAGTCATCGGAAGTGGGCTGATGTGTAAAAGTGAGGACTTCCTCAAAGTTCTGGTGCAGAAGAACTTCTACAGTAGAGATAAAAAATAATATTATTTTATTATTATTATTTACTATTATTAATTAATAAAATCAATAATTTCTTGTAATTTTTGAAATAGTTAAAATTTTAACAGAATTATTTTATATTTTAACTCTATTTTGTTTTTTATATAAAAAATAAGAATTTTAAACTATTAAATTTTCTTTTTATATAAAAAATAAGAATTTTGAACTAATTAAATTTGTAAATATAAAAATTAATTAAAATTAAAACTTTTAAAACAGTTAAAATTTTAACGCTAGCGGATTTATTTTAGCGGATTTATTTTATATAAAAATTAATTAAAATAAAAAATTTTGAAATAGTTAAAATTTTAACGTTTTATATTTATATAAAAATTAATTAAAAATAAAAATTTTAAAATTGTTAAATTTTTAAAGTCAATATATCCGTTGTGATTATTTTTATAAATTAATCAATTATTCTTTCGCAATTAATTTACTTTATTTAATCTAAAAATCATTTTTTTTTACTTTTACTATTATTATTATTATTATTATTATTATTATTATTATTATTATTATTATTATAATAAATATAAAATATAAAATAAGTAAGTGGTGGGACTTATAAAATTTATTTTTGGGGTAGAAATGAATTAAAAGTCTTTTTGGGTAGAAATAGAAAAAATATGAGTTGGCGCACATGTTGTCAACTCATCACTCAAAACTTAAAACCACCACTGGAGATCCTCTTAAGGTGGGGTTCTATCCGCAAGGGCCGAGTGTTACAATGACAATTGTGAAAAATGTTACTCCTTCCGTCCCTAAAACTTTTGTACACCTTCTTTGTAATTTGCAAAAATATGTGTAGAGTTATGGAAAAAATGGAAAATACAGTATTAGTTAGTATGTTTAACTGTTTAAGTATACACATGATTGTAGTTGTGGTGTGTATACAAATAGTACGGAATATTATATATTATCAAATAATTAATAATTTAGTGCATAACTATCATAAACTTGAATAGTTGTCTTGTTTACATTAACTACGTGCTCTAAATTTAAGCTCAAAGAGTTTTATCTATGTAGGCCCCGTTTTGTAGCCCAAATTAGTAAACGCAATGATAAGTTATCTAATAAAATAAAAATCTTAATTTACAACTGGTATCAATTAACTTTTGTTTGGTGTATATGTTTGTGTTATCACTGTTGTTACGGTATGTTTCACCTTTTTCATTTTCTTTTTCTCGCACACAATCGAAAGACGAGAAATCCAATTTTGGTTTTGGTTTTTTAAAAACAAAAATTAACCTTGAAAACAAAACTTGGATTTATCATTTGCAGTTTGCACTACATAAAAAAAACATGAATATTTACGGAGACCCAATCTTTTCTTCATGATAATTTATTTTAAAAAGAAATTAAAAATAATCGATAAATAAGTGAAAAAATCCTCATCAACAGTCGAACCTTCTTCCTACATCCCCCAATCCATGGCTAAAAATCGAAAATCAAAGGCGGGACATGATGCTCGTGGAATACGTTAGCCCGAGCATACAAAAATTTCCAAATATATCTCGTTCTCTTTTCCATCAGTTATTATAAAAATATTTATAGTGAAATTCCATATTTTAATTATGTGAAAAATCGAGGAGATGAAGAATAGAAACTTAAACCTTGAATCGGCTTCCGGATAATGAAATTGAGAATATGAAAGGGAATGTGATTTAAGCCTGTATATACATGTAAGTAATTTCGTAATTTCTCCAATTAACCTATTTACTGTATCAGTTTTGATCTCCTGTCAACCACGGGCAATGCCAACCAATTACGTGGCTTTTCCACGTAATATTTAAAACAAATTTTAAAGTGATTCATATTAACACGATCCTATTCCTACCCTACCTAATCCCACCCCACTCCACCTTACCCCCAAAGATATACGTATGTGTTGGATTCTAATTCTACATCCATGGTAAATCAATCACTTCGTCTTCTTCTTCTAATAAATTCTCCCATAAATCACATCATAAATGTCTTATTGAATAGAAAATAAATGAAAAGGTACATAATTTTCTTTTCTTTTAAATAATAATTTTATGATTCCATTAATATTCTTTTCAATATTTTTTCATTAGTTTGACGTTAAAAATATATTATAACATTAATATATTTTTATTTTTTATTTTTTATTTTTTATTTTCAAGTGCAACAATGGAAGAAAATTTAGAAAATTCAAATTTCGTCCCTAATGTAACAATCGGTGTTCTTACAAAAGTTGGTCAAGAGTATCAATCACCCGAAGATGCACAATAATTTTATAACGAATATGCAAGACTTGCAGGATTCAGTACACGAATTGACAATAGCAAGAAGAACAAAGAAACTGGAGAAGTCGTTTGGAAAATGTCCGTGTGTTCTAAAGAGGGAAAGACTGACGTAACGTGGCAAAATAAATTAAAGCATGTTGAGTCCCGATCTGGAGAAAGAAATCGCGAACATACTCGATGTGGATGTGAAGCAAGAATGAGTATTGTGAAGTCAAAATATAAGGATGTGTGGACTGTTAGTTATTTTACAGAGAAGCATAATCATGTCTTGACTACACCTAGTAAGGTTCACTTGCTAAATCACATCGAGGCATCTCAACAGCGAAGAAGACTCTTGTACAACAATTAACAGAAGCAAATGTTCCTACCTGTCAACAAGTAAGGGTGTTAGAAATAAATGCAGGTGACCCATCATCAATTGGTTGTTTAGAAAGGGATATCAGAAACCATGAAAGAGACATTCGAAAAAAGCTCTTAGGGCACGATGCTGAAACACTTATCCAACATCTTGAGATGGAAAAGGAGAGAAACGAGATTTTTTTTTCCCTTATCAAACAGATGACTCCGGAGTTTTTGTTAGATGTTTTTGGGCGGATTGCGCGTCTATAAGATCATATGCATATTTTGGTGATGTAGTGGTATTCGACACTACTTATAACACAAATAAATATGGTATGGTGTTCGCCCCATTTGTTGGAGTTAACCATCATCGTCAAACTACATTTTTTGGGTGTGGGTTGCTAAGTGACGAGAAAATAGAATCTTTTACTTGGTTATTTCGAACATTCTTGCAAGCAATGCCAACTCATGTACCTCCAAAAGTGATAACTACTTATCAATATGCGGCCATTTCACAAGCAGTCTCAGAGGTATTTCCCGACATATTGCATAAATATTGTTTATGGCATATACTTAACAAGTTTTCTGAAAAGTTGAATGTTCTATTATACAAAGAGCAGTATCACAATTTAGTAGATATTATTAAGGAGTCGTAGTCGAATGAGGAGTTTGAGTATCGATGGATACAATTGACGAGTTCTACAGAATTGGGAAAAAAATGAGTGGTTAAGTGACATGTACTCAATACGACAACGATGGGTATCTGCTTATGTTAAACACGTGTTTGTTGCGGAGATGTCGAGTAGCCAAAGGGTTTAGAGCAATCATTCCTTTTTTAAAAGGTATGTGAACAACAAAAAAATTTTGGCAGATTTTATTACACGTTTCAATAGGGCGCTTGTCAACCAAAGACATCGTGAGTTACATGCAAATCATACTGACATTAATGAAGAGCCACGCATGTTTACATGGTTTTTGATGGAACAACAGATGGTCAAGATTTATACAAAGACAATATTTTTGTTATTTCAAAAGGAGTTGCAAAATAGTGTGACCTATATTTGCACAATGATTTCTAACACTGATGAGACTTCACTTTATGAAGTGAAACAATATGAGATAGAAAAAGTGTTGGGTTCTTCGGTCTTGAATCTGGATTGGAGACTTGTGTTGGAGTTGTATACTTAATGTCTAGATTTAAGTAACGGAAACTCACGATCCATTGCCACTAATCTATTTAATTAAATAAACAATTATTTGCGTTTAATTATTTATAATTAAATATATGCAAATTATAGTCCTGGATTCTATACGTTGTAGTTAGTATGGTGTGTCGGGCCCACACAGAAGATCATACTATTGGTTACTCGCATTTAATCGAACAGTTGCTCACGACCTAGATGGACACGGACCAATCCATCGGTATAGTCGTTGTGTGAGAGAGAAAATAACCTGTCTTGATTATTTTATCACACTTGTACACTTGGTGTATTGAGCGGATCGCTTGAGACTTATCAATTAGGATTGCCTTTGATAATTGATTCAAGTCTCAGTGTATTTTATTCTTAATCCCCGATACTATTGCGGGTGTGTATATTTAATATAAGTGACTTTGATTTTCCAAAGGAATTGACCGGTTTAATTATTGGGTCAATTACCGGTTAAGTTGAGTCGCTATGTTTAATATATGACATGCCGTGAATACTTGACGGGAAAGTGTATCCCGTAAGGGTTGATAATATCCCCGAGATGAGTTCATAAGGAATTATTATGTAAACCCTGCAGGTGGATTAATTCCGGATAATAATTAAGGTTGAATGGTACTATTCTCGGAAATAAGAGATGAATAAATTAATTAGCAATAAATTAATTTTATTCATGGATATTTATATCTTAAATACACGGAATAAATAATACTACCGGAGAAATATTATTTGATATAATATGGTTTAATATTGGGAGTGCAATTAATTTATATAGTGGAAAATAAATTAATTAATATTAATGGGATTAATAGATTTGAGCTTGGGCTCAATTTTTAATCATTAATATTGGAAGCCCAATATTCCACCTCCTTAAGATCCCCTACGTAGCCTATAAAAGCACTACATGGTCTTCTCTATTCTCAAAACTTGAAGATCACAATTATAGAGAGAGAAAGTAGAGAGGGAGATCCATGGAGTTCGGAAGATCGTCGCCCACACGACGTTCGAGCTAGTGCAAGGAATACGTGGGAAGATCTCAAGGTCTTCAAATTGAGTTCTTCGTTTTTCCGAACAACGAGAACGAGGTAAATCATAAAACCCTCTTTATGATTTTATCGTTTAATTATCCTAAAAATATCATGAACCAAGATATGAGGGATGAACCCGGGGTCGAGGATCGACCTCGCGGTGGTGATCGAGGATCACCGGACCGCGGGAGGTCGAGAGATCCTCGCTGGGATCGAGAGGACGAACCCTCGGCTCGACGCCGAGGGTGGCGGTCGAGCCCTAGGGCTTCGACCGCCGGCGATGCACGAAGGACCCCGGCTGGACGCCGGGGATGCGATCGAGCGCGTGCTCAATCGCTTGGGGTGGCGGGCTGGTGCCGCTGCTGCTCGCACGGCGAGCAGCCCCCTCCTCCGCGAACGGCGAGTCGTCGGACTCGCCGTGGGGTTGTCGTGCGATCGCGAGCCCTAGCGGGGCTTGGCTGGCCGCGGCATGCCTTCGGGTATGTTCTGTGTTTGGTTAAGCCCCGGTCCGCGTGGCGTGCTCGCGTGAACTCCGGCGATCGGGATTTCGATTGGATTGTCGGTTCTGCAATTTTTGACAATCCGGATATTCGATCTCCGAAGGATTTCGGTCGAAATTAATTAGATAATTTATTTATTTAAATTTATTAATTCCGAGATATCGATTTCCAACAATTGGTATCAGAGCGTTAGTTTTAGTTCATGGTATTTTTCGATAAATTGTTCTACCTTGCAGGGTTTCCGATTATTATGGCTAGATTTAATTTTGTTAATTAATGTCCATAATATTGCTCTTGATTATTAAAGTCTCGGTGATGTCGAGATTCGTTCTTGTGTGGTGAATGTTTGTTCTTATTTTTCCGGAAATTGTATGAGGTCGTTTTCATGTAGAGAATCGATACCGGATAGCGTAGTAATAAATTTGTAATTTATTTTACGTTGGATCGAGGACGAAACGACGACCGGAAAAGTGTGACGGAGGAGACGAAGAGAGGGAGGACCGGGGATCGATCAACCCCATGATCGATCCCGTGAGATCGATCGCATGGAGAGGAGGCTCGATCGCCCTTGGCCGTGGGCTGCCGCCGGTTGGTGGTGGCTAGCCGGCCGGCTGGGCGGCGGTGCTCCTCCCCGGGTGGCGGTCGATCGGTTGGGGGTGGTGCGGAGATCCCCACTCCGTGCTACTCCTAACCGAGATTTACTTTCCTAAATTATTCGTTTTTCCTATTTTGAGTATTCCTATTTTTGGGAATTCTCATGGAATAAGAAAAGAATAAATTTATTTTTCCTTATTGATTATTCATATTCTTGGGAATTTTCATGGAATAGGAAAAGGAATAAATTTAGAATTAATTTATTTTTCCTATTTAATTATTCCTTTATGGAATTTTTAATGGATTAGGAAAATAATTAATTTGGAAAGTTTTGAAAGTCCTTAATTAATTTTTCCTTATTTAATTATTCTTTTATGGAATTTTTAATAGAAAAGGAAAGGAATTAATTGGAAAGGATTAGGAGTCCTAAATTATTTTATTTCCTTATGGAAATATTCTAGAATATTCCAAGTGGGTCTTGGATAGGATTCTAGAGATTTAATGGAATTAGAAAGGAAAATAAAAATAAATAAAGATATTAATAATATTTAATTTTATTTTTGATTTATTCGATTGACTTAATTTTCGAATTAAGTAACTTTTGAATTTATTAAAAATAAATAGATTTAAATATTGGAATTAATATTCCCGTCACATGGAGCATTCAAGAACGAAGACTAAAGACTAGAAGAAGCATACGGAGATGCGATAAAGCCATAATAGTCGGAAAATAATATTCTAGTATTATTTTGATTATTTGATAATATTCTATGTGCTTTATTTCATGTGTGCATGCTTATGTGTATTTAATTATGCATTAGATAGCGTATCCCTTTGTTATAAAAAGCTAAGTGGGAGAGGGATTGGAAACAATGCCATGGTCTCCATTGTTGTTCTCTTGGTGACTTTTATGAGCTTTTGAAGTTCGTATAGACAAGTCATTGGAGGAGAATTCTTGTAATTCTTTTTACGAGAAACATTGATTAAGTTTATCAAACAATGCCTAATTTGTCTTTCTGAAACTGATTTCAAGTCGACTCATTCTCACCCCGGGGAGTGGAATGGAGCCAAAGCCACTTGGTCATGTGGATGACACAAATTAGAGACCTTCGTACCATTTCTTGAAATGGATCGATTGTCTGCTCGACTCCCTCATTTTATGAGAGATAGGGTTGTTTGCATGGTGAATCACTGGTTAGAAACTTCGAGTTTCACTTATGATTCTCCGCGTCCTGATTTACAAAATCAAATGGATCAAGTAATTGGGAGTCAATTATAAAGATCTTTTGGTATAGTAAACGTCCACACAAACGTGGCTTGCTATACTGAATGGGATCTTGGAATAATTGATGTAGACAGTTATAGGAAATTGTGAAGGATTGTGAGTTATCGTAAACGTCCACACAAACGTGGCTTGCGGTGACGTAGCAATTCCAAATGATTCACCTTAGTACTGAGTAATGGTTTACACTTAGGTACGCTTTATAGTATCCTTCCCAACAAAGTAACGCTATAATTGATGTACGACCGAAGCAAATCTAATTGCTAAATCATTTGGATAGGTAAACGTCCACACAAACGTGGCTTGCCATATCTGATGGGATTTTAGATGTGATTAGTGGTTTAATGATATTATTTGAGGGAGATAATATCGGAGATTAAATTGATTGTTTGTTGTTATATGTGTTCATGGATTAGGATATGGCTTTGAACCCATTTTCTGTGATACGTAAGGAATTTAACTCAATGGTCCCTAAATGTATTGATTGGAATAGAGATCTAGACATTGCCCAAACTGTTGAAGAGTACAAGTTTGTACTCAGTGAGCTTTGATCCCTGAGCCTATTAATGTCTCAACTGATGAGGAGAAGACTGATATTGATATCATTTTCAAACTCAAGTTGGTGTTTAGACATGACATAGGCGGCTAGACAAGAAGCGGTGAGGATACTCATAAAGGCCAGTCATTCGAGGAAACGCTTGAACACGATTTTAAGATGATTGACCTTTTAGACGAGTTGAGACGGAAATCGCAAGCTCTTGTAAGCCAATGCCAAAGGTTTTGAACCTAAGGGCAAAATCGGGGGAAAGGAAAAGCAAGTAGAGAATCCCAGTGGTCCTAAGTTGTTTAGACCACGAGATGGGACGAGAAAGCCATGAGGCAAGTGTTCTCGATGCAAAACAGTCTGGGTACTGGAAGTCTGATTATCCTCTCAAAGAAAGTACGAAATTTTCTTTAGTCGTAAAACATAGTCAGTGGTATTATCTACCGGAACCTGGTGTGTAGATATGGAACCACTAACGGTATGTGCATTTTAAATGCAGAGGTTCCAGGAAACCTAACGACTTTGAAAAGAAAAGATTGTAGTCTACATGGGCAATGCTGTAGAGGAGGCAGCAGTTGCAGTGGAGGACATTTTATAGGATTTCATTTTGAGTTATTGCTTTTATGTACCTTTAATTTTAGAAAGAATTCTATACTGGATTTCTGAAATTTAATGAATGGATATTTTATTTCTTTCAATCATTTGATGGTTATAAGAAGAAATAATGATATTATCTATTTTGGTACATTAGCTAGCAATATATAAATGATGAATCCTGAGTCCACCACGATGCAACGAACCGTAGTATGAAACTCATTTTACTAATAAGAGATTTCTTTATCAATTATTCTTGTGGATTCTTATGCTGAGTCATGTTTATTCAAATAAGAAGTTCAAAGGTCGAAAATTGATATTTGATCAATTAAGTTGAGGGAGTGGACCTTCCGACCTAAGAATCTAATTTGGAAGATAATATGACTAAGCAATCCTTTATGGATATAAGATATAAGATCCGGACAAGTATAAGAATTGATTGACTCTGATGTATGCAGACCTATGTCTACTCAGACAATAAGGTACGAGTACTTCATTTGATGATTACTCGAGAAATGGATTAGAATACCTGATGTGCCACTAAAGCAAGTGTTTTGACAAGTCAATGGACACAAAGCTATTGTGGAGAACCATCAAGGTATATCCATTTGTAGCCTACGATTTGATCGCGGAAGCAAGTACCTGTCTGAGGAATGCATGGCATACTGATCAGAGATTGGGATTTGATCCCAAATGACTACACCATACACTGTTGTGTAGAAATGGTGTGTCATAAATAAGAAATGAAACTCTTATAGAAATAGTAAAAACATGAGTTATACGGAACTACCTATGTTCTATGGATATGACTGGAAACAAAGGCGCATTCAAATGCGGTTGTAGAATATCCTTAAAGAACAAAAGATGTGTGTTCAATAGTACTATGAACCAGAAGGACGTTATAAGCTCTAACGCCCGGTTCTTGGAGAAAGACTATATGATGAACCACAAGCCCAAGGTGACGTAGTACTTTGAAATGAGAGAGAAAGATTAAGACTTAGAACCAGCCGAACCGAGTAGCGGTACACCACTAACTGCACCTACTGTTATCACTGTTTATACACCGGAATGCCATTGTAGTGGGAGGTTGTGGGACAACCGGAGATATTCATAAGACTAGGAGAGTCTTCGGACTCTGGACCTAGTATACATGAAATCGATCCCTGGATCTACATGAAGAACGTACTAGATCTAAATGTGCCTTCTTGGAGAGCAATAAGGATTATTGCTAAGAGGCGAGATCATTTATACAAGCTTAGTTGATCCATTTATGGATTGAAACAAAGCATTGAGTTCGTGGTACTTGCAAATTGATGAGATAGTCCATTTTATGGATTCATCAAAGCATAGACGAATCGTGTGTATTGGAAACGTGATGGAACAAGGTGGTGTCTCTAGGGTTTTATGTAGAGAACATTCTTATCATTGGCAACAATGTAAATATGTTGTCAGACATAGAATGATGATTGTCTAGATGAATCATTATGAAAGATATAGGAAGAAGTTGGACATGTTCTTGAGATCTTGGATCTCTAGGAAAGAACATTGTACTTCTCCTGGACATCTTACATATATATGATTATGGTTTGTTTTAACATGCAAGATTCCGAGAAAGGTTCGTTACCTTTCAGACACGGAATGCATCTATCTGAGGACATGTGTTTTGGAAACACAAAAGGAGATAGAAGCAATGAAAGCGGTTTCCTACACTTAGAGTGTGGAAAGCTTAATAAATGCAATGTTGAAAACGAGAACCTGATATCGGCTATGCGGTGAGCATAGTGGGAGGATATCAAGGTAATCATGGAAAGGAATATTTGACTGCTGTAAAAGTACTTTCGAAGTACTGTTCTAGACTACGAAGCAGACGAGTTTTTCCTTTAGATTACATTCTCTTAGATTTCTAATCGAATGAGGACCGGTGTAAGTCGATATCAGGCTATGTGTTTCACTATTGAAGGAGAAGAAGTTTTAACATGGAAGAGTGATAAGCACGATGCTTTTCGGACTCTGCCATGGGTAACCAAATAGCGGCCTCAGAGGCAGTGGAAGTTTTGGTATAACTCCGGGATAATCTCTGGGACTTAGATGTGATTCTTAATTTGCCAAAAGCTATGTAAATAGCGGTGCGATGGCAAATGGTAAGAAATCACAAGTCCATAAGTGTAAGATAACACAAAGAGCAAGTACCACCTGATACGAGTCATCGTCGAGGGAGACGACGCTGTAGTCACCAAGATAACTTCAGAGCGGCAACCTAGATTGCTCATTCACATAGTACTTCTTAAAAGTACAACTTAAGCACGTGATGAGTATGGGAGTCGGGAGTTTGGAAGAAATGACTAGACCATAGTACAAGTGGGAGATTGTTGGAGTTGTGTACTTAATGTCTAGATTTAAGTAACGGAAACTCACGATCCATTGCCACTAATCTATTTAATTAAATAAACAATTATTTGTGTTTAATTATTTATAATTAAATATATGCAAATTATAGTCCTGGATTCTATACGTTGTAGTTAGTATGGTGTGTCGGGCCCACACAGAAGATCATACTATCGGTTACTCGTATTTAATCGAACAGTTGCTCACGACCTAGATGGACACGGACCAATCCATCGGTATAGTCGTTGTGTGACAGAGAAAATAATCAGTCATGTTGAAAGCTTAATAAATGCAATGTTGAAAACGAGAACCTGATATCGGCTATGCGGTGAGCATAGTGGGAGGATATCAAGGTAATCCTGGAAAGGAATATTCGACTGCTGTAAAAGTACTTTCGAAGTACTGTTCTAGACTACGAAGCAGACGAGTTTTTCCTTTGGATTACATTCTCTTAGATTTCTAATCGAATGAGGACCGGTGTAAGTCGATATCAGGCTATGTGTTTCACTATTGAAGGAGAAGGAGTTTTAACATGGAAGAGTGATAAGCACGATGCTTTTCGGACTCTGCCATGGGTAACCAAATAGCGGCCTCAGAGGCAGTGGAAGTTTTGGTATAACTCCGGGATAATCTCTGGACTTAGATTCTTAATTTGCCAAAAGCTATGTAAATAGCGGTGCGATGGCAAATGGTAAGAAATCACAAGTCCATAAGTGTAAGATAACACAAAGAGCAAGTACAACCTGATACGAGTCATCGTCGAGGGAGACGACGCTGTAGTCACCAAGATAACTTCAGAGCGGCAACTTAGATTGCTCATTCACATAGTACTTCTTGAAAGTACAACTTAAGCACGTGATGAGTATGGGAGTCGGGAGTTTGGAACAAATGACTAGACCATAGTACAAGTGGGAGATTGTTGGAGTTGTGTACTTAATGTCTAGATTTAAGTAACGGAAACTCACGATCCATTGCCACTAATCTATTTAATTAAATAAACAATTATTTGCGTTTAATTATTTATAATTAAATATATGCAAATTATAGTCCTGGATTCTATACGTTGTAGTTAGTATGGTGTGTCGGGCCCACACAGAAGATCATACTATCGGTTACTCGTATTTAATCGAACAGTTGCTCACGACCTAGATGGACACGGACCAATCCGTCGGTATAGTCGTTGTGTGACAGAGAAAATAATCAGTCATGTTGAAAGCTTAATAAATGCAATGTTGAAAACGAGAACCTGATATCGGCTATGCGGTGAGCATAGTGGGAGGATATCAAGGTAATCCTGGAAAGGAATATTCGACTGCTGTAAAAGTACTTTCGAAGTACTGTTCTAGACTACGAAGCAGACGAGTTTTTCCTTTGGATTACATTCTCTTAGATTTCTAATCGAATGAGGACCGGTGTAAGTCGATATCAGGCTATGTGTTTCACTATTGAAGGAGAAGGAGTTTTAACATGGAAGAGTGATAAGCACGATGCTTTTCGGACTCTGCCATGGGTAACCAAATAGCGGCCTCAGAGGCAGTGGAAGTTTTGGTATAACTCTGGGATAATCTCTGGACTTAGATATGATTCTTAATTTGCCAAAAGCTATGTAAATAGCGGTGCGATGGCAAATGGTAAGAAATCACAAGTCCATAAGTGTAAGATAACACAAAGAGCAAGTACAACCTGATACGAGTCATCGTCGAGGGAGACGACGCTGTAGTCACCAAGATAACTTCAGAGCGGCAACTTAGATTGCTCATTCACATAGTACTTCTTGAAAGTACAACTTAAGCACGTGATGAGTATGGGAGTCGGGAGTTTGGAACAAATGACTAGACCATAGTACAAGTGGGAGATTGTTGGAGTTGTGTACTTAATGTCTAGATTTAAGTAACGGAAACTCACGATCCATTGCCACTAATCTATTTAATTAAATAAACAATTATTTGCGTTTAATTATTTATAATTAAATATATGCAAATTATAGTCCTGGATTCTATACGTTGTAGTTAGTATGGTGTGTCGGGCCCACACAGAAGATCATACTATCGGTTACTCGTATTTAATCGAACAGTTGCTCACGACCTAGATGGACACGGACCAATCCATCGGTATAGTCGTTGTGTGAGAGAGAAAATAATCTGTCTTGATTATTTTATCACACTTGTACACTTGCTGTATTGAGCGGATCGCTTGAGACTTATCAATTAGGATTGCCTTTGATAATTGATTCAAGTCTCAGTGTATTTTATTCTTAATCCCCGATACTATTGCGGGTGTGTATATTTAATATAAGTGACTTTGATTTACCAAAGGAATTGACCGGTTTAGTTATTGGGTCAATTACCGGTTAAGTTTGGTCGCTATATTTAATATATGACATGCCGTGAATACTTGACGGGAAAGTGTATCCCGTAAGGGTTGATAATATCCCCGAGATGAGTTCATAAGGAATTATTATGTAAACCCTGCAGGTGGATTTATTCCGCATAATAATTAAGGTTGAATGGTACTATTCTCGGAAATAAGAGATGAATAAATTAATTAGCAATAAATTAATTTTATTCATGGATATTTATATCTTAAATACACGGAATAAATAATACTACCGGAGAAATATTATTTGATATAATATGGTTTAATATTGGGAGTGCAATTAATTTATATAGTGGACAATAAATTAATTAATATTAATGGGATTAATAGATTTGGGCTTGGGCTCAATTTAATCATTAATATTGGAAGCTCAATATTCCACCTCCTTAAGATCCCCTACGTAGCTTATAAAAGCACTACATGGTCTTCTCTATTCTCAAAACTTGAAGATCACAATTTTAGAGAGAGAAAGTAGAGAGGGAGATCCATGGAGTTCGGAAGATCGTCGCCCACACGACGTTCGAGCTAGTGCAAGGAATACGTGGGAAGATCTCAAGGTCTTCAAATTGAGTTCTTCGTTTTTCCGAACAATGAGAACGAGGTAAATCGTAAAACCCTCTTTATGATTTTATCGTTTAATTATCGTAAAAATATCATGAACCAAGATCCGAGGGACGAACCCGGGGACGAGGATCGACCTCGCGGTGGTGATCGAGGATCATCGGACCGCGGGAGGTCGAGAGATCCTCGCTGGGATTGAGAGGACGAACCCTCGGCTGGACGCCGGGGATGCGATCGAGCGCGTGCTCGATCGCTTGGGGTGGCGGGCTGGTGCCGCTGCTGCTCGCACGACGAGCAGCCCCCTCCTCCGCGAACGGCGAGTCGCCGGACTCGCCGTGGGGTTGTCGTGCGCAACCCCAGCGATCGCGTCGTGCGATCGCGAGCCCTAGCGGTCCGTTGTGTATTTGGTTGAGCCCCGGTCCGCGTGGCGTGCTCGCGTGAACTCCGGCGATCAGGATTTCGATTGGATTGTCGGTTCTGCAATTTTTGACAATCTGGATATTTGATCTCCGAAGGATTCCAGTCGGAATTAATTAGATAATTTATTTATTTAAATTTATTAATTCCGGGATATCGATTTCCAACAACTTGTATAGATAATTGAATCACGTTGAACACGTTTTCCTTAAAGAGTATTTCGACCCTATAAGCTTGGGTATCACGAAATCCCTCGCAAGATAAGACAATATCAACACTCGAGTCTTAGGCTTAGAACACGAGCAACTTATGGAATATTTCGCTTTATTTGTTTGCTTTAAAGCTTCTTAATTTCGTAGGTGAAATTGTGTTTCATCAAATGAATATCACTTCCTTATATAGGTAGTAAACACCCTTTCATTTGAATATAAGCACCTCTTGGTTGAATAGGTACCTTTAAGAAAATGTATCTTTTCATTCGACACCTATTCATATATAGGTACCTTTTAGTGAATATACTCTTTCACTTTGGCACATATTCATGTTGTTTTGCATGGCATTACATGCAATTTCGAATTTGCATCATATTAATGATATAATATCATCATCTAGCCATGCAACCATGCAACCACTAGATCACACTCGACATGCATTATTATGCTTATCTAAATACTTAAATCATATAAATTTTATATAACCGTGTACTCCACACTTCTCCAAAGTTATATTATATTGACTAGAATTAAACCTGTTGGAAATCGACTACCCGGGACGTGTCCGTTCGATCACTCAAACATCCGAACACGCCCAGTCAACCTCATGTGACAGCTCTACGCTGACGACGAAGCCCCGCAGCCGATTCACGCCCAGCGGCCGCGCACGAGGCGCAACCGCGCAAACCGGATGCTGCCTTCTGCAGCCAGCGGGCGCTGCCCCGCCACCAGCGGCCGTTGTTCACGTTCAGCGGCCGCTGCCTCGCCACCAGCGGGCGCTGGAGAGGCCCTTGGCAGCGAGCGCTGCCTGGCTTCCAGCGGGCGCTGCTCGTGACGAACAGCAGTACGCTGCTGCTGTTCCGGGCTCGTTTCCGGTCTGTTTTTCCTCTTCCGACCACCGATCCGGAGGTCCTTGACCCCCCAGTAGTCGAGGAACACATACCACGACTCCCGAAACCCGATCGTTCGTCCGATGTATTTTTAACGAAATAAGAGATCGATAATCGCAGAATTAGGTTCGATCTCATACCTTTGTCGCGTGATTCGGAGGAGCCGAATTGTTGAGACCTTAGACGTTTCTAGCGTATGCCTCTTCCCCGATTCCAGCCGTTGTGTGGGCAACAATCTGCTGGATTCTCCTTTTCTGCTCGCGTAAGAATTATTCTCTGAGAATAATTATTATTGCGTTAACTTTTATTTTAAACAGAGAAAACTTTAATTGCGCTAACAATTATTTTTCTCTGCTGAAAATAATTATTGCGACGAAGTTTAGGTTTAAGAGAGGCAAGGGGGGGGGGGGGGGGGTATAGAGTTACACTAGGGACCTCTTAGGTAAATAAATCCCAGGCTAAATTGCAATTTAATTAAACCGGTGTCCTTAAAAGAAAAGAGTCCTTCGGATATATACCCTTACAAATAGTAAGTAAGGGTTAAATAACCCTTACAAAATAAATATTGGATCTTTACCCCTCTTTTATAAAAATAAATGTAAAAGAAATTAAAATAAAACTTATTTGCACAATAGCCCGACTAAATAATTGCACTCTAGTCCTACTTTCATTTCTTCTTCTTCCCCTATATTTTCTCTCCGTAACCTAAATCGTCGAAAAAAACGGGTCCGACATTGTCGATTTTCCACCAACAATTCGACTTAAAAAGGTTAGCATTCACTTCTACATGACTTGTGTGTGTGTTGCTTTCAATATCGAGCTTGAATTTTTCGTTTTCAAAGCTTTTCGAAACCCAAAAAATCGCTGGGTTATTTTCTCGTCGCAGATGGGCGCCAGGCGCTGCGCCCATCATGAGACCGGGCACCGGGCGCTGCGCCCATCATGAGACCAGGCACCGGGCGCTGCGCCCATCTTGACAACACATTGTGGGCGCTGCGCCCGGCGCCCTTAACAGTGCAGTTTTTTATTCTTAATCTTCCCGTTTTATTGTAACTACAGGCATGGATAAGATATCAATCATAATACATTTTAGTGGAGAGTGTCAGCTCTTGGAGGGATATTGGAGATGGATAATGAGCGATTTGAAGCACTCGAAAACAATATTGATTGATAGGAGCATTTCGTTTAATGCACTTATTGAGAAAGTGTGTGGAAAATTCGGCATCGATCCATCATGTAATGAAGTTGCGATCTTTCGATTCCCAAAGGAAAAGTCTCCTCCGATATATCTTAATGATGAAGAAGATTGGGCCACGACTGTATGGATTCATAGAAACCAAGATGAAATGGAGTTGTTTGTGACCTACAGTCCTTCTGTACCGAGAAGTCCTGCCCGTGAAAGTCCTGCTCGTGAAAGTCCTACACGTCAAAGTCAAAGTCCTGCACGTCAAAGTCCAATTCGCCCAGAAAAACTTCCAACTCGAAGAACTTCAGGTGAAACATAACAATATTACAGTCAAGTAATAGTGCCATCTACTTATGATCAGTCTGTATCTATTTGGGATAACATTGATTTATGTAATACTTCGTATGGTGGTTTTTCTGGTGATTATGATGGTGGTCTGGGTGGTGATTATGATGATGGTGTTGATGGTGTCGATGTTGATGATAATGACGATGATGTTGTTGATGACGATGATAATAACAATGGTGGAGGTGGTGACGACGGTTATAATGAGGGCGGTAGTTCTTATTATATAATCCTGTTGTGGACGATGTTGTTGTTCCTGCTTTCAGACTTTGTGATCGAGACGGGGGTGGTCGGTATGATGGTTCCGATTTGGTAGTTGGTCAGACTTTCAAGAACAAAGACG
Organism: Euphrasia confusa; assembly: GCA_954870475.1. NCBI lineage: Eukaryota > Viridiplantae > Streptophyta > Magnoliopsida > Lamiales > Orobanchaceae > Euphrasia > Euphrasia confusa. The sequence continues at coordinate 10,127,186 of OX940958.1, forward strand.
ATTTCAACTATGTTGTCGCTCGGGTAGCATTGCAGGGCAAGTTTGAATTTGTTGTGGCCAAATCTTATCACAATCGAAAGGTGGTGAAATGTGTTGAAAAAAATTGCAAATGGAAAATTCGTGCAACGAGGAAGAAGACGACCGATGAGTTTGTGATTAAAACCTACACCAACATCCACACCTGTTCTTTGATTGATAGAAGCGGTGTGCACAGGCAGGCCTCTAGCAGTCTTATCGGCAATCGACTCCAGGACCAGTTCTTGAACGCAAAGAAACCTATGACACCAGCTGCAATTCAGCAGTTCATGCGTACTGAGGAAAATATTACTGCCAGTTACGACAAAGCATGGAGAGGGCGGATGAGAGCCCTGGAAAATGTTCGCGGATCCTATGAAGATAATTTCTCGAAGCTTCCTTCGTATTGTTACATGCTTGAACAAAGGAATCCAGGTACGTTCACCCGTATTCAGACAAACGCCAACAATGAATTTCAGTACTTCTTCATGGCTTCGTATTATTTTCTCGTTGTTCGGAAAAACGAAGAACTGAATTTGATGACCTTGAGATCTTCCCACGTATTCCTTGCACTAGCCCGGACGTCGTGTGGGCGACGATCTATCGAACTCCATGGATCCTCCTCTCTACTTTCTCTCTCTAGAATTGTGATCTTCAAGTTATGAACTTATATGAGAATAGAGAAGACCATGTAGTGCTTTTATAGGCTACGTAGGGGATCTTAAGGAGGTGAAATATTGAGCTTCCAATAATAGTGATTAAATTGAGCCCAAGCCCAAATCTATTAATCCTTACTATTATTAATTAATTTATTTTCCACTATATAAATTAATTGCACTCCCAATATTAAACCATATTATATCAAATAATATTTCTCCGGTAGTATTATTTATTCCGTGTATTTAAGATTTAAATATCCATGAATAAAATTAATTTATTGCTAATTAATTTATTCATCTCTTATTTCCGAGACTAGTACCATTCAACCTTAATTATTACGCGGAATAAATCCACCTGCAGGGTTTACATAATAATTCCTTATGAACTCATCTCGGGGATATTATCAACCCTTACGGGATACACTTTCCCGTCAAGTATTCACGGCATGTCATATATAAAATATAGTGACCCAACTTAACCGGTAATTAACCCAATGATTAAATCGGTTAATTCCTTTGGTAAATCAAAGTCACTCATATTAAATATACACACCCGAAATAATATCGGGGATTAAGAATAAAATACACTGAGACTTAAATCGATTATCGCCGGCAATCCTAATCGATAAATCTCAAGCAGATCCGCTCAATACACCAAGTGTACAAGTGTGATAAAATAATCAAGACAGATTATTTTCTCTCTCACACAACGACTATACCGATGGATTGGTCCGTGTCCATCTAGGTCGTGAGCAACTGTTCGATTAAATACGAGTAACCGATAGTATGATTTTCTGTGTGGGGCCCGCCACACCATACTAACTACAACGTATAGAATCCAGGACTATAATTTGCATATATTTAATTATAAATAATTAAACGCAAATAATTGTTTATTTAATTAAATAGATTAATGGCAATGGATCGTGAGTTTCCGTTACTTAAATCTAGACATTAAGTACACAACTCCAACAATCTCCCACTTGTACTAAGGTCTAGTCATTTCCTCCAAACTCCCGACTCCCATACTCATCACATGCTTAAGTTGTAATTCCAAGAAGTACTATGTGAATGAGCACTCTAGGTTGCCGCTCTGAAGTTATCTTGGTGACTACAGCGTCGTCTCCCTCGACGATGACTCGTATCAGGTGGTACTTGCACTATGTGTTATCTTACACTTATGGACTTGTGATTTCTTACCATTTGCCATTGCACCGCTATTTACATAGCCTTTGGCCAATTAAGAATCACATCTAAGTCCCAGAGATTATCCCGGAGTTATACCAAAACTTCCGCTGCCTCTGAGGCCGCTATTTGGTTACCTATGGCAGAGTCCGAAAAGCATCGTGCTTATCACTCTTCCATGTTAAAACTCCTTCTCCTTCAATAGTGAAACACATAGCCTGATATCGACTTACACCGGTCCTCATTCGATTAGAAATCTAAGAGAATGTAATCCAAAGGAAATGCTCGTCTGCTCCGTAATCCAGAACATAATTTCTAGTACTTCGAAAGTACTTAAAATATTCATTACAGCAGTTGAGTATTCCTTTTCAGGATTACCTTGATATCCTCCCACCATACTAGCCGCATAGCAGATATCAGGTTCTCGTTTTCAACATCGCATTTATCAAGCTTTCCACACTCCAAGTGTAGGAAACCGCTTTCATTGCTTCTATCTCCTTTTGTGTTTCAAAACACATATCCTTAGATAGATACATTCCGTATCTGAAAGGTAACGAACCTTTCTCAGAATCTTGCATGTTAAAACGAACCATAATATTATATATATGTAAGATGTCCAGGAGAAGTACAATGTTCATTCCTAGAGATCCAAGATCTCAAGAACATGTCCAACTTCTTCCTAAATCTTTCATAATGATTCATCTAGACAATCATCATTCTATGTCTGACAACATCCTTACATCGTCACCAATGATAAAATGTTATCTACACAAAACCCGAGAAAAACACCACCTTGTTTTCCAACACGTTTCCAATACACATGATTCGTCTATGCTTTTGATGAATCCATAAAATGGACTATCTCATCAATTTGCAAGTACCACGAACTCAATGCTTTGTTTCAATCCATAAATGGATCAACTAAGCTTGTACTCTAAATGATCTCGCCTCTTAGCAATAATCCTTATTGCTCTCCAAGAAGGCACATTTAGATCTAGTACGGCCTTCATGTAGATCCAAGGATCGATTTCAAGTTTACTAGGTCCAGAGTCCAAAGACTCTCCTAGTCTTATGAATATCTCCGGTTGTCCCACAACCTCCCCCTACAAAGGCATTCCGGTGTATAAACAGTGATAACAGTAGGTGCAGTTAGTGGTGTACCGCTACTCGGTTCGGCTGGTTCTAAGTCTTAATATTTCTCTCTCATTTCAAAGTATTACGTCATTTTGGGCTTGTGGTTCATCTAATAGTCTTCCTCTAAGAACCGGGCGTTAGAACTTATAACGTCCTTCTGGTTCATAGTACTATTGAACACACATCTTTTGTTCTTCTAGGATATTCTACAACCGCATTTGAATGCCCCGTTGTTTCCAGACATATCCATAGAACATAGGTAGTTCCGTATAACTCATCTTTTACTATCTCTATAAGAGTTCTATTTCTTATTATCGACACACAATTTCTACACAACAGTGTATGGTCTAGTCATTTGGGATCAAATCCCAATCTCTGATCAGTATGCCTATGCATTCCTCAGACAGGTACTTGCCTCCGCGATCAAATCGCAGGCTACAAATGGATATACCTTGATGGTTCTCCACAATTGCTTAGTGTCCATTGACTTGTCAAAACACTTGCTTTTGTGGCACATCAGGTATTCTAATCCATTTCTCGAGTAATCATCAAATGAAGTACTCGTACCTTATTGTCTGAGTAGACATAGGTCTGCATACATCAGAGTCAATCAATTCTTATACTTGTCCGGATCTTACATCTTATATCCATAAAGGATTGCTTAGTCATATTATCTTCCAAATTAGATTCTTAGGTCGGAAGGTCCACTCCTTCAACTTAATTGATCAAAATATCAATTTTCGACCTTTGAACTTCTTATTTGAAAACATGACTCAGCATAAGAATCCACAAGTATAATTGATAAAGAAATCTCTTATTAGTAAAACGAGTTCCATACTACGGTTCGTTGCTGTTGGAGTTGTGTACTTAATGTCTAGATTTAAGTAACGGAAACTCACGATCCATTGCCATTAATCTATTTAATTAAATAAACAATTATTTGCATTTAATTATTTATAATTAAATATATGCAAATCATAGTCCTGGATTTTATACGTTGTAGTTAGTATGGTGCAAGCATGGGCGCACAGAAGATCATAATATCGGTTACTCGTATTTAATCGAACAGTTGCTCACGACCTAGATGGACACGGACCAATCCATCGGTATAGTCGTTGTGTGAGAGAGAAAATAATCTATCTTGATTATTTTATCACACTTGTACACTTGGTGTATTGAGCGGATCGTTGAGATTCATCGATTATGATTGCCGGCGATAATCGATTCGAGTCTCAGTGTATTTTATTCTTAATCCCCGATACTATTGCGGGTGTGTATATTTAATATAAGTGACTTTGATTTACCAAAGGAATTAACCGATTTAATTATTGGATTAATTACCGGTTAAGTTGGGTCACTATATTTTATATATGACATGCCGTGAATACTTGACGGGAAAGTGTATCCCGTAAGGGTTGATAATATCCCCGAGATGAGTTCATAAGGAATTATTATGTAAACCCTGCAGGTGGATTCGTTCCGCATAATAATTAAGGTTGAATGGTACTAGTCTCGGATATAAGAGATGAATAAATTAATTAGCAATAAATTAATTTTATTCATGGATATTTATATCTTAAATACACGGAATAAATAATACTACCGGAGAAATATTATTTGATATAATATGGTTTAATATTGGGAGTGCAATTAATTTTATATAGTGGAAAATAGAATTAATTAATAATAGTAAGGATTAATAGATTTGGGCTTGGTGGGCTCAATTTAATCACTATTATTGGAAGCCCAATATTCCACCTCCTTAAGATCCCCTACGTAGCCTATAAAAGCACTACATGGTCTTCACAATTAGACAAGACAAGATAATCATACTTGATTAGTCTAGAGAGTTCGTGAAGGAGATCCATGAGTTCGGTAGATCGTCGCCCACACGACGTCCGGGCTAGTGCAAGGAATACGTGGGAAGATCTCAAGGTCGTCAAATTGAGTTCTTCGTTTTTCCGAACAACGAGAACGAGGTAAATCGTAAAACCCTCTTTATGATTTTATCGTTTAATTATCGTAAAAATATCGTGAACTAAGATCCGAGAACGCGACCCATGTCGAGGTTGAACCGGGCGGTGGTGATCGAAGATCACCGGACCGCCGGCGGCTCAACGGCTCGACTAGGGAAGGGTCGAAGGGCGTGAGCCTCGGCTGGACGCCGAGACTCGTTCGAGCACGAGCTCGATCGCCCGTGCACATCCAGCGGGCTGCTGGAGCAGCCCCGCTCGCGCGGCATGAGCTCCGCTCCGGCGGGGCGACGCCGCTTGCGCGGCTGGACCGCCGCTCGCGCGGCGGTGGGCTGATGGTGATCGCAAGCCACGGTTCGACCGTGGCTGGTCGTGCGATCACCGGGGGCAGCTGGGCGTGCATAAGGGGCTGCCAAGGGCAGCCCTAGGCGGCTGCCAAGGACAGCCGCGAGCCCCACACGAGGGCTCGACCGAACAGCCCGGGCTATCCCCGTGGTTAAGGTTTGGTTGAGTCCGGCTTCGCGTGGAGGTTCGTGGCGGATTTCCGGCAACCGGGAGTCGATTGGAGTTGTTGTTCCGCAACTTTGACAACTCCGGATATTCGATCTCCAAAGGATTTCGGTCGGAATTAATTAGATAATTAATTTTAATTAATTTATTAATTCCGGGATATCGATTTCCAACAATTGGTATCAGAGCGTTGGTTTTAGTTCATGGTATTTTTCGATAAATTGTTCTACCTTGCAGGGTTTCCGATTATTATGGCTAGATTTAATTATTGTTAATTAATGTCATAATATTTCTCTTGATTATTAAACTCTCGGTGATGTCAATATTCGTTCTTGTGTGGTGAATGCTTGTTCTTATTTTTCCGGAAATTATGTGAGAATCGATACCGGATAGCGTAGTAATAAATTTATAATTTATTTACGTTGGATCGATTCCGAAACGACGACCGGAAAAATGTGACGGAGGAGACGAACGAGAGGGTTAGGGCTCGGTTCGGCTAACCCCATAGCCGAACCATGGATCAATCGAGTGGGAGGGGCAGCCATCGCACCCCTTGGCCGTGGGCTGCCGCCGGTAGTGGTGGTGGCTGGCCGGTTGGGGTGGCGGCGGCGGTAATGCGCTCCTCTCGGCCTCGGTCGATGGTTGGGGGTGGTGCGGAGATCCCCACTCCGTGCTACTCCTAACCAAGATTTACTTTCCTAAATTATTCGGTTTTCCTATTTTGAGTATTCCTATTTTTGGGAATTCTCATGGAATAGGAAAAGAATAAATTTAGAATAAATTTATTTTTCCTTATTGATTATTTCTATTATGGGAATTTTCATAGATTAGGAAAAGGAATAAATTTATAATTAATTTATTTTTCCTATTTAATTATTCCTTTATGGAATTTTTAATGGATTAGGAAAATAATTAATTTGGAAAGTTTTGAAAGTCCTTAATTAATTTTTCCTTATTTAATTATTCCTTTATGGAATTTTTAATGGGTTAGGAAAGGAATTAATTTGGAAGGACTAGGAGTCCTAAATTATTTTATTTCCTTATTTCATTATGGAAATCATCTAGAGTATTCCAAGTGGGTCTTGGATAGATTATTCTAGAGATTTAATGAAGTAGAAAGGGAAAATAAAATAAATAAAAAAATATTAATGATATTTAATTTTATTTTTGATTTATTCGATTGACTTAATTATTATTAATTAAGTATCTTTTGGATCTATTAAAAATAAATAGATTTAAATATTGGAATTAATATTCCCGTCACATGGAGCATTCAAGAACGAAGACTGAAGACTAGAAGATGCGTACGGGGATGCGATAAAGCCATAATAGTCGGAAAATAATATTCTAGTATTATTTTGATTATGTGATAATATTCTGTGTGCTTTATTTCATGTATGCATGCTTATGTGTATTTAATTATGCATTAGATAGCGTATCCCTTTATTGTAAAAAGCTAAGTGGGAGAGGGTATGGAAACATATCCATGGTCTCCATTACTGTTCTCTTGGTGACTTTTATGGACTTTTGAAGTTCGTATAGACAAGTCATTGGAGGAGAATTCTTGTAATTCCTTTTACGAGAAACATTGATTAAGTTTATCAAACAATGCCTAATTTGTCTTTCCAAAACTGATTTCAAGTCGACTCATTCTCACCCCGGGGAGTGGAATGGAGCCAAAGCCACTTGGTCATGTCGAGGACACAAATTAAAGACCTTCGTACCATCCTTTTGAAGGTGGATCGATTGTCTGCTCGGCTCCCTCATTTTATGAGAGATAGGGTTGTTCGCATGGTGAATCACTGGTTAGAAACTTCGAGTTTCACTTATGATTCTCCACGTCTTGATTTACAAGATTAAATGAATCAAGTAATTGGGAGTCAATTATAAAAGTCTCTTGGTGTAGTAAACGTCCACACAACGTGGCTTGCTATATCGACGGATTTTGGATTAATTGATGTAGACAGTTATAGGGAGTTGTGAAGGATTGTGAGTTATCGTAAACGTCCACACAACGTGGCTTGCGGTGATGTTGCGGTTCCAAACGGCTCACCTTAGTACTGAGTAATGGTTTACACTTAGGTACGCTTTATAGTATTCTTCCCAACGAAGTTCCGCTATAATTGATGTACGACCGAAGGAAATCTAATTGCTAAATCATTTGGATAGGTAAACGTCCACACAGCGTGGCTTGCCATATCTGATGGGATTTTAGATGTGATTAGTGGTTTAATGATATTATTTAAGGGAGATAATATCGGAGATTAAATCGATTGTTTGTTGTTATATGTGCTCATAGATTAGGATATGGCTTTGAACCCACTTTATGTGATACGTAAGGATTTAAACTCATTCCCCCTAAATGTATTGATTGGAATAGAGATCTAGACATTACCCAAACTGTTGAAGAGTACAAGTTTGTACTCAGTGAGCTTTGTCCTCCCGAGCCTACAAATGTCTTAACTGATGAGATAATGACTGATTTTGATATCATGTTCAAACTCAAGGAGATGTTTAGACATGATGTAGAGGCTAGACAAGAGGCGATGAGGATACTCATAAAGGCCAGTCGATTCGAGGAAACGCTTAAACACGTTTTTAAGATGATTGACCTTTTAGACGAGTTGAGACGGAAATCGCAAGCTCTTGTAGCCAATGCCAAAGGTTTCGAACCTAAGGGAAAAACCGGGGAAAGGAAAAGCAAGCAAAGAAACCCAGTGGTCTTTGGACCACGAGATGGGACGAGAAAGCCAATAGGCAAGTGTTCTCGATGCAAACAGTCTGGGTACTGGAAGTCTGATTATACTCTCAAAGAAAGTACGAAATTTTCTTTAGTCGTAAAACATAGTTAGTGGTATTATCTACCGGAACCTGGTATGTAGATATGGAACCACTGACGGTATGTGCATTTTAAATGCAAGGGTTCCAGGAAATCCGACGACTTAGAAAAGAAAAAATCGTAGTCTACATGGGCAATGCTGTAGAGGAGGCAGCAGTTGCAGTGGAGGACATTTTATAGGATTTCGTTTTAAGTAATTGCTTTTGTGTACCTTTCATTTTAGAAAGAACTTTGTTCTGGATTTCTAATGAATGGATATTTTATTTCTTTTAATCATTTGATGGTTATAAGAAGAAATAATGATATTATCTATTCTGGTACATTGGCTAGCAATATATAAATGATGGATCCTGAGTCCACCACAATGCAACGAACCGTAGTATTAAGCTCGTTTTACTAATAAGAGATTTCTTTATCAATTATACTTGTGGATTCTTATGCTGAGTCATGTTTATTCAAATAAGAAGTTCAAGGGTCGAAAATTGATATTTTTGATCAATTAAGTTGAAGGAGTGGACCTTCCGACCTAAGAATCTAATTTGGAAGATAATATGACTAAGCAATCCTTTATGGATATAAGATGTAAGATCCGGACAAGTATAAGAATTGATTGACTCTGATGTATGCAGACCTATGCCTACTCAGACAATAAGGTATGAGTACTTCATTTTATGATTACTCGAAAAATGGATTAGAATACCTGATGTGCCACAAAAGCAAGTGTTTTGACAAGTCAATGGACACTAAGCAATTGTGGAGAGCCATCAAGGTATATCCATTTGTAGCCTGCGATTTAATCGTGGAGGCAAGTACCTGTCTGAAGAATGCATAGCATACTGATCAAAGATTGGGATTTGATCCCAAATGACTTCGCCATGCACTGTTGTGTAGAAATGGTATGTCAATAATAAGAAATGGAACTCTTATAGAAATAGTAAAAACATGAGTTATACGGAACTACCTATGTTCTATGGATATGTCTGGAAACAACAAGGCATTCAAATGCGGTTGAAGAATATCCTAGAAGAACAAAAGATGTGTGTTCAATAGTACTATGAACCAGAAGGACGTTATAAGTTCTAACACCCGGTTCTTAGAGAAAGACTATATGATGAACCACAAGCCCAAAGTGACGTAATACTTTGAAATGAGAGAGAAAGATTAAGACTTAGAACCAGCCGAACTGAGTAGCGGTACACCACTAACTGCACCTACTGTTATCACTGTTTATACACCGGAACGCCATTGTAGTGGGAGGTTGTGGGACAACCGGAGATATTCATAAGACTAGGAGAGTCTTCGGACTCTGGACCTAGTATACATGAAATCGATCCCTGGATCTACATGAAGGCCGTACTAGATCTAAATGTGCCTTCTTGGAAAGCAATAAGGATTATTGCTAAGAGGCAAGATCATTTAGAGTACAAGCTTAGTTAATCCATTTATGGATTGAAACAAAGCATTGAGTTCGTGATACTTGCAAATTGATGAGATAGTCCATTTTATGGATTCATCAAAAGCATAGACGAATTGTGTGTATTGGAAACGTGATGGAAAACAAGGTGGTGTTTCTCGGAGGTTTTATGTAGATGACACTCTTATCATTGGCAACAATGTAAAGATGTTATCAGACATAAAATGATGGTTGTCTAGATGAATCATTATGAAAGATAAAGGAAGAAGTTGGACATGTTCTTGAGATCTTGGATCTCTAGATAGAACATTATACTTCTCCTGGACATCTTACATAAATGATTATGGTTCGTTTTAAACATGCAAGATTCCGAGAAAGGTTCGTTACCTTTCAGAGACGGAATGCATCTATCTAAGGATATGTGTTTTGGAACACAAAAGGAGATAGAAGCAATGAAAGCAGTTTCCTAAACTTTGAGTGTGGAAAGCTTAATAAATGCATTGTTGAAAACAAGAACCTGATATCGGCTATGCGGTTATCATAGTGGGAGGATATCAAGGTAATCCTGGAAAGGAATATTCGACTGCTGTAAAAGTACTTTCGAAGTACTGTTCTAGACTACGAAGCAGACGAGCTTTTCCTTTGGATTACATTCTCTTAGATTTCTAATCAAATGAGGACCGGTGTAAGTCGATATCAGGCTACTATTGAAGGAGAAGGAGTTTTAACATGGAAGAGTGATAAGCACGATGCTTTTCGGACTCTGCCATGGGTAACCAAATAGCGGCCTCAGAGGCAGCGGAAGTTTTGGTATAACTCCGGGATAATCTCTGGGACTTAGATGTGATTCTTAATTTGCCAAAGGCTATGTAAATAGCGGTGCAATGGCAAATGGTAAGAAATCACAAGTCCATAAGTGTAAGATAACACATAGTGCAAGTACCACCTGATACGAGTCATCGTCGAGGGAGACGACGCTGTAGTCACCAAGATAACTTCAGAGCGGCAACCTAGAGTGCTCATTCACATAGTACTTCTTGGAAGTACAACTTAAGCACGTGATGAGTATGGGAGTCGGGAGTTTGGAGGAAATGACTAGACCTTAGTACAAGTGGGAGATTGTTGGAGTTGTGTACTTAATGTCTAGATTTAAGTAACGGAAACTCACGATCCATTGCCATTAATCTATTTAATTAAATAAACAATTATTTGCATTTAATTATTTATAATTAAATATATGCAAATCATAGTCCTGGATTTTATACGTTGTAGTTAGTATGGTGCAAGCATGGGCGCACAGAAGATCATACTATCGGTTACTCGTATTTAATCGAACAGTTGCTCACGACCTAGATGGACACGGACCAATCCATCGGTATAGTCGTTGTGTGAGAGAGAAAATAATCTATCTTGATTATTTTATCACACTTGTACACTTGGTGTATTGAGCGGATCGTTGAGATTCATCGATTAGGATTGCCGGCGATAATCGATTCGAGTCTCAGTGTATTTTATTCTTAATCCCCGATACTATTGCGGGTGTGTATATTTAATATAAGTGACTTTGATTTACCAAAGGAATTAACCGATTTAATTATTAGATTAATTACCGGTTAAGTTGGGTCACTATATTTTATATATGACATGCCGTGAATACTTTGACGGGAAAGTGTATCCCGTAAGGGTTGATAATATCCCCGAGATGAGTTCATAAGGAATTATTATGTAAACCCTGCAGGTGGATTCGTTCCGCATAATAATTAAGGTTGAATGGTACTAGTCTCGGATATAAGAGATGAATAAATTAATTAGCAATAAATTAATTTTATTCATGGATATTTATATCTTAAATACACGGAATAAATAATACTACCGGAGAAATATTATTTGATATAATATGGTTTAATATTGGGAGTGCAATTAATTTTATATAGTGGAAAATAGAATTAATTAATAATAGTAAGGATTAATAGATTTGGGCTTGGTGGGCTCAATTTAATCACTATTATTGGAAGCCCAATATTCCACCTCCTTAAGATCCCCTACGTAGCCTATAAAAGCACTACATGGTCTTCACAATTAGACAAGACAAGATAATCATACTTGATTAGTCTAGAGAGTTCGTGAAGGAGATCCATGAGTTCGGTAGATCGTCGCCCACACGACGTCCGGGCTAGTGCAAGGAATACGTGGGAAGATCTCAAGGTCGTCAAATTAAGTTCTTCGTTTTTCCGAACAACGAGAACGAGGTAAATCGTAAAACCCTCTTTATGATTTTATCGTTTAATTATCGTAAAAATATCGTGAACCAAGATCCGAGAACGCGACCCATGTCGAGGTTGAACCGGGCGGTGGTGATCGAAGATCACCGGACCGCCGGCGGCTCAACGGCTCGACTAGGGAAGGGTCGAAGGGCGTGAGCCTCGGCTGGACGCCGAGACTCGATCGAGCACGAGCTCGATCGCCCGTGCACATCCAGCGGGCTGCTGGAGCAGCCCCGCTCGCGCGGCATGAGCTCCGCTCCGGCGGGGCGACGCCGCTTGCGCGGCTGGACCGCCGCTCGCGCGGCGGTGGGCTGATGGTGATCGCAAGCCACGGTTCGACCGTGGCTGGTCGTGCGATCACCGGGGGCAGCTGGGCGTGCATAAGGGGCTGCCAAGGGCAGCCCTAGGCGGCTGCCAAGGACAGCCGCGAGCCCCACACGAGGGCTCGACCGAACAGCCCGGGCTATCCCCGTGGTTAAGGTTTGGTTGAGTCCGGCTTCGCGTGGAGGTTCGTGGCGGATTTCCGGCAACCGGGAGTCGATTGGAGTTGTTGTTCCGCAACTTTGACAACTCCGGATATTCGATCTCCAAAGGATTTCGGTCGGAATTAATTAGATAATTAATTTTAATTAATTTATTAATTCCGGGATATCGATTTCCAACAGTTGCATCGTGGTGGATTCAGGATTCATCATTTATATATTGCTAGCTAATGACAAGACGTTGTAGTGCGTCAAAAATCAAATAAAAATTTATATCGAACTAATTGCCGAAGCAACTCGCCCGAGTCGGTCTCGAGAGGAACACTACTATCGGTACTAGTATACGTATTCAAGTGGTTGCAAAAGAAAGAAAAAGAGAACACGAATTTATAGCATAATGCATGGTTGTTTGGGAGTTTTTAATAATCTAAGTTCTAAATTAACAAAATAAAAACAAGTAAATAAAAGACAAGCAATGAGTATGTTTCAAATGATAAAAAGGGGACTAGGGATCGGGTTCACCAATATTCAATTTCAGAGTTAAATCATAGTTTGCAAAAAATTATATTAATACGTCCGTCTCCGGTTGGTATTAACGTGGTTCGATAATCTAAATCACGAGATTGCCTAACAGCCTCAAACGTGAGTTTAAAATCAAGTTAGCATTTTATCGAACACTTTGTGTGCAAACCAAAACTCAATCCCTTCTTTCGAAAATCGATGAACCCTAACCCTAGTATGAAATTTAGCTACACATATTGATGAGTAAGAGACATATAGAGATGAAAGAATTCATGTTCATAATCGAATTGAAAGTTTAAAGCAAAAATAATTAAGACACAAGAATGAAAAAGAAATAAACTTACTAGATTATTGAAAACAATAAACAATGATTCAAGGTTGCAAGTAGTCGATCCAATTCTTCGTAGCCAAATCAAAACAATATGAACACTAAGTCTAAGGAGGAAGAACTCTCCAAAAAACCGTACGTAGAGAAGTGTATGTAGAAGCTAGGGTCGAAACCCTATAAATAATTCCCAAATTTTCGTCGGTCAAACAAGGTCAACTGTTTTCTTAAAACGCGCCTAGCGGGTGCTAGGACTGTAGCGGGTGCTAGGTGCTAATGGGACAGACTTGCTGGAAGTCGAATCTAGCGGGTGCTAGGTGATGCAGCGGGTGCTAGATGATGAAGGAACAAACTTGCTGGAAGTCAAACCTAGCGGGTGCTAGGTACTGCAGCGGGTGCTAGATAGCAGCTTTGGTCCTCTACTCCGTCTTGACTCGTTCCAATTCGTTTTTTTGCTAATTTCATTCCAATAAAGTCTACAAGCCTGCACACTCAAGACGACATCAAACCTACCACAAACCAAGAGAAAGACACAAACAAATGACTCAAAACGACCCGACTCACACACAATTAGAACACGAAAAACATAACAAAATAGTATCAATCAGCTAATGTACCAGAATAGATAATATCTTTATTTCTTCTTATAACCATCAAATGATTAAAAGAAATAAAATATTCATTCATTAGAAATCCAGAACAAAGTTCGTTCTAATATGAAAGGTACATAAAAGCAATAACTCAAAATGAAATCCTATAAAATGTCCTCCACTGCAACTGCTGCCTCCTCTACAGCATTGCCCATATAGACTACGATTTTTTCTTTTTTAAGTCGTCGGGTTTCTTGGAACCCTTGCATTTAAAATGCACATACCGTCAGTGGTTCCATATCTACACACCAGGTTCCGGTAGATAATACCACTGACTATGTTTTACGACTAAAGAAAATTTCGTACTTTCTTTGAGAGGATAATTAGACTTCCAGTACCCAGACTGTTTGCATCGAGAACTTGCCTCTTGGCTTTCTCGTCCCATCTCGTGGTCTAAGAAACTTAGGACCACTGGGTTTCTTTGCTTGCTTTTCCTTTCCCCCGATTTTACCTTTAGGTTCAAAACCTTTGGCATTGGCTTACAAGAGCTTGCGATTTCCGTCTCAACTCGTCCAAAAGGTCAATCATCTCAAAAACGTGTTTAAGCGTTTCCTCGAATGACTGGCCTTTATGAGTATCCTCATCGCTTCTTGTCTAGCCGCCTATGTCATGTCTAAACACCAACTTGAGTTTGAACATGAGATCATAATCAGTGGTCATTGCATAAGCATTTTCCCACTTCTTAAAATCAGTCCTTTCCTCATTAGTTGAGACATTGATAGGCTCGAGAGAACAAAGCTCACTGAGTACAAACTTGTACTCTTCAATAGTTTGGGTAATGTCTAGATCTCTGTTCCAATCAATACATTTAGGGACCAGTGAGTTTAAAATCCTTACGTATCACAGAAAGTGGGTTCAAAGCCATTTCCTAATCTATGAGCACATATAACAACAAACAATTGATTTAATATCCGATATTATCTCCCTCAAATAATATCATTAAACCACTAATCACATCTAAAATCCCATCAGATATGGTAAGCCACGATAGTGTGGACGTTTACCTACCCAAATGATTTAGCAATTAGATTTGCTTCGGTCGTACATCATCATTAGCGTTAATTTGATGGGAAGAATACTAAGAAGCGTACCTAAGTGTAAACCATTACTCAGTATCTAAGAAGATTGTTTGGGATACGCATATTCACCGCAAGCCACGATAGTGTGGACGTTTACGTTAACATACGCTCCTTTACTCCCTTCTATAACTGTCTACATCGATCGTTCCAAAATCCCATTCAATGTAGCAAGCCACGATAGTGTGGACGTT
This sequence comes from Euphrasia confusa, assembly GCA_954870475.1. Classification (NCBI taxonomy): domain Eukaryota; kingdom Viridiplantae; phylum Streptophyta; class Magnoliopsida; order Lamiales; family Orobanchaceae; genus Euphrasia; species Euphrasia confusa. The sequence continues at coordinate 10,142,428 of OX940958.1, forward strand.
TACTACACCAAAAGATTTTTACAATTGACTCCCAATTACTTGATCCATTCGATCTTGTAAATCAAGACGCGGAGAATCATAAGTGAAACTCGAAGTTTCTTACCAGTGATTCACCATGCGAACAACCCTATCTCTCATAAAATGAGGGAGCCGAGCAGACAATCGATCTAGTCATAAAATGACACGAAAGTCTCTAATTTGTGTCCTCGACATGACCAAGTGGCTTTGGCTCCATTCCACTCCCCGGGGTGAGAATGAGTCGACTTGAAATCAGTTTTGGAAAGACAAATTAGGCATTGTTTGATAAACTTAATCAATGTTTCTTGTAAGAGGAATTACAAGAATTCTCCTCCAATGGCTTATCTATACGAACTTCAAAAGTCCATAATAGTCACCAAGAGAACAGCAATGGAGACCATGGCATTGTTTCCGATCCCTCTCCTACTTAGCTTTTTATAACAAAGGGATACGCTATCTAATGCATAATTAAATACACATATGCATGCATACATGAAATAAAGCACATAGAATATTATCACATAATCAAAAATAATACTAGAATATTATTTTCCGAATATTATGGCTTTATCGCATCTCCGTATGCTTCTTCTAGTCTTTAGTCTTCGTTCTTGAATGCTACATGTGACGGGAATATTAATTCCAATATTTAAATCTATTTATTTTTAATAAATCCAAAAGTTACTTAATTCGAAAATTAAGTCAATCGAATAAATCAAAAATAAAATTAAATATTATTAATATTTTTATTTATTTTTATTTTCCTTTCTAATTCCATTAAATCTCTAGAATCCTATCCAAGACCCACTTGGAATATTCTAGAAGATCTCCATAATGAAATAAGGAAATAAAATAAATTATGACTCATAATCCTTCCAAATTAATTCTTTTCCTAATCCATTAAAAATTCTATAAAGGAATAATTAAATAAGGAAAAATTAATTAAGGACTCTTAAAACTTTCCAAATTAATTATTTTCCTAATCCATTAAAAATTCCATAAAGGAATAATTAAATAGGAAAAATAAATTAATTCTAAATTTATTCCTTTTTCTATTCCATGAAAATTCCCAAGAATAGGAATAATCAATAAGGAAAAATAAATTTATTCTAAATTTATTCTTTTCCTATTCCATGAGAATTCCCAAAAATAGGAATACTCAAAATAGGAAAACTGAATAATTTAGGAAAGTTGGATCTTAGCGGGAGAGCACGGGTTGGGGATCCCCGCACCCCCACCATCGACCACCCCCGGAGGAGCACAACGCCGCCGCCCAGCCGCCGTCGCCGGCGACCCAAGGCCGAGAAACCCGCGGGCAGCCCCCTTGGTGGTCGATCGATCCATCCCTTGGGTCGATCATGGGGTTGATCGATCCCCGGAATCCTCCTCTCTTCGTCTCCTCCGTCACACTTTTCCGGTCGTCGTTTCGTCCTCGATCCAACGTAAAATAAATTACAAATTTATTACTACGCTATCCGGTATCGATTCTCTACATGAAATCGACCTCATACAATTTCCGGAAAAATAAGAACAAGCATTCACCACACAAGAACAAATATCGACATCACCGAGAGTTTAATAATCAAGAACATTATTATGACATTAATTAACATAATTAAATCTAGCCATAATAATCGGAAACCCTGCAAGGTAGAACAATTTATCGAAAAATACCATGAACTAAAACCAACGCTCTGATACCAATTGTTGGAAATCGATATACCGGAATTAATAAATTTAAATAAATAAATTATCTAATTAATTCCGACCGAAATCCTTCGGAGATCGAATATCCGGGGTTTTCAAATTGCGGAACGACAACTACAATCGACTCCGGGTTGCCGGAACATCCCGCCACGAACCACCACGAATATCCGGACTCAACCAAACCCTAACCGCGGCTAAGCCGCGGCTGTTCGGTCGAGCCCCCGCGTGGGGCTCGCGGCTGTCCTTGGCAGCCGCCTAGGGCTGCCCTTGGCAGCCCCCTTTGCACGCCCAGCCTCGCCGGTGATCGCACGCCCAGCCACGGTCGAACCGTGGCTTGCGATCACCTTCAGCCCGCCGCCGCGCGAGCGGCGGTCCAACCGCGCAAGCGGCGTCGCTCCGCCTGAGCGGAACTCGTGCCGCACGAGCGGGGCTGCTCCAGCAGCCCGCTGGAGTCCCGTGCGTGCGTACGGGGAATCGAGCTCGCCCTCGATTCAGTCTCGGCGTCCAGCCGAGACTCGCCCCTCTCGACCCTCTCTTGTTCGAGCCGTTGAGCCGCCGGCGGTCCGGTGATCTTCGATCACCACCGCCCGGTTCAACCTCGACAAAGGTCGCGTTCTCGGATCTTGGTTCACGGTATTTTTACGATAATTAAACGATAAAATCATAAAGAGGGTTTTACGATTTACCTCGTTCTCGTTGTTCGTAAAAACGAAGAACTGAATTTGATGACCTTGAGATCTTCCCACGTATTCCTTGCACTAGCCCGGACGTCGTGTGGGCGACGATCTACCGAACTCCATGGATCCTCCTCTCTACTTTCTCTCTCTAGAATTGTGATCTTCAAGTTATGAACTTATATGAGAATAGAGAAGACCATGTAGTGCTTTTATAGGCTACGTAGGGGATCTTAAGGAGGTCGAATATTGGGCTTCCAATAATAGTGATTAAATTGAGCCCAAGCCCAAATCTATTAATCCTTACTATTATTAATTAATTTATTTTCCACTATATAAATTAATTGCACTCCCAATATTAAACCATATTATATCAAATAATATTTCTCCGGTAGTATTATTTATTCCGTGTATTTAAGATTTAAATATCCATGAATAAAATTAATTTATTGTTAATTAATTTATTCATCTCTTATTTCCGAGACTAGTACCATTCAACCTTAATTATTATGCGGAATAAATCCACCTGCAGGGTTTACATAATAATTCCTTATGAACTCATCTCGGGAATATTATCAACCCTTACGGGATACACTTTCCCGTCAAGTATTCACGGCATGCCATATATAAAATATAGTGACCCAACTTAACCGGTAATTAACCCAATGATTAAATCGGTTAATTCCTTTGGTAAATCAAAGTCACTCATATTAAATATACACACCCGCAATAATATCGGGGATTAAGTATAAAATACACTGAGACTTAAATTGATTATCGCCGGCAATCCTAATCGATAAATCTCAAGCAGATCCGCTCAATACACCAAGTGTACAAGTGTGATAAAATAATCAAGACAGATTATTTTCTCTCTCACACAACGACTATACCGACGGATTGGTCCGTGTCCATCTAGGTCGTGAGCAACTGTTCGATTAAATATGAGTAACCGATAGTATGATCTTCTGTGTGTGGCCCGACACACCATACTAACTACAACGTATAGAGTCCAGGACTATAATTTGCATATATTTAATTATAAATAATTAAACGCAAATAATTGTTTATTTAATTAAATAGATTAATGGCAATGGATCGTGAGTTTCCGTTACTTAAATCTAGACATTAAGTACACAACTACAACAAGGACGACGGACCGGCATGATGAAAGACTGTCTCAGGAAGAGCTGTCGTCTCAGGTCGAGGTGGAGTCCTCTGACGGCGAGTCGGAGCTGGAGCTGGAGCTGCTTGGACGAACTGCACATAGTCCTCGTAGAGGCTGCTGTCTGGCTCGAATCGTAAACAGTCTGAACCGCAATCTTCAGTCTTCCGCTCGAACCAGCACAGGGTGCCGTAAAAATAGTCAGACTGCAGCTCGACAACGTCCGGCTTCAAGCGCGGATACACACTCTGCAGGTTTGTTTTTGAAAATTTATAAGTATAAATAATTTTAATTCACACAATAAACTTGTTCAAACACTTACATTCACTTCCCCAACCAAGAACGCCTTGAAGTCACGGTTCATCGGTGCGCTGTTGCCTAAAGACCATCGCAACATCCTAGGGTACGCATTCCTGAAGTCTCTCCTGGAGGTTGCCCGCAATTGTACAACCGCACCCTCTAAAGCCTCCATCATCCAAAACTAAAAACAAAATATTTTTTATTTTATTAAAGAATTACAAAACCTATTTAACTATCAAAACAATTATCAAAACTAGTTTAAAACATACCGCAAAAGTCTGGAGGAACCCATAAGCATTCCATGCCTTTGGCTTTCCGGATTCTACGTTTTCGATGTCCCCCATAGAATCGAAGCAATCGTCCACCACGGCCTTCCACACCCGTACTCCCCATGGATACTTCTGGCAATGATCCAAGTCGCTGCAAAGCTGTAATAAATGCAAAAATTAAAATAAAACAAAATATTATTTAAGTACACAATATAAAGTAAATTTGAAACACGTATTACCTCAAAAATCTCGTCAGAGACAAGTCCTTGTCTGAACGGTGCGTCCAACACAGCTGTAACCAACCAAACAAATACAAGGTTGATTGCAACTGGGTGATCCTCGGCATCGTTGCGGCTTAAGAAATATTCGGCTTCTTAAGCACTTCAGTTATCGGCACCGGTTGCTTCTTCTTGTGATATTCGGGAAAGATTGTTTCTTTCAGGTCTTGCTCCTTCTCGAGTTCACGTCTTGTGCGGGAGTCATGAAAGTGCAGGCCAGTGATCAAACTGAACTCCACAAGGCTGAGTTTAGCTACCATATTCTTCAATACGAACAACTTAAAGCGCCCTTTCTTCTCCGGCCAACGGAACACTCGAGCCACCAAATGGTGGATGGCCGCATTGGGCACGATCCCTTTCCCGTCCAAATATAAAAAACTGCCCAGCTGAGGGTATTCCTTTGCACAGTTCGGGAAGACTGCAAACAGTTTCTTGGCTATCTCGGGGATATCCTTGAAACCCAGGCGACTTGTTACCTTCCCATTCTGCACGACGTCACCGAATGTGCGCTCAGGTAGGACAGCCTGGATTTCTGATGCCGAAACAACGCGATACTCTTCCTGAAAAATAAATAACATGAATAACAAATAAATAACATGAATAACAACGCGATACTCTTTCTGAACTGTATTATTATTCTGAACTGAAGTGGGCGCCGGGCGCAGCGCCCACATCGATTGAAAAAAAAACTGGGCGCCGGGCGCAGCGCCCGACGCCCACATATTCGACCAACGTTTAAAAAAACTGGGCGCCGGGCGCAGCGCCCGGCGCCCACTACCTGCAAAATCAGCAGCAGGGTTCACAGAACCGCGACCCAGAAACGGAACAAACACAACACAACTACACCAATGCACTCTACGCGAATTGAAACGAACTACGACATTGTGTACGTACCTGATAAGCATTATAGGCTTCTGATTCCGTCAAGCCACCGCACGGTGAAACGTCGTGTATCGACTTCGATCTCGGTTCACCCTCCGCTCGGTAGCCGCTGGACAACGGCTGGGACGTCCGAGTCCTTTTGCAGGCCCTTGAAGTGGATGAGGAGGCGGCTTCAGACATCGTGAACTGAGGTGGAGGAGGAGGCCTCCGGAATTCTGCATTTTTGATTTTTTTTTTCAAAGCTTGAAATCGAAATTGAACTGAAAGAGAGAGAGGTGATTTATTTGTTTTTGTTAGGTTTTTAGAGTTATTTTGAGTGTCATTTTGGCCCGTTTGTGTGTGATTCATGTTTGAGTTTGTCGCATTTGGGTTGGATATGTCTTATTATTGTTATGATTTGTTTGGTAGGAGAAACGAGCAAAAAACGAGTTGAAAAACGATAAAAGTGATTTGGCCGAGAAACGACCGAGAGTGCGCTGCGAACTTGGAGAGCTTGGTTCTCCCATCTCCGACCACCTACATGCATGTTCCATACCTTGTCGGAAAGATGTCGAAGAGGTGTACGAGGCCCTTCCCGTTTACTATCATAGATCCCCTTCCAGCCAGTACGCAGCTGCCCCGGAGTCAATGTGCAGCGAACATGAAGGGCTTGGGTCTCCCAACTCCGACCACCTACGGCAATGATCTTTACCTCTACGGATAGCCCTCGAAGTCTTCTACATGGCCCAGCTGATCCCGTTTGATGAAAACAGTTTTTTAACTGAACCACCTTCACCGCGCGCGCGGCGCCCTGCCGTGCAAGCGGCGCGAAGGGCAGAATTCCAGCGGACTTCCACCACTAATCACCGCGCGCGCGGTTCAGCCCGCTCGCGACCTGGTACCGACTTTGACCAAGTTTGACCGCGAATTTTGGCCCTTTAAATACATGTTTTAGGGTTGCTCTTAAAACGAACTTTCACTACACTTTTAGGCTACGTGCTTGGAGATCATAGACGATAGTTTTTCTTTGTTTCTTTTCATCGTACTTATTCACTCGGATTTGATCGAGATTGCAGATTGATTGTTCATCTCTTTTATTATTCAATAACTTAGTAAGTTTTTCTTTTTATTTTGTTTGTTAGAATATAATTGCTCTCTTGTTTAGTTGTTCATCTTTTTTTCAATAAAATTCTAAATATGAATTCTTCTCTCCTTTATTGTTTTTCCATGATTAATTGCATGAGTAGCTAAATCATCAACTAGAGTTAGGGTGAATTGATTCTCATCTAGGATTTGAATTTTGGTTTTGCACGAAAGGTGTTCGATTAAATGCCCAATTGAATTTCAACCACGTTTGCGGCTTAGGAGCAATTACGTGCTTGGGTTTAATCGAACCGCATTCGAACCAACCGGTAACGGACGTTCTTGTGTGACTTTTGCAAAATAGAATTCAATTTCGAAGTTGAGAATTGAGGATCCCGACCTCTAGTCCTTTTCTTTTATTTGAAACTCATTATTATTATTATTATTGCTTGCTTTATTTTATGTGCTTTTACTTTGATAAATTAGAACTTAGTTTAAAAACAAACCAACCAAATTGCATTATGCTATATACATCTCTCTTCTTTTTCTTTTGCGAACACATAAACACATATACTAAGCCGATAGTAGTGTTCCTCGTGAGATCGACTCGGGCAAGTTGCTTCGGCAATTAGTTCGATTATTTTATTTGATTTTTGACGTACTAAAAACGACACATCAAGAGGGGTGGGGCGGGATAAGTACTTACCTGATCAGAGAGGGACGGTAGGTCTTGCCGGAGTTAGTTTCTTTGTCGGTCGGAGTTCGTTTTTTTCGCCGGCCGGTAGGTGTTCGTTTTGTGTTCTGTGAAATGAAGTGAAAGAGAGAAGAGAGAAAAGGGGGGTAGCGGGCGAGTTAGGGTTTTGATTTTGTGAAGGACTAAAGTGCAATTGTAAAACATTCATAGGTTAATATGTAATTTCTAAAACTATTATTCTGATTTTTTATTTATTTATATTATATTTTAGATTAAAAATAAATAGAAAATGAAGAGAGGGGTACAAATCCAATTTGTTGTTTTGGGAGGGTTACCCCTCCCAATTCTCTCAAAAGAAAACTTTTAATTAAATTCCACAATTTTAATTATAATTAATTCCACTATAAAATTATAATTGAATCCACCCCGAAATTAATTTAATATTATTTCAACAATAATAATTCCGCCGAAATTACATATACGACTTTCCTCGTGTTTAAGATATCGAATGTCCATGAATTAACTTTAATTACTAATAATTAAATTAATTCATTTCTTATTATCCGAGACTAGTACCACTCATCCTTATTATCATGTGGAACGAATCCACCTGCAGGGTTTACATGATAAACTTTATGAGCTCATCTCGGGGACATCATCAACCCAATAAATGGGACACGATTTCATGTCTATAATTTATAGCATGCCATGTGCATAATTCCGATTCCCAACTTACCGAGAATATTGACTAATCAATTAGTCTCACTCACTAGTAAGTCAAAGAACCCAGAACTGGACACACGCACCTATAATTATATAGGGATTAGGAATTCGTATATCCGTAATATCTGAGGTCTAGTTCGATTACTGCGATTAGTATAAATCGAACGCCCTCCCGTGGTCCTGCTCAATACACCAAGTGTACGAGTGTAACATGATAGTCAAGACCGACTATCTACCAGTCACACTACGACGTACCGATGGATTGTCCCTGTCCATCTAAGTCGTGAGCTGCTATTCGATAGTATAAGAGTAACCGAAAGTATGATCTTTCGCGTGTCTCCTCACGCCATACTGTCTACAACGTATACATCAATGACTATTGCATTAAATGCAATCATGCTTGAATCATATCTTGAATTAAGGTATAGATAAGGAGTTCCGTATTTGCACTAAACTAGACATTTAGAATACAACTCCATCAATCTCCCACTTATACTAAAAGTCTAGTCGCCCTCTCCCAAACATCAGATTCCCATAACCTCATCACGCCTACCCAACGCTTTCGCTGGAAGTGCCTCTATGAACGGGTTTTACCAGGCAATCCTCTCGATGCTATCTAGGTGACAACTGCATCGTCTTACTAGACAATCTCTCAAATCAGGTGGTACTTGCGCTCCACGTGTTATCTCCCACTGTGGACTCGTGGCATTTCAAGTTTGCCAATACCGCTATTCAAAATAGCTTTGGGTAAACTAGAAACCACATCTAAGTCCCTTAGGACGTTCTGGAGCCACACTGACCTTTTAACTGCCTCAGAGGCCATTATCCTTTCAGTTTCCATGGTAGAGTCCGTAATGCATTGCTGCTTTACATTCTTCCATGTGACTGCTCCACTTCACAGTGAGAACACATAGCCTGACTTCGACTTTCGACTGTCCCTGTTTGATTGGAAATTCAATTCTATGTAATCCAAAGGAAACAACTTGACTGCTTTGTAACTCAGAACATAATTCCTGGTCCTCTGCAGGAGCCTAAACATGTTCTTTACATCAGTCGAGTGATCCTTTCCAGGATTACTATGATATCTCACCACCATGCCCACGGCATAGTAGATATCAGTCTCGTGCATAGCATTACATACATTAAGCTTCCCACCATTAAGGTGCAGGGAACTGCTTACTCTTCATCTATCTCCTTTATTGTGTCGGACACAAAACTTTAGATAGATGAATTCCACATCTAAAAGGTGAAGACCTTTCTTGGAATTCTGTATGTTGCAACGAGTAAGAATTGTATTTATGTATGAGACTCGAGATAAGTTCTATGTTCTTTTCTGGCGATCATTTATTACTTTGATCCCAAGAACATTCCAGACTTCTCCTAAGTCTCTTATATTGAATTACTCGGACAACCATCCCTTTATGTCCGATAACATCTTTCACATTGTTGCCAATTTAGAAGGATTTGTTCTACATAAAGAATGAGAAAACACTACATCTTTTCCGTCACTTCTTTGTTACACACAGGACCCAAACATGCCTTGAATGAATCCATAAAATGGATTTTCTCATAGATCCGCATGTGTCCAAGATCTTGAAGCTTCCTTCAATCCTAAGATCGATTAAGCTTGCTTACCAAATGCTCTTGGCTCTTTTCGATGAATCCCTCTAGCTGTCCCACACAGATGGTCCCGTCAAGACTTCGATTTAGGAAATACGTCTTGACTTCCATCTTCCATGTGGAGACAAAAGAATCCGGATCGACTTTAGCATAGCTACCGGCGAAAAAGTTTACTCATAATCGATCCCTTTCTTTCTGAGTGCACCGTTTCGCAACAAGCCTAGCCTTAAGGTTCACACCTTCCCGTCAGACCCTCTTTTCATCTTGTACACCCACTTGCAACCAATGACTTTTACACCTTTGGGCGGTGCTACAAGATCCCAGACATGATTTGAATCCAAAGATTCAATCTCATATTTCATCGTCTTTTACCAAGACTGAGCATCTTGATCTTTCAGCGTCTCGTCATAGATCCAGGGGTCGGCTTCATGTTCTCTAGGTAACAAGTCCAAAAACTCTCCTATAAACATGAACCTGTCGGGTTTTCTAACAACCCTCCCACTACGACGACGCTCCGGTGTATCTTTAGTGACTAAAGATTATAGTAGTGAACTACTCAGTTAGGATGGTTCTAAGTCTTGATAAGTCCCTCTAAGCACATTAAGTATTACTCTACTCTTGGGCTTGTGATCTTGCATATATATATAGTCCATGTCTAAGAACCGAACGTTGATGCAATCAACGAACATCTGCTCCTCTTGACTATATTACATATCTCAATTCGTTTTCTTAGGGTATCCTATAAACAGCCGAATATCTGTACAAGTTTCCAAAAGAATCAAGTTCAGGATAAACGTCGTTGTAGGTAACTCCGAATAACTCATTGTCTACTTTCCCATATCTATAAAAGTCCTATTCTTTCTTTACAACACATTATTTTGTCGAGGCATAAATGGTGTAGTCTATTGGGAGTTAATCCTTTTTTCTGATAAGTATGCCTTACTCCTCAAAGAGGTCTGCATATATCAGAGTGAATCAACTCTAGTACTTTCTTAGATCTTTCCCTTTAACCGTAAAGGGTTGCTCGGTCATTAAAACTTCCAAGTATGATTCGAAGATCGGAAGGTCCTTTCCTTCAACCTAGGTGAGTGGTCCATCAGCATTCATCCTTTGAATCGTACTCAAGTTAAAATGGTTTAGCCTAAGATTCCATAAGTACATTTGATTCATCCTAGAAAGATCTTTACTCTTATTGGGGTTCGACAATGTGTTATTAGCTCCGGTCTGTTGCATCGTGGAAGAACACGGATTTAGTATTAAATTGTCCATCAATGTACCAGAATAGATAATATCCCCGTTTCCTACTCTGAAAAGTATGAAACTATCAGAAGAAACGGAATATCCATTCTAAGCCAATTTAGAAATCCGAAATGAAATTTCTTTCTAAATGCCGGCACATAAAGTAAATTTATTAGAACCAAGATCCTACGGTTAAAACCATTTAACATCTCCCACTGCAACGGATGTTACCTTTACAGTATTGCCCATGTAGGTTACTACTTCTTCCTTTCTAAGTCTCCGGGTTTCCTGGAACCCCCGCATTTAAGTACAGACATGATTAGTGGTTCCTGTATCCACATACCAGGTACTGGTAGATAACACCACTAAACATGTTTCGGTGACTAAGGAAGAGTCAACTTCTTGTTGCTTGAGAGAACAACTAAAACTCCCAGTATCCAGATTGCTTACAACGGAAGCACTTGCCCCTTGGGCTTGCTTGTCCCATTCCGTGGTCCAGATATATTAGGCCCACTAGGTTTTCGTATTTGCTTCTTCTTCCTTTTGTCGCCCGAAGGCCTAGGAAGACCCAATTTCTCAGCCACAAGTGCTTTGAGTGCCCTTAAAGATTCCCTCAGCCGCTTGAACTTCAATCAGGAGCTCCGCCAATGATTAAGACCCCTTATTCATATTATAGTTCAGGCGGAACTGCTCAAAACTTCTCGGCCGAGACTGGAGCACAAAGTCAACCTGGGTTACCCCATTGATAATTGTTCTCAGAATCTCTATCTCATTAAGATAGCCCATCATTCTAAGAACGTGATCCCTCACGGGCGTTATTTCCGACATGATGACCGTCATGAGTTGCCTCATTTCACTTTGCCCGGCTGTCCTGTCCTGATAACCAAATACTTCTTAAGGTTAAGCATCATATCATAGGTAATGGTCATGGCATGATACCCATGTCGCAGCACATTTGACATGAAAACCATAATGTTCCTCCGCGTCATCTCATAGCCTTGATCCATTTCCAATGAGCTTCCTTTCCTCAGTAGTGGAAGCATCATTTGGTTCAGCAGGTCAATTGACTTGGAGTACATATTTGTACTCCTCTGCAGTTAGGACAATGTCCAAGTTTCCTCTCTTATCCATACAATCAGGTTCAGTGAGTTTGTTGACTTTTAATGGGAATAATACCATATAAAACAAACAATGAGTTTAATTCGATATCATTTCCCTCAAGTGATATCATTAAACTACCAATCATTTCCAAAATCCCATCAGACATAGCAAGCCACGCTCTTATGGACGTTTACCAGTCCAAATGATTTTATGATTGGATTTCACTTCGGTCGTACATCATCATAGCAGTGACTCCGATGGGGAGGATACTATAAAGCGTAACTAAGTGTGTACCATTTCCCAGTACTAAGTCCACCGCTCGGGAACTACATGTCCACCGCAAGCCACGTTCTTGTGGACGTTTACGTTGACATGCGGTCCTCCACGACTTTCTATAACTGTCGAGCCTCAATTAATCCCAAAGTTCTGTTTCCATTTAGCAAGCCACGTTATTGTGGACGTTTACTAAAACAAACAACTTTGTTAATTGACTCTTACATTTATTAAATTTCACAATTTTATTAATCAAAGTTTGATATCTCGTAAGTGAAACTCGAAGTTTCTAACCAGCGATCAATCATGCAATTGAGCCCTATCTCTCACAAAGTGAGGGAGCCAATAAGACAATCGATCTAGTCATCGAATGACTCGAAAGTCTCTAATCTGTGTCATCGACATAACCAAGCGCTTTGGCTCCATTCCACTCCCCGGGGTGAGAATGAGTCGAGTTGAAATTAGTCTTTGAATGACAGATTAGGCATTGCTTTTGAGAAACATAATTGTTCAATTTTATAAGTGGATTTTAAATTCGAATTTTGATCCAGTGATATCCGTGTATCGACTTTATCCGATAGGGAGGAAGACACTAAAGCCAACTCGTAAGTCAATACACATCACTTTCAAAACAGAGAATGGAGACCGCGGGATTGTTTCCAATCCCTCTCCCACTTAGTATTTTACGAAAGGGATAAACATGCATAGACAATTTAAGCATAATAAAAGCACGTAAACACGTATAAAGCATTTAACGTGGCCCCGATAATTATGGCCTTAAAAATCTTTGATGCACGTCTTCTCGGAACTTCGTCTCGTTGCTCGTCTCGGTCTCGATCCACCACCGAATCGTCTAAGTGCCAAGAGACGAACCCCTCCCACTGGAGTATCGCCCCAAGCCTCGACGAGCGTTCTGTGGTGTCCGTCGAACCCCCGCGGCGTTGCTGCCAAGCCTCGGGCAGCGGGCGCTGCACCATATCCAGCGCTCGCTGGAGAAGCTCTAGGCAGCGGGCGCTGCCTCAGCTCCAGCGGGCGCTATTCATGGTCAGTCAGCCGCGGGTTCGACTTCTCGACCCTCGTTCGTCCGGCCTTCGATCTTCTCTCGATCCACCAAGTAGTAGGAACATTACAAAGTAAAAACTACTACTTCCGGCATCGATCCTATACACGGTGATCGATCCTATACATTTCCGGATTCAACGAAAAAACAAATAAACCTAAACGACTCAACCCGTCATTTTTTATCTATTACAAACAAGCAACGATTTCAAAACCAAAACCAATCTCGACAAGCCCGAGAGTTTAACAAACCACAAACATTAAAGCACAAACACATGGCCATAATAATCGGGTTCGAACCTGCAATTGTTGGAAATCGACTACCCAGGACGTGTCCGTTCGATCACTCGAACATCCGAACACGCCCAGTCGACCTCATGTGACAGCTCTACGCTGACGACGAAGCCCCGCAGCCGATTCACGCCCAGCCGCCGCGCACGAGGCGCAACCGCGCAAACCGGATGCTGCCTTCTACAGCCAGCGGGCGCTGCCCCGCCACCAGTGGCCGCTGTTCACATTCAGCGGCCGCTGCCTCGCCACCAGCGGGTGCTGGAGAGGCCCTTGGCAGCGAGCGCTGCCTGGCTTCCAGCGGGCGCTGCTCGTGACGAACAGCAGCGCGCTGCTGCTGTTCCGGGCTCGTTTCTGGTCCGTTTTTCCTCTTCCGACCACCGATCCGGAGGTCCTTGACCCCCCAGTAGTCGAGGAACACATACCACGACTCCCGAAACCCGATCGTTCGTCCGGTGTATTTTTAACGAAATAAGAGATCGATAATCGCGGAATTAGGTTCGATCTCATACCTTTGTCGCGTGATTCAGAGGAGCCGAATTGTTGAGAACTTAGACGTTTCTAGCGTATGCCTCTTCCCCGATTCCAGCCATTGTGTGGGCAACGATCTGCTAGATTCTCCTTTTCTGCTCTCTCTTCTCAAACCAGCGTAAGAATTATTCTCTGAGAATAATTATTATTGCGTTAACTTTTATTTTTAACAGAGAAAACTTTAATTGCGCTAACAATTATTTTTCTCTGCTGAAAATAATTATTGCGGCGAAGTGTAGGTATAAGTGAGGCAAGGGGGGGTTTATAGAGTTACACAAGGGACCTCTTAGGTAAATAAATCCCGGGCTAAATTGCAATTTAATTAAACCGGTGTCCTTAAAAGAAAACCTTTAATTAAATTCCACAATTTTAATTATAATTAATTCCACTATAAAATTATAATTGAATCCCCGAAATTACTTTAATATTATTTCAACAATAATAATTCCGCCGAAATTACTTTTAGAATTAAATTCAACCTTTTCATGCAGGTTCAAACACATTCCTTTGGGATAGTTTTCATGTGTTTCAATCTCTAATATAGGCTTCCCAATTGAATTCTGGTTCTAATACAATTAGAAATGAATTTAGTATCCTATATTTGAAGATTTAGAGAGGCTTAAGATCCATCCCAATAATCGACTTTTCAACCAAGTCACTAACTAATCACTTCGTCAAATGATTAGTTAAATTCCTTTTAATCTCATCAAATCTATAAAGATTTCTCCATGAGTGATCAGTTCATGAACCAGGTTTATTTATAACGTCAAAGTACTTTGACTTTTCATGACTATATACTTTAGTCAAAGTCAATACCCTGTTAAACGTAAAACAGATGAGATCACCATAGGTCGCATGCATATGTGCATTCTCGAGTCGCAATGCCCCTGCGATTCACGAGTTATCCGAGACACTTGTCTCTACCAGTCAATATGCCTCATTTACAAGGTTCCATATTATTGATTTTCTTCGAGTACGCAAAAAACCAGACGTATATCGATGTCTCTCACACAAGACATAATGTTGTCGCATGTGCCAACATAATTGTTTGTTGAATGAATATTCATTCCCTTAGTTCTGAACCGAACTCTAGTCAGTTTTCACCATATTGATGGAAAAGGATTTTACAACATCTTTGCCACTTAATTTTTCACTCCGCCGCGCCATTAGAGATTTTTCTATGTGTAAATTACTACCCAGTAATACCAAAGACAACTTGTCTTTAATTTATGGTATTGATCATTATTTTTCAAGAAAGAGTGCATATAGATTCATGCCAATTAAGGAATTTAGTTAATTAATTAAATTAATTAATTAATTTACCGAAAGAGTGTTTCACACTTTAGAGTTAACTGCATCTTTTTTAATAATATATACCCCTTCATGTTCATGTGTTAACGTAATAACATTACCGTTCATTCACACACATGCATATCTTACACATGCACATACAAATACCATTCTCAAAGTCACGATGACTTTACATACATAAGGCATCCATTAATAATTCACAAGACAATTTCGATATAATTGAATTTTAACTTTAACAAGATTAATAATTAAATCCGATGCACTATTAAATTAACACATGCATGTATACATATATATACATGCATGATTTATGTATAGCACACATGAGGACCTATTGAATGGTTATTGATACCATATGGACAGTATGGTACCGGCCCGTAAATAAAACCAATTAGGCCCAAATTCAAAACCAATTACACACGACCCTCTCTCTCCTGACCCCTTCGTCCTCTCCTACTTCTCCTTCCTCGACCACAAATCCGCCCATCTCCAAGCACGCGGGGCCCACCTCCGACCTCGACATCGTCCTCGAGCTCCTCCTCCGGAAGCTCTAGTCGCTCGTCGACCTATTGATGCAGATCAAGCCGAGGGTGGGGGCTTCCGCCCCCTCCTCGTCCTCCATGCCATGGACGGGGTGATTATTGAGATCTACGATCTATACAGCCGAATCTGCCGGGGGATAGTCGTCCACCTCCTCGACATCTACTCCGGCGGGAGGTCGGAGGTGGCAGCGGCGCTCGTCGTCGTGAAGAAGGCGATGGTGCAGGGGGGAGGACCTCGAGAGGTACTTCGAGTTCTGCCACGGAATCGGGGTGGTCAGCGCGGCTGAGTTCCCCGTGATCGATAGGACTCCGGACGAGGGGATTCAGGAGCTCGAGGAGATCTGATCACGTTCGTGTAGAGGTGTATATATATATATATATATATATATATATATATATATATATATATATATATATATATATATATATATATATATCTGTGTGTGTGTGTATATAATTATCATTGTAATAAAAATACTGTTCAACAGGACAAAAAAGTAAAATCGAACAATAGAATGTCATCAACACAACATCATCAACAATAAAAAAAATCAATGTGATCAACAATCATTTCCAAAATATAAAAAACAATCAAGGGACATAATCATATAAGACTCGGGAAATCTGAAACTTTTATTCGGTGAAAGAACTTCTAAACTTTGACCTCCAAAAACAGGGTGCACAACGTAAACACCATTGCTACTGTATTTATTACTATATTTAACTCTGTCTACTCCATTGATTAATGAATTCTACAGTATTCTTTACTATATTCTACTCGGATTGTAACTAAATTATTCTACATATAAAATACACGACATCTAGTACATGAATAAAAATTAGTATCATCAGCACTAAATAAAATTAGTATCATCAACACAATGTTGCCACAAAACAAAAAAAACATGGGAAATGAATATATAACATTGCGGAAATCTGAAAGTTGTATTCTGAGCAACATCTTCTAGCCTTCGATCTTCAGAACCAGAGTGCACAACGTAACTACGTACCTCCGCAATCCTAAAAAAACACAACAAATAAGTATTAAAAACAGAGTAGATATCAGTTTAAAACAGAGTAGATAACATTATTTAAAACAGTAGAATACAGCATAAAGCATACTCATTGTATAAGTCGAAAGCTTCATTTTCTGACATAGCATAAACACCAACCAAATTATAAACATCTTTATCAATTGTCTTCCTTGCAGTTTTAATACAAAAAAAGTGAGAATTAAAGAAAATAAATCAAAAATTCAGTCTCATAGTCAATTTAGAGAACTCATTATAAAAATAGAGTAGAATGTAGTAGCAAACATAGTAGAACCCAGTATAAAAAAATGTAAAACTCAATTTATAAACAGAGTATAACATAGTGTTAAGTAAACCTAAGAAACACACAAGTCCTCAGATGCAAAAAAAATGCATCTGCATCTACATCGAAATGGGACTCCATGTAAGTTTCCTCATGTGATTCGTCGTCGTCTTGTTCATGTACATATCAATAAATCGAACCTGAAAAATTCACAAAATATCACACTGCATCATAACAACTTGTATCACATATCAACTCGTATCACAGCACAGAGCATAACATAACAATATAACAATTATATACTTGACTCACACAAAATCATATAACTAAACCAATAGTTTAAGTTGTACTTTTACCCACATGTGTACGTCACATTCAAGGTCTCGAAAAACTATCTCTCGTCCCTTTCATGTACCTCGTGTATTTCGCTCGACAACGGATCACGTCTTTATTTTCGGACTCCCCGTACGCCTAAATCATACTTCATATATAATTAGTTACAACATAGTATTTATATCTTATTCGAATGTCTAATATTTCTGCCAAACGAACTCCAGTTTCAATGTATGGTTTAGGAGTTATGCTCAATTTAATAAAACTACGCACGCTTAACATTCCAGGATATTCATACATTATTTCAGTCTGTTTCAAAGGCTTTGAGAGGACTAAATATTTTAATTTTGTGTTCTGATGCAACTAAGAAGATGAAGATACTTCAGTTAACTTCTGACTCCAACAAATAAAATGAAGTTTCGATCAACCGATTAGGAGATATAACAATAATCCTAGAACTGCCCGTACAACCATATTCTCAGTCCACCAGTCAACTTCCTAGGCTCACCGAGGTTACACCACTCACAACTGGACAAAGGTTCCTACATACAATCTGTAGCTAAAACAGTTTATTGAATTTTAAAACTACCGAAAGAAGAATCGGATCAAAGAGTTTCAAGTTAGGTCTGTTTTCGTAAAACCGGTCAAATCTGTAAATAACACCTTAGCTGAAACAACAATTTTCAAAGATTTTTCATAATTTTCATACCCAATAAATATCTTTGAAAATAAATAAGCAACTCACTGACCTCATTATATACACCTTTATATTTTTAAAAGATTTATTCGTTTAGTGAAAGAGATCCAAAACTATTCCGAAACATTTATCAAAATTCCCATTTTTCACATTTCAGCACACAAACCTAGTTTTCGTCGCCCCAACTGACTTCTTTACAAACATTTTACAATATCAAAACAGTCATTAAATAAATCCCTATCCATCTGGTTTTCAAAATATTAAACCAATTTCAATTTGGGTCAAGGTTTTACAAAATATGATTCAAACATCCCACCTTGTTCAATCAAACCTACAATTTCCAGGGCTGACACAGTTTATAAGAAAAAACATAATTAATTTCATACTTGTCCAACAATTACCAAATTTCACATAGAGAATCTAGACTCAATAAGGATTCTCCAGAAATTCAAATCCAAGAATTTGGAAGAACAAAACCTATCTAAATCAAACACACAAACCGGCTGGAATTCAGAACACCAACAACAGCAAACCCTAATTAGTTTAATTACCACAATCGACCCTCAAACCTTTATTTAATCGACAATTAAACACTACAAGGTTGAATCTTACCTTATTATGAATCGAGAATTAAGCACCGACTCCGGCTCGTCGGAGAGGCGGAGCTTCTTCCTTGTCGCGGCGTTACCGCCGTTGTCGTCGTCGATCTCGAGCGAAGTAGACGCCCTCTCGCCGTCGTTGTCCTCCCGCTCGCTCCTTTTGCCGCTGAGGCCTGAGACCGTTCTATTGGGAGACGATTTCGGTGAGAGGAAAGAGAGAGACGAGAAAGAGAAAAGGAAAGAGAGAGGAGAGGAGAAAGGAAGAAAAAAAAGAACGAAAAAAATTAGTGGAAAAAAAATAATAAGTTTAAATAGACAAAAAGGATACCAGATGGAATTGTATAGTACTAGTACCACCTAATAAATTGTCGCACACATTCACCCACATACTTACACATGTATACATGTTACACATGCATGACTTGCATACATAATACATTTACACATGTACATTTATATACACGTTTAATAAATTCACCGAAAAGTCACTTTTGGTTTTTGATGCACCCACTCACGTAAATTTATAATTTCCACCGATTTTACCCACTCACGTAAATTTATAATTTCCACCGATTTTATTATTCACGGCCAAAGATGATAAGTTTGCATGAAATTTGATTAAAACCATGGACATATTATTCCGTCATTATTCATATAAGCATACATTATTTATATATATATGAATGAAATCATGCTCGCAAAGTATGCATAAACATTCAGACACACATATATTATATATCATAAACTATATAATATACTATAACACAACTAATTAATATTTAATTAATAAAATTAATTAATAATTAACTTATCACTTTCTTTTATATATATATATATTTGCTCGTAAAGTATGCATAAACATTCAGACACACATATATTATATATCATAAATTATATAATATACTATAACACAACTAATTAATATTTAATTAATAAAATTAATTAATAATTAACTTATCACTTTCTTTTCTTTATATATATATATATATATATATATATATATATATATATATATATATATATATATATATCAAATAAAATTAAACATACCATTTAATATGTGTCCACGACATATTTAATCTTTAATCTCCCTTTAGCTAGCGACATAAATCGGCGCCTTTAAACCTTTCGAGGTTTCCATACTTGTTTGTCTTCTCACGAACAAATCTCCATATTTTCAGAAATGAAAATACTCTTTAAGATTGTTGGGTTCTTCGGTCTTGAATCTGGATTGTAGACTTTGATAGATAATTGAATCACGTTGAACACGTTTTCCTTAAAGAGTATTTCGACCCTATAAACCTGGGTATCACGAAATCCCTCGCAGGCAGGATAAGACAATATCAACACTCCAGTCTTAGGCTTAGAACACGAGCAAGTTATGAAATATTCCGCTTTATTTGTTTGCTTCAAAGCTTCTTAATTTCGTAGGTGAAATTGTGTGTTTCATCAAATGAATATCAGGTATTAAACACTCTTTCATTTGAATATAAGCACCTCTTGGTCGAATATGTACCTTTAAAAAAAGTATATTTTCATTCGACACCTATTCATATATAGGTACCTTTTAGTGAATATACCCTTTCACTTTGGCACATATTCATGTTGTTTTGCATGGCATTACATGCAATTTCGAATTTGCATCATATTTATAATGATGTAATATCATCATCTAGCCATGCAACCACGAAATCACACTCGACATGCATTATTATGTTTATCCAAATACTTAAATCATATCAATTTTATATAACCGTGTATTCCACACTTCTCCAAAGTTATATTATATTGACTAGATTTAATCCGAAGCCTTGAATGATTCCAAATACATTAAATGGGCAACGATTTCACTTAAATCACCAACAAAAAGCATTTCATCGACAACGATAGTTGATATATCAAAAATCTTATGATTTAATATCTTGTAGTTGTCGTATGTTTGAATTTGAGGGATATCCATGTCGACATATTTTATTTTGGATTAGACTTCAGCAAGTTATGATGCTACCAGATAAATACATCAATAAAAGATGGACAAAAAATGCGAAAATTGCTACAATTAATGAGCCCATTATAGATTTTGTTGAAGGCCAGTCTTTTATTACAAGACGAGAATTATTAGCTCATAAAGAAATGGAGTTGGTTGATGATTGTTCGTTGACGGATGCTCTCAATAATTTTTTGATGAGCGAATTAAAAAAATTGAAGAGAATGGTGAATGAAATTGATGATGGCGACAACATAAGTAAGCATATGAATCAGAATAAAAGTTGTGAGTTCACGAAAATTGTTCAAAATCCACATCAAGTACACACTAAATGAAAACGACTTAAACCTTCAAAAGAAAAGGCAATGAAGAAAATTAATAGGACTTGTGGTGTTTGTGGTCAAAGTGGTCATGACAGGAAGACATTCCCAGAAGTACATTCTATGAATGGTACGTAACTCTAACTAGTATTTGTATTTTTTTTTATTATTGAAAGTAATTTATTTTTATTGTTATTTGTAGATCACAATTGATCGATGAAGAGACATATCATGAATCGTTTCAACCAAATATTTGAACATTAAATTATTGATTAAATATATTTTGTTTGCTTTCACAATTTTTTTTTCAATTTTTACAGTACAAAATTTTATTTTTGAATATTTATTAATTTATTAAATTTTTTGTGTTTATTGGTATTTCATTTTTTTTCTTCTGTTACTATTTGTTCAACACTATGTCAGAATTAAAATTTTAAAGTTAATTTAGTAACGATTAATTATATTGATTTACTTAAGATTGATTATATTAAAAATAAAATAAATTATGGTTGACTAAAATTCAACAAGTGGGGTGGATGGGTTTAAATATAAATCACTTTAAAATTTGTTTTAAATATTACGTGGAAAATCTTCGTAATTGGTTGACATTGCCAGTGTTGGCAGAAGATCAAAACTGGTTACTATATAACTAAGACAACCCAATTTCCCATATTGGGCTAATAATTCTTTTGAAAGTAAACAGTACACTACAAAAAAGTCGCGGAACCCCTACGGGGATCCCCTACGGCTAGATGCCCGTAGGGACGCCCCTACGGCATCCCCTACGGGAAATACCATAGTGAACTCCCCTACGGGAGCGAATCAGACAGGCTTTGAGAGAGGAGTTCGAGCAAAAGCAAAAGGAGACCGAGGAACGTCTTGCTCGGGAGCGAGAGGCTGAGCGGGCTGCTGATCGTGAAGAGTTACAGAGACAGTTAGCTGTGACTGTGCGAGAGATGGAGAAGCGTTTACGAGATGAGCTCCTAGGTCGATCACCTCCACATCCCTGACTGTATTTTATTATGTTTGTTTGTTGAACTTCATATTTTAGATGTGTTTGAATGATTTTGAATGATTTTGGATGTTGTTGAATGATGTTTAATGTTTATGAATGATTTTATATGTTTCTGAATGATTTAGTTTGTTAAATGAATTTGTATGTTTCTGAAAATTGAGTGCAGGTTTGGGGTAGGAAAACAGAATTTATTCTGCCCCGTTTTCTTGAAATTCCCTACGGGCATAGCCGTAGGGACATATTCCAGACGTCCCCTACGGGAGGAGCCGTAGGGGACACCCTCCCATAATCCCCTACGGGAGAAGCCGTAGGGGACACACTCCCCCAGTCCCCTACGGGAGGAGCCGTAGGGGACACCCTCCCCCAGTCCCCTACGGGAGGAGCCGTAGGGGACACCCTCCCCCAGTCCCCTACGGGAGTAGCCGTAGGGGACATCCCTACGTTCGCCCCTACGGCGTCGGCGTCGGTGGGGCCTACGGGGAGAAGGGGCGGGGGAAATGAAGATCCCTACGAGCTCCCCTACGGCCCTCCCGTAGGGGATGTCCCCTACGGCGATTATTTCCCGTAGGGATGAAGCTCCCTACGAGCTTGCCCCTACGTCCAAATCCCGTAGGGGATGCCGTAGGGGATAGGCTTCCCTACGGGGATCCCTACGGGAATGGCCGTAGGGGATTCGCTATTTTTTTGTAGTGGTAGTTAATAGCGGGTACTTATCTAACACGGGCTTAACAAGATGAAACCAAACACAAGATTATTTAGTTAACCTATCTAACATACATTTAACTCGGCTACCAAACGGGGCCGTAATAGATGTTGGATAATGAGCATCTCGTAGAGAGATTCGATTTGATATCTCATACGCTCAATTTCGAGTAGTATGAATGATAAATTAATTTTAAAAAAATGTAACTAATTGGAAGAGTATTCCAAAGAAAATAAAATATTTTAAATAGAAAAACATGCAAAGTGTAGTAAATATATAAAGGAGAGTACCTATTATGCACACTTGCTATTTTTCTTCATAATATTTTATTATGAATATAATAATAATATGATATTATTATTATTATAATAAGTTACATAATTGAATTTTAATATTTGAATAATGGTATTTAAGTGACCATTAGTATGGTTTTGAATGTTGAGACGTTACAAATGGTGGTTTGACCGTCCACATTCAACGAACTTTCGACTCCAACAATCTCTATATAAGAGCAATCGAGTGGGTTGCACAAAAATGCGACTTGAAACGTCGAGAATAATCGAAAATGAACAAGAGAATATACAGACATCTTCCGAGCAATCGCTCTCGTCTTTCTTTGTTTACGCCGTTTCTTTGACCCTCCGGTGATATTTTTCAGGCAACATCTCAGTTCGCCGTAAGCAAATGTTTTGCTTTAAAATCGTTGTATCCTGGGAAACAATCGTACCCGTAGAGGACGAATTTGTTTTAAGGAAATCGTATTGAACACGAGCCTCGATTAATACGATTTTTCTTTTCTTCCATCTTCCTCTAATGGATACACACCACCCCTATACACAAGAGGTACTACAAACTTAAAAAAAAATTAGTTTGATGGTTGAAATGATTATTTGTACTTACGACCGGAGATGGTTCGAACTCGATTGAGTGAACGAACATGTATAGCTCGGGACCTAGTGGTGGTGCGCCACGCTAGATGATATTTTGGTTAATCATTGTGATAAACCAAGAAAAAATTCAACGACGTTGTTGAATTCGAAAAAAAAAATATTGTCAAATGTAGTGATATACAAAAAATATTCATTGGAGAACTAATTATTTCGAGCTAACATTATTGAGAATGTTGTGTAATAGCTTGATCTAATTGTGAAATCACTATATATTGATGTAAATATCTTTTGAAATAATTAAATAATAACAATTTGCATTTTATGCATTTTATTATTTTATGTGAAAAAATAATAATATTTATGTGATAATCATTATATGATAATTATGGTAGAACTTATCAATACTAATAAAATATAATAAATACTGAAATTTATTATATTATTATTGTTGGTTGAAAATAATAAATAATAAAATTTATTATTGGTTGAATATAATGAATAGTGAAATTTATTATATTATTATTTTTTGAAATAAAAAATTTGAAATTCATAAAGAGTTATGGATGTGGTATAAAGATTTATTGAAGAGAAATAAATAAATTATTGAAATTCATAAAACGATATGAATGAGGTAATAATAATTTATTCTTACAATTAATATTGTTTACTTAATGAGAAGTAAATAAAAGAGAAAAATCAAAATTATTATTGGTTGATTTTTATCAATAAAATTTTAGAAAAGTAATATTTACTTAATGAGAAGTAAATATTAGACTTTTGAAATTCATATTGAAATATGAATTATTTGTACAATAAAAATTTAGAAGTTAAAAAGAACATCCGAAGTAGACGAAACATGTGTATCCAATTAGTATTAATTGTGTTGTCAATTTACAATTGGAAGAACACAATGTATGACAACTACTCTCAACTGAAGTTATCTCAATAGACTATATAAGATCTAAAGATAATATCGCAGTCAATTAACCAAAAAAATGGTTAAATCGAGAGTTAGTATTGTCGACATCTAAAGGATTGGATTTAAAGCCTTAAAGAAAATGAGTTGGGACGAAAGAAAACCTTATCTATATGACTGGAGATCCCAAAAACTAGGTTCAAAAGGACAACATAATTGTCTAACTCCGTTATCACTGTTTCCATTGCCTAAGAGATGTTACAGTGATATGTTGTGAGGATTAGCATATGACTATTAATGATTCAGAGGAAATCACCTATGTAAGAGAGAAGTGGGGCCGCTTCGAAGAGAATATAGTAAGGCATATTCTTAAACACTCTTACAGAACCAGACAGATGTTTAGGTTCAAAATGAACATAACTATGAGAACTGAGAGTTGTTAGAAAGAACGTGAGTGGAGTATACCATTATTTACACAAATGGTGAATAGTTCAAAGACATCGTGTCTACTATTTAACTAGTAAAATAAGTATGTTTTCACAAGGAAAAGTTCAAAGGGTAACACCTACCTATTTTATGCACGTTTCTAACGTAGAGTTATATCACCAAACTTCTTTATGGTGTATGTATAATTTTCATTCATGTGTGGGATTGTTGGATAATGAGCATCTCGTAGAGATATTCGATTTGATATCTCATACGCTCAATTTAGAGTAGTATGAATCATAAATTAATTTTAAAAAAAATGTAACTAATTGGAAGAGTATTCCAAAGAAAATAAAATATTGTAAATAGAAAAACATGCAAAGTGTAGTAAATATATAAAGGGGAGTACTCTATTATGCACACTTGCTATTTTTCTTCATAATGTTTTATTATGAATATAATAATAATATCATATTATTATTAATATTATTATAATAAGTTACATAATTGAATTTTAATATTTGAATAATAGTATTTAAGTGACCATTAATATGGTTTTGAATGTTGAGACGTTACAAATGGTGGTTTGACAGTCCACATTCAACGAACATTCGACTCCAACAATCTCTATATAAGAGCAGTCGAGTGGGCTGCACAAAAATATGACTTGAAACGTAGAGAATAATCGAAAATGAACAAGAGAATATACAAACATCTTCCGAGCAATCGCTCTCGTCTTTCTTTGTTTACTCCGTTTCTTTGACCCTCCGGTGATATTTTTCAGACAACCACTTAGTTCGCCGTAAGCAAATGTTTTGCTTTGAAATCGTTGTACTCTGGGAAACAATCGTACCCGTAGAGAACGAATTTGTTTTTAGGAAATCGTGTTGAACACGAGCCTCGATTTATACGATTTTTTTTTTTCTTCTATCTTTCTCTAATGGATACACACCGCCCTATACACAAAAGATACTACAATAGATTTGCTTAAGATTGAGGTCGAGTAGCCGAATCTAGCTTTTGGGTTATTTACAACAAAAAAATTGTTTTTTTTTTTACTTTTGAAAGTTTAAAATATTAATTGGATTTGACCTCTCAATCGATTCTCTTATTTTCTTATGTGATAATTAAAAAAATGTGATATTCTATAAATGTGATTTTTTATGATTGTAAATATTAGATAGGGTAAATAGACGTATATATACATTCCAATATAATAATTTTTTTTATACACTAGTAAATTAAAAACAACTTTTTTACCTTACAAGGCCAATATACCTTCACATTTAGTGTTAAAAAATAAACAAAAAATAAGTAAAATAATAATCTTTTTAGCCTCTCTCTCGTCTAAACCTAAAAATACCGATCCCGACATGGAGCCGTTCGACGGGGAAACGGAGCTCTCTTTCGTCTAAACCTAAAAATACCGATCCCGGCATGGAGCCGTTCGACGGGGGAAACGGAGCAGGCGGATGGAACATGGCTGAAACGTTGCTTAACACATTTATAATCGTTTTTACCTATTTTTTTAGAGTAAATGTAAAAATCCATGAAAAAACTATAACTCCCGTTGACTCTCTTTAGAGTATCCTTTTATTGTGCGGACTAATTCGTACGATTTAACAAATTCTTAATATTATATTAATTTATGTTATTAGTTTCTCTTAAAAATGTATATATATTAATAAAACAAGTTTAAATTATTTTTAATATATATATATATATATATATATATATATATATTAATGTATTTATTTTTATTAATTGAACATAAAACTGACAAAATATAAAAAGAACATAAAACAGACGTAAATAAAACTTAAAACTGATGAAAAAAGTACTAAGACCATAAACTTGTTTTTTTACATTTAATTTCAATTCCGATTTCAATTTTATTCAATTAATTTTATAATAAAAAATATAAAAAATTATAAAAAAAAAATTCGCAATACAAATGAATGTTAAAATATTATTCTTAATCTTTCAAAAAATATTTAATAATGTTTAAAAATAATTATTATTTTTATAAAAAAATTAATTCAATTTAGTTCTAACTTATTAAGTTCTAGTTTTAAATTGATGACAAAATTTATATTTAATGGTTTTTTATTCATTTTAACTATATTATTTCATTTAATTTTTATTTTATTTGTCTAAATTTTTTGTTTAATTAATAAAATAAAATAATTCACAATTTTCACTAAAGAAATAAAAAATAGAATTAATTTGAGAATTGAATTTTTTTATTAATAATAATATAAATTAATATAATATTTAGAAATCTCTGAAGTGCATATAATGCAGGAAACTCTCCCCCTCTTTACTATTTGTGTATTGTACTTTTTTTTTTAATATAAAAAAGGTAATTTCACTATGACTTTTAAAAAAATCAAATATTATTTCAAAGTTTCGAAAATCAAATATTGTTATAAATTAAAGAGAATTGAGAAAGAATAATATAGTAGAAAGAGAGACAATATGAGAGGAGAATATAATTGTTATGAATTCTTATGAATTGTTGTATTCATTCATATGGGAAGACCCCTTTATATAGGATACAAAGTAGGGTTTCTGTCTTGTTCACCAAGAAAGGGTAAACTAGTCATTCACTAATAATAATATTCATAACACTCCCCCTTGAATGACTATTTACAGGATTGCTGCCTCGTTAAAACCTTGCCAGGAAAACCCAGTGGGATAAAACCTCGACGAAGGAAAAAGAGTACAACATGCTCCCTCTTATTGTAATCACCGAAGATATTTGACTTTTAAAAATAGTTATTGGTGATCAATCCATCTCATTAAAACCTGTAACTAATAAAACCATATAGGAAAAACTTAGTTATTCAAATATACATTTTGGTCTTCAGGACACAACCTTCGAATTGTCAAGTTTCACATTCATTTGTATTATTGTATATATTTCGTCCTTTTGGGACATGCCTTTACCAGACATCTATTGACTAGAGCATTCGCAATTGCTATAACCGGCCGGTAACTCTTCTGGAGTATTTTAGATGTGTCTAGTGTTCAATATACATTTCTTGACAAATGGACAATAATGTGAACTTCAATTCAAAATCATTTGAACTTCAGGTTCAATATCTCAGTTTATTTCGAAAACTAACTCATATCGAGTGATGTACATGCCTCGTTAAAAACCTCGTTATAAAACCCTGTAGGAAAAAAATACTCGAGGAAAAGAGTAAATGTCATTCACATTTATATTGTGGTGATTGTCTCGTTAAAAACTTTTAACTAAGAAAACCCTGTGGGAAAAACTTAGTAGAGGGAAAAAGAGTGCAATCACAGGTCTTCGGGACCAATCACTGGTCTTCAGGACCTTATATTCAATATCATTTTTGTCCATAATGACATATGTAATATGATATTGTACACGTTCTGATTTTCATTTCCTTTTATTTCAAGAATATTAAAATCCATCCAGGATTTCCATGTATGTCTCTTTCTAATGACTTTTACATAGTCAAATTATACATTCATGCATATCTATATTTATCGTTGTTGCTGCCAGAAGTATAAGGTAGCAGAACTTAATGTCATCCTTAAAAATATCGAGTTTCTGCGAAAAACTCTTCAACAACTAATCTCGCTTTTATATTTCACCACATCATTACTCGTTTTTATTACGAACACCACGTATATCCTTATGGGACAATATTTTGAGGTGTGTATTATAGAGTCAAAATATATCTTTATTCAGCGAGTCATGCTCAGCCTCAATTGCAAATATGTCGTTGACGACTTTTTTCATGTTGATGACAATTCATTCTATCAACCAATCATTCATTATTTCCCAAAGTATTTAATTTGGTTGTTCCGCAATCCCACAATTTTTTATTATCATGTGCACGTGCTTTTTCAATGGGATTTCCATCTAACTCTCTTCAGGAGATTTTGAGGGTGACTTAATTTCTTTGTTTTTCCGCGGATTTATTTTATATCTTAAGATCGATCTACTATTCTTCAGACGTATATTAGAATCAACATTTGAATTGATCTCTTTGGTATTTGAACTCTTATAGTTCATTTATCACAAATATATGTGATTTTGTCACACCTTCATTAATTTGGCAGATTACTTGCTAAATATTGCAAGTCACTTATTTTCATGAACTTCAGGTTCAATTTATTGGCGCGTAGATCTAGATTTGAAGATCTTTTTCATTCAATGAAATTTCTCTGCATTTTATATCTTTAATATACTTATCTCCCCCTAATGCCGGGAAATGATCTTCGTTAAATATGCAAATCAGTGTAATTGCTATAAACCGATCTTCTGGATCATGGGCTCGAGATATACCTTATTTTCTATTATACCCGTTCATACACTTTAGTGGTGATATTAATACAAATTGCATATTTCAATTAAATTCGCAGATGGGAAATGTTTGATTAATTTCCACGCACAATCATGATATGCATCATCTTAATTTTTAAGTACATTTCTAGTACTCGTGGGGATAATTAGTAAAGCTCTTCCGGAGCCAACTTTTAATATGTTATAATTTGCATAACAATATATTTATCAATGATCCTTCGGGGATACAATATCTTTATCAATCATCCTCCAGGATACAATATCTTTACCAATGATCCTTCGGGGATCAAAATACTTGTGTCATTCAAACATTATTGACGAATAATCAAATAAAATAATCTTCAAGAATATTTATCAAATTTAATAAATCAATTGTGTATTCTTCAGGAATAACACATCAAACATTAAGAAAATAATCGACTTTTTCGATATTTAATGAATACCCACATAATAAGATACATTTGTTCTCGATTTTCAAAAGATATCCTCCAGGGATAATTCATATGCAATCATTGTTCCAACGAGAACAATCAAATTTAGCGTTTCACTATAGGTATCATTACGTAACTTTATTCAAAACATCTAATGTTTGAACTTTGCTTCTTCGGGAGCAATCAATGAAAATATCATAATGTTCTTCGAGAACATTTAAAACTTATTGCTACTACGAGAGCTTAAAACTTATTGCTACTACGAGAGTTTAAAACTTATTGCTACTACGAGAGAAATTTATTTGATATTTCCAAACTTATTGCTACTACGGGAGCAATTTAATTTGATATTTATCGAATAATATCAAATCATGATGTTCTTCCAGAACGATCATTATAATATTTAAACCAGGGTATATGTTCTTCAGGAACATTTAATTTTTTATATATATTATGAATAATTGATTTGATATTTACTTCAGAAATATCAAATTATAATGTGACTCAAATTTGTGAGTTGGATTTCATAATAGCTTAATTATATGCCTAGACAGATTTAAAATCTTGTAATTGGAGACAATCATACCACGTTTGGTAGTACGACCAACTTCGGGTGATCGTATCTTTCTTTTAAATCTTTCCACAAAGCTAGTGGATCTTTCACGGTGAATTTTCAAATATATTATTAGAGATTATTAGTATATAATCATAATCAATTTGATATTGATATTTCTGCAGGAATATCATATCACGATGTTCTTCAGTAACATTATAATTTGATATTTCTTCGAGTAATATCAAATTTTCATGGGATTCAAACTCATGTGGCTATCCCAATATTCAAGCAAATAACCATCAGGCTATTCAACAAGGTTTAAATTATTTTTTCCTAAAGTTTCACAAACTTTGGAATTTAGGAAGTACCTCAATTGATTAATGGGTCGAGTTCGCACATACATGACTTGACCACGAAATCGCACGATGTTCTTCAGGAACATTTAATTTTGATATTTTTTCGGAATATCATATAATGTTCTTTAGGAACATTTAATTTTAATTGATTTACTAGGCATAACTAATTTGATATTACTTCAAGAATATCATATTGTTTTTCAGGAACTCAATCATAATTAATTTGATATTACTTCAAGAATATCAAATTATAATGTTCTTCGGGAACATATGATATTACTTCAGGAATATCAGATTATAATGTTCTTCGGGAACATGTGATATTACTTTAGGAATATCAGATTATAATGTTCTTCAGGAACATTTGAATTTAAGAAGAAGGGAGGAGAAATAGATATATTTATAATTATTTATGAATATAAATATAAATATAAATTCTTGCCTTTGAGTTCGGATCTTGGATGAGTAGAACTTCGATGAAGAACGCGGTTGATCGCCTTCGTGCTGATAACGTGTTATAAATTAAAGAGAATTGAGAAAGAATAATATAGTAGAAAGAGAGACAATATGAGAGCAGAATATAATTGTTATGAATTCTTATGAATTGTTGTATTCATTCATATGGGAAAATCCCTTTATATAGGATACAAAGTAGGTTTCTGTCTTGTTCACCAAGAAAGGGTAAACTAGTCATTCACTAATAATAATATTCATAACAAATATAACATTTTTGTTTTACTTTTATTTACAAAAAGTGGGTTCCACTTTCCATGTTAAAAATCAAAATTGAACAAAACATGTACAATTAAAAAAGCAAGAAAAACATAAAATTATCAAAATTAGAAAGTGTGTGCCAGGCTGGTGGCTTCATCAAATTATTTTGGCGGATAAAGTACTAATAGTAATAATTAAATTGTCAATTAAAAGAAAAAATAAATAAAAATCCCAACCCCCGCCTCCTCCCCCGCCCACTTCCGATCGCTGTCGAAGCTTCTCCGCCGCGGAAAGTTCGACGGCCGTCAAACTCCTGAATTTTATCACCCTTTTTCTCTTACTCAACTATTATTGTTTTTATATACACATTCCGATAATGTTTGGATTATACAACCGAAGGTAGGATTATTCGAGAATTAGGGTTTTATTATTGTCGGAACTCGCGGATATGGCTCGGCAAATGGCGAATTCCGCTTTCCACAAATCAAAAACCCTGGACAACAAATACGTACGCGTTGCTATAATTTCGTACAGTTAGTTTTAATTTCACTGTAATGGCAATGCATTTATTTTAATTTCTTGATTTCAGATGCTTGGAGATGAAATTGGGAAAGGAGCTTATGGAAGAGTGTACAAGGGTTTGGATTTGGAGAATGGAGATTTTGTTGCAATCAAGCAATTCTCTCTCGAGAACATTGCGCAGGAGGACCTCAACATTATTATGGTTTTTATTTTTCTTTCACTTCCAGTTTGGAGTACCATTCTACTACTATTGTTATTACTGTTAAATCCATTGTTTTAATTTTGTATTCAAGATTATAATGTGTTTGAAACATTTCGTTTCGGTTGGTTATCTGGACTGACTTCTCGTTGCTTTTCTTTCCAATTGCATGACTTGGTCCGTTGCCTGCTGATGCAATCTGACAGCAAGAGATCGATTTGCTAAAGGTAAAATTGGCATTTAATCTACTGGTAATTTGAAGTTATTGTACCAACATGTATTACTATAATGTGCTACCGTGATATGTAAAGGTATATCGTAGGTGCAATTTTTTAATTTATGATATTCGTTGCTTTGACGCGATTTCATTATGTAGCTAAAATTCACTCTATTTACTATATTATCTTTTGGAATCACACGATTCTTCATTATTTCATGGATGCAAAAGTTGTTCAAGAGGGTGGTGGAAAACCCATTGTAGTTTAAAAGTACATTTCGGGAACAATAAATTGTACTATATTTGGTAGTTATTTTTAATTAGCTCTTAGAAATCTGCTATTTACCAAAAGTCTACTATAGATTTCTTTTTTACCATTTATACAAAATATGCTTCAATATTACATTACATGTGAGCACATTTCGTAAAAGTATAATACAATGTCCATCTTACAACGGCACTTTCATTTCAAAAGAGCTCCCGAACTTGCAAAAACTCTCTGACCAAATATATTCTTAACTTTCTATCATA
Organism: Euphrasia confusa; assembly: GCA_954870475.1. Classification (NCBI taxonomy): domain Eukaryota; kingdom Viridiplantae; phylum Streptophyta; class Magnoliopsida; order Lamiales; family Orobanchaceae; genus Euphrasia; species Euphrasia confusa. Next base: position 10,175,229 of record OX940958.1, read on the forward strand.
TAAAAAGCAAATGCAGTCATGAATAGATGGTGTGTGAATGTGATTTTTGCTCTGAATATTTGACATTTCAAATCATATTTTTCTTTGCATTATGACTATGATAATTGTTTCTCTTGTACTCTTATTGATGTGTGGCCTTTCTCTTGCAGAATTTGAATCATAAAAATATTGTGAAATATCTTGGATCGTTGAAGACAAAAAGTCATCTTCACATTATACTGGAGTAAGCCATGATATTAACTTCTTCACTACTTTATCAACTTCCATCAATTTCCAAATTTTGAAAAGTTCAGTTTCCATAATCTTTGTAACTTTATCTATTATGTGCGCAGGTATGTGGAGAACGGTTCACTTGCAAATATAATTAAGCCAAACAAGTTTGGGCCTTTTCCAGAGTCCCTGGTGGCTGTTTATATAGCCCAGGTTTCAAATTTTGTCCCTTACTTCATAGGCATTTCATTTCCTTTTTCTTTTTAGTTTCAAATATATGACCACATGTTGTAATTAGGTACTGGAAGGTCTGGTATATCTACATGAACAAGGTGTAATTCATCGAGACATCAAAGGAGCAAATATTCTAACAACGAAAGAGGTATATTGTGATAACTTAGTTAACATATATAATTGGAATTTTTGTTTGTGTTTGGTGCGATTAAAATGACAATTTTATTTGACTTGTTGTTTGAATGTTCTCATACGTTGTCTGTTTTTTTGCTTTGACTATATTATGCTAATGTATGCAAACACATATTCACATGTCTTTTTCATGATTTTCTTTGTATGGGTAAATGTATTTCAAGCTTGCTGAACCAATAGTTCCTTTATCTAACTTGAACGTTCAGGGTCTTGTCAAACTTGCAGATTTTGGAGTTGCAACAAAACTTACTGAAGCAGATGTTAATACACATTCTGTTGTTGGAACTCCTTATTGGATGGCCCCTGAGGTAGGCTACTCCTTTTCCTTGCGTTGCCATTCCCTTTTCCCCTCTCTCTTTCGTATTTTTTTTTTTGTGTGTGTTTTTCTTCTTCATTTTATTAATTGGAGTGTACATATTATCTTGTTTTGCTACTTGTCTTGAGTATCACATGACATTGATCCTTAAAGTTATGTAAACAACTACTACTAGGTTAAGGAGCATCCAATAAAAGTAAATGTGCAACAGATTCCTGGAAGTTATCTACCCTTGCTGGCATTATAATTAGGCTTGGTTGAGTTCCGAGACTGCATATTCGCAGCATTTATAGCAAATGTTTTGAAATTGATTTTAATCATCCGGCTTCTCATGAGGTTAGGGAATTATAATAGGGTGGTCTTGCCATCTTTTTGCAATCAGAATTTTGTGATAGAGCAGAGAGTGCGTGATTCAATATCTGAAGGGACAGATTGAGTACCATGTATAATTTATTAATGTCATGGGGTTTGGACTTTGGAGACATAATGGAAGGAGCTAAGTGAGTTGTTTCACATCCTTAACTAATTAGTCTACGATGGATATGTCGTGTTTTGATTTGAGAATGTAGTTTGCTGTGTCATATCACCAATAAAAATTTAGACCGAGGATGTGTTAGAGGACTAGTACATTATAATAATTGGAAATGCGACATTTCTTTAATTTTTTTTAGACACTTCATATTATATTCATACCTTAAGTATGCCATTTCATTGTTTAATTGTAGAAGTTGAGAGGTAAATCAACTTCCAGGGTATTGATCTGCTCAACAACTTTTTTTATTGTCATTCACTTTTGATATAATGGCATGTTTAGGTATGCAACTTTTCATGGATTACTGTCCTGCCTTTTCTTTTTTTACTTGAGTATGCTCTTCAATTCTGTTGAGAAAAAAGAAATTGTGTATTGCCTTTACTACATTGGCATAATAAATATTTGACTCTCTCCATTACACTAGTAAATTGTATGAACGTCATAATTGACTCTCTAGGGTACGATTGTAAGTACATCTTCATTATCCTATTGCAGGTCATTGAAATGTCAGGAGTTTGTGCTGCATCTGACATTTGGAGTGTTGGTTGCACTGTGATTGAACTTCTCACATGTGTTCCCCCATACTATGATCTTCAGCCCATGCCTGCCTTGTTTAGGATTGTACAGGTAGAATTCAGGTCTGCATTTTCGTAGTCATCATCACAATTTTCTTCCCCAATTAGTTCATGGTGGTTAGCTATAACCATTTTCATATGTTGCATTTTCATGGTTTTAGGTCATTATTAATTAGTTTTACCTTCTCCCTTCCCATTATTACTTTCAAAAATTGAATACAAAACAGTATTGATGTTAATAGTGGACCAATTGAATATACTGGGAGAGTATATGAACTTTGTTAGAAGCAATTACTCTTACCTCTTTGAAGTTCTTACCTTTATTTTTCAGGATGAGCATCCTCCAATTCCAGACGGTTTATCTCCATCTATTACTGATTTCTTGCGCCAGTGCTTTAAGAAGGTCAGTTATAAAACTGGGCGCGGTCTATTTGTGATATGGTTTCATTGAGTTGTTCCTTGTTCATTTGACAAACTAGATTAAAAATGGAAATGTGTCAAGTCCTAAACATTGTTGTTCCACTGAGGTTTTATAGTATTGCTTTTCTTAGCATAATTCTTTTGCTAAGACATTGTTTTTACTCTCTTAAGATTCCAGAGATAGGCCTTGTGATTAATCTCATATTTTCTTGTGTTATCGGAATAGCATTTATGATCATGGACATCTTGCTGGACTGCAATTCTTCCCGTTTTACATGAACAATGCCAAATATGCAATTTTTCTACTCTGCCTATGATTAATAACCATTGCATCATCATACTTAATGTTTGATTTGACGTTTCAGGATGCTCGACAGAGGCCTGATGCAAAGACATTGCTTTCACACCCTTGGATTCTAAACTCTAGACGTGCACTGCAGAGCTCTCTACGTCATAGTGGAACACTAAAGTATATTCTTCTTGCTTCTCTGCGCATCTCTTTAAGTTGTATGGTTGTACCCAGTTTTCTAAAAAAAGGCCTAGGCAGCCACCTAGGCTCTCGGCGGCTGGCCACCTTACCGATTTTTGATGAGGCGGCTAGACTTAGATCTATGCAGGTTGTAGTCTAAGTGACCTATAGGTGTGTCTAAGACTCTAAACGGGGCTAGATGGGTGTGGGCGAGTGTCTGTGGTTATATGAACTCACCTTTTCTTTTGTTGTCTTTCTTTTATTCTCATCGATTAAAGGTTTTTTTTTTATCATAAATGTAAATATATATAAGAGACCAAAAAAGGTTAGGCCGAAACCTTTACATAAAACCCGGGCAAACCCAGAAGAGAACGGGGAGAGATTAGACAGGCCCGTATTCTAGTTTTAACTTTCCAAAGCACTCTCTAATAACTAAATTACCTATCTAAAGATAAAATCAGGATGCACAACCAACATGGCTTAGCATACATGAATCTGAATACTCCTAGTGATATCCACCGTAGAGATTGTTTTCTGCTGAAAAATGCGACGGTTCCTCGAACTTCAAATCGTGTAGACTGTCGTAGCAAGAGCAATCCTTTAAAGCTTGCTTTGGGGTAGTGTCCCTCGTCCTTCTTTCTTGATCCACTTCAGGGCACTCAGTATGATAAACATGCTCCGTCGAATGCCCACCCAACGTCCTGATAGAGTCCCAAATGTGGGACGTGACTGAGCATGAAAAGAACAAGTGATTCGGTGACTCCGGTGCAGACTGACAGTAGAAGCAAGCGGGGTCGGTCCTAAGATGATCGAGTCGATCACGCGTGTCAAGCTTTCCTTTAGCACATAGCCAGAGGGTGAAAGAATGCTTCGGCGTGAGAAAGGGCCTCCAAACATCCCTAGCCCAAAGCTTCTGAGTACCCCTCGGTCGGAAATACTCATAGGCTTTGGCATTCGAAATGGTCTGTCCCACGAGCCAGGACCGTAGAACGGTCACAACAGCCTACGATGATCCCTCACGCATCACAAGGGTGTAGCGCGTGCAAAGGATGTGTCTGATGATAGGAGAATCGTCTCGGTGATGAGGCTAGTCCTAGAAAGAACGTATCCTAAGGTAGCGGTTGTGGATTCACTTAACCCAAAGAGAGTCTCTCTTAGACTGAATGTCCCAGATAGAACGGGAAAGGAGGGCAGTGTTCCCTGAAACCCAGACCTCCCTCGTCCCGGGGGAGACAAATCTCTGCCTAAGCACATGACAGTTATTGATCCCCAAAGGAACCTCCGGCAGATGGTGGTAATCCGCTCAAGAACTTTCTTCAGAATGGGAAGAACATAGAGCCAAAAACAGGCCGTCCCCTGGAGTACGGAGCGTATGAGCTCGGCACGCCCCGCTTGTGAAAGGATAGCCGAAGACCAACCATGAACGAAAGAAGCGAGCTTGTCCACAAGGGGAGCAAACTCCATAACACTCAAACGATGGGGATTAACAGAAATGCCAAGATAGCGGAAGAGCATAAGCCCGATGGGAATCTGAGTGTGGTCCCTAATGGCTCTAAGATCGGCTCTGAAATGCCAACAGAATAGAGAGTAGACTTGAGTTGGTTGAGCCTAAGGCCCGATACCTCCCCAAAGTCCACACGACAGTCAAAGAGAGTGGCAACCGAGAAAGGATCACCCCTAGCAATAAGGATAAGATCGTTCGCAAAAGCAAGATGACTAAAGCGGTCAGACTCGCACTTAGCATGGAAGTTGAAATTAGAGTCCAAAGTACGCACATTAACGGCTCGTGAAAAATACTCCAGACATATCACAAATTTCATAGAAGGGAGAATGAAAATAAAGTAACGATGGCTGCTTTTCAATTAGGGTTTCTTACATGAGTATATATTATTATAGTATTATTTCATTATTTGCTTTTTTACTACCCTCGATAATTATATTATTAAAATAAAAGCAACAATTATTATATTATTATTATAATATAAAATAAAAATAATAATATAATAATTTAATAACTAGTTGTACTTATTTTTGACATATTTAATTATTTTTAATTTATATTGTACTTATAATTTTTTATTTAATTATTTTTATTATTATTAATTATGAAAAATGGGCAAAACGCCTAGATCCGTCTAGCTTTTTTTAGAATACTGGTTGCACCTTGCGGTTTTATACCTGCTTGTAAGACAGTCTTCACAATCACATTTGACAACATTATGCATTCATTTGTGCCAAGCCCTTTTATGTTTTGTCCGTATGTTTTACTAGATTGTAATGTTTTTTTAGGAACTGCACCAAATCTTCTATTTTGTTGTCATTGACCATGATCTTATTCTTACACTCGTATTCAGAAACAAATGGCAACATGAAGTTTTCATTTTTTTCGTATAGTTTTTGTACTGTGTCACATGTACCGAGATAAGTTCAATTGTGCATGCAGAGATCTGCACTCCCTCTATCCCACTATAGTATTCACACTTTGCAGACACCTTTTCGCCCATGGTTCAATTCTTCCCTACTCTAGTATTCACACTTTGCAGATACCTTTTTGCCCATGGTTCAATTAAAGAATTTTTTTTTTCTGTATGTTTGTGTTAGATATCCACATCGATGGGAAATAGTACTTAAAGTTCAAATATAAGTTGGACAACTTTATCACTTTAACAAGGTTTTTTAAGGTGTTATTGGCCCAACTTCATCATGGTATCAAATCAGGCCCAACACGATGATGGGTGCTGCAGCCGATGAAATTTCCGGCTTGTCCAAAGAAGGCACTAAGTCCACGAGTAGAGCCGAGAAAACCGAGCCTACTCGTGAGGGGGCGTGTTAGATATCCCACATTGATTAAAAATAGATCCTAAAGCTCAAATATAAGTTGAACAATCTTATCACCTTAACAAAGCTTTTTAAGTTGTTATTGGCTCAACTTCATTAGTTTGCTCTTCACTAAAGCAACTTTATGGGTTCCTTTATCATTGTGACTTCTGTTGATTCTCTTAAATGGTGCATTTGGAATTATTGTATAGCTGGCATTATGATGTAACAATCGTGGAATTCCTGAATTTTGCAGAAACTTGGATGAAGCTGAATCGGGGGATGCTGAATTAAGCAATGGAGAGAAAGGGCGTACTATGGAAACCTCGTCTACTGAGAAAGTAATGATGTTGTTGTTTGAAATATAAATTGTGTGACATGTTTTGCGTCTCTAACTGGAGTAGTTCATGGTTATGCTTCAACTGAAGGTGATGCTTTACCTAATTTATATGATATCTTAAAGGCTATTTCTGGTTTTCAGGAACGTAAAACAGAAATGCTATCCATGGAGGCCCCGGGGACCAAAGAATCTACAGAGGATAGCTATTTTAATGCTAAGCTTACTGATGAAAGGGCAGATAACCTTGAGGGAGAGGTGACTTCTGATCAGGTTTCCACATTCGCATCCCATGAAAACTCAACCTTGCAAACCAGCTCAGATAGACAATTAGATAGTCACGAGGCATCAATTTCTGATTCAGCGGAACACAAGACATCAAGCTTAAATCGGCAGGATGAAGTGCTGATAAATGGTGAAGTAGAGTCTGCTGAGTTTACAAAGAGTAATGTTGTGGATAGAAAGATTGAAAACAAAGGAGGTTCGGTTGCCCTTGAGCATGGGAAAACTAGTTCTGGTCAAAGGAGCCAAAACTCGAGTCCTCGCAAGGTAATTTTGATTATTAGTTTATTTATAAGCTTTTTTGGGGGGACATTTATGAAATTCCCCTTTTTCAAAGTATGGAAGTTAATGTATATCAAAATTATGTATTACCCTATTTGGGATCCATGATATTGCTTTGCTACTATTACTTTTGAATGTTACTTCTCAATTCTCATGTCCCTTTTTCATAATTTCCATATCTTTAAACATTAGAATTTTATTCCTAGCTGCTACTTTATTCCATACATTTTTAATTATAGACTGGATACTGGAGTCTCTGAAGTAATGAATAAATATAATGAATTAAATCTAGAGTACTATTCTACTATGTCATTTTACAGCCGCCATTTCTATAACAAGTTTGTAGTTTCATTTTAGAAGGAATAAATTTATAGAATGTCAATTTCTCCCAGAATTTCTTAATGTATTTCATTCGGTTTCTCAGCAAAACATTTGGTTACAGTTTCTTAGTTGGTAGTAACTCTTGTATTGTAATTTATTATTCCATTGATATGTTATACTATCATGTAGATCGTTGTTGACGGATTTTTGGTTGCCTCTTATGTAGGCTGTGAAGGCGTCAATGGGTTCAGGAGCTAATGAGCTTAGTAGGTTCAGTGACCCTCCAGGTGATGCATCTTTGGATGACTTATTTCACCCGTTGGATAATCTAGAGGACCGGGTAGCTGAAGCCTCTACTTCTGCATCCACTTCAAATGCAATTCAAGGCACCACAGTCTCTCACAAGGGCAAGAATGATCTTGCGACTAAATTAAGGGCTACAATTGCTCAAAAGCAAATGGAGAATGGATCAGAACAGACAAATGGCGGTGACCTGCTTCGTCTAATGATGGGTGTTTTAAAGGAGGATGTAATTGATATAGATACGCTGGTAAACTTGGCTAACATAAACTGAATTTACTTTCCTACTTAAACGCGCCTTATCTTTGATTTATGCTGTTTTTGCTTTTACAGGGATTTGAAGATAAATTGCCGGCAGAAAATCTCTTTCACCTTCAGGTACCTTGTATGGCCAATTGCTAGATTGCTTTTCACATTTTATCTTGGTGTGATTTATGAATTTCCATTTTACCCAATGTTATCATCCGAAAAAATTTAGGCTACCGCCTACATTTGTTCTATTAATTTTTTGTGATTCTAGAATCACGATTCTTTTTTGCAAAGTCAAAATAAATAGTGATATCACTGTTCGTTTAGAGATTTAATATGTGATTATTACTTTAGCATGTCAAATCTTATTAGTAACTAATGTGTAAGAGTGTGAAAGTTGATAAGTGAAGTGAATAAATTATGAAAGTAATTAATTTAAAAGAGATAGTTAATTAGTTATTAATGTTACTGTAGCGCATCAGAGATTGTCTCGATAGGTTGTTTTTTGGTTGGGTTTCCTATAATGGGTGATTTTTTAGTAATTAATAAATAAAAAAATATGATTTTAATTGCTAGAACAAACAGACCCTTAGAGAGGGGTCTTTCAATTAATTGTGATGGAACTGATAAGTTCTTACTTTTGACTCCTATTGTAGAGGGGCCTTTCTAGAAATCCAATGCCTTTACAGGTGACCCGCCAGTCCACCACTGAACCTTTAACGAATTGTAATAACCATCAGAGTATGTTGTTTTAACTACCTTCATTTCAACAGAAGAAAATCTTGTATAAAAAACATCATCTTAAATTTGAATGGAAGTGAAGCCTCAATAGTAGATTGTGAAGAATCAAGAAGTTGCATTTCCGATAACAATCAATTTGATTTCTTAATCCATGTGATATGTGGAACAAGCTTACCGTAGCAGGAGAAGAGACTATTAAAGTTGTTCCTTTTTGAGATTCCTGGTCAACTACTAATGATTTTGACATGAAATTAAATTGATATAATTATTCTGAACTGAGAACCTGTGTGAAATATTGTACAAGCCTATCTTAGTGGGTCGTGACTATGGAAGGAGTGTTCAAGTTGTAGGATGCTTTGATTTTCTAGGTATTTGATCATTAATAATGAATTTCGACATAAGTTGCAAGTGATTTAGTTTATCTGAAGTCCCACTATAATCTGTGAGATAAGTAATAACAGTGCAGTTGCTCACTCAGTATGTGACCCATAAAACTAGTCATGATGAATTTACATGAAGATGTGAGAGGTTGATCACTCTTGTGATCTAACGATCTAGTGATCTGTGTTTGGATTGGATTTAATAAATTTACCAATTTCTGTTTTTGATTCTTGTTGTGATCACATCGCTCATTATTACAATGAATAGAATGTCTATTAAATGGATGTGGTTTCTGTGCACAGGCAGTTGAGTTTAGCAAATTAGTGTCATCTCTGAGGCCAGATGAACCAGAAGATGTGATTGTATCTTCTTGTCAGAAGTTGACTACGTTTTTTCATCAGCGACCAGAGCAGAAAATTTTATTTATTACACAACATGGTTTGCTTCCTCTGATGGAACTTCTTGAGGTTCCAAGACCTCGTGTATGTAAATTGCATGTCCCAAATAATTAATTTACCTCTTGTTTTCTGTGCACTTATTGTTGTATTGTTCTCACTGTTATGTATTATTTCCTTTCCGAAATTCAGGTCATATGCTCAGTGCTTCAAGTTCTGAATCAAATAATCAAAGATAACACGGATTTTCAGGAGAATGCTTGTCTAGTTGGTCTTGTAAGTATTCTGAAAATAAAGGTGGTTTACATGGTGTGGTGTAGTTTAAAATTGAAAATGCAATTGTAAGTTGAGAATATGATTAATATTCGTGTAATGTAATATGAAGTTCATCTCTATGTCCTGTCAATTTTTAGTTTTTTTTTTTGACTTTTTTCTCCTTTAACCATTAAATGAACATCCTAGTTTTTTTTTAATACCATCACATTATAAGGTTAAATACCAAATTCTCATATAAATTTAGCTATTTAAGTATGCATATAATGATGTTATGTCATGATGTTTGTTATGCTCAAAGGTATGACATCACTATTATTGTTACGGGCATAGGTATTGTTGGTCCAGGAGCTTAAAACAGGTTGGATATTTATAATCTAGTGTTGAGAAGTGTGGAAAATAAGAAGATAAAAACGTGACATTATCAATGAGTGAGTAAATCAAAGATATATCTAAATAGTAAAAGTATGAGTAAACTCATTGAGACGAATAATAAACAGCAAAGGAAGTCCGCTGTATTTTTTTTAGTTTGTTCTTTCATTGGTATTGTTGACTATTTTGAACCGTACTTTTAAATTATGTTCCAGATTCCTGTTGTGATGAGCTTTGCAGTGCATGATCGTCCGCGAGAAGTTCGCATGGAAGCCGCATTTTTTATTCAGCTACTCTGCCAGTCAAGGTTAAAAATTTCACCTGATGCTTTGTTTTATGCATATGCTTTTGTTTACTTTTTGTGATAATCTTTGTTTCATGCAGTTCCTCGACGCTACGAATGTTTATTGCCTGTCGAGGTATACCCATCCTAGTGGGCTTTCTAGAGCCTGATTATGCGAAGTATAGGTCAGTAATTGAATCAAGTATAATTTATAGATGTTTATGTTATGACATTTTTAATCTATTTTTAAAAGTTTTCTTTTTTGTGAACTTAATATATTTGGGCTTGCAATCATATATTTATTCTAATTATGGTAGGACTTCTAAGAAGAGCGAGAATTCATAGACTACATAATATAAACAATGGAAATTATATTAAAAAAAATTACAAGTGGGTTTATCGTGAACGATGAGTGTTTCATAACCCTTAATGGCTGTTCTGTATTAACTATCTTGTGCCTATATAAATATCTGGCTATCTGGTGGAAAAGGTAAGATAATTTGAGGTGTTTATCTGTGGGATAGGTGTGCTTTAAGATCAGAATTTACGATCCAGATCAGTTTAGTTAACTTGCCAAATCTCTCCTATTGAATTTAACCTCCTTGAAATATTGAAGGAGTTATTCAAGTAATTGGAAAATAAGGGTGTGAAACTATGCTGCTGCTGTTGAGGCAATGATCTTCAAGATCAGTTCAGTTAATTTGCACGTCTCTCCTATTGAATTCAACCTCCTTGAAATATTGAAGAAGTTATTCAAGTTTAGGAAAATAAGGGTGTGAAACTATGTTGCTGCTGTTGAGGCAGTGGTTCTAATTTATTGTCTCCTGGTCTATCTTTGCAAATTGAGAAACATGCTACATCAAGTACTTACCTCGATAGACACGCTTTCCTTTTTAAAGGAAATAAGCACACAATAAGGAAATATTTATTATTACATTCTAATTTTAAAAACAAAATTTACTCTTTTAACTTTACTTACAGTTACTTTTTCTTTATCAACGTAAAAGTACATCTTCACCTCTTAATTTTTGGTCAAAAGTACAAAAAAAAAAAATCTCCCAATGTGGTGCAAACAATTGTGGGACAGAGGGAGTATAATTTATCTGTTTCTGTTTATCCGAAGTGGGGAGGGGATTCTCGAGCGTGGAAAGGGATCCAATGAATTCGAAAAAATTGAACGAGGAGCCGTATGCGGTGAAAATCTCATGTACGGTTCTGTAGAGTGGCAGTAATGGTGACTGACTTATTTGTCAACTTTTCCATATATTAGATCTCATACAGGATTCATGTCTGTAAGATCATGCTGACTTTAATTTTTCATAGCAAATAAATCCAAAAACAGCTATACGAAAAGGTATGAATATAGTCAATTTTGATTTCACTGCTTTTGGAATTTCAGATTAATTTCAGTTTCTGAGTTCAACTAATATGTAATAAACATATCTTTAATATGTCAAGTTTTATAACAAGTTGTGTCTACATCCAATGAAGCTTATCTTATAGTCAATGTTCTAAAAATCGGCGCCTAGGCAGCGTCCTGATTTTCCATTCTGGGCGGCTAGGCGACCCCAAGTGGGATTAGGCGGTCGAAGCGGGGATTAATCGGCCCTAGGCGGTCCGGGCGGTGATTAGGCGGTTTCAGACACATAATTGTTAAAATAATGTTTTTTCGTCTCTTTGCAAATTTGATGTTTTATTAGCTAAAAAAATTTAAAAAAATAAATTATGCGTGAGATGGATTTATAATATAATAATTTATTTGATTTGTGACTGGGATATGATGAAACATGTAATATTTTAAACTTTTAGTATTACTTAATCTATAAATGAAGATGATCTAACTAATTATTATAATGAAAAATAAAATAAATTGTCATTTTATCAAAAAATATATATAAATTATTTTTAAAATATAATATTAATTAAATATAAAATCGTAAAACGATTAATTCACGCCTAGTCCCTGATTAATCCCTCTAGGCGCTAGGCCCTTGGTCACCGCCCGCCTAGCGCCTTTTAGAACTTTGCTTATAGTTGCTTCAATCAGTTAAAAATTTGTTGTTGTTATGAGTTCAGTTCTTTTATGCTTCAAGAAAATTATAGTCGTCATTTGATCTTCCTTCTTTTAAATAAAAAATAGGCATCAATAAAATTTTCATGAATAAGCTCTGGCTCCCTCTGAGACTCTTTAATAACACTTCATAGTCATTGCGGGTATAGACTACTATTTTTTCTTTCTGATCTCCAATTTTTATAGCCATTAATGCTTAGACTCCTTCACAAGTAATTCCGCAATTTATGGAAAACACAAAGCTATGTTGCATTAAGGTTTTGCTTTATAGATTACTTAACTAATTACTCTTTTGCCTTATATTCCAGGGAAATGGTTCACATGGCTATTGATGGCATGTGGCAGGTTTTTAAGCTTCAGAAGTCCACCTCTAGAAACGATTTTTGTCGTATTGCTGCGAAGAATGGGATACTAATTAGACTTATTAACACTCTCTATAGTCTCAATGAGGCAACCCGTCTAGCTTCTTTAGCTTCTGGTGGTGGGTTCCCTCCAGATGGTTCTGTTCCACGGCCACGATCTGATCCTCTGGAATTTAGCAATCCTTCATTTGTGCAGATGGATCCCTCAATTTATGGGACCGACCAGCCTGATCACCTGAAGATTAAGCAAGGAGACCACGAACCTTCTCGTGCGTCCGTTTCACTTTCACCTGATTCGAGATTTATATCATCAGAAAGTATAGCTTCTGATCCTGCATCTTTGGACAGAATATCCAATCCGGCAGTAAAGGATTATGCTTCAGCTTTTCCCAGAGATCGGGAAAGTGTGGACCGGTGGAAGAATGACTCTTCTAGGGCTGATGTTGATTTAAAGCAGCAAAGAATTTCAAATGCAGCAAATAGAACATCCACGGATAGGGCTCCAAAATCAGTGGATATGTCAACAAATGGATCATCTGCTCACACTGGTAGCCAGCAAGAGAATGTCCGACCCCTGCTGAGCTTATTGGATAAAGAACCACCGTCGCGCCATTTCTCTGGACAGCTTGAGTATGTACGACATCTTACTGGAGTGGAGAAACATGAAAGCATCTTGCCTCTTTTTCATGCATCTGGTGATAAGAAGGCTAATGGACTTGACTTTTTGATGGCTGAATTTGCAGGTGCTAATAACATTTTTAGTATCTCTAAATTATACCCTTTTATGTTTAGACCAATGCCATAAAAAAACATGCCTGAAGAGATGTTTTGCCTGGAGTCTTCAGCTTCGATTCTTGTGGTTAGAAAGTCTCAATCATATATTTGTTTTATTAAAATTGTGACTTGAACTTAAGTTCCATGGTAGCTTGGTTTTCATCTTTAAAGTTAATCACCAATTTATTATTACAACCCTAATAGTTTTTAGTTCTTTCTTCCCAGAGGTTTCTGGACGAGGAAGAGAAAGCTCCAATGTGGATCCATTGCCTAGAAGTTCTCCAAAATCTGCTAATAAAAAGTTGGGACACATGACAACCAATGGTGGAGTTGTTCCCACTTCCGGACTTGTATCTCAGAGAGCATCAGGGGTGCTGTCTGGTTCAGGAGTTTTAAATGCTAGACCTGGGAGTGCTGCATCATCGGGGCTACTCTCCCATATGGTGTCTCCGTGGAATGTTGATGTTGCTCGCGAATATCTTGAAAAAGTTGCTGACCTTCTACTTGAGTTTGCTGCAGCAGACACGACTGTAAAATCTTACATGTGTAGCCAAAGTTTGCTTAGTCGTCTTTTTCAGATGTTTAATAAGATAGAGCCCCCAATTCTCTTGAAGGTACGGCGAATGTTGTGTTTAACATGTGCTTTGTATTTATCTAATCAAGATTTTTTTTTCTCTTTGTAGCTGCTGAAGTGTATAAATCATCTTTCAACTGATCCACATTGCTTAGAACATCTTCAGCGAGCTGATGCTCTCAAATATTTGATCCCCAACCTTGATCTCAAAGAAGGTTCCCTTGTATCTCAAATCCATCACGAGGTGAGCCTTTGAAACTTGTGCATTGTTTCCTTTTCACCATTGTTTACCACTCCATTATTAATAGGAAACTTCTATTAGTATTATCTACATGATGCAATTTAGGGCTGTTTTTTATTTTTCTTTTCTTGTATTTGAGGTTTAATACTGATGGATTGGAGGCAGTGTGGCAGTCAGCCAGGGCTGTTCTACTAATATTAAGTTAGTGTTATTTGAAGTGGGGTGTGAATGTAATCGCTGATTTTGAACCCATTAAAAAGGAGTTTCTAACTAATTATTTAGACTTCACCATTCATTTTGTAGTCATCTTTACGTGCTAAAAACTACTACGTTTTAGAAGATAGCTTTTGACTTCCCAGTTAAAAGGGTGGAGCGTGCAGTAAAGTTATAAAACTTAAAATGGAATTCTTTTGTGCTTTACTTTTGCGTTCTTGTGCATTTAACTCACGTATTTCACTATTTCAACCAACCCATCGTCAGACGTCTCACTAATTTTCTTTTCTGAAGGTCCTTAATTCACTATTCAACCTCTGTAAGATTAACAAGAGGAGGCAGGAACAGGCAGCTGAAAACGGGATCATTCCCCATCTAATGCATTTTATCATGTCAGATTCACCTTTGAAGCAATATGCTTTACCTCTGCTATGTGATATGGCCCATGCATCCCGAAACTCGAGAGAGCAATTACGAGCCCACGGAGGGCTAGATGTGTACCTTAGCCTTCTTGAAGATGACCTGTGGTCTGTGACAGCATTAGATTCAATTGCTGTATGCTTGGCCCATGACAATGAAAACAGGAAAGTAGAACAAGCTTTGCTGAAAAAGGATGCTGTACAGAAACTGGTTAAGTTCTTCCAGTGCTGTCCGGAACAGCATTTCTTGCACATATTGGAACCTTTCTTGAAAATTATCACGTATGTTCTTTTCTTTATTTTAAAATATGTTTTTTAATTTTTTTTTATGGACCTATAATTCTATGGATTGACACGACACTATGTGACTCAAATTTGTACACATTCATTTTATGTGCCTGCAACTCTTCATCTATGGAAATTAGTACCTTGCTGTTGAGATGATAGAATATATAATTGGTTGTGGAGACTAGGTCATTTCTGTATATTGTCCTGATTTTAGATATGCATACGCCTGTTACTTACCATACTTTTGTTGTGATGCAGGAAATCATCTCGGATAAATACTACTCTGGCAATTAATGGTTTGACGCCACTGCTAATTTTCAGACTTGGTCATCCAGATGCAATAGCTCGCCTGAATTTACTTAAATTAATAAAGGTGAGTAATAGACTTTTTTCATATGCCACATCTGTAGACCTCAATGACTCTTTATACAAAGGGTCGGCAGTCTCATTGTTAAATTATCTGTTTTTCATAATTTTAGGTGAGTAATAATTTGAGTGTGGACTGTTTTACCGTAAACACTGAATAGTAAAACAATGCTCCATAACAAGATCATGTTTACTCCTACTTACCTCATACTTTTTCCTAGAATATCGAGGGAGATGCTATTATTATTGCACACTGGCTTTTCATTTGGTGGTAGTTCAATTTTAGTTTAATCATGCTGTGGTGAAAAATGGTTCATCAGAAACTTGTTTTTTACACACGAATCAGAGGTTTTTACAATGAATTTGTTTTGCTTGTCAGGCTGTGTACGAGCATCACCCTCGTCCAAAGCAACTGATTGTTGAGAATGATTTGCCTCAAAAGCTTCAGAATTTGATTGAGGAGAGAAGAGAAGGACAGAGTTCGGGAGGCCAAGTTCTCGTTAAGCAAATGGCAACCTCACTCCTGAAAGCTCTCCATATCAACACTGTTTTGTAAAATCTCTTCTTGTCTTGTGTACATGTTTATTCATCTCTTCAAGTTGTAAAGCTTGATTGATGTCATTCCAACCGGTATTGGGTTTGTTCACGTTTTTTTTAAACAATGTTGTGCAATTTGATTCAGTATTATTTATATTACAAATATACATAGTTTGGTAAAATAACGATTGGACAACTACGATTGGACAAATATACATAGTTTGGTAAAATAACGATTGGACAACTACACAACTAAGGACGATTTTTTTCTTTCTTTTTCATATTATTGTCAATTTTGATTAAAATACTTATATTATGTTACTAAATTCTAGTTTTTTTTATATATCATCACCAATTTTAATAAAAATATATATATATTTAGAGTTTATGTGTATTAATTTTTTTACTTTTTTTTGTTTAAGTAAAAAAACATGCAATTTTATAATGATATATATAAACATAAATTACAATTTTATTACCATAGTAGAAAAATAATATTCAACAATATGATCAATATTTCATTTATAATATATAATTTTTCACTACTTTTTTTTTATATTTTAAAATATTAATGTATTACTAATTTATTTGTTATAAATTGGTACATACCATGTATCATGGTACATGAAAATTTTGTACCGTGTACCGTATCAACTTTTAATATTGGTACGGTATACTGTACCGTGTACCACATTGATGGTATACCATTAATGTTGGTACAAGTAAGTATATAAATTGATTTGAATGGAATCATGTACCATTGGCACCCCTATGTATCCTAATAAATAAATTACAATTATATTTTTGTAATAATTGTTTTTTCGGTTCCATCATAATAATAGAAGTATGATGTTTACAAATCTTAGAAATTTAAATACACATATAATAATACTATTTACAAATCTTAATATTTATTTTTATAATGAATATACTATTAATATAATAAATAATTTATTCAATGTTGAATAAAAATAATCAATTAAAAAATATATGATAAATTAAAAAAAATAATGAATATACTCTCTCCCATTTTATTTAGATGACGTTTTGATCTTTGAAAATATTTGCAATTTAGATGACGTTTTGGTGTATTAAATGATAAAATCACGATAATTCATAATCTTTTTCAATTATCTATGTAGATGTTTTTTTTTCAACCAATCATTTTTTAATTGTTTTTCTATATATTTAATTTTCAATACATGTTAATTGTGATAAAATATTTTTCTTAAATGATGTGTCCAAGCTTAGAATGTCATCTATGTGGGAGTAATTCTTACCTAAATACTATATATGGAACTTTTGACTTTTCTATTTGAATAGGTAAATCATATATTTATGTTTATTAATTATTTATGGATATTATTAATTTTCTTTTTAATATTTTAAATTGATTTTATATAAATACATTAATTACCGAAATTAAACATACATAAATAATACTACATAAATGAATTACGGTTCTTTAATTATCTCATTTCTGAAATGTGCATCAATACTTATATCATGCTCTTAGGAGTACGATATAAATAGTGCTCTCAGCCTTTAAAATATAAAAATCATCATTTAATAATAAGAAATATTTATTTCAAAAAATAATTATGATAAACATTAAATTAACATAACGATGAATATATCGTGCTCCTAGGAATAAGGTATAAATTGACAACGTGTGCCCCATAAACCATAAATTACGGTTCCTTAATTATATCATAATATTCACATTTCCATGATTAACGAGTAATTATGATAATTTTTAATTTCAAAATCTAAAATATCTTTTATTAAAAATATTGGTAAGAGACTAAATATAATTCAAATAATCTATTTTAAAAAATATATAAAAATATATTTCTAATTAACATGGCATACATTTATATATACCATTTATTTTCTAATTAAAATGTTAAATATGGATGTTTCAATAATACGTCAACAAATTTTTAGAAATTTAGAAATATTTCTAAATCCCCCTTCCAATCTAATTACGATGATTAGATTTCCAATATTGATACTTAATCCTCCTTCAATTATATATATTACTAAATTATTTCTAAAAAATCACACTTATAAAATGTAATTAATAATACATAAATAAATTAAAAATAGTTTGAATATATAATTGTTGATTAAAATAGTGTACATGATAAGTTTCATTATTTAATTTTAAATATTCAAACAATATACCATATTTAATAAGTTGACCGTATCTCATTAAATACCAAATGAGTATTGAAAAATATTCTACATATTCCATTTAGCCTATTCTTCTTCCTATTTGAATAATTTTTGCAACCCGATCAAAGCACGAAGATATTCTCAAATTTTGTTTCCAACCCAAATTTAATTTATATTTACATGGTTTTTCGTCCCTTTTCCATTGTCTGTACTCAACCCAAAAATTATAGGTTTGTTTTCATATTTTTGGAATTTGTTTGATGCCTAATTTCTATGTATTCGTAACCCTAATTCATTTTTTTTTTTATTTTGTTATATGTAAATAAATTAATGTTTTGTTTGAGTTTTTGTATATTAAGAGCACTTCCCATTATATTAATAAGTCTTCAACGAATACACACATGACTTAAGCAGATGGATTTAATTTATAAAGTAGAATTTCAATGCATAGATATAAATGGTGAAAATAACTTTCAGTTAAATATATATATTAGAGATAGTATTTATGTCTTTGTATCCAAATCATATTTGAGTTCTAAAATTGAGTATATAGTAGTTTTCTTATCAATACCGAGAAGAAATATTTTAAAGTAAATACTACTATCTCTCTTTTGAAATTTTCCGCTACAGCATAGAGTTATACTAGTATTATTTGCAATGTAAGTTCATACCATTTTTTAGGTTTAAATTCCAATAATGCTATTTCGAAATATCGATCACGTGGCCGGTTTGTGTAACGAAACTCGATTGATTATAACTCGATTGATTATAACGAAGCTTGAAACTTATGTAATTGAAGCTAAAGTCTTAGGAGGGAAAGTTGGATCTGAGTTAGTGTATATTCCAAGAATGAAGCTTAGCCCATCCGATTCGAGAATTCAGTTTCGATTTCAACGACGTCAATTCTTGCAACGCCTCAGAAAATTCAAAGGCTTAAAAGAATTGAATATGCTACTCATACTAACCGATGCATCTACTTTTCTGGGCATCCTCCTATAAGAACTCCAAAGTTAAGCGTGCTGACTTTGGAGTAGTTCTAGGATGAGTGACCCCCTGGGAAGTGTCCCGGGTGCGCAAGAGTGAGGACAAAGTGCGCTTGAAAAGATAAGTGTTGGTACAGTGGGGCCAGGATATCACTCCTGACGGCATTCATTAGTAACCGAGCCGGCCCATTAGGGTCGGACTTCGACCCCTCAACGGGCCGGGGCGTTACAATTCTCAGTGATGGTATCCTATGCTATGACCATTAACAATAGTCAAGGTCAATGTTGTTGGAAATCGATATCACAGGCTATTAAAAATATTGCGGAACCGATAACCCGACCGAAATCCTCGATCACCGGAGAACCATCCGCGAACCACCGCACGAGCCGGAGCTCAACCGAGCACCACCACGGTTCCGCCCGTGGTACCCAGCCGAGCCCCCGCGCGGGGCTCGTGATCGCCTCGCGGCTGATCGCTGGGGATGCATCGAGCATCCCCGGGGCTGCTCGTAGCAGCCCTGCAGCGAGTCGCGTGACTTGCTGCCAGCGGGGGGTGATCCCCTCGCACGATCATACGAGCCCGCTGCGGGTAGTCCCGTAGCTCACCCGCGATCGAACCCTAGGTTCGATCGCACCCCTCGGCTCCAGCCGAGGGTTCCTCGCATCGATCCCGGAGGGGATCTCTAGGCCGCCGGCGGTCCGGTGGTCTTCGACCACCAGCGCCCGGTCCATCCCCGTCCCCGGTCTCGTTCGTTTCCCGAATCTTCGTTCATGCATATATTACGATTTAATATCACATAAAATTATAGAAGGGAGTTTATGATTTTTACCTTCGTCTTGTTGTGCGGAGACCTTCCCACATATTCCTTGCACCTCGTTCGAACTTCGTGTGGGCGAGGATCCTCCGAACTCTTATGGATCTCCTTCTCTTCTTTCTCTCTCTAGAATTGTGATCTTCAAGTTATGAGAATAGAGAAGACCATGTAGTGCTTTTATAGGCTACGTAGGGGATCTAAAGGAGATGAAATATTGGGCTTCCAATATTAATGATTAAATTGAGCCCAAGCCCAAATCTATTAATCCATTAATATTAATTATATATTAACTCCACTATATAAATATAATTGCACTTCCAATATTATACCATATTATATCAAATAATATTATCTCCGGTAGTATTATTTATTCCGTGCGTTTAAGATATAAATATCCATGAATAAAATTAATTTATTGCTTAATTAATTTATTCATCTCTTATTTCCGAGATTAGTACCATTCAACTTTAATTATTATGCGGAACAGATCCACTCATGAGGTTTACATAATAATTCCTTATGAACTCATCTCGGGGATATTATCAACCCTTTCGAGGACACACTTTCCCGCCAAGAATTCATGGCATGCCATACATAAAATACCGTGACCCAACTTTACCGATAATTGACCGGTTATTCTAATCGACCAATTCCTTTGGAAAATCAAAGTCGCTAATATTAAATGCACACACCCGCAATAATATTAGGGATTAAGAATAAAATACACTGAGATTTAAATCGATTATCCAAGGCAATCCTAATCGATAAATCTCAAGCAGATCCGCTCAATACACCAAGTGTACAAGTATGATAAAATAATCAAGACATATTATTTTCTCTCTCATACAACGACTATACCGATGGATTGATCCTTGTCCACCTAGGTCGTGAGCTACTGTTCGATTATATACGAGTAACCGATAGTATGATCTTCCGTGTGACGACGCACACCATACTAACTACAACGTGTATAATCCGGGACCATTATTTGCATATATTTAATTATAAATAATTAAAAGCAAATGATTATTTATTTATTTAATAGATTAAATGCTATGACCGGGAGTTTACGTTACTTAAATCTAGACATTAAGTATACAAATCCATCAATCTCCCACTTATACTAAGGTCTAGTAATTTCCTCCAAACTCCCGACTCCCATACTCATCACGTGCTTAATCTACACTTCCAAAGAAGTGCCTTGTGAATGAGTAGTCCATGTTGTCGTTCCTGAAGTTATCTTGGTGACTACATCGTCGTCTCACTTGACGATGACTCGTATCAGGTGGTACTTGCGCTCTATGTGTTATCATCACTTTGGACTTATGACTTCTTATCGTTTGCCATTGCACCGCTAATTGCATAGCCATCGGTAAACTAAGAATCATATCTAAGTCCAGAGGTTATCCCGGAGCCTTACCACAACTTCCGCTGCCTCTGAGGCTGCCGTTTGGTTAACCATGGTTGAGTCCGAAAAGCATCATGCTTATCACTCTTCAATGTTAAAGCTCCACCTCCTCATAAAAGTGAATACATAGCCTGATATCGACTTATACCTGTCCCGATTTGATTTGAGATTTGAGAGATTGTAAGACTACGTTTATCGGTGCCCAGGTTGGGCGCCACGTAGATAAACTAAAAAAAAATGAAAATACACATTTATACATTTCTCTCTCTTCGACCAAGGTTGGTTGGTTGATGAAATCCGCCCTTCCGGTCTCCCAAAATTTAATTAGTTGTATCCAATGGGGTTGTGACATTTGTCGCAACCCTATTGGTTCTTATTATTTTTTTTATTTAATAAAACTAGTATATCTTTTTTAAATTATATTTAAAAGAAATACTAAAATTTATAATTTTTTACGCTCTACAAATAGAGACCAATATTGATATAATTTTACAAAAAAAAATGACTATAATTTACACACAAAAAATCATTTTTTTTTTAAAAATTAATTTTTTTTTACAAACTCTATAAACAGGGATCAACATTGACATAATTCTACACACCAAAATACCTATTTTTCAACTGAAGATGGTGAAGAGATTAATGATTTCGAATACTCTACCGATAGGATCGCAAGCTTAACGAGGTACATGAAAAACAGAGAACAAGTCCGCAGTAGAGAAGCTCACAAAACTCTATAAAACGACTTGATTGAACATATATGGATGAAGTTCGGCAATCGTAACTGAATGTATTATTTCAATCATACGTTTCAAGCACTGTTGATGTATTCTCAATTTTGTATTTCAATTATCTTGGAATTAAAGTGATAATTTTAATTTTTTTCTTTTTTATGTTGAGGTAAAAATATAAAACTAAAAAATAAAAGTAATTATATTATTATTAAAAAATATATAAAAAGGTGGGTGGTTGGGTGGTCATTGATAAACTTAAAAAATAGAGGATGGTTGGGTTGATGATGTGGAAGAGAGAGAATTGAAAGAAAAATTAATTAAATATTGAAAAAAGTGGGTGGTTGGGTGGTTGGGGTGGTCGCTGATAAACGTAGCCTAGTCCAAAAGAAATTTCATGTTGCTTCGTAATCCAGTACTTCTAAAGTACTTTACAGCATTCAAATATTTCATTTCCAGGATTACCTTGATATCCTCCCACTATGCTAACCGCATAGTCGATATCAGGTTCTCGTTTTCCAACATTGCATTTATAAAGCTTTCCTCACTCAAAGTGTAGGAAACTGCTTTTACTACTTCTATCTTCTTTATGTGTTTTCAAACACATACCTTTAGACAGATGCTTTCCATGTCTGAAAGGTAACAAACCTTTCTCGGAATTATGCATGTTTAAAACGAACCATAATCGCATAAGATATCTAGGAGAAGTACAATGTTCTTTTCTTGAGATCCTAGATCTTAAGAACATGTTCTAACTTCTTCTCTATCTTATATCTCGATTTATCTAGACAACCATCATTTTATGTCTGACAATATTTCTACATTGTTACCAATGATAAATGTTATCTTCATAAAACCCTCTGAGAAACACCACCTTGTTTCCATTACGTTTCCAATACACACTAATCGTATTTGCCTTTTGATGAATCCATCAAATGGACTATTTCATCAATTCGCAAGTACCACGATTCATAGCTTCGCGAAAATCCATCAATGGATCAACTGAGCTTGCACTTTAAATGATCTCTCCTCTTTAGCAATAATCCTTATTGCTTTCCAAGAAGACACATTTAAATTCAGTATCGCCTCTATGTAGATCTAGGGATCGATTTCATGTCTACTAGGTCCTGAGTTTAAAACTCTTCTAGTCTTATGAATATCTCCGGTTGTCCAACAACCTCCCACTACAACGGCGTTCCAGTGTATAAACAGTAATAACAGTAGGTGCAGTTTTAGTGATGTACCGCTACTCAGTTTGGCTGGTTCCCAGTCTTTGTCCTTTTCTCTCATAGCAATGTATTACATCTTTTTAGGCTTTGTGGTTCATCTAATAGTCTTCCTCTAAGAACCGGGCGTTAAAACTTTTAACGTCCTTCTGGTTCATAGTACTATTGAACACACAACTATAGTTCTTCTAAGGTATTTTACAACCGCATAGGAATGCGCCGTTGTCTTTCATAAATATCCATAGAAAATAGGTAGTTCCGAATAACTTATTATTTTACCATTCCTTTAGAGTTCCATTTCTTATTTTTCGACACACCATTTCTACACAGGGTGTATGGTGTAGTCATTTGGGATCTAATCCCAATAACGGATCAGTATGCCTTGATTTCCTTCAGACAGGTACTAGCCTCCGCGATTAAATCGCAGGCTTCTAATGGATGTACCTTGAAGGTTCTACACAATAGCTTTGTGTCCATTGACTTGTCAAAACACCTGCTTTTGTGGCACATCAAGTATTCTAATCCATACTTCGAGTATTCATCAAATGAAGTACTCGTACCTTTCTTGTCTGAGTAGACATAGTCCGCATACATCAGCGTTGATCCATTCCAATACTTGTCTGGATTCTATATCCTTTATCCAGAAAAGTTTGCTTAGTTTGTATTATCTTTCAAATTCAAATCCTAGGTCGGAAGGTCCATTCCTTCAACTTAATTGATCAAATCAATTTTCGACCTTTGAATTTTATTTGAATAAATACTACTTAGCATAAAATCCACAAGTAAAATGATTCAATAAGAAATAATTCTAATAGGTAAAACAAGTTATATACTACGGTTTGTTGCATCGTGGCAGACTTAGGTTTCATCATTCATATATTGCTAACTAATGTACCAGAATAGATAATGTTATAATTTATAATCAATAACCATCAAATGATTAAAAGAAATAAAATATCCATTCATTAATAATATAAAACCAGAACAAATTTCTTTCTAAAATAAAGGGGTTTAAAATGAAATCCTATAACTACTAAAAGCAGATAAAATGTCTTCCACTGCAACAGCTGCCTCCTTCACAGCTTTGCTCATGTAGACTCGAACTCTTCTTCTCTAAGCCCCTGCATTAAAATGCACATACCGTCAGTGGTTCCATATCTACACACCAGATTTCTGGTAGATAATACCGCTGACTATGTTTTAATGACTAAATAAGAATTCGTACCTTTGAGAGGAAAATCAGACTTCCAGTGTCCTGACTTCTTGCATCGGAAGCAATTGACATTAGGCTTGCTGGTCCCCGCACGTGGTCCTTGCCTTTTGGCACCACTGGGTTTCCAGACTTGCTTCCTCTTCTTGCCCCTACCTCCAACTGTTGGGATATGTCCTTCGATCCTACATGTGCAATCGATAAAGTCATAAGGTCGTCTATGGATGTTAAATGATTAGTCGATAATATTAATTGTTGGGAACAATATAATATTAATCGATAATCAAACCTACAGGGTCACACACGGACTCGATGTTGATATACATTGCTTGATAATAATATTGATTTAGAATCAATACATGTGGATTTTACGTGCATGGCATGCATTGCATGGCTTGCATGAATGCATGACACATAGTGTGACATGGCATGCCACACAAGCTAGTGGGACCACGTCTAATGCCATTTGGCATAATGATGTGGAAATGACCTTTCATATTCACCATGATCACCCCATTATGTGTATGGTTATTACACACTTATGGTGGGGGTTACAAGGGATTAAAGGGGGATGAATGAGTATGAAAATTAGATTTTCATGTCTCATTCTTGGGCTAAGACCACTAATTTCGAAATCCACACAAACAATAGAGAGAAGAGAGTGTTCTTGGAGAACCGACTCAAGCAAGCAAAGTATTCGACATCCGGGTTCGTGTGCAACACGTAGAGGCCGGGCCATTTGTGCGGCTTCAACATCCGGGCGATCCAAATGAGTAACGAGGTCATTCACAAGGAGAGCATTTCGTGGCTGATCCATTAAGGTGGTTCAATCGACTCAACACCACCTTAATCAACATCAACGAGGCACGTTACACCGGTTGTAAGTGTTCTCGTTAATTCTTATATATACATATATATTGGATGTATATATATATATATATATATATATATATATATATGTTTATATGTGTTCTTATACACATCATGTGTGCACTAAGATCCAAGCATTATAGATTTATATGCTTTACACGCTTCCGCACACACGGTATATCGATCGGATCGGTATACCGGCACCCACAATTGGTATCAGAGACTAGGGCTCGTGCACACTTTTGTGTTGGACACAAAGGTTAAATCAACATAATTGGATTATATGTTTGATTGTGATTATGTGATTAGATGTAAGGCCGGTCACCGTTAGTGGTCGGGTTAATGAAATTGTCGTTTTTTACGTACGATTGGCCATAGTTTTGGAGGGCTGCGTCCCTTGGAATCTTTTGTAATAGATAGGTTTTTTCTATTAAAAAATGTATTGTTCAACATGTAAGTTATGGATTTATCCATGTGTCGGAGTTGGAATTCGAAGCCCAAGCGAAAACGAGAAGAAACGAAGCAAAACGAAGCAAAACGGGCAAAACCGGGGCTGTCAGAGAAAAACGACGACCGTCGTTTTTATTTGACGACCGTCGTTTTGGAAACGACGACTGTCGAAATGCTGATTTTGGGTCAGATTTGTTTTTTACCCTTTCGGCGGGCGCCGTTTTGGAAACGGCGACCGCCGGTGGTGTTCGGCGACCACCGTTTGTGAAACAACGGGCGCCGTTTGTGAAACGGCGGGCGCCGTTCGTGGTTTTATGGGTACGGACTAAGGTTGACCTCAATCGGCGGGCGCGGAACTGAAATGGCGGGCGCGGACCAGTCCAGAAGATGTTCAAGGCCTATTTTGTTGCTTTTAATCTTTTCTTTTGAGAGTTGTGAGGTTCTAGTGGCCTTTCGATTACGTATTTAATTGCTTTGCTAGTTATAGGATGTTTTATGTTATAAATGTTCAACTTACATATAAACACCTATGCATGCAAGTTCCCAAAATAATGAGTATAATGTCTTGTCCAAAAACATCACACTCATGAAGCCCTCGATCATAAGTTGGTAGGTCCGCCTCAGCGGGGTACTACTTGTTATCTTGGGATAAGTGGGAGTAAAGGTTAGACCTTTACACGTGAATTTGGTTTTCTCATCGATAGATCCACTGCAGGCGTGGCTATCGAGACATGAGATGAGAATGAGATTCTCGTCGACCGAGAGTGATATTAGATATCATTGACATGGGTATGTCTACCTATCTTGAAATACTTAAGTGCGGACTCAGTCGACTTAAATATTTACAAGATGAGGATCTCGGGATCGTTTTGTTCTAAGGGACAATGATATTGGATATCAATTGAACAAAATGAAATAAATAAGTACAATTGTTAGACTACCTTATTTGTTTACCGCTTTGTGGATGTTTACATATTTTATGTATATTTCTTTTGTAGTTTATCATGTCAAATATCAACTCAATTCAAGTTTGGTTCAATTCTTGATTGTGAAAAATTGAACAAAACAAATTTTCTTGATTGACAACGTAATTTGAGGATGGTCCTCAAATACGAATACAAAGAGAATGTGTCCTAGGATTCCTAGGGAATCTCAATGCGTCTACTGCAAACGTGTTGGACACTACTTGCAAACATATAAAATTTCATATTTTATTCAATTTCAAAACAAATGCCTGATTTGTCTTTCATTTGATGGATTCTAAAGTTAAGATTATTTACACCTCGGGGAGTGATTTAATACAAAACACTTAGTTCATCAATGACACAAATTAGAGACTTTCGAGCCATGGGATGGCGTGAATCGATTGTCTGGTTGGTGTTGGAAATCGATATCCCGGGGTTAACAGAATTGCGGAATACATAACCCCGACCGAAATCCCATCGCCGGAAAACACGCGAACCACCGTACGACGCCGGAGCGTCACTGTGGGTGAACCCACGGCTAACCCTAGCCGAGCCCCCGCCGCAAAGGGGGCTCGCAATCACGCGTGTGATCGCCAGGGATGCACGCGCATCCCTGTGGTGCTGTTCGGAACAGCCCACGACAGTGATTCCGGCGACTCACCTCCATCACCGGCGGAAGGGGGGTCCGCCCGGCGGACAGCCACGGCGCCAGCCCGTTGTGCGGAGAAACGAGATTGATTTGAAGACCTTCGGACCTTCCTACGTATTCCTTGCACTAGCTTGAACGTCGTGTGGGCGACGATCCTCCAAGCTTATGGATCTCCTTCTCTCTTCTTTTTCTCTCTTGAATTATGATCTTCAAGTTATATGATAATAGAGAAGACCATGTAGTGCTTTTATAGGCTAAGTAGGGGATCTAAAGGAGGTAGAATATTGATCTTCCAATATTAATGATTAAATTGAGCCAAACCCAAATCTATTAATCCATTAATATTAATTATATGATTAATTCCACTATATAAATATAATTGCACTCCCAATATTCACCATATTATATCAAATAATATTCTCTCTGGTAGTATTATTTATTCCATGTGTTTAAGATATAAATATCCATGAATAAAATTAATTTATGGTTTAATTAATTTATTCATCTCTTTTATCCGAGACTAGTACCATTCAACTTTAATTATTATGCGGAACAAATCCACTCATGAGGTTTACATAATAATTCCTTATGAACTCATCTCGGGGATATTATCAACCCTTTCGAGAACACATTTTCCCATTAAGAATTCACGGCATGTCATACATAAAATACCGTGACCCAACTTTGCCGGTAATGGATTGGTTATTCTAATCAATCAATTCCTTTGGAAAATCAAAGTCACTAATATTAAATGCACACACCCGCAATAATATCAGGAATTAAGAATAAAATACTCAGAGATTTATATCGATTATCCAAGGCAATCCTAATCGATAGATCTCAAGCGATCTGCTCAATACACCAAGTGTACAAGTATGATAAAATAATCAAGACCAATTATTTTCTCTCTCATACAGCGACTATACCGATGGATTAGTTCTTGTCCATCTAGGTCGTGAGCTACTGTTTGATTATATACGAGTGACTGATAGTATGATCTTCCGTGTGACGACGCACACCATACTAAATACAACGTATATAATCCAGAACCATATTTGCATTTATTTAATTATAAATAATTAAAAGCAAACGATTATTCATTTAAATAGATTAAATACTATGACCGGGAGTTTACGATACTTAAATCTAGACATTAGTATACAACTCCATCAATCTCCCACTTATACTAAGGTCTAGTCATTTCATCCAAACTCCCGACTCACATACCCATCACGTGCTTAATCTGCACTTTCAAAGAAGTGCCTTGTGCATGAGCATTCTAGGTTGTCGTCTCCGAAGTTATCTTGGTGACTACAGCGTCGTCTCACTTGACGATGACTCGTATCAGGTGGTACTTGCTCTATGTGTTATCATCACTATGGACTTATGATTTCTTTCAGTTTGCCATTGCACTGCTATCTTAATAGCCTTTGGTAAACCAAGAATCATATCCAAGTCCAGAGGTTATTCCAAAGCTTTACCACAACTTCCGCTGCCTCTGAGGCTGCAGTTTGGTTACCCATGGTTGAGTCCGAAAAGCATCGTGCTTATCACTCTTCCATTCTAAAGCTTCACTGTTGGAAATCGGTATCCCGGAATTAATAAATTTAATTAAATAAATTATCTAATTAATTCCGACCGAAATCCTTTGGAGATCGAATATCCGGAGTTATCAAAGTTGCGGAACAACAACTCCAATCGACTCCCGGTTGCCGGAAACCCGCCACGAACCACCACGAAGGCCGGCTTAACCAAAACCCTAACCGTGGGCGAACCCACGGCTGTTCGGTCGAGCCCCCGCGTGGGGCTAGCGGCTGTCCTTGGCAGCCGCCTAGGGCTGCTCGTAGCAGCCCGTTGAACGTGCCCGAACCCTCGCGGAACAACCCCCATTGAACCCTAGCAGCAGCCCGAGCCGCCGCTGTTCGATCGAGGCGAGCGCACGCCACCGGGCGCGCGCTAGGGTTCTGCCCGTAGCAGCCCCGTGCGTGACTCGCATGGCTTGCGAGTCCGCTACGAGAAATCTCGTAGCTCGCTGCTAGCACGCACGAAGCGGCCGCTTGACCATCCAGGCGGCCGCTTGCCTGGGCAGTCAAGGGTTACGCGCGATCCTTCGCCGCCGGGTCGCTCCAGCCGCGGTGGTCCGGTGATCTTCGATCACCACCACCCAGCTCGACCCCGGTGAGGATCCCGAACCTCAGATCTTGTTCTACGGTATAAACGATTAAAATCATAAAGAGGGTTTTACGATTTACCTCGTTCTCGTTGTTCGGAAAAACGAAGAACTCAATTTGATGAACTTGAAGTCTTCCCATGTATTCCTTG
Source organism: Euphrasia confusa (assembly GCA_954870475.1). Classification (NCBI taxonomy): domain Eukaryota; kingdom Viridiplantae; phylum Streptophyta; class Magnoliopsida; order Lamiales; family Orobanchaceae; genus Euphrasia; species Euphrasia confusa. Next base: position 10,204,862 of record OX940958.1, read on the forward strand.
CACTAGCTTGAACGTCGGGGTGGGCGTCTGTTGGAATTCGATCACCCGGAGTTGCCGGAATTGCGGAACATGAAAACTCCGATCAAAAACCCTTCGCCGGAGATCACGCGAACACTACCGCACGCGCCGGAGCACGACCGAGGACACGACGCACCCGAAGGCACGCCGCTTTCCCAGCCGAGCCCCCGCGAGCGGGGCTCCGTGCGATCACCGATCGCACATCGATCGGTTGGGGTGGGGCTGCCCAGCAGCCCCCGCGGCGAGTCCGGCGACTCGCCGCCGCCTGGAGGTCGGCCACCTTCACGGTGGGGAGGGGCGGCACCAGCCCGCGCCCTCCGCGATCGATCCAAGATCGATCGCATCCCCTCGGCTCCAGCCGAGGGTTCGACCCTCTCGCCCCGCCGAAACCCTAGCGGGCGATTGGCGTGGTCCGGTGGCTTCGCCACCACCACGCGATCGTCCGTCTACTCCGGGTTCGACCTTTTGATCTTGTTTTTCGATAATTGATTTCAATAAGAATTAAATAGCGGAAATATTTAATTCACCTTTCGATTCGTTGTGCGGAGAAACGAGATCTTATGATGACCTTGAGATCTTCCCATATATTCCTTGCACTAGCCCGGACGTCGTGTGGGCGAAGATCTACCGAACTCCAAGGATCTCCCTCTCTACTTTCTCTCTCTAGAATTGTGATCTTCAAGTTATGAGAATAGAGAAGACCATGTAGTGCTTTTATAGTCTACGTAGGGGATCTTAAGGAGGTGGAATATTGGGCTTCCAATATTGAAGATTAAATTGAGCCCAATGCTCAAGTCCATTAATCCTTATCAATATTAATTAATTCTATTTTCCACTATATAAAATTAATTGCACTCCCAATATTATACCATATTATATCAAATAATATTTCTCCGGTAGTATTATTTATTCCGTGTATTTAAGATATAAATATCCATGAATAAAATTAATTTATTGCTAATTAATTTATTCATCTCTTATATCCGAGACTAGTACCATTCAACCTTAATTATTATGCGGAACGAATCCACTTGCAGGGTTTACATAATAATTCCTTATGAACTCATCTCGGGGATATTATCAACCCTTACGGGATACACTTTCCCGTCAAGTATTCACGACATGTCATATATAAAATATAGTGACCCAACTTAACCGGTAATTAACCCAATAATTAAATCGGTTAATTCCTTTGGTAAATCAAAGTCACTTATATTAAATATACACACCCGCAATAGTATCGGGGATTAAGAATAAAATACACTGAGACTTGAATCGATTATCGCCGGCAATCCTAATCGATGAATCTCAACGATCCGCTCAATACACCAAGTGTACAAGTGTGATAAAATAATTAAGACAAATTATTTTCTCTCTCACACAACGACTATACCGATGGATTGGTCCGTGTCCATCTAGGTCGTGAGCAACTGTTCGATTAAATACGAGTAACCGATAGTATGATCTTCTGTGTGGGCCCGACACACCATACTAACTACAACGTATAGAATCCAGGACTATAATTTGCATATATTTAATTATAAATAATTAAATGCAAATAATTGTTTATTTAATTAAATAGATTAGTGGCAATGGATCGTGAGTTTCCGTTACTTAAATCTAGACATTAAGTACACAACTCCAACTTAAATCTAGACATTAAGTACACAACTCCAACAATCTCCCACTTGTACTAAGGTCTAGTCATTTCCTCCAAACTCCCGACTCCCATACTCATCACGTGCTTAAGTTGTACTTCCAAGAAGTATTATGTGAATGAGCACTCTAGGTTGCCGCTCTGAAGTTATCTTGGTGACTACAGCGTCGTCTCCCTCGACGATGACTCGTATCAGGTGGTACTTGCACTATGTGTTATCTTACACTTATGGACTTGTGATTTCTTACCATTTGCCATTGCACCGCTATTTACTTAGCCTTTGGCAAATTAAGAATCACATCTAAGTCCCAGAGATTATCCCGGAGTTATACCAAAGCTTCCGCTGCCTCTGAGGCCGCTATTTGGTTACCCATGGCAGAGTCCGAAAAGCATCGTGCTTATCACTCTTCCATGTTAAAACTCCTTCTCCTTTAATAGTGAAACACATAGCCTGATATCGACTTACACCGGTCCTCATTCGATTAGAAATCTAAGAGAATGTAATCTAAAGGAAAAACTCGTCTGCTTCGTAGTCTAGAACAGTACTTCGAAAGTACTTTTACGGCAGTCGAATATTCCTTTCTAGGATTACCTTGATATCCTCCCACTATGCTAACCGCATAGCTGATATCAGGTTCTTGTTTTCAACAATGCATTTATTAAGCTTTCCACACTAAAGTGTAGGAAACTGCTTTCATTGCTTCTATCTCCTTTTGTGTTCCAAAACACATATCCTTAGATAGATGCATTCCGTCTCTGAAAGGTAACGAACCTTTCTCGGAATCGTGCATGTTAAAACGAACCATAATCATATATGTAAGATGTCCAGGAAAAGTACAATGTTCTTTCTTGAGATCCTAGATCTTAAGAACATGCTCTAACTTCTTCTTTATCTCATATATCGATTTTTCTAGACAACCATCATTTTATGTCTGACAACATCTTTACATTGTTACCAATGATAAAATGTTATCTACATAAAACCTCCGAGAAACACCACCTTGTTTCCATCACGTTTCCCATACACATGATTCGTCAATGCCTTTTGATGAATCCATCAAATGGACTATCTCATCAATGCGCAAGTTCCACGAACTCAAGCTTTGTTACAATCCATAAATGGATCAACTAAGCTTGTACTCTAAATGATCTCGCCTCTTAACAATAATCCTTATTGCTTTCCAAGAAGGCACATTTAGATCTAGTACCGCCTCTATGTAGATCTAGGGATCGATTTCACGTATATTAGGTCCAGAGTCCGAAGACTCACCTAGTTTTATGAATATCTCCGGTTGTTACACAACCTCCCACTACAACGGCATTCCAGTGTATTAACAGTAATAACAGTAGGTGCAGTTAGTGGTGTACCGCTACTCATTTTGGCTGGCTTCCAGTCATTATTTTTTTCTCTCTTTTCAGAAGTATCATGTCATTTTGGGCTTGTGGTTCATCTAATAGTCTTCCTCTAAGAACCGGGCGTTAGAACTTATAACGTCCTTCTGGTTCATAGTACTATTGAACACACATCTTTTTTTCTTCTAGGATATTCTAAAAACACATTTGAATGCGCCATTTTTACCAAGACATATCCATAGAACATAGGTAGTTCCGTTTAACTCATGCTTTTAGTATTTCTATAAGAGTTCCATTTCTTATTTCCGACATACCAATCTTACAGAGGAATGTATGGTGTAGTCACTTGGGATCCAATCCCAAGCTCTGATCATAAATCAGAGTCAATCAATTCTAATACTTGTCCGGATCTTATATCTTATATCCATAAAGGATTGCTTAGTCGTATTATCTTCCAAATTAGATTCTTAGGTCGGAAGGTCCACTCCTTCAACTTAATTGATCTTACAATCAATTTTCGACCTTTGAACTTCTTATTTGAATAAATATGACTTAGCATAAGATTCCACAAGTATAAATGATTTAATAAAGAAATCTCTTATTAGTAAAACAAGTTGTATAAAACGGTTCGTCGCATCGTGGTAGACTCAGGATTCATCATTTATATATTGCTAGCTAATGTACCAAAATAGATAATATCATTATTTCTTCTTATAACCATCAAATGATTAAAAGAAATAAAATATCCATTCATTAGAAATCCAGAACAAAGTTCTTTCTAATATGAAAGGTACATAAAAGCAATAACACAAAATGAAATCCTATAAAATGTCCTCCACTGCAACAGCTGCCTCCTTACAGCATTGCCCATGTAGACTACGATCTTTTCTTTTCTAAGTCGTCGGGTTTCCTGGAACCCTTGCATTTAGAATGCACATACCGCCAGTGGTTCCATATCTACACACCAGGTTCTGGTAGATAATACCACTGACTATGTTTTTACGACAAAAGAAATTTCGTACTTTCTTTGAGAGGATAATCAGACTTCCAGTACCCAGACTGTTTGTTTCGAGAACACTTGCCTCATGGCTTTCTCGTCCCATCTCGTGGTCTAAGTAACTTAGCACCACTGGGTTTCTTTGCTTGCTTTTCCTTTCCCCCGATTTTACCCTTAGGTTCAAAACCTTCGGCATTGGCTACAAGAGCTTGCGATTTCCGTCTCAACTCGTCCAAAATGTCAATCATCTCAAAAAACGTGTTTAAGCGTTTCCTCGAATGACTGGCCTTTATGAGTATCCTCATCGCTTCTTGTCTAGCCGCCTATGTCAATAGGCTCGGGAGGACAAAGCTCACTGAGTACAACCTTGCACTCTTTAACAGTTTGGGTAATGTCTAGATCTCTATTCCAATCATTACATTTAGGGACCAGTGAGTTTAAAATCCTTAAGTATCACATAAAGTGGGTTCAAAGCCATATCCTAATCTATGAGCACATATAACAACAAACAATCGATTTAATCTCCGATATTATCTCCCTCAAATAATATCATTAAACCACTAATCACATCTAAAATCCCATCAGATATGGCAAGCCACGTTGTGTGGACGTTTACCTACCCAAACGATTTAGCAATTAGATTTGCTTCGGTCGTACATCAATTATAGCGTAACTTCGTTGGGAAGAATACTATAAAGCGTACCTAAGTGTAAACCATTACTCAGTACTAAGGTGAGTCGTTTGGGACCGCAACATCACCGCAAGCCACGTTGTGTGGACGTTTACGATAACTCACAATCCTTCACAACTCCCTATAACTGTCTACATCAATTAATCCAAAATCCGTCGATATAGCAAGCCACGTTGTGTGGACGTTTACTACACCAAGAGACTTTTATAATTGACTCACAATTACTTGATTCATTTAATCTTGTAAATCAAGACGCGGAGAATCATAAGTGAAACTCGAAGTTTCTTACCAGTGATTCACCATGCGAACAACCCTATCTCTCATAGAATGAGGGAGCCGAGCAGACAATCAATCTAGTCATCAAATGACACGAAAGTCTCTAATTTGTGTCCTCGACATGACCAAGTGGCTTTGGCTCCATTCCACTCCCCGGGGTGAGAATGAGTCGACTTGAAATCAGTTTCAGAAAGACAAATTAGGCATTGTTTGATAAACTTAATCAATGTTTCTTGTAAAAGGAATTACAAGAATTCTCCTCCAATTACTTGTCTATACGAACTTCAAAAGTCCATAAAAGTCACCAAGAGAACAGCAATGGAGACCATGGCAATGTTTCCATTCCCTCTCCCACTTAGCTTTTTATAACAAAGGGATACGCTATCTAATGCATAATTAAATACACATAAGCATAATAACAAACATACATTTCATGCAAGTACGTACACAAATAATCAAATAATATTGCTCAAGTAAAATTATTTCTCGACTATTCGTACCTTGATGAATTCCTGCATGCTTGTCTTGAGTCTTCATTCTACGTCTTGAATACTTTGCCGAGTGACGGAAAAATTCTTTGATTCTCATATTTAATTTATTTTAAATAAAATCCAATATTCCAATTCAAAATAAATTTGAATCAATCTAATGATTTTAAATAAAATACTCCAATTAAATAAAATCAATTCCATTGATTTCCATATTTAATTCTATTTTAAATAAAATCAAAGATTTTCCAATTCAAAATAAATTTTGAATTAATCTATTGATTTTAAATAAAATACTTAAATTAAATAAAATCAATTTTATTAAAATCCATTGATTTCCATATTTAATTCTATTCTAAATAAAATCCAAGATTTTCCAATCCAAAATAAATTTTGAATTAATCTAATGATTTTAAATAAAATACTCCAATTAAATAAAATCAATACCATTAAAATCCATTGATTTCCATATTTAATTCTATTCTAAATAAAATCCAAGATTTTCCAATTCAAAATAAATTTTGAATTAATCTAATGATTTTAAATAAAATACTTAAATTAAATAAAATCAATATTTTTAATAATTTCTCAATCCTATTTAAATTAGATCTCAAGAATCCTAATCAAAATCGAATTTTGATTCTTCTTAAGACTTCTAATCCATTTGGTATAGGATATCTAGAGAAACTAGGATTTTCTTTCCTAATTTAACTCCCCATCTAATTCCATTATTTAATTCCATAATTAAGAAATCTAATCCAAATAGAATTTGAATTAATTCCAAAATTAAATTAAATTAAATTAGAAAGATTAAATTATTTCCGGAAAGATCGGATTTACCGGGACGAACCGAAACGAATTCTGGTCATCCCAATCGAACCAAGTACAGCACATGCCCAAACGACCCAAGCCATTTCACATGCACATGCACAGCACCATGAATTAATTCACACGTACAGCATCATAAAACATTGGTGTCGGCCCACTTAAGAAAAAGTGTCGGCCGACATTGTTTGTAATATTTCAGCGCGCGTCTTTTTCTTTCGATCGTCTTCTTCGGCGAGGGTGCAACGGCCTAGTCGATCTCCGGCACGTCGTCTCCTCCGACTATCTATGCCATCGACTTGCTGCAACCCACCGCACGAACAGCCCGCGATGATCGCCGAGCTCGACTTCGAAACCGCCAACGCGACCGCCGAGCTTAGCCTCCGGCTGCCGGCGAACCACCACCACTGGTGGCTTACGCCGGCACGCCCAGCAGTCATCGAGCTCCGAGCCTTGGCGCACCAGCAGCCCACGATCCGAAGCCGAAGCCGCGAACCGAAGTCGATGCCGCCAATCGTGACCTTCGAACGCCGCCGCCGGCTGCCGGCGAACCACCACCACTGGTGGCATACGCCGACACGCCCAGCTGCGTTCAGCCTGCTTCCAGCAGCCCGCACAGCCCGCACCGAGCTCTACGGTCGATCGATCCGTTTCGACTTTTCCGAAAAACCCTCGATTTTAATATTTAATTTTTCCGACAAACACAATTCATACGAGAGAGAAAACATAGACGTAGAACAATATATATAGCACAATAATTTAATAAATTAAATTAATTTATGGCTATAAACAACGATAATCGATTATCGAAACAATTAACGAAAAACGTAACCGTACGCTCTGATACCAATTGTTGGAATTCGATCACCCGGAGTTGCCGGAATTGCGGAACATGACAACTCCGATCAAAAACCCTTGGCACGACCGAGGACACGACGCACCCGAAGGCACGCCGCTGCCCCAGCCGAGCCCCCGCGAGCGGGGCTTCGTGCGATCACCGATCGCACATCGATCGGTTGGGGTGGGGCTGCCCAGCAGCCCCCGCGGCGAGTCCGGCGACTCGCCGCCGCCTGGAGGTCGGCCACCTTCACGGTGGGGAGGGGCGGAACCAGCCCGCTCCCTCCGCGATCGATCCAAGATCGATCGCATCCCCTCGGCTCCAGCCGAGGGTTCGATCCTCTCGCCCCGCCGAAACCCTAGCGGGCGATTGGCGTGGTCCGGTGGCTTCGCCACCACCACGCGATCGTCCGTCTACTCCGGGTTCGACCTTTGGATCTTGTTTTTCGATAATTGATTTCAATAAGAATTAAATAGCGGAAATATTTAATTCACCTTTCGATTCGTTGTGCGGAGAAACGAGATCTTATGATGACCTTGAGATCTTCCCATGTATTCCTTGCACTAGCCCGGACGTCGTGTGGGCGACGATCTACCGAACTCCAAGGATCTCCCTCTCTACTTTCTCTCTCTAGAATTGTGATCTTCAAGTTAGGAGAATAGAGAAGACCATGTAGTGCTTTTATAGGCTACGTAGGGGATCTTAAGGAGGTGGAATATTGGGCTTCCAATATTGAAGATTAAATTGAGCCCAATGCTCAAGTCCATTAATCCTTATCAATATTAATTAATTCTATTTTCCACTATAGAAAATTAATTGCACTCCCAATATTATACCATATTATATCAAATAATATTTCTCCGGTAGTATTATTTATTCCGTGTATTTAAGATATAAATATCCATGAATAAAATTAATTTATTGCTAATTAATTTATTCATCTCTTATATCCAAGACTAGTACCATTCAACCTTAATTTTTATGCGGAACGAATCCACCTACAGGGTTTACATAATAATTCCTTATGAACTCATCTCGGGGATATTATCAATACACTTTCCCGTCAAGTATTCACGGCATGTCATATATAAAATATAGTGACCCAACTTAACCGGTAATTAACCCAATAATTAAATCGGTTAATTCCTTTGGTAAATCAAAGTCACTTATATTAAATATACACACCCGCAATAGTATCGGGGATTAAGAATAAAATACACTGAGACTCGAATCGATTATCGCCGGCAATCCTAATCGATGAATCTCAACGATCCGCTCAATACACCAAGTGTACAAGTGTGATAAAATAATTAAGACAAATTATTTTCTCTCTCACACAACGACTATACCGATGGATTGTTCCGTGTCCATCTAGGTCGTGAGCAACTGTTCGATTAAATACGAGTAACCGATAGTATGATCTTCTGTGTGAGCCCGACACACCATACTAACTACAACGTATAGAATCCAGGACTATAATTTGCATATATTTAATTATAAATAATTAAATGCAAATAATTGTTTATTTAATTAAATAGATTAGTGGCAATGGATCGTGAGTTTCCGTTACTTAAATCTAGACATTAAGTACACAACTCCAACTTAAGTCTAGACATTAAGTACACAACTCCAACAGCGTCACTGTGGGCGAACCTACGGCTAACCCTAGCCGAGCCCCCGCCGCAAGGGGGGCTTGCAATCACGCGTGTGATCGCCGGGGATGCACGCGCATCCCCGTGGGGATGTTCGGAACAGCCCCCGGCGGTGATTCCGGCGACTCACCGCCATCACCGGTGGAAGGGGGGTCCGCCAGGCGGACAGCCACGGCGCCAACCCGTGGCTCCCCCAGCGATCGACCCTAGGTCGATCGCATGCCCCGGCTCCAGCCGAGGCTCCTTTCCGTCGCGCACGGCGATCGAGCCCTAGGGCTTCGATCGCCACCCCTCGGCTCCCAGCCGAGGGTGTTCTCAATGTCCGCGGGGATGTCGACCTCGCGGTCCATCCCCATCCGCGGAATCGTTCGTTACCCGGATCTTCGTTCATGTATATATCACGATTTATATATCACATAAAATCATAGAGGGTGTTCATCGATTTTACCTTTGATCTCGTTGTGCGGAGAAATGAGATTGATTTGAAGACCTTCGGACCTTCCTACGTATTCCTTGCGCTAGCTTGAACGTCGTGTGGGCGACGATCCTCCAAGCTTATGGATCTCCTTCTCTCTTCTTTTTCACTCTTGAATTATGATCTTCAAGTTATATGAGAATAGAGAAGACCATGTAGTGCTTTTATAGGCTACGTATGGTATCTAAAGAAGGTGGAATATTGGGCTTCCAATATTAATGATTAAATTGAGCCCAAGCCCAAATCTATTAATCCATTAATATTAATTATATGATTAATTTCACTATATAAATATAATTGCACTCCCAATATTCACCATATTATATAAAATAATATTCTCTCCGGTAGTATTATTTATTCCATGTGTTTAAGATATAAATATCCATGAATAAAATTAATTTATGGTTTAATTAATTTATTCATCTCTTTTATCCGAGACTAGTACCATTCAACTTTAATTATTATGCGGAACAAATCCACTCATGAGGTTTACATAATAATTCCTTATGAACTCATCTCGGGGATATTATCAACTCTTTCGAGGACACATTTTCCCATCAAGAATTCACGGCATGTCATACATAAAATACCGGTACCCAACTTTGCCGGTAATTGATTGGTTATTCTAATCAATCAATTCCTTTGGAAAATCAAAGTCACTAATATTAAATGCACACACCCGCAATAATATCAGGGATTAAGAATAAAATACTCAGAGATTTATATCGATTATCCAAGGCAATCCTAATCGATAGATCTCAAGCGATCCGCTCAATACACCAAGTGTACAAGTATGATAAAAGAATCAAGACCAATTATTTTCTCTCTCATACAACAACTATACCGATGGATTAGTTCTTGTCCATCTAGGTCGTGAGCTACTGTTTGATTATATACGAGTGACTGATAGGATGATCTTCCGTGTGACGACGCACACCATACTAAACACAACGTATATAATCCAGAACCATATTTGCATTTATTTAATTATAAATAATTAAAAGCAAACGATTATTCATTTAAATAGATTAAATACTATGACTGGGAGTTTACGATACTTAAATCTAGACATTAAGTATACAACTCCATCAATCTCCCACTTATACTAATGTCTAGTCATTTCATCCAAACTCCCGACTCACATACCCATCACGTGCTTAATTTGCACTTTCAAAGAAGTGCCTTTTGCATGAGCATTCTAGGCTGTCGTCTCCGAAGTTATCTTGGTGACTACAGCGTCGTCTCACTTGACGATGACTCGTATCAGGTGGTACTTGCTCTATGTGTTATCATCACTATGGACTTATGATTTCTTTCAGTTTGCCATTGCACCGCTATCTTAATAGCCTTTGGTAAACCAAGAATCATATCCAAGTCCAGAGGTTATTCCAAAGCTTTACCACAACTTCCGCTGCCTTAGGCTGCAGTTTGGTTACCCATGGTTGAGTCCGAAAAGCATCGTGATTATCACTCTTCCATTCTAAAGCTTCATTGTTGGAAATCGATATCCCGAAATTAATAAATTTAATTAAATAAATTATCTAATTAATTCCGACCGAAATCCTTTGGAGATCGAATATCCGGAGTTATCAAAGTTGCGGAACAACAACTCCAATCGACTCCCGGTTGCCGGAAACCCGCCACGAACCACCACGAAGGCCGGCTCAACCAAAACCCTAACCGTGGGCGAACCCACGGCTGTTCGATCGAGCCCCCGCGTGTGGCTAGCGGCTGTCCTTGGCAGCCGCCTAGGGCTACTCGTAGCATCCCGTTGAACGTGCCCTAACCCTCGCGGAACAACCCCCATTGAACCCTAGCAGCAGCCCGAGCCGCCGCTGTTCGATCGAGGCGAGCGCACGCCACCGGGCGCGCGCTAGGGTTCTGCCCGTAGCAACCCCGTGCGTGACTCGCATGGCTTGCGAGTCCGCTACGAGAAATCTCGTAGCTCGCTGCCAGCACGCACGAAGCGGCCGCTTGACCCTCCAGGCGGCCGCTTGCCTGGGCAGTCAAGGGTTACGCGCGATCCTTCGCCGCCGGGTCGCTCCAGCCGCGGTGGTCCGGTGATCTTTGATCACCACCACCCAGCTCGACCCCGGTGAGGATCCCGAACCTCGGATCTTGTTCTACGGTATAAACGATTAAAATCATAAAGAGGGTTTTACGATTTACTGTTGGTGATTTAAGTGAAATCACTGTCCATTTAATGTAATTGGAATCATTCAAGGCTTCAGATTAAATCTAGTCAATATAATATAACTTTGGAGAAGTGTGGAGTACACGGTTATATAAGATTGATACGATTTAAGTATTTGGATAGCATAGTAATGCATGTCGAGTGTGATCTCGTGGTTGCATGGTTGCATGGCTAGAAGATGATATTACATCATTAAGATGATGCAAATTCGAAATTGCATGGCTTGCCATGCAAGACAACATGAATAGGTACCAAAGTGAAAGGGTGTCTTCACTAAAAGGTACCTATACATGAATAGGTGCAAAATGAAAAGGTACCTTTTCAAAAGGTAGCTATTCGACCAAGGGGTGCTTAAGTCCAAATGAAAGGGTGTCTAAATACCTATATAAGGAAGTGATATTCATTTGATAAATACACACTTGAAAATACCTACAAACAGAAGAAGCTTTGAAGCAACAAATAAAGCGGAATATTCCATAAGTTGCTCGTGTTCTAAGCCTAAGACTCGAGTGTCGATATTGTCTTATCCTGCGAGGGATTTCGTGATACCCAGGCTTATAGGGTCGAAATACTCTTTAAGGATAACGTGATCAACGTGATTCAATTATCTATCCAAGTCTCCAATCCAGAATTCAAGACCGAAGAACCCAACAATCTTAAAGAGTATTTTCATTTTCTGGAAATATGGAGAATGCTTAGATATGATGTGGCTTGAACAATTTCGATTGAGTAATGCATGAAGACAAGAGAGTGTGCGGGGAAAAACTATAATGAATTGAAGGGCGCGAGTAAATCGAGAGCAAGGCGCGGTACTTAAAAGAACAAGTGCGAACGCTCGTGAAAAAGGTAACACATTTTCAATGTATTAATTATGTATGAAATTTCAAGTAATCTCGATCAGTCGGGGCGCGGTTGTGTTCTGGGCATAAATTGCAACGAGTCTCGACTAGTCAAGACTAAGGTGCGTCCTGGAAAGAAAACGCCGAGTAATTTTGACTGGTAAAGAGCGCGGTGTGTGTTTCGGTTAAGGAACACCAAGGTGTCTCAAAGGTCAAAGTGAGGTGCGTATTTTAAGCATGAAACGCTAAAGAGTCTAGACTGGTTGGTGTCCGTTGTGCAATGCAATTGAGATGAAACGAATATCCGCGAGTTGACTCGAATGATTTGGACATAGTGGTTATACTATGGATATTATGTGCAACATAATTATGTCTCATGAATGAGACATCGAGGCGTACCTTGTAATAGGGTGTACTCGGAGGAAATCAATAATATGGAACCTTGTAAATGAGGCATATTGGCTGGTTGAGACAAGTGTCTCGGATAACTCGTGAATCGCAGGGGCATTGCGACTCGAGGATGCACATAGGCATGCGACCTATGGTGATCTCATCTGTTTTATGTTGAACAGTGTAATGACTTTGACTAAAGTATATAGTTATGAAAATTCAAAGTACTTTGACGTTATAATTAAACGTGGTTCATGAACTGATCACTCATGGAGAAATGTTTATAGATTTGATGAGACGATTAAAAAGAATTTAACTAATCACTTGAAGAAGTGATTAGTTAGTGACTTGGTTGTAAAGTCAGTTATTGGGATGAGTTTAAAGCCAATTTTAATATTCAAATATGGGATACCCAATTCACTTCTGATGATATTAGAACATGAATTCAATGTGGAAAGCCTATATTTGAAATTGAAACAGAAGTATATGTCCCAAAAGTTTGTGTTTGAACCTGCATGTCATAGGTTGAAGTTTATCTTAATAAATCTTTTGAAAAAGTGCAATTGCAGGGCACGATAAAAGGATTTACCTATATGAGTGCGAAGTGTGGCAACTTCGGAGCTGTGGCTAAGCTTTATATGCACTCACGAATGGATAAGGACACATGGCCTATTTTGTGTCGGATTTCCTTATGGAATTGTATTAAACATGTGTGTGTTTTATCTTCATGTATTCAGATGGGTTGAACGGTTCAATCTTTAAGACACCGTGATTCTCGAATATATGTAAAGTATAATTCACTACGATGAAAATTCAATCGTCAAGACATTTTCATCTTACGCACAAGTTTGGTTTTATTTGTTGAATTTGTATGATTCAAGGATTGCACTTAAATGGGGGAGGATTGTTGGTGATTTAAGTGAAATCGCTGTCCATTTAATGTAATTGGAATCATTCAAGGCTTCAGATTAAATCTAGTCAATATAATATAACTTTGGAGAAGTGTGGAGTACACGGTTATATAAAATTGATACGATTTAAGTATTTGGATAGCATAGTAATGCATGTCGAGTGTGATCTCGTGGTTGCATGGTTGCATGGCTAGAAGATGATATTACATCATTAAGATGATGCAAATTCGAAATTGCATGGCTTGCCATGCAAGACAACATGAATAGGTACCAAAGTGAAAGGGTGTCTTCACTAAAAGGTACCTATACATGAATAGGTGCAAAATGAAAAGGTACCTTTTCAAAAGGTAGTTATTCGACCAAGGGGTGCTTAAGTCCAAATGAAAGGGTGTCTAAATACCTATATAAGGAAGTGATATTCATTTGATAAATACACACTTGAAATACCTACAAACATAAGAAGCTTTGAAGCAACAAATAAAGCGGAATATTCCATAAGTTGCTCGTGTTCTAAGCCTAAGACTCGAGTGTCGATATTGTCTTATCCTGCGAGGGATTTCGTGATACCCAGGCTTATAGGGTCGAAATACTCTTTAAGGAAAACGGGTTCAACGTGATTCAATTATCTATCAAAGTCTCCAATCCAGAATTCAAGACCGAAGAACCCAACATTTACCTCGTTCTCGTTGTTCGGAAAAATGAAGAACTCAATTTGATGACCTTGAAGTCTTCCCACGTATTCCTTGCACTAGCTTGAACGTCGGGGTGGGCGACAATCTATCAAGCTTCCATGGATCACCTTCTCTCTCTACTTTTTCTCTCTAGAATTGTGTCTTGAGACTTATGAAAGAAGAGAAGACCATAGGAGTGCTTTTATAGGCTACGTAGGGGACCTTAAGGAGGTGGAATATTGGGCTTCCAATATTAATGATTAAATTGATCCCAACCCCAAATCTATTAATCCATTAATATTAATTATATGATTACTTCCACTATATAAATATAATTGCACTCCCAATATTTACCATATTATATCAAAATTATATTCTCCGGTAGTATTATTTATTCCGCATGTTTAAGATATAAATGTCCATGAATAAATTATATTTATTGCTAATATTATTTATTCATCTCTTTTAATTCCGAGAATAGTATCACTCAACTTTATTATCATGCGGATCATAATCCACTTGCAAGGTTTACATGATAATCCTTATGAGCTCATCTCGAGGACATTATCAACCCTTTTGAGGACATGCTTTCCCGTCAAGAATTCACAGCATGTCATACATAAAATACAGTGACCCAACTTTACCGGTAATTGACCGGTTATTCTAATCAGTCAATTCCTTTGGAAAATCAAAGTCACTAATATTATATGCACACACCCGCAATAATATCAGGGATTAAGAATAGAATACTTAGAGATTTAAATCGATTATCAACGGCAATCCTAATCGATAAATCTCAAGTAGATCCGCTCAATACACCAAGTGTACAAGTATGATAAAATAATCAAGACCAATTATTTCTCACTCATACAACGACTATACCGATAGATTGGTCCTTGTCCATCTAGGTCGTGAGCAACTGTTCAATTATATACGAGTAATCGATAGTATGATCTTCCGTGTGACGACGCACATCATACTAACTACAACGTGTATAATCTAAGACTATGGTTTGCATTAAATGCAAATGATTGTTTATTATTAAATAGGATAAATGCTTTAGACGGAGTTCAGATGTTACTTAAATCTAGACATTAAGTATACAACTCCATCATTCACCTCCCTTTACAAGTGAACACATAGCCTGATATCGACTTACACTGATCCTGATTTGATTAGAGATCTGAGAAATGTAATCCAAAGGAAAAGCTCGTCTGCTTCGTAGTCTAGAACAGTACTTCGAAAGTACTCTTACAGCAGTCGAATATACCTTTCCAGGATTACCTTGATATCCTCCCACTATGCCAACTGCATAGTCGATATCTGGTTCTCGTTTTTTAACATTTCATTTTAAAGCTTTCCACATTCAAAGTGTAGGAAACTGCTTTAACTGCTTCTATCTCCTTTATGTGTTCACAACACATGACTTAGATAGATGCATTCCATTTGAAAGGTAACATACCCTTCTTGGAATTATGCATGTTAAAACGGACCTTAATGGTATAAGATTTCTAAGAGAAGTACAATGTTCTTTTCACAAGATCCTAGATCTTAAGAACATGATCTAACTTCTTCTTTATCTTATACATCGATTCTATCTTAGACAACCATCATTTTATGTCCGATAACACTTTTACATTGTTCCCAATGATAGAATGTTATCACATAAAATTTCCGAGAAACACCACTTTGTTTTCATCACGTTCCCAATACACATCATTCGTTCATGCCTTTTGATGAATCCATGAAATGGATTATCTCATCACTTTGCAAGTACCACGAATTATAACTTTGTTTCAATCCATAAATGGATCAACTAAGCTTGTACTCTAAATAATCTTGTCTCTTAGCAATAATTCTTATCGCTCTCTTAAGAAGACATATTTAGATTTAGTATTGCCCTTCATGTAGATTTAGGGAATGATTTCATGTATACTAGATCCAGAGTTCAACAACTCTTCCAGTCTTATGAACATCTCCGGTTGTCCACAACCTCCCACTACAATGGCGTTCCAGTGTATAAACAGTAATAACAGTAGGTGCAGTCAGTGGTGTACCGCTACTCGGTTCGGCTGGTCTTCAGTCTTTGTCCTTTTTCTCGTTCTAAGGTATCTCGTCACTTTGGGTTTTGTGTTTCATTTCAGTAGTATCTCTCTAAGAACCGGGCGTTAGAACTTATAACGTCCTTCTGGTTCATAGTACTATTGAACACACAACTTTTGTTCTTCTAGGATATTTTTCAACCACATCGAATGTGTCGTTGTATTTCATAAATATTCATAGAACATAGGTAGTACCGATTAACTCTTTCTTTTACCATTCCATTGAAGATCTATTTCTTATATATACACCATGTCTACACTTGAAGTGTATGGTGTAATCATTTGGAATCTATTTCCAACTACTGATTATGCTATGTCTTCAGACAGGTAATAGCCTCCGTGATTAGATCACAGGCTACTTATGAATATACTTTGATAGCTCTCTTCCACTATAGCTTGTGTCCATTGACTTGTCAAAACACTTGCTTTTGTGGTATATCAAGTATTCCAATCCATACTTAGAGTATTCTGATGGAGTTGTATTCTAAATGTCTAGTTTAGTGCAAATACGGAACTCCTTATCTATACCTTAATTCGAGATATGATTCAAGCATGATTGCATTTAATGCAATAGTCCTTGATGTATAAGTTGTAGACAGTATGGCGTGAGGAGACACGCGGAAGATCATACTATCGGTTACTCGTATACTATCGAACAGTAGCTCACGGCTTAGATGGACAGGGACAATCCATCGGTACGTCGTAGTGTGACTGGAAGATAGTCGGTCTTGACTATCATGTTACACTCGTACACTTGGTGTATTGAGCAGGACCACGGGAGGGCGTTCGATTTATACTAATCACAGTAATCGAACTAGACCTCAGATATTACGGATATACGAATTCCTAATCCCTATATAATTATAGGTGCGTGTGTCCAGTTCTCGGTTCTTTGACTTACTAGTGAGTGAGACTAATTGATTAGTCAATATTCTCGGTAAATTGGGAATCAGAATTGTACACACGGCATGCTATAGATTATAGACAGGAAACCGTGTCCCATTTATTGGGTTGATGATGTCCCCGAGATGAGCTCATAAAGTTTATCATGTAAACCCTGCAGGTGGATTCGTTCCACATGATAATAAGGATGAGTGGTACTAGTCTCGGATAACAAGAAACGAGTTCATTTAATTATTAGAAATTAAAGTTAATTCGTGGACATACGATATCTTAAACACGGGGAAAGTCGTATATGTAATTCGGCGGAATTATTATTGTTGAAATAATATAAATTAATTATTGGGAATTCAATTATAATTTTATAGTGGAATTAATTATAATTAAAATTGTGGAATTTAATTAAGGTTTGCCTTTTAGGACGCCGAGTTAATTAAATTGCAATTTAGCCTAATAATTAATTTTCATAAGGTCCCTGGTGTAGCTCTATAAATACCTCACCATCTCTTTCTCTAAACCTAAGAAACGCCGCTATTTTATTTTTGCGGAGAAAAATAAATTGTTTGCGCAATTATTTTTCTGTAAAAATAAATAGATTAGCGATGTTATCATTTTTTCTGGAGAAATTAATTGCTAGCGCAATTATATTTCTGAAACAGAAGATCAAAAACCTACCGCTATAATTAATTCTGCAGATAAGATAAATTTGCTTGCGCAATTAATTTTCCTCTGCTTAATTAATTCAGATTAGCGCAGTAATAATTCTGTAGAAATAATTTTGCTTGCGCAAATATATTTCTGAGACAGAGGATATTATTCCTACGGTGGGTTCAAGAGAGAAAGGAGAAGAGGAAGGTTCAGCGGATCGTTGCCCACTCAACGGCTGAATGTCGGGGATAGAGACATACACCGGAAGGCTTAGTGGTCTCAACAATTCGGCTTCTCCGAATCACGCGACAAAGGTATGAGATCGAACCCTAATTCCGCAAATATTCGATCTCTTATTTCGTTGAAAATACATCGGATCTAAGATCGAGTTACGGGTGTCGTGGATCGTGTTCCTCGACTACTGGGGGTTCAAGGACCTTCGGATCGATAGTCGGAAGAGGAAAAATGGACCGGAAACGAGCCCGGAACAGCAACGTCGCGTTGCTGTTCGCGGACAAACGGCGCCCGCTGGAGGGCAAACGGCGGTCGTCGTTTGCAGCTCCTCCAGCGACCGCTGGTCTGCAATCGGCGGGCGCTGATTGAGGCAGACCAGCCCCCGTTTCGCGCGGTTGTCCTCTGGGGCGATGGCTGGGCGTGATTCGGGATACGGGCTGTCACGTGAACGAAGTAGCGACACCGGAGATCGACTGAGAGCGTTCGGATGTTCGAGCAATCGAACGAACGCATCCCGGGTAGTCGATTTCCAACATATTCATCAAATGAAGTACTCGTACCTTTCTTGTCTGAGTAGACATATGTCTACATATCAATGTTTAATCAATTTCAATACTTGTCCGGATTCTTTATCCTTTATCCAGAAAGGTTTGCTTAGTCGTATTTTCTTCCAAATTCAATTATTAGGTTGGAAGGTCCACTCCTTCAACTTAATTGATCAAATCAATTTTCAACCTTTGAATCTTATTTGAATAAATACTACTTAGCATAGAATTCAGAAGTATAATGATTTAAAGAAATATCTCTAATAAGTAAAACGAATTATACTACGGTTTGTTGCATCGTGGAGACTTAGGATTCATCATTCACATATTGCTAACACTATGGGAAAATGTCTATAGACACCGGGCATTGACCGGTGTTAAAAAAAAAATTGTCTGGTGTCTTTGTGCGTGGTGTTAAAGATCAGGTATGTTTTAACACCGGTCAGTGACCGGTGTTAAAAATAATTTATAACACCGAGTTTTGTGATCTGGACCGGTATCTATATTATTAAAGACATCAGTCAGTTTCATGAAAACTAGCAAAATAAACCGGTGTGAAAAGTAATAACACCGGTCTTTTTTTCTTATATGACCGGTGTTGTTGATAATAATAAAAATAAAAAAAATATAATTTTATAAATTGCCAATAATTAAATTTATATTAAATTCTTAGAATTCAAATCTAATATTCAAAATACCCAAATCTTCAAATCCTTACAATTTTCATGGACTCCAAACACAATAATCAAAATACTAAGCTATGTGGACTTTCATGATGGACTTTCATTCTTTGTTTCCCTCCCTGGACTTCCTTGTGGACTCTTTGATTCATCAGCACTATACACTGATTCGGTATCAAAAGGCATCAGCAAAGAGCTTTTCAGATGTGGTAGCATTCGGCATCAAGTCAGTTGATAAGCTATGGGTTGGTAATGAAGTTTCTTTGTGATCCGAAGTTGACTTTGCATTCTCAGGAACAGTAACATCAAAAGAAAACCCTGTAAAAGATTAAACATAAACCATGTCAGGATTTTTTTTTACACAGCTGGGGGTGGGCAGATAGGTAAATGAGACTTCTGGGTTAACATGACCACCACATGTTTGTAGTGAGTGCCAAAGTTAGAAATCTATTTATGGACAACAGTGATTGAGGATTCAAGGAGGGTTAATTTAACGTTTATAAAAGGAGATGGCTAACCTTCATCTTCAAATTTGTCCCAGTCTTCATCCTATATCGCTGCTACCTTTGGAATCCCAGGTTTCCAACCTTAAGAGATAAAAATTATAATCACATATTTACTTTTCGGAGAATCCAAACACAATACACTAACAATACAATTCAAATTGCTCTAACCATAACTACACCCAACACTATGGCTAGTTTTTGTAATAATCTCAAAATTTTCACTCGTAATCAATCAAACAAACAAAAAGAGAAAGTGGGATTCATGTGAAATTACTTGCTTTCACGAACTGCTGCGTCTTCAATAGTTAATTTGGAATGAATTTCTGCAACTTGCTTATATTTATCCTGATATTTCTTCTCTAGTGACTCAGCCTAGAAATTAAGTTGTACTTTTCTTAAAAATTAATTGAAAATCTCTTCTCCACAAATTAAATGGAATTGAATACAAAATCATACAACCTAAACCTCAAATCATACCTCAGACTTGTCTGCTCTAGCCCTTTCTGTAATTTCATTAAGTCGATTATCACATCTACTTTTATACAACACCTGAAAAGTAAAATTAATAAAGGGCCATATCAGTTAAACAAAAATCAAGATCAATCCTGTTTTATTTATGATGGAAATTAAGTTAAAAAAAGTACAGTAACTCACAAGGTCTTGCATTTTTGTTCGGTAGAATTCAAGTTTCTCTCTGGAATCCAAAATAATCTTCTTGTTTTCAACTTAGCATTCATTAAAAAATAAAGTTTGATTAACAAAGGCTGACAACAGTTGCTACATCATAAAAATTCAAAAGACTGAGATTATTAAGGACTGAACAAAAATGTTGTGATTTATTAAGGACTGAGATTTAAATGTAACTAGGGAAGGTAATACCACTTCAGTGGTTTCCGCTGCCCACTAATACTTAGTTTCCAATGATAACAAATTGCAAGAAAATATCAAAGCACACATGAAGGCCCATGGAAATGAAGTGAAATCGTTCCATCTTAGATACCAAAATAGGCAACGAAAAACTGACTAGCCGCTGAGGGATGTTTATCCATAACTTAAATTGCAGCAGAAAAAAAAAATAACTTAGCGAAGGTTTACCCATATCCACCTTATCGTCTACATACAAACAAGAAAATTGTATATTTACAAGAAACTGTATATTTACAACAAATATAAAATAGAAACAAAAGGCTCTGCACCCATTTAAGCATGAAAATTGTGTATTTACAAAAAATAAAATCGGCAACAAAAAGCAATGGAGGAAATTTTCGCCCAGTTAAGAAACCCCAATCAAGAATAGATACAACAATAAACACCGCATATACGCAATGCACTTGATTATTTTTACTGTAAAAAGTAATAGGGAGAGGGAGACGGTGAAAGTGAAAGTGAAAGTGAGCTTGCCTCCATCGCAATTCTGAGAATGTAAACACGTAGAAATCTGCCTACTGTTTGACGAGCGAGTCAAGATTCTTTCATGCCAAATTGCAACTTTTGTTCGGTTGTACCTTGGGCTTATGATGAGCAGTGCCTCCTTCCCTCTGAGACTCGACCCTTCTGAGAGTACAATCACCAAAGCCAGTCGAAATCCTTTCAAAGAAATCGCCCGAGAAGCTTCGGCTCCCACACCCGACAGATTTGGATATCGACACCTTAGGGCTCATCCCAATCCCATTCTCATCCAAGATACGATTGATGTTGCTGCTATTAGGGTTACCTCTCCTCGGGGTCCCGATCGATTTGCTCCTCTTGAAAACCGACGCCGCTGAATCCGAGCCGCCCGCCGCCGTCGCGCTCTATTTCTCCTTCTTCCGGTACCGTACGCCGACACGAAGGGGGAAAGCCTCGATTTTCTCGCGGAAGGGTGCTGGGGGAAGGGGTGTTAAAATGAGGAGTGGGGGAAAATGGGTTATGTTAAAATGAGTGGGAGAAAAATCCCTCTTTAACTAAAAAACAATAGTAGTTTTTTTAACACCGGTCTTGGCTAATTGGATCGATGTTATAAAAACTAATATACAGTAGAAACTCTATATAGTAATACTCAATAAACTCCCTATAATAATAAAAAATTCAGGTCCCTCGGGACCAGTTATAAATAGGAATAAACTCCACATTGTCATAAGTCATACAATTTTCAAGTCCCACCTTAAGGATTTATACCTCTATATAAGAATAAATGATTAATATATAATAAAAATATTTATTAATAATATTTTTATTTATCAAAATCAATAACATGTTTAAAATAACTTAAAATGTTTATCAAAATCAATGACATATAGTATATAATCAATGTTTATAGTAATTAGATTCATTAGTATTTTATTTAATATATATGTTAAATACAATTTATATATATATATATGGTCAAATATACTTAGTCAAAACTATTAAATTGGTTAAGTTCAATATATTTTATTTTTATATTTATATTATTTTTTATACGAAAAAAATTATTTTTATTTTGTAAAACTCTATATAAGAATAACTCTTTATAGTAATAATTTTTCACGGTCCCAACGATATGACTGTATGGAGTTTCTACTGTATTTATTAAAAAAATAGAAATAGTATTAACATCGGTCGAAAGCAAAAACGGTGTTATAATTAAAAATTGAAATTTGAAATGAAACATTTAACACCAATTTCTACAAAACCCGGCGTTAAAAAAGTTTAACCTCCTCTTTTTCTGCGACCGGTGTTATTAACATTTTTAACACCGTTCCCAAAGACGCCCGGTGTCTATGAACTGGTGTCTATGAGACATTTTCCCATAGTGTAACTAATGTACCAGAATAGATAATATCATAATTTCTTCTCAATAATCATCAAATGATTAAAAGAAATAAATATCCATTCATTAATAGAAAACCAGAACATAGTTCTTTCTAAAATATAAGGGTACATAAAAGCAATAACTTTGAAATAAAATCCTATAGCTACAAGCAGATAAATGTCTTCCACTGCAACAGCTGCCTCCTCTACAGCTTTGCCCATGTAGACTCGAACTCTTCTTATTTAAGGCGCAGGGTTTTCTGGAACCCCTGCATTTAAAATGCACATACCGTCAGTGGTTCCATATCTACACACCAGAATTCTGGTAGATAATACCGCTGACTATGTTTTAATGACTAAAGAAGAATTCGTACCTTTGAGAGGACAATCAGACCTCCAGTGTCCAGACTTCTTGCATCAGAAGCACTTTCCCTTAGGCTTGCTGGTCCCTTCACGCGGTGCTTGCCTCTTGGCACCACTGGGTTTCCAGACTTGCTTCCTTTTCTTCCCTCTACCTCCATTAGCCTTAAAGCCTTTGGACTTAGTAGTTACAAGAGCTTGAGACTTGCCCTTCTTGTAGATCCCCTCCGCCGCTGTCAGTTCAGTCAGGAGTTCCGCTAGAGAATAAGATAGTTTACCCATATTATAGCTCATGCGGAACTGCTCAAAACCAGAGGCCAGAGATTGGAGTATGATGTCGACTTGCGTCTCTCCATCAATTTGAGCTCCGAGGATCTCCAACTCATTCAACAACCCCATCATCTTAAGAACGTGCTCCCCAACGGGCGTTCCTTCAGACTGAGTAGTTGTCATAAGGACTCTCATTGCATCTTGCCTAGCCGCACGGTCTTGATGCCCAAACATCTCTTTGAGGTTAAACAGCATATCATAGGCGGAGTCCATCGACTGATGCTGGTTTTGGAGTACATTTGACATGGAAGCCAAAATATAGCACCTAGCTATCTCATCAGCCTTTTTCCACCTCCTATATGCCGTTCGATCCTCATCAGTTGAGGCATTCGTGGGCTCAGCAGGGCATTGATCATGAAGTACAAACTTGTACTCCTCAGAAATTAGGACAATGTCCAGATTTCTCCTCCAATCAATATAATTGGGGCCAGTGAGTTTATTCTCCTTGAGTATCACAGAAAGTGGGTTCATAGCTATTCTCTAAACCTATAAGCACATAAACAAATAATCAATTTAATCTCCGATATTATCTCCCTCAAATAATATCATTAAACTACTAATCACATCTAAAATCCCATCATATATGGCAAGCCACGTTGTGTGGACGTTTACCTATCGAAACGATTTTGTAATTAGATTTACTTTGGTCGTACATCAATTATAGCGTTACTTCGTTGGGAAGGATACTATAACGCGTACCTAAGTGTAAACCATTACTTAGTACTAAGGTGAATCGTTTGGAATCGCTACATTACCGCAAGCCACGTTGTGTGGACGTTTACGATAACTCACAATCCTTCACAATTCCCTATAATTGTCTACATCAATTATTCCAAAATCCCATTTAGTATAGCAAGCCACGTTGTGTGGACGTTTACTGCACCAAAACGATTTTTATAATTTACTCCCAATTACTCGAGACATTTAATCTTGCGAATCAAGACGTGGTAAATCATAAGTGAAAATCGAAGTTTCTTACCAGTGATTCACCATGCGAGCGACCCTATCTCTCATAGAATGAGGGAGCCGAGCAGACAATCGATCCAAAGATACGAAAGTCTCTAATTTGTGTCATCCACATGACCAAGTGGCTTTGGCTCCATTCCACTCCCCAGGGTGAGAATGAGTCGACTTGAAGTCAGTTTCAGAAAGACAAATTAGACATTGTTTGATAAACTTAATCAATGTCTCTTGTAAAAGGAATTACAAGAATTCTCCTTCAATGACTTGTCTAGATGAACTTCAAAAGCTCATAAAAGTCACCAAGAGAACAACAATGGAGACCATGGGTATTGTTTCCAATCCCTCTCCCACTTAGTTTTTTACAATAAAGGGATACGCTATCTAATGCATAATTAAATACACATAAGCATGCATACATGAAATTAAAGCACATAAATATTATCACATAGTCAAAATAATACTAGAATATTATTTTCCGACTATTATGGCTTTATTCCATCCTTGTACGCATCTTCTAGTCTTTAGTTTTCGTTCTTGATTGCTTCATGTGACGAGAATATTAATCTCAATATTTAAATCAATTTATTTTTAATAAATCCAAAAGATACTTAATTCGAAAATTAAGTCAATCGAATAAATCAAAAATAAAATTAAATATCATTAATATTTTTATTTATTTATTTTCCTTTCTAATTCTATTAAATCTCTAGAATCCTATCCAAGTCAAACTTGGAATATTCTAGAAGACTTCCATAATAGAATAAGGAAATAAATTAGGACTCTTCTACTTTCTTAATTAATTAATTTCCATGTCCATGAAAATTCCCATAATATAGGAATAATCAATTAGGAAATAAATTAATTCCAAATTAATTCTCTTCCTTATCCACGAGAGTTCCCATAAATAAGAACACTCAATAAGGAATAAATTAATTACAATTTAATTCTTTTCCTATTCCATGAGAGTTCCTAATAATAAGAACACTCCAAATAGGAAAACCGAATTAAATTAGGAAAGTAAATCTCGGTAAGAGTAGCACGGGGTGGGGATCCCCGCACCACCCCCACCGATCGATCGGCCAAGGAGGAGGAGCGCCGCCGCCGCCACCTCAGCCGGCCAGCCACCACCCGCCGGCGGCAGCCCACAGCCGAGGGCGCGTCGCCCCCTTCTTCCCATCGATCGCATGGGGTCGATCATGGGGATGATCGGCCCCGGTCCTTCCCTCTCATCGTCTCCTTCGTCACACTTCGTTCTCCGGCGATCGTCTCAACATCGAACCAACGTAAAATTAAATTACAAATTTAAATTACAATTCCGGTATCGATTCTATACATGAAATCGATCCTATACACTTTCCGAAAAACATAGAACAATAATAATAAATCCTAAATTTGGTCAACCCCCGATTTTTACTATTACAAGCATTCATCCACACAAAACGAATCTCGACATGTCCGAGAGTTTAATAAAAATTATGACAATAATTAACAAATAATTAACAAGCCATAATAGTCGGAATCCCTGCAAGGTAGAACACAAAATCGAACATATACATGAACTAGAACCAACGCTCTGATACCAATTGTTAGAAATCGATATTCCGGGGTTAACGGAATTGCGGAATACATAACCCCGACCGAAATCCCATCGCCGGAAAACACGCGAACCACCGTACGAGGCCAGAGCTCGACCGGAGCGTCACCGTGGTCGAACCCACGGCTAACCCTAGCCGAGCCCCCGCCGCAAGGGGGGCTCGCGATCACGCGTGTGATCGCCGGGGATGCACGCGCATCCCCGTGGGGCTGTTCGACGGAAGGGGGATCCGCCCGGCGGACAGCCACGGCGCCAGCCCGTGGCTCCCCCATGCGATCGACCCTAGGTCGATCGCATGCCCCGGCTCCAGCCGGGGCTCCTTGCCGTCGCGCACGGCGATCGAGCCCTAGGGCTTCGATCACCACCCCTCGGCTCCCAGCCGAGGGTGTTCTCGATGTCCGCGGGGATGTCGACCTCGCGGTCCATCCCCATCCGCAGAATCGTTCGATACCCGGATCTTCGTTCATGTATATATCACGATTTATATATCACATAAAATCATAGAGGGTGTTCATCGATTTTACCTTTGATCTCGTTGTGCGGAGAAACGAGATTGATTTGAAGACCTTCGGACCTTCCTACGTATTCCTTGCACTAGCTTGAACGTCGTGTGGGTGAAGATCCTCCAAGCTTATGGATATCCTTCTCTCTTCTTTTTCTCTCTTCAATTATGATCTTCAAGTTATATGAGAATAGAGAAGACCATGTAGTGCTTTTATAGGCTACGTAGGGGATCTAAAGGAGGTGGAATATTGGGCTTCCAATATTAATGATTAAATTGAGCCCAAGCCCAAGCCCAAATCTATTAATCCATTAATATTAATTATATGATTAATTCCACTATTTAAATATAATTGCACTCCCAATATTCACCATATTATATCAAATAATATTCTCTTCGGTAGTATTATTTATTTCATGTGTTTAAGATATAAATATCCATGAATAAAATTAATTTATTGCTTAATTAATTTATTCATCTCTTTTATCCGAGACTAGTACCATTCAACTTTAATTATTATGCGGAACAAATCCACTCATGAGGTTTACATAATAATTTCTTATGAACTCATCTCGGGGATATTATCAACCCTTTCGAGGACACATTTTCCCATCAAGAATTCAAGGCATGTCATACATAAAATACCGTGACCCAACTTTGCCGGTAATTGATCGGTTATTCTAATCAATCAATTCCTTTGGAAAATCAAAGTCACTAATATTAAATGCACACACCCGCAATAATATCAAGGATTAAGAATAAAATACTCAGAGATTTAAATCGATTATCCAAGGCAATTCTAATCGATAAATCTCAAGCGATCCGCTCAATACACCAAGTGTACAAGTATGATAAAATAATCAAGACCAATTATTTTCTCTCTCATACAACGACTATACCGATGGATTAGTTCTTGTCCATCTAGGTCGTTAGCTACTGTTTGATTATATACGAGTGACTGATAGTATGATCTTCCGTGTGACGACGCACACCATACTAAATACAACGTATATAATCCAGAACCATATTTGCATTTATATAATTATAAATAATTAAAAGCAAACGATTATTCATTTAAATAGATTAAATACTATGACCGGGAGTTTACGATACTTAAATCTAGACATTAAGTATACAACTCCATCAGTTGGCTCCCTCATATTTTATGAGAGATATGGCTTCAATTGCATGATAATATCGCTGGTTAGAAAACTTCAATTTTTCACTTACGATTTATCACGTTTTGACATTGAGATAATTTTGAATGGGAAATTTGAATGAGACTCAATTATTGGGAATAATTGAATTTTCCAAAGTTCAAAGAAGATGTGAAGAACGGAGTTGGTTCATCTTCAGGTATTAATGATATAGACATTAAACTTCACAAATTCTACTTCTTGGGTAATGGATGCCAAATGTGGTTCTCACATTTGTATGTGGAGGAACTACATGGAAGTGTAAGTTTGGTGAGTAGAGATGTCGATCTACGGGCAAGAAATGAAGCGAATGTCGCTGCATTAGCCGCATGATCATATGATGTTTTTTTGCCTTAGGGCCTTGTTTTAGTATTATAACTATGTAATTTCGTACCTTCAATAAACAATGAATATTGATTCAGTATTGGATACTGATGAATTAGTTTTCACTATTAAATAGTTTGGTAACTATTTTAATTGTGACTTATTCTTTGTTTTGGTACGATTATTATATTGTTTATGTATACTTTAAACTTGACAAATCATATATAACATTAACACTAAAAGCCGAATCGAATAAGTCTCAATGAGACATAACTATAACATTGTTGATTAGGTCAAATCATCATCTAAATATGTAACGAACTTCTTTTAGAATTCATTCTAGAATCATTTGACTTGGAGTCATTTGATACATGTGGATGATGTGTGATGGACAAGATAACAATGTCATCTTTCTTGGAGAAAGGAGAACATGTGAGTGATTTATTAGGGATGATCCATACTGATGTATGTGGAACCTATCAGTTCACAAGCACATGAAGGTTATGTTTCGGAAAAGAGAAAACAAAGTATATTAGATATAGTTCGACCATTCGATGAGAGGTCTAAATGAACTACTGGTCTCTTTTGGGAACACACAATTCTAGACTTCAACTTATACACTGAATAGGACGCTGTCAAAAGCTGTTGATAAGACATCATACTTAGGTATGGAAAGGGAGGGTCCCTAAATTGTTTTCATCAAGATTTGAGGTTCTAAAAGCTTCTCTGACGAGATTTATCTCTATAGAGATTGAACTCAATTGGGATAAATGTTTCTTTATGGTATCCATAAGAAACTCGAGGGTACAACTTCTACGATCTATCTGAGAACAATATTTTGTTGCTCGATATAGTGATTTTCTTGAAAAAGAGTAATCTTTCCTAGAAACTCAGTGGGAGCTCAGTTGACTCGAACGAGGTTCAAGTAGAACAAACTGATATGGATACTTAAGACTTGGTCGAGAGTACTCCAGTGGTTTTAGAAACCACACCTAACCCTCGAAGGTCCGGAAGGATTAGAACTCAACCTGACAGATACTTAGGTATTCTGACAAACGAGAACTGTGAAGTCATGCTTTTAGAAAGCAATGAACCTTCGACCTATATCCAAGCTGTGACGAGTCCAAATTCCAAGAAATGGTAGGGTGCCATGAAATCCGAAATAGAATCAATGTCTGAAAATCAAGTTTGGAACTTGGTCGATTTGCCTAAAGGGGCTAGGCCCATTGGATGCAAATGGATTTACAAGATAAAAACAGACATGGATGGAAAACCTAGTGTTTTCAAAGTAAGGTTGGTGGCAAAATGATTTAATCAAATTCACAAAGTGGATTATGATGAAACCTTTTCACCAGTTGCTATGATCAAATCCATTCGGATTCTCTTAGCCATTGCTGCTCATTATGATTATGAGATATGGCAAATGGATGTTAAAACCGCCTTCTTCAATGGGATTCTAGAAGAGGATGTGTTTATGACACAACCAGAGGGTTTTATCTATCCTAATCAGGCTGAGAGAGTATGCAAACTTAATAGATCTTAATGGATTAAAGCAAGCAACTCGGAGTTGGAATCTTCAGTTCAATGAATCCATATCGGGATTTGGATTTCAGAGGAACTCGAAAGAGTCTTGTTTTACAAGAAGATCAGTGGGAGTTACGTTGTATTCATTGTGTTGTATGTCGATGACATACTCCTTATTGGAAACAATATTTCTAAGCTTAATTTTGTTAAAGAATGGCTTGGAAGATGTTTTTTAATGAAGGATCTTGGAGAAGCACAGTAAATATTGGGCATCAAGATCTGTCGGAACAGATCGAAAAAGATGTTTGAACTTAGTCAAGTGACCTATATTGATAAGGCGGTTGATAAGCTCAGAATGAAAGACGCCAAAAGGGGTCTCATTCCAATGAGTCATGGCACATCACTTAGCAAGAAGCAAGGCCCTACGATACTTGATGAGCAAAAGAGGATTTAAAACATTCCTTATGCTTCGACAATAGGGTCTATAATGTACGCCATGATATGTACACGACTGGACGTATCGTATGCTTTGAGCATGACGATTCGGTTTCAAGGAAACCCAGGTGAGGCGCATTAGACTGCGGCCAAGAATATTCTTATGTACCTTAGATGGACTAAAAAATATTTTGTTGTCTTTGGAAGACAAAAAGAGTTGATATTAACAAGCTGTTTGAATGCTAACTTCAAAACAGACTAAGATTATTTCCGATTTTAATCTGGTTATATCTTTTGTCTGGTTAGAGATGATATTTGCTGGAATAGTTCCATGCAATGCAATATAGCTGATTAAACTACAGAAGCTGAACACAGTATTGCATTGGATGCAGTAATGTTAGCAGTTAGGATTTGAAAGTTCTTGAATGAACTAGGTGGCGTAACTAGCTCAGCCCATCCGATAGTTCTCTATTTATAGTAGAGTTATCGCGCAAGCCAATGAGCCAGGAAGCACCACAAGTCTAAAACTGGTTCTCAGGAAGTTCCACATTATTTGGGAGATATTTTTGTGGAGACATCGAGATAATAAAGTTGCAACTTTTGGTAAGGTTGCAAACCCGCTTTCTAAACCTCTCCAGCAGTTTAAGCTTGAGGCTTTCACGACTGCAATAGATATCAGACATCTTAGAGATGGGTTGTGATTTCTATTACTGTATTAGATACTTTTGGAGATTTGGTAAACATTCACTCATATGTATAATACATATTTCTTCATATAAATATGGTTTAATTTATATGAATTGTCCAAATGATTAAGTGATATCAATTGGGTTATGAGGTCGACTTACCGCATAATGAAGTCCCAATGGTTGAACTGATATACTTAAATCATATAGTTGTTCCTGATTCGTATAATCGAGTACGGACAAACGATAATACAATGAACTAGTTTGTAATGTGTACTATAGCGCCGCTTCATGGGCTAGTGATGTGGGACATCAAGTACAATTATATAGATATTAGATGGGAGCTAATGATCGAACAGACCCGACTAGAATAGTATTTAAGATTTCGAGTCATAATACTATTTCATTGACTGTCAAGCAATTTCTTCTAACCTGAGTAGTCCAGAGTGATTCCATTGTGAAATGGTGTACTTTGATACAAGTAAACGTCTTTCGTAAAAGGAGGTTATAAAACTTGTTATTGGGTATATCAGGAAGCAAGTGGGAGAGCTTGGATTGACAAAATGTGATTGTCCTCCATTTTATAATGGGATACATGTCTTACCGGCCACTTGGAGAGTCGAGACTGTGGAAAATACGTGGCCACGTCCAGATTCGTATCATAGTGATAAACCTGGTTTTACAGTCTGTCTCATAGTCCAAGAAAGGTTTGAACCGATTGAGGATGACTCAAGTCTTGCCTCAAGTTCAAACTTAGACATAAAGTGACAACAGGAAATTGGCAGCACACTGGCTCTGAAGGCCAAGTGGGAGATTGTTGGGATATGTCCTTCGATCCTACGTGTGCAATCGATAAAGTCATAAGGTCGTCTATGGATGTTAAATGATTAGTCGATAATATTAATTGTTGGGAACAATATAATATTAATCAATAATCAAACCTACAGGGTTACACACGGACTCGATGTTGATATACGTTGCTTGATAATAATATTGATTTAGAATCAATACATGTGGATTTTACGTGCATGGGATGCATTGCATGGCTTGCATGGATGCATGACACATAGTGTGAAATGGCATGCCACACAAGCTAGTGGGACCACGTCTAATGCCATTTGGCATAATGATGTGGAATTGACCTTTCATATTCACCATGATCACCCCATTATGTGTATGGTTATTACACACTTATGGTGGGGGTTACAAGGGAATTAAAGGGGGATGATTGAGTATGAAAATCA
Source organism: Euphrasia confusa (assembly GCA_954870475.1). Taxonomy (NCBI): domain Eukaryota; kingdom Viridiplantae; phylum Streptophyta; class Magnoliopsida; order Lamiales; family Orobanchaceae; genus Euphrasia; species Euphrasia confusa. The sequence goes on from OX940958.1 coordinate 10,236,682, forward strand.
GATTTTCATGTCTCATTCTTGGGCTAAGACCACTAATTTCGAAATCCACACAAACAATAGAGAGAAGAGAGTGTTCTTGGAGAACCGACTCAAGCAAGCAAAGTATTCGACATCCGGGTTCGTGTGCAACACGTAGAGGCCGGGCCATTTGTGCGGCTTCAACATCGGGCGATCCAAAGGAGTAACGAGGTCATTCACAAGGAGAGCATTTCTTGGCTGATCCATTAAGGTGGTTCAATCGACTCAACACCACCTTAATCAACATCAACGAGCCACGTTACACCGGTTGTAAGTGTTCTCGTTAATCCTTATATATACATATATACATATATAATGGATATATATATATATACATATATATATGTTTATATGTGTTCTTATACACATCATGTGTGCACTAATATCCAAGCATGATAGATTTATATGCTTTACACGCTTCCGCACACACGGTATATCGATCGGATCGGTATACCGGTACCCACACCAACAGCCTTCAGGGCTTTGGACTTGGTAGCTATAAATGCTTAAGACTTGCCCTTCTTGTAGATCCCCTCCGCCGACTTCAGTTCAGTCAGGAGTTCCGCCAGAGAATAAGATAGTTTACCCATATTATAACTCATACGGAACTGCTCAAAACCGGGGGCCAGAGACTGCAGAATGATGTCGACTTGCGTCACACCATCTATCTGAGCTCCTAGGATCTCCAATTCATTCAACAAACTTATCATCTTAAGAACATGCTCCCCAACGGGTGTTCCTTCAGACTGAGTAGTTGACATGAGGACTCTCATAGCTTCTTGCCTAGCCGCACGATCTGGATGCCCAAACATCTCCTTGAGGTTTAGCAACATGTCATAGGCGGTGTCCATCAACTCATGTTGGGTTTGGAGTACATTTGACATTGAAGCCAAAATATATCACCTAGCCATTTCATCAGCCTTTGTCCACCTTCTATATGCCGCTCTATCCTCATCAGTTGAGGCATTCGTGGGCACAACAGGGCAATTATCATGAAGTACAAATTTGTACTCCTCAGCAGTCAGGACAATGTCCAGATTTCTCCTCCAATCAATGTAATTGGGGCCAGTGACTTTATTCTCCTTGAGTATCACAGAAAGTGGATTCATAGCTATTCTCTAAACCTATAAGCACATTTAAACAAACAATCAATTTAATCTCCGATATTATCTCCCTCAAATAATATCATTAAATCACTAATCACATCTAAAATCCCATCAGATATGGTAAGCCACGATAGTGTGGACGTTTACCTACCCAAATGATTTAGTAATTAGATTTGCTTTGGTCGTACATCATCAATAGCGTTACTTCGATGGGAAGAATATTATGAAGCGTACCTAAGTGTAAACCATTACTCAGTACTAAGAAGTTCGTTTGAAATTTGCATGTCACCGCAAGCCACGATAGTGTGGACGTTTACGTTAAAACACGTTTCCTTCACTCCCTCCTATAACTGTCTACATCAATTAATCCAAAATCTCATTCAATGCAGCAAGCCACGATAATGTGGACGTTTACTACACCAAAAGATTTTTATAATTGACTCCCAATTACTTGATCCATTTGATCTTGTTAATCAAGACGCGGAGAATCATAAGTGAAACTCGAAGTTTCTAACCAGTGATTCACCATGCGAACAGCCCTATCTCTCATAGAATGAGGGAGCCGAGCAGACAATCGACCCACTTCAAGAAATAGTACGAAAGTCTCTAATTTGTGTCATTCACATGACTTGGCCTTGGCTCCATTCCACTCCTCGGGGTGAGAATGAGTCGACTTGAAATCAGTTTCAGAAAGACAAATTAGGCATTGTTTGATAAACTTAATCAATGTTTCTTGTAAAAGGAATTACAAGAATTCTCCTCCAATGACTTGTCTATATGAACTTCGAAAGCTCATAAAAGTCACCAAGAGAACAGCAATGGAGACCATAGGATTGTTTCCAATCCCTCTGCCACTTAGTTTTTTACAATAAAGGGATACGCTATCTAATGCATAATTAAATACACATAAGCATGCATACATGAAATTAAAAGCACATAAATATTATCACATAGTCAAAATAATACTAGAATATTATTTTCCCACTATCATGACTTTATTCCATCTCCGTACGCATCTTCTAGTCTTCAGTCTTCGTTCTTGAATGTTCCATGTGACGAAAATATTAATCCCAATATTTAAATCTATTTATTTTTAATTAATTCAAAAGTTACTTAATTCAAAAATTAAGTCAATCGAATATATCAAAAATAAAATTAAATATTATTAATATTTTTATTTATTTTTATTTTCCTTTCTAATTCTATTAGATCTTTAGAATCCTATCCAAGTCAAACTTGGAATATTCTAGAAGACTTCTATAATAGAATAAGGAAATAAAATAAATTAGGACTCCTATGTTTGGACCCCTTTTCTCTAAATCACACTATTATCACACTATTACTGGAACGGGGGGGGGGGGGGGGGGGGGGGTATATCGAGAAGGGCACCAACAGAATATTTATTTGATATGGGACAGATTATAGATCGAAGTTTGTATGTCGGAAATCTGAAAATAACACATGGTGTTCTTGAACTTAAAGCTCTTTCTTTTCCTTTACTTAAAGTATTTGGAAAATAAGAAAAAAATGTGAAGTCCTTTCTTCCTCTCTTACATCTCTCTTTTATACTATCATTTGCATGAGCATGCAAGCTCTCATAATGCCACCTATTAGCCACCTAACACATTCTAATTAGGTTGCATCAAGACTTTAAGCTTTACATTTAAAACCCACTAACTTTGTCTTCCCACTTGCTGCATGTCACCAGAGGTGCACCGCCTCTTGCCTGGAGCCTTATCTGACCGATCCTTCAATCTGGCACGGGGCTGTCTGCCCGGGGCTACAGTTGAGCTCGCCTGGTACCTTCTTCATACTTGGCTTCAAAATTGTGTTTTGTTTTCCGTTTGACCACCTTATTGATGACGTGGCTCCGGTCGTCTGGACACGTGTCGGTGTCGGATTTTTATGGTGTAACATTGGCCCCCAGGAAAATTGATGGATTATAACATCTTTTTTCCTGAAGTTTGGTCTTGAATCTCCTGGTAATTGACTCTTTATACTCTTCGGAGTTGGTTATTTGGCTTGTGGATTTTGTCAGTAGCGGCTTTTGGCGTGGGGTCTCCCTGGGACGGATCTGCTTTTAGGTGGCTCTAGTGTGGTCTTTAAAGATAGCTCTGAGAGAGAGACGGAGAGGAGGTTGTGATATCATCGTTCTGGACTTTATGTACCTGCACTGATCAAATCTCTTTCGGGATTTTTCCCGATTAGTATTTTTGTAATGGACATATATAGTCCTTGGCTAAGAAAATAAATAATTTTCCCACGGGGTTATATCTTAAGACTCCCCTGTAACAATGTTTACAATGGTACTGAGACCATGTATTTTCTTTCCCTGTGCAGATGGGAAGATTTTTCATGTGCCGATATAATTTCGGTCTTTAATTGATTAAAATAAATCAATAAATTAAGAGATAAGATGTAAAAATTTGAAAAGATTTAATTTTTACAAAAAGTCACCTTTTTGCAGGCTTTTCTGGCCACGTGGCCTGACGGTTACAGGCTGAATTAATTAGGGTTTTGAGTTAGTGGGGCGATAATTGAGTACTTTTCTCGGTAACCGCCCCTTTTCTCTTCCCTCACGCAACCGTTGCTCCTTATTAGTTTCTTTATCATCGTTTTTTTATTTCAAAGTTTGAAATCACGATTCACAATTCTCAGATATCATATTTTGGGTAAGAAAAACTCTCTTTCGATTTCTCTTATTTTCCCTTACGAAATCTTCGTTTTTGTTTTTATTTTTCATCGACCGTAAATGGAATCATGCCGCGACTGAGACGAGGTCCTCGAGGGAGGCATCAACCACCCGAAGCTCCTCACGTCGTTTTTGGCAGAGAATACAAATCGTTCATGGAGGGTGTCGTACCTGACCTCCCGTCGCCGGACGCGCCAGATCCGTCCGCCGAAGGGCCTTATCAACCTGTTTCGAGAAAATCGATTCCGGTGACGCCCGACGCGGATCATCAGGATTGGGGTGCACATGGGCGGAGAAGTACAGTGGACCCTTCAACATTACTAGAAAAATGGAAAAAATGTCGGATCCCAAATAATGTTCACCTGTACGTGCCATCTCCTGAAGAATCGGCGTGCTGCCCGCCGGCGGGGATGGTGGACATCGGAGAAGACGCGCTGAACGTGGGGTTGTGGTTTCCGCTACACCCCTACATATCTGGAATTCTCAACCACTGGGTATTAGCTCCTCACCAACTTCATCCTAACGGATGGGGCCAACTATACGGTGTACTCACCGCGTTGGGCCAGGTGGGGCTGTCTCGAGCCTTAACCGGTGCCGAATTCCATCAATTCTTCAGCCCAGTCATCTCCAACTCCTCCTCCCGCGGGGACTACACGGTTCGTCTGAGGCCAAACAAGGTGAAAATTAAGGAACCCAAGCTCGCAGATATCCGCTGGTGGGATCGATGGTTGTTTGTTTCTGGCCGCTGGAAAACTCAGACCCGAGATGGGGAAATTGACATCCCTGTCACATATTCTGAAAAACCTGACTGTAAGCATCCCGAACATGTCATCGTAAAATTTTGATTGATCTAAACTTTTTTCAATGATGCAAGTGGTCGATTGTCGAAAGCAATAAATCTCCCGTGGGATTTAGAGACGGCAAATCTCCTAGCACTGTGTATACCATCAGAAAAAAGAGATTGCAATTTATTCAACGACGACGTTCGTGACGAAGCCGGTTTATACTACCCACCATATATCGAAGGTCGAGATTATCCAGGTACCTTTTCTCAAAGTGTTTAAGTTTTCCCTGTGATATTTTTTCAAATCCCCTGGTATTCTGCTTAAAGACCGAGTATTAAGTTTCCCTGGGAATTTTTTCAACTCCATGGTACTTTCTTATATTTTTGTTTTTTAAATGGTCTTCCCTAGGATATCTAAAAACACTTCCTGGTACTCCATTGTATTTTGTTTTTTAAATGGTCTTCCCTGGGATATCTAAAATTACTTCCCGGTACTCCATTATATTTTGTTTTTTGAATGATCTTCCTTGGGATATCTAAAAAGACTTCCCGGTACTCCATTATATAATATAAACTAAAACTTCCCTGGGATATCTTTACAGACCTACCGGTGTAATAGTTTAAGTGTTTCCTGCGCAGAGTATTTCAACACTGTCTTCACTGAAAAACCAGAAGGAATGGCTGACAACCAAGAGATTTCGGCACACTCGGCATCGTGGACGCTGCAGTTTTCACCAAAGGGCGAAAAGCCAAGTTTGGCACATCGGCTGGTAGAGGGAGGAGCTCGGTGAAAACCCGGGGTGGTTCATCAAACACTCCCGCAGGCCGAACCCGATCCCACACTCTGTCCAACCTGGGGACGGAAACCGATCCACACGGGTTGATGAATGTGGTGGATTCTTACCAGGAAACTCCCCTAACCTCTGACACTGTGATGTCTGAAGCTGCCCCGAGCGCTAGTTTGCCACCCTCCGGTGCTACCTTACTGCTGAAAGTTAAACAAGAAGAAGGGAAAAAACGCAAGGGGTCCCAGGGACCTATAATTGATGTGACAGACTCTCCACCACATTCCTCCAATACTAACGAAAACGCCATGTATGGGCTTCATGCTGAGCTGTTCTCCAAGTAAGTAACTTACTTGTTTTGTTTATACTCTAAAAATAAATATAATTTATTTTGAGTCTTCTACTTCTACACTCATTCTTTTCACTGTACCATTCTTCAGACTGTCCTTGCACAATCCTCCAATTCCTCCAGTGCTCGTATCATTCTATTCCGGGTTGGGTCCCATCCCTCAAGTGTCTACTCAGAATAGCCCTGTGGGTGAGGCTATTAATGCAGTTGGTGGGTGCTGGACTACTGAGTTCAATGACTTGATGGACCACGAAAACCATGCGCTTTCCCTGATGCTCAAGCTAACCAGTCAAGCTACAGTGGCTATCGCCGGTGCACATACTCGTATAGAGAGAATGCTCGAAGCAATCGTAGCACACGAGACCAATGCAAAAAAGCTCGAACAACACATCAAGGAGCTCAATGAGGCATATAAATCTGCAGTCGGGGATCGGGACACCTGCCGGAAAGTTATTGACACCGAGCGAACTGAAAAGGCGAAACTGAAATCTGAGTTGGAGGAGGCCCTGAAGACTGTCAAAGAGGGTGAAAAGATGATGGAGCAGGCCCTGGACGAGACAACCCGGGAAATAAAAGAGCTGAAAGCCAAGCTGGCCCAGACTGAAGAAGATCTGAAGGAGACTACAGACAACTTCGATAATGCTTGCGAGATGCTAGAGTCTCCAGCGCATAACCCTCGAATTTTATCTAACCTTCTTTATGTGATTGCTTATGTTGGAATGGTCAGATCAGCGGCTAAGGAGCAGAATGAAGTTGACAAAGACTTTGCCCTCAAGATGCTCAAAAAATACATGAAGGCGGACACGCTCGATGACCGGGTGCCGCAGCCATTCAAGGATCTTGAGTTCGAGTTCGGCATAGACATGAAGTGGTGGCCCACTTATGACAAGCTCTGCATGCCTGGTGAACTGCCCACTGCTACAACACAAAAATCTGACAAATAAGATGACGAGATGAAGGACGGGGAGGCACAGGATCAAGTTGGTGACGGGCCCGGGGGCATGCCAAAAGATTCTACCGTGACTCCTCCCCAGGATGGTAATTCCACCTCTTGAGTGTCAAAACTCAAGAGTCTGCAAAATTTGAAGTCTCCCCTGGGTGTGAAAAACCCAGGGGTATTAACCATTTTAGTTTTTATAAGTAGAGGCCTTCGGCTCCAGACAATTCCTTATTACTATCTTGTTTGTAATAGCTTAAAACTTTAAGTTTTTGCTGGTTTTTGTTTGGATCCTCTCTTGGGGACCTCTGGAAAATTTGGATGCGTTTGCACCTCTTTTTTATCTGATGGTTTTTGTTAGGATCCTCTTATAGGGAACTCTGAACAATTTGGATGCGTTTGCACCTCTTTATTATCTAGCATGGCTCTTTTCATAAAATGTCAGCCTTTCAAAGTCTAGTCAATGTGGCTCTACCCTTTGTTCTAGGTACTTGGAGCTCTTTACTTCATAGATAGATTAAAGGTAAATGTTCTCTTCCTTATGGTACTCGCTTTCGGCCCTGGTCCCATTCGTTTACCTCAATCGATTTCCTACAAAAGTTTAAGTTTGGCACCGTCGGACTTTTTCTAAGCCTCTTGGATTTACCAAACAATTTCGTAATTCTCTTCCCGAAGGATTCTGAATCATCAGAATTCTAATCCCCGAGCAGAGAATTCATCGGCCCCGGGTCTTCAAACTCCTTTGGGGATTCCGGATTTAAATTTCCTTAATAGGAATCTTCCTTTTGTAAAGGGTTCGTCCGGGAGAAGCTTATCAGCTCTCACCGGGATAGTATATTTATTATATCACCCTCCTTCATGAAGGGGTTACCTGGGTAAAACTTAAAGTTCTTCCCGGATATATTTATCACCTAGGTACAGCTTTAAGCCTCTTCCAGGTAAAATATATACTTTATAGTATTCTTAATTGCCCCTTATAGAGGTCTTGCCTTAGTGAAGTTTTAACTTCTTGTAGGCTTATTTTTATTTATCACATGGGTTTGGCTACAAGCCTTCTCCCGGAGTGATTTATTATAAAAATGAAAATGAAGAAGGTAAAAAGATATTGATAGTGGTACATTACCTCAATTTCAGACTTCATAACCTTCTTTATTGATAGAGATTGCCAAAAAGCATTACATTGTGTTTCCGCCAAAAGGCTTTACAACATTTTTAGCACCCAGGCTAATGATAGAATTTCTTCAAGTGTAATGCATTACAGCGATACTGATCATTGGTATTGTTGAGTAGCTCTAGTTCATACACTCCGTTCTGGAGGCACCGGCTCACTCTAAACGGACCTTCCCAGGATTGACCTAGGGCCCCAGGATGTGCTCCCAGGATCTTTTTTAATACCAGGTCTCCCACTTGGAAGTCTCTGGCCCTCACTTTGGTGTTATAGAATTTCGCAATTCTTTGCTTGTTCATTTCGTTCAACGAGTCAGAAGCTAACCTTTTTTCTTCCAAAAGGTCTAGCTCTCTCCGGAGCGCTTCCTCGTTTTCACCGCTGGCTACCTGGGCGGTTCGATGTGACAACACCGTTATCTCCGTCGGGATCACGGCTTCGGTGTCGAACGCTAATGAATATGGGGTTTCCCCCGTAGCCTTTCTGGTTGTTGTCCTGTAGGACCATAGAACTTTTGGGAGTTCATTTGCCCATTTGCCTTTTCGCTCTTCGAGCTTGGCTTTAATGGTGTGTTTCAAAATCTTATTGACAGCTTCAACCTGTCCATTCGTTTGGGGGTGGTACAGAGTGGAGAATAATCTTCTAATTTTCCATCTCTCACAAAACTCCTCCACTTCTACCCCTTCAAATTTTTTTCCATTATCGGAAATTATAGTCTCCGGTAAACCGAAACGACATATAATATTTTTCCATAGGAATTTGATGACCTGTGCTTGGTCTATTTTGTTCAGTGCTTCAGCTTCCACCCATTTGGTGAAATAGTCCACTGCGACTATAGCAAATTTGACCCCGCCCCGGGCCGTCGCCAGTGGTCCGATCAAATCGATCCCCCAACGAGCAAACGGCCAGGGACTGTACAGGGATCTCAGCATCTCCGGGGAAGTCCTAGTGGTAGGTCCTATTACTTGGCACTTTACGCACTTACGGGCATAGCCAATGGCATCCTTCCGAAGGCTTGGCCAGTAATAGCCTTGACCCATTATTTTATGTGTCAGGGATCTCCCCCCGGCATAGTTCCCACAGACGCCGTCATGGATCTCTTATAGGAGTCTCAGTCCTTCCTCCTTCGACACGCATTTCAGCAGTGGAAGGGAATAACTCTTCCGGTAGAGATCCGAATTTAGTAATGTATATTTTGCTGCCCGGATTCGCAATTGCTTTCCTTCGATTTTGTCTGGCGGCAATTCCCCAGTATCAATGTACCTTAGGATTATTGCTAGCCAGTCATCTCCGGTTCCGGGCAGAATTGGAAGTTGTTCTGCTCTTCGATCTACCGAGGGATTTAATAACTTAGTCAACATGATTTTTGAAAAATCTACCGAGCCTTCCGAATAGGCTAGCTTTGACAAGGCGTCTGCCTGTGAGTTATGTTCCCTCGGGATCTGTTCAATTATTACCTCTAGGATCTTTTTACAAAGTGATCCTACCAATTCCAGGTATTTGATCATTTGTTCTCCCTTGGCTTCATACTCACCAGTCACATGGTTTACAACCAGCTGGGAGTCCATGAATATAATTAATTTTTTTACACCAACGGCTATGGCTAATTCTAATCCTGCGACGAGAGCTTCATATTCTGCCTCGTTATTCGACGCAGGGAATTCGAATTTAACCGCCTGGGTAATAGAGTCTCCCTCGGGTCCAAGTAGTAGTATATCGGCCCTCGAGCACGCTGTGGTTGCTGAACCGTCCACGTACAGTTTCCACGCGCGTGATTGACTATTGGACTTGTCTGGGAACGTCAGTTCCACTATAAAATCAGCCAGCACCTGTGCCTTAATCGATGTCCTAGGACTGAAGGTTATGTCATATTGACTTATCTCCAGAGCCCTTTTTAGGATTCTCCCGGTGACATCGGACCGGTGCAATACTTGCCTTAGCGGCATGGTCATTAAAACCTCTACGGGGTGCTAAAAAAGATACGCCTAGAGCTTTCTCACCGACACAATCAGTGCATAGGCCAATTTTTCTAACGGTGTATACCGTACTTCTGCTTCATGCAGGACTTGGCTCACAAAGTACACGGGGAGGTGTTTTATTTCGTCTGCTCTCGTCAGAACTGCGCTGATGGCATGTTCCGACGCGGCTAGGTACAGATATAACTTTTCCCCGGGCTTCGGAGCCACAACCACTTTGGGACTAGATAGATACTCTTTGATTTGCTTGAAAGCTTCTTGAGCATCTTTTTTCCAGTGGAATTTATTCCCTTTCATGGATGCAAATAAAGGGCGGGTTTTATCTCCCAAACAGGAGACATACCGGCTCAGGGCGGCCAAACAACCTGTAAGGCGTTGCACACCCTTGATATCCCGGGGCTCCCGCATGTCCAGTATGGCTCTGATCTAGGCCGGGTTGGGTTCAATCCCATGTTACCCGACTACATGCCCCAGGATCATACCTTTCTTGATACCAAAATTGCATTTTTTGGGATTCAGTTTCATATTGTAGTGCCCCAGAATCCTAAAGACTTCTGCAAGGTCTTTTATGTGATCTGCTTCATTCTTGCTTTTTAAAATGATATCATCGATATATACTTCAACAGTTTTACCGATTAAATCTGTAAACATCATGTTTACTAACCTTTGATATGTGGCCCCGGCGTTCTTCAGACCGAAGGGCATTCTTTCCCAGCAAAACACTCCTTTTTCCATGTAGAACGCCATGTGCTCTATATCGTCTGGGTACATCGAGATCTGATGATAACCTGCTTTAGCATCAATTGTTGAAAATATAGCATGTCCTGTCAAATTATCGACAAGGTGATCAATGTGTGGCATCGGAAAGTGGTCTTTGGGACATGAATTATTCAGATTTGTAAAATCTATGCACAGTCTCCAGGCGCCCACTGTCTTCGATACTATCACAGCATTGGATAACCAGGTCGCATCGCTCGAGGCTTGCCTCACCAGTTTATGTTGGAGTTGTGTACTTAATGTCTAGATTTATGTAACGGAAACTCATGATCCATTGCCACTAATCTATTTAATTAAATAAACAATTATTTGCATTTAATTATTTATAATTAAATATATGCAAATTATAGTCCTGGATTTTATACGTTGTAGTTACTATGGTGTGTATGGACACACAGAAGATCATACTATCGGTTACTCGTATTTAATCAAACAGTTGCTCACGACCTAGATGGACACGGACCAATCCATCGGTATATTCGTTGTGTCAGAGAGAAAATAATTTGTCTTAATTATTTTATCACACTTGTACACTTGGTGTATTGAGCGGATCTGCTTGAGATTTATCAATTAGGATTGCCGTCGATAATCGATATAAATCTCTGAGTATTTTATTCTTAATCCCCGATACTATTGCGGGTGTGTATATTTAATATAAGTAACTTTGATTTACCAAAGGAATTAACCGATTTAATTATTGGGTTAATTACCGGTTAAGTTGGGTCACTATATTTTATATATGACATGCCGTGAATACTTAACGGGAAAGTGTATCCCGTAAGGGTTGATAATATCCCCGAGATGAGTTCATAAGGAATTATTATGTAAACCCTGCAGGTGGATTCGTTCCGCATAATAATTAAGGTTGAATGGTACTAGTCTCGGATATAAGAGATGAATAAATTAATTAGCAATAAATTAATTTTATTCATGGATATTCATATCTTAAATACACGGAATAAATAATACTACCGGAGAAATATTATTTGATATAATATGGTATAATATTGGGAGTGCAATTAATTTTATATAGTGGAAAATAGAATTAATTAATAATAGTAAGGATTAATAGATTTGGGCTTGGGCTCAATTTAATCACTATTATTGGAAGCCCAATATTCCACCTCCTTAAGATCCCCTACGTAGCCTATAAAAGCACTAAATGGTCTTCTCTATTCTCATAACTTGAAGATCACAATTCTAGACAGAGAAAGTAGAGAGGGAGATCCATGGAGTTCGGTAGATCGTCGCCCACACGACGTCCGAGCTAGTGCAAGGAATACGTCGAAAGATCTCAAGGTCGTCAAATTGAGTTCTTCGTTTTTCCGAACAACGAGAACGAGGTAAATCGTAAAATCCTCTTTATGATTTTATCGTTTAATTATCGTAAAAATATCGTGAAACAAGATCCGAGAACGCGACCTTTGTCGAGGTTGAACCGGGCGGTGGTGATCGAAGATCACCGGATCGCCGGCGGCTCAACGGCTCGAACAAGAGAGGGTCGAGAGGGGCGAGCCTCGGCTGGTCGCCGAGACTCAATCGAGGGCGAGCTTGATTCCCCGTACGCACGCACGGGACTCCAGCGGGCTGCTGGAGCAGCCCCGCTCGCGCGGCTGGACCGCCGCTCGCGCGGCGGCGGCTGGCGGTGATCGCTAGCCACGGTTCGCCGTGGCTGGGCGTGCGATCACCGTGGGGCAGCTAGGGCGTGCCAAGGGGCTGCCAAGTGCAGCCCTAGGCGGCTGCTACGAACAGCCGCGAGCCCCATGCGGGGGCTCGACCGAAACAGCCGCGGGCTATCCCCGCGGTTAGGGTTTTGGTTGAGTCCGGCCTTCGTGGTGGTTCGTGGCGGGTTTCCGACAATCGTGATTTCGATTGGGTTGTCGGTTCCGCATTTTTTACAATCCGGATATTCGATCTTTGAAGGATTTTGGTCGGAATTAATTAGATAATTTATTTATTTAAATTTATTAATTCCGGGATATCGATTTTCAACAATTGGTATCAGAGCGTTGGTTTTAGTTCATGGTATTTTTCGATAAATTGTTCTACCTTGCAGGGTTTCCGATTATTATGGCTAGATTTAATTATTGTTAATTAATGTCATAATATTTCTCTTGATTATTAAACTCTCGTTGATGTCGAGATTCGTTCTTGTGTGGTGAATGCTTGTTCTTATTTTTCCGGAAATTGTTTGAGGTCGTTTTGTAGAGAATCGATGCCGGATAGCGTAGTAATAAATTTGTAATTTATTTTACGTTGGATCGAGGTCGATACGACGACCGGAAAAGTGTGACGGAGGAGACGAAGAGAGGGAGGACCGGGGATCGATCACGAGGATCGATCCCATGAGGATCAATCGCCCGGGCTGCCCTAGGGCTCTCGGCCACGCCGGCCACCAAGGGTGGTGGCGCGTGAGCCTTGGCCGGCGGTGGTAGTGGCGGTCGATGGTGGGAGTGGCATGGGGATCCCCAACCCATGCTATTCCTACCAAGATCCAACTTTCCTAAATTATTCGGTTTTCCTATTTTGAGTATTCCTATTTTTGGGAATTCTCATGGAATTGGAAAAGAATAAATTTAGAATAAATTTATTTCCTATTTAATTATTCCTTTATGGAATTTTTAATGGATTAGGAAAATAATTAATTTGGAAAGTTTTAAGAGTCCTTAATTAATTTTTCCTTATTTAATTATTCCTTTATGGAATTTTTAATAGAAATAGGAAAGAAATTAATTTGGAAGAATTAAGAGTGCTAAATTATTTTATTTTCTTATTTCATTATGGATATCTTCTAGAATATTCCAAGTGGGTCTTGGATAGGATTTTAGAGATTTAATGGAGTAGAAAAAGAAAATAAAAATAATAAAAATATTAATAATATTTAATTTTATTTTTGATATATTCGATTGACTTAATTTTCGAATTAAGTAACTTTTGGATTTATTAAAAATAAATAGATTTAAATATTATAATTAATATTCCCGTCACATGGAGCATTCACGAACGAAGACTAAAGACTAGAAGGCGCATACAGGGATGCGATAAAGCCATAATAGTCGGAAAATAATATTCTAGTATTATTTTGATTATGTGATAATTCTATGTGCTTTATTTCATGTATGCATGCTTATGTGTATTTAATTATGCATTAGATAGTGTATCCCTTTTATTGTAAAAAGCTAAGTGGGAGAGGGTATGGAAACATATCCATGGTCTCCATTGTTGTTCTCTTGGTGACTTTTATGAACTTTCGAAGTTCATATAGATAAGCCATTGGAGGAGAATTCTTGTAATTCCTCTTACGAGAAACATTGATTAAGTTTATCAAACAATGCCTAATTTGTCTTTCCAAAACTGATTTCAAGTCGACTCATTCTCACCCCGGGGAGTGGAATGGAGCCAAAGCCACTTGGTCATGTCGAGGACACAAATTAGAGACCTTCGTACCATCCTTTTGAAGGTGGATCGATTGTCTGCTCGGCTCCCTCATTTTATGAGAGATAGGGTCGTTCGCATGGTGAATCACTGGTAAGAAACTTCGAGTTTCACTTATGATTCTCCGCGTCTTGATTTACAAGATTAAATGAATCATGTAATTGGGAGTCAATTATAAAAGTCTCTTGGTGTAGTAAACGTCCACACAACGTGGCTTGCTATATCGACGGATTTTGGATTAATTGATGTAGACAGTTATAGGGAGTTGTGAAGGATTGTGAGTTATCGTAAACGTCCACACAACATGGCTTGCGGTGATGTTGCGGTTCCAAATGACTCACCTTAGTGCTGAGCAATGGTTTACACTTAGGTACGCTTTATAGTATTCTTCCCAACGAAGTTACTCTATAATTGATGTACGACCGAAGCAAATCTAATTGCTAAATCATTTGGATAGGTAAACGTCCACACAACGTGGCTTGCCATATCTGATGGGATTTTAGACGTAATTAGTGGTTTAATGATATTATTTGAGGGAGATAATATCGGAGATTAAATCGATTGTTTGTTGTTATATGTGCTAATAGATTAGGAAATGGCTTTGAACCCACTTTATGTGATACATAAGGATTTTAACTCACTGGTCCCTATATGTAATGATTGGAATAGAGATCTAGACATTACCCAAACTGTTGAAGAGTACAAGTTTGTACTCATTAAGCTTTGTCCTCTCGAGCCTATTAATGTCTCAACTGATGAGGAAAGGACTGATTTTGATATCATGTTCAAACTCAAGTTGGTGTTTAGACACAACATAGGCGGCTAGACAAGAAGCGATGAGGATACTCATAAAGGCCAGTCATTCGAGGAAACGCTTAAACACGTTTCTGAGATGATTGACCTTTTGGACGAGTTGAGACAGAAATCGCAAGCTCTTGTAGCCAATGCCAAAAGTTTTGAAACTAAGGGCAAAATCGGGGGAAAGGAAGAGCAAGCAAAGAAACCCAGTGGTCCTAGGTTTCTTGGACCACGAGATGGGACGAGAAAGCCAAGAGGCAAGTGTTCTCGATACAAACAGTCTGGGTACTAGAAGTCTGATTATCCTCTCAAAGAAAGTACGAAATTTTCTTTAGTCATGAAACATAGTCAGTGGTATTATCTACCGGAACCTGGTGTGTAGATATGGAACCACTGACGGTATGTGCATTTTAAATGCAAGGGTTCCAGGAAACCCGACGACTTAGAAAAGAAGAAATCGTAGTCTACATGGGCAATGCTGTGGAGGAGGCAGCAGTTGCAGTGGAGGACATTTTATAGGATTTCATTTTGAGTTATTGCTTTTATGTACCTCTCATATTAGAAAGAACTTTGTTCAGGATTTCTAATGAATGGATATTTTATTTCTTTTAATCATTTGATGGTTATAAGAAGAAATAATGATATTATCTATTTTGGTACATTAGCTAGCAATATATAAATGATGAATCCTGAGTCCACCACGATGCAACGAACCGTAGTATAAAACTCGTTTTACTAATAAGAGATTTCTTTATTAATTATACTTGTGGATTCTTATGCTGAGTCATGTTTTTTTCAAATAAGAAGTTCAAAGGTCGAAAATTGATATTTGATCAATTAAGTTGAAGGAGTGGACCTTCCGACCTAAGAATCTAATTTAGAAGATAATATGACTAAGCAATCCTTTATGGATATAAGATATAAGATCCGGACAAGTATAAGAATTGATTGACTCTGATGTATGCAGACCTATGTCTACTCAGACAATAAGGTACGAGTACTTCATTTGATGATTACTCGAGAAATGGATTATTAATACCTGATGTGCCATAAAAGCAAGTGTTTTGACAAGTCAATGGACACAAGGCTATTGTGGAGAACCATCTAGGTATATCCATTTGTAGCCTGCGATTTGATCGCGGAGGCGAGTACCTATCTGAGGAATGCATGGCATACTGATCAGAAATTGGGATTTGATCCCAAATGACTACACCATACACTGTTGTGTAGAAATGGTGTGTCATAAACAAGAAATGGAACTCTTATAGAAATAGTAAAAGCATGAGTTATACGGAACTACCTATGTTCTATGGATATATCTGGAAACAACGGGGCATTCAAATGCGGTTGTAGAATATCCTAGAAGAACAAAAGATGTGTGTTCAATAGTACTATGAACCAGAAGGACGTTATAAGTTCTAACGCCCGGTTCTTAGAGAAAGACTATATGATGAACCACAAGCCCAAAGTGACGTAATACTTTGAAATGAGAGAGAAAGATTAAGACTTAGAACCAGCCGAACCGAGTAGCGGTACACCACTAACTGCACTTACTGTTATCACTGTTTATACACCGAAATGCCATTGTAGTGGGAGGTTGTGGGACAACCGGAGATATTCATAAGACTAGGAGAGTCTACGGACTCTGGACCTAGTATACATGAAATCGATCCCTGGATCTACATGAAGGTCGTACTAGATCTAAATGTGCCCTCTTAGAAAGCAATAAAGTTTATTGCTAAGAGGCAAGATCATTTATATTACAAGCTTAGTTGATCCATTCATGGATTGGAACAAAGCATTGAGTTCGTGGTACTTGCAAATTGATGAGATAGTCCATTTTATGGATTCATCAAAAGCATAGACGAATCATGTGTATTGGAAACGTGATGGAAAACAAGGTGGTGTTTCTCGGGTTTTATGTAGAGAACATTCTTATCATTGGTAACAATGTAGAGATGTTTTCAAGACATAAAATGATGGTTGTCTAGATAAATCAATATGAAAGATAAAGGAAGAAGTTGGACATGTTCTTGAGATCTTGGATCTCTAGAAAAGAACATTGTACTTCTCCTGGACATCTTACATATATATGATTATGGTTCGTTTTAACATGCAAGATTCCGAGAAAGGTTCGTTACCTTTCAGAGACGGAATGCATCTATCTAAGGATATGTGTTTTGGAACACAAAAGGAGATAGAAGCAATGAAAGCAGTTTCCTACACTTTGAGTGTGGAAAGCTTAATAAATGCATTGTTGAAAACAAGAACCTGATATCGGCTATGCGGTTAGCATAGTGGGAGGATATCAAGGTAATCCTGGAAAGGAATACTTGAATGCTGTAATGAACATTTTAAGTACTTTCGAAGTACTGGAAACTATGTTCTGGATTACGGAGCAAACAAGTTTTTCCTTTGGATTACATTCTCTTAGATTTCTAATCGAATGAGGACCGGTGTAAGTCGATATCAGGCTATGTGTTTCACTATTGAAGGAGAAGGAGTTTTAACATGGAAGAGTGATAAGCACGATGCTTTTCGGACTCTGCCATAGGTAACCAAATAGCGGCCTCAGAGGCAGCGGAAGTTTTGGTATAACTTCGGGGTAATCTCTGGGACTTAGATGTGATTCTTAATTTGCCAAAGGCTATGTAAATAGCGGTGCAATGGCAAATGGTAAGAAATCACAAGTCCATAAGTGTAAGATAACACATAGTGCAAGTACCACCTGATACGAGTCATCGTCGAGGGAGACGACGCTGTAGTCACCAAGTAACTTCAGAGCGGCAACCTAGAGTGCTCATTCACATAGTACTTCTTGGAAGTACAACTTAAGCACGTGATGAGTATGGGAGTCTGGAGTTTGGAGGAAATGACTAGACCTTAGTACAAGTGGGAGATTGTTGGAGTTGTGTACTTAATGTCTAGATTTATGTAACGGAAACTCACGATCCATTGCCACTAATCTATTTAATTAAATAAACAATTATTTGCATTTAATTATTTATAATTAAATATATGCAAATTATAATCCTGGATTTTATACGTTGTAGTTAGTATGGTGTGTATGGACACACAGAAGATCATACTATCGGTTACTCGTATTTAATCAAACAGTTGCTCACGACCTAGATGGACACGGACCAATCCATCGGTATAGTCGTTGTGTGAGAGAAAAAATAATTTGTCTTAATTATTTTATCACACTTGTACACTTGGTGTATTGAGCAGATCTGCTTGAGATTTATCAATTAGGATTGCCGGCGATAATCGATATAAATCTTTGAGTATTTTATTCTTAATCCCCGATACTATTGCGGGTGTGTATATTTAATATAAGTAACTTTGATTTACCAAAGGAATTAACCGATTTAATTATTGGGTTAATTACCGGTTAAGTTGGGTCACTATATTTTATATATGACATGTCGTGAATACTTGACGGGAAAGTGTATCCCGTAAGGGTTGATAATATCCCCGAGATGAGTTCATAAGGAATTATTATGTAAACCCTGCAGGTGGATTCGTTCCGCATAATAATTAAGGTTGAATGGTACTAGTCTCGGATATAAGAGATGAATAAATTAATTAGCAATAAATTAATTTTATTCATGGATATTCATATCTTAAATACACGGAATAAATAATACTACTGGAGAAATATTATTTGATATAATATGGTATAATATTGGGAGTGCAATTAATTTTATATAATGGAAAATAGAATTAATTAATAATAGTAAGGATTAATAGATTTGGGCTTGGGCTCAATTTAATCACTATTATTGGAAGCCCAATATTCCACCTCCTTAAGATCCCCTATGTAGCCTATAAAAGCACTACATGGTCTTCTCTATTCTCATAACTTGAAGATCACAATTCTAGAGAGAGAAAGTAGAGAGGGAGATCCATGGAGTTCGGTAGATCGTCGCCCACACGACGTCCGAGCTAGTGCAAGGAATACGTCGGAAGATCTCAAGGTCGTCAAATTGAGTTCTTCGTTTTTCCGAACAACGAGAACGAGGTAAATCGTAAAATCCTCTTTATGATTTTATCGTTTAATTATCGTAAAAATATCGTGAAACAAGATCCGAGAACGCGACCTTTGTCGAGGTTTAACCGGGCGGTGGTGATCGAAGATCACCGGACCGCTGGCTGCTCAACGGCTCGAACAAGAGAGGGTCGAGAGGGGCGAGCCTCGGCTAGTCGCCGAGACTCAATCGAGGGCGAGCTCGATTCCCCGTACGCACGCACGGGACTCCAGCGGGCTGCTGGAGCAGCCCCGCTCGCGCGGCGGCGGCTGGCGGTGATCGCTAGCCACGGTTCGCCGTGGCTGGGCGTGCGATCACCGTGGGGCAGCTAGGGCGTGCCAAGGGGCTGCCAAGTGCAGCCCTAGGCGGCTGCTACGAACAGCCGCGAGCCCCATGCGGGGGCTCGACCGAAACAGCCGCGGGCTATCCCCGCGGTTAGGGTTTTCGTTGAGTCCGGCCTTCGTGGTGGTTCGTGGCGGGTTTCCGGCAATCAGGATTTCGATTGGGTTGTCGGTTCCGCATTTTTGACAATCCGGATATTCGATCTCCGAAGGATTTCGGTCGGAATTAATTAGATAATTTATTTATTTAAATTTATTAATTCCGGGATATCGATTTCCAACAGTTTATTCTCAATTAATTTTTTCACTTCCCCGGCCAGTGCTTCGCACTTCTTGGGCCCCATTTTCCTTTGCCTCTGGGCTATAGGTTTTTTCTTGGGGTCGATTTTTAACCGATGACAGGCATGTTTGGGATCTATCTTTCCCAAATTTGCACTTGACCAGGAGAAGGTACTCTGATTTTCCCTGAGGAACTTTATCAGTCCACTTCGAGTATGCTCTAACATATGTGTACCCACGAGTATTTGCTTATGAGCTTGCTCGGGATCCAACACTATGGAGTCTAAGTTTTCGACCACCTCCATGGCAGTTCCTTTTCGGTACATGGTTCCTGTCCTGGGATCATAATCTTCGTGCTCTGGCCCCATGCGATCCTGAGTTTGGATGGTGGAAGCTGTTCCCGCACAGGGATCTTGCCCTGGGGAATTTGCTTCCTTTCCCGGAACCAACTCATGGATCGCTCCGGGCCCCACGGTATTTATTACATCAGGAGCCTGGGATTTTAATCCAGTACCAGTAACTTCAGCCACTCGGGACTTTTCGTTTTGCTCATCCTGTGAGTCTTTGGTGTTTTCCGCCAGACTTCCCTGGGGATTATCACTTGTAATTATGACAATTTTATCAAGATCACATAAATACAAAAGACACTTCCTTTCCATTAGTAGGTCACCTCTAACGGTGCCAACAGCACCGGAGGGAGTAGGGAATTTTACACAATAGTAGTAGGTTGAGGCTACCACTTCAAAAGCGTCCAAAAAGGGCCTACCTAAGAGTGCGTTATAGCCGCTAGCTCTATCTACTATTACAAATTCAAAGTTCCTAACCAAAATAAGACCTGGATTCTTGGCGTCTTTCAGTTCCACCAGCAACACGGTCTGGCCATATGGACGCACCACGTCGTTTCCAAAGCCTGTGAGTACCAGATCGCACGGTGAGACATAACGGGCTAGCTTGCCCATCTGATCCAGGGCGTTCTTATACAGAACATTACAGTGAGCTCCGTTGTCAACCAAAGTGCGAGACACATCGATTCCCAGGATCCTCGCCCTGATCACCAGGGGTTCATCATTAGGGAATTTGGTTTCAGTAAGATCCCGTGGCGTGAAAAATATCACCGCCGTATCACAGATCGTTGCGCTCTGCGAGGGCGCAGAAGCCACCAAAACTTCCCACATTGCCAAGTCTCTCTTGCATTTCCGCTTACTGTCTTCAGTTAAGGGCCTGACACCACCAATCATCATAACTTCCTGGGCATCCTGTGGCCCCGGAATATTTTGATTCTGGCCCGGTGCAGCTTGTGGAGGGCCCTGGGGATTCTGACCCCGTGGCTCATTCCCTACAGCCCCGGGACAGGGGAGGTACTGCCACAGTTTTCCCTCATTGAACAGCCTCCACAATTGCCTCAGTAACTGACGACACTGGTTTGTTGAATGGCCATGTTTCTCATGGAAATCACACCATAGATTGGGGTTCAACCTCTCTTGGGGAGTGCTAATAGGCGGGGGCTTGGTTAACACATCTACCATTTGAGTCAGGAACACCTGCAAAATGGCCTCTGGGGCCTTACCAGTTTCGCGCCTGATCTTGGCTTCTAGTTCCCGTATTTCATCCATCCTGGAATCACTACCGGTTTTGCCACTGGATTTTTTGCCGATATAGTTTGGCCTTTTCTCAGAAGAGAATGGGGCCTTCTTTTTGGTTTCGCCCGAGCCTCGCGGGGTCCCGGTCAACCTCTGATAAGCTACTTCCGCAGCAGCTTTCACCCTGAATTCCTCAAAGGATTTTGGGTAATTTTTCATCATACACTTGAACAATTTCGAGTTCCTTCTCAAACCATTCATGGCGGTATGGAGTTTTAAATTTTCATTTATATCCTCCCCGCCAGCCAGGAGAATTTCCTCTACTCGCTCCACATACCTCTCATCCGACTCCTCATCATCCTGTTATATCCCGAGCAACTGCTGGCTCTGTTCCAGTCTCACAGCCTTAGAGGAAAAATGCGTCACGAACCTTTGCACAATATCATTGAAACATTAAATCGAGTGTGCAGGGAGGCTCGCGTACCATTTGTGGGGAACATCACCCAACGTAAGAGGAAAAAGTCTACAGCGCGTCGCATCAGATGCGCCGCGGCCGGACATGTAAGACCTGAACCTACTCAAATGAGTCTCTGGGTCAGTTTTACCGTCATAGACTAAGGATTGCATGGGGAGGATATCAGTTTGCATGGATGCATGTTCAATTTCTGGGGCCAGGGGTTCATTTTCGTAACCTGAAGGCACATGCACACCCTGGCCTTCATTCATTCGTCTCTCCAACTCAGCATATTTCTGCTTCAGATCTACGATCTCTGGGTTCTCCGCCAAAGCCTCACGGGCCCCTGGCATGGAAGAACCCTCCCGATACCGTTGCATGTCACTCTGGCTGCCTCTCCTTCGACGGTCCGTCGAAGTGGCCACAGATTCAGCATTTCGGTTTAGATCTATCACCGGGTGCTTTTTTCGCTCTCTCCTGCTGAGGCGTTTGACTCTTTATGGAGCCACGTTCGTGACGGGCACAGATGTCATAAAAGCACCGGTTCCATGTTTCAATGGAGTTGTCAAGAAATATTTTCTGTGCATAAGTGCATGCACAACTTCATCAATTTTTTCTGGAGTGTCCACATTTCCAAATTTGATTAGGGGCGGAGCCACAACGGGCGTCGACGGCCCACCCAAATCATACGGGTGCAATCGACGAGCATGGCGGCGAGAATGATGACGGCGATGAGGAGATCTTACCTGAGAATCGGTTTGCAGATCGGTCTCTGCATGGCCGTCGGCGGGGCTTTCCTCGTCGACAATCTGGATCGGCGGCGGTGTCGCGTCACGGTTGACTGACGTCGCGCCGCCTGCCAGAATCAACAGAGTCGTCGGATGCCGTCGCGTCTTCCCTCTCGTCTGCCATTTTTGCCGCCAGTTGAACCTCTAACTTCAATGCGTAAAACCTGATCTCCTTCTAGCGCCACTGTTTGGACCCTTTTTCTCTAAATCACACTATTATTGGAACGGGGGGTATATCGAGAAGGGCACCAACATAATATTTATTTTATATGGAACAGATTATAGATCAAAGTTTGTATGTCGGAAATCTAGAAATAACACATGGTGTTCTTGAGCTTAAAGCTCTTTCTTTTCCTTTACTTAAAGTATTTGGAAAAGTAGAAAAAATGTGAAGTCCTTTCCTCCTCTCTTACATCTCTCTTTTATACTATCATTTGCATGAGCATGCAAGCTCTCATAATACCACCTATTAGCCACCTAACACATTCTAATTGGGTTGCATCAAGACTTTAAGCTTTACATTTAAAACCCACTAACTTTGTCTTCCCACTTGCTGCATGTCTCCACAGGTGCACCGCCTCTTGCCTGGAGCCTTATCTGACCGATCCTTCAATCTGGCACGGGGCTGTCTGCCCGGGGCTACAGTTGAGCTCGCCTGGTACCTTCTTCATACTTGGCTTCAAAATTGTGTTTTGTTTTCCGTTTGACCACCTCATTGATGACGTGGCTCCGGTCGTCTGGACGCGCCCCTCCCACTCGATCGGCCACCTCTCGGGAGGAGCACCGCCGCCGCCCCCAGCTCACGCGCCACCACTACCGATGGCCGGCATGGCCGGAAGCTCCCGCGGACAGCCCCCATGCCGGCGGGTCGATCGATCCTCATGGGATCGATCATGGGGATTGATCGATCCCCAGTTTTTGGTCCTTCGTCTTCTTCGTCACATCTCATACTCCGGCGATCGTTGTAACATCGAACCAACGTAAAATTAAATTACAAAATTTAAATTACAATTCCTGTATCGATTCTATACATGAAATCGACCCTATACAATTTCCGGAAAATAAGAACAAAAATAATAAATCCTAAATTCGGTCAACCCCCGAATTTTTAATTACAAGCATTCATCCACACAAAAGGAATCTCGACGTGTCCGAGAGTTTAATAAAATAATTATGACAATTAATTAACGAATAATTAAACACTGGCCATAATAGTCGGAAATCCCTGCAAGGTAGAACACAAAACGAACATATACATGAACTAGAACCAACGCTCTGATACCAATTGTTAGAAATCGATATCATGGGCTATCAAAAATATCGTGGAACCAATAACCCGACGGAAATCCTCGATCGCCGGAGAACCAACGCCGAACCACCGCACGAGTCGGAGCTCAACCGAGCACCACCGCGGTTCCGCCTGTGGCGCCCAGCCGAGCCCCCGTGCGGGGCTCGCGATCGCCTCGAGGCTGATCGCTGGGGATGCATCGAGCATCCCCGGGGCTGCTTGTAGCAGCCCTGCAGCGAGTCGCGTGACTCGCTGCCAGCGGGGGGGTGATCCCCTCGCACCACCGCTGCGGGTAACCCCGCAGATCATACGAGCCCGCTGCGGGTAACCCCGCAGATCACCCGCGATCGAACCCTAGGTTCGATCGCACCCCTCGGCTCCACCCGAGGGTTCCTCGCATCGATCCCGGCGAGGATCTCTAGGCCGCCGGCGGTCTGGTGGTCTTCGACCGCCACCGCACGGTCCATCCCCGTCCCCGGTCTCGTTCGTTTCCTGGATCTTCGTTCATGCATATATTACGATTTAATATCACATAAAATCATAGAAGGGGGTTTATGATTTTTACTTTCGTCTCGTTGTGCGGAGAAACGAGATTAGATGAAAACCTCAAGACCTTCCCATGTATTCCTTGCACCTCGTTCGAACGTCGTGTGCGCGACGATCCTCCGAACTCTTATGGATCTCCTTCTCTTCTTTCTCTCTCTAGAATAGTGATTTTCAAGTTATGAGAATAGAGAAGACCATGTAGTGCTTTTATAGGCTACGTAGGGGATCTAAAGGAGGTGAAATATTGGGCTTCCAATATTAATGATTAAATTGAGCTCAAGCCCAAATCTATGAATTCATTAATATTAATTATATATTAACTCCACTATATAAATATAATTGCACTCTCAATATTATACCATATTATATCAAATAATATTATTTCCGATAGTATTATTTATTCCGTGCGTTTAAGATATAAATATCCATGAATAAAATTAATTTATTGCTTAATTAATTTATTCATCTCTTATTTCCGAGACTAGTACCATTCAACTTTAATTATTATGCGGAACAAATCCACTCATGAGGTTTACATAATAATTCCTTATGAACTCATCTCGGGGATATTATCAACCCTTTCGAGGACACACTTTCCCGTCAAGAATTCACGGCATGCCATACATAAAATACCGTGACCCAACTTTACCGGTAATTGACCGGTTATTCTAATCGACCAATTCCTTTGGAAAATCAAAGTCACTAATATTAAATGCACACACCCGCAATAATATTAGGGATTAAGAATAAAATACACTGAGATTTAAATCGATTATCCAAGGCAATCCTAATCGATAAATCTCAAGCGATCCTCTCAATACACCAAGTGTACAAGTATGATAAAATAATCAAGACCGATTATTTTTTCTCTCATACAACGACTATTCCGATGGATTGGTCCTTTTCCATCTAGGTCGTGAGCTAGTGTTCGATTATATACGAACAACCGATAGTATGATCTTCTGTGTGACGACGCACATCATACTAAATACAACGTGTATCATCCAGGACTATTATTTACATATATTTAATTATAAATAATTAAAAGCAAATGATTATTTATTTATTTAATAGATTAAATGCTATGACCGGGAGTTTACGTTACTTAAATCTAGACATTAAGTATACAACTCCATCAAATGTTTATCGCATGTTGCAATATTCTTGAAGAGACCGGTGTTTTGGGTCGTTTTTTTTGGAGAGGGTGAGATACGGGGTGGATATGAGGGTTAATGTCTTTATTTGTATATGACTTTTATTCGGTAATTTTCGCCGCCCTTACAATGAGACGAGGGGGTCAGTTTTTATAGGCGAGAGCACATGCCCATGCAGAGCCACGACATCACGAACGTTTAAGATCTAATCTAGAATCATTAAATGCCGAGGCACGATTCCGAGCTGAGTTTATGCGAGGCCCGGGGTCTTGTTTTTGCGGTGTCCGTGCGGCTCCCGTCACGGGATCTCTAGCGGGAGTGCTTTCCTGCTCGTCCCTTAGGATAATTCATGAGAGCCTGCTGCCCTTCTTGCTCGGCCCGGGGTGGCGCCTCGGTCGCGCTGCGTGCACCCGGGTCCGGGGTCCGGTTGGGTTTCCTCGTGGGGTTTTCGGTGAATTCTGATCCGGGTCATTGCTCCCTCGGAGCGGGTCCGTGAGGGCCTTCGTGGCTCTCCTCTTCTTTCGGTATTCCGGGGCCATTCTATGCATGGTTTGCATGGACTCGGACCCGGGGCCCGACCCCGGTTTCTTACGACCGCTTAGAGTACTACGGGCGAGCCCGCCCTCCACGTGTACAAATTGGTTTTTTATACCTCAACAATTGGTATTCACACATGGTCAGTTGTACATTGCAATTTCAAGAGTCATTAATAGAGTATGATTTAAACTTTTATGTTGCAATGATAATGAACAATTGACGAATAAAACTGTCAATGTAGTTTATAAGGAAGTATTCCAAAATTTATAAGTTCGATTTTCCATTATTTTTTGAATATTTTTTAATATAATTAATTTCATTTTTTTTAAATAATAATAACAAAATTTGTGTTCATTGTAAATTATTATGCTGTTATTTTAATATTAGTAATTTTATTATAAAATAAATTTATCAATAACATATTAGAATTCTTTAAACAATTATTAAAATATTTTTATTAAAATCCTTAACCAAGAATTTAAAATATATATGTAATAATTAAATAATTTAATAATTTAATTTTAAAATATTAAGTATATTGAAAAAAAAATAACTTTAAATTAAATTACATTGAAATTATTTCCAACGGATCAAACTTCGAATTTTATCACGTGCTTTTTCACGAGCAGAGATACTAGTATATATAAAAATTTAGAGTTTTATAATCTCATAGATGAATAGAAAATTAAATAAAATTAATAATACATAAATAAATAGAGTCGGTACACTGTACTCATTTCCTCCATTTCCATATTATAATCACACATTAATGATAATTTTTAAATTTAATTTCCCTTGATATATTATTAGGTATTTTTGGAATAAAAAACACATTAATTTATTAAATTACATTTAATATTTTATAAAATAAAATTTTAAATTTAAGTATTTATTATATTTTTATTTTTTTAGAGTATAATCTAGTTATAATTATATAAAAAAAGAATTAAACACATGTTATTAACCACCTTAATTAAAGTAAATTATCGTTGATTTATAATTAATTAACAATTTACCACTGATTTATAATTAAAAAAATGTGCAATATATAATTCTAAGCAAACATTAAAAATTACCCCTAATCCCAAAATGACACATATTATTAATATACTTATATTAAAATAGTAACCGGAGAAAGTTCAGTTTGATCATTAACAAAAGACAGGTATTTTTGTAGGACGACAGTTGAATCTTCTGCAATTAGTGATTGGTGGCTCCGAAAAGGGTGCGAGAGCATCAGTCTTCACTGGCTACACGAGCCTTGAATGAAAGGGGATAGTGTTATAATTGTATTGTTGGTCAATTGTGAGTTGTGTCACATTGAATTTGTGTCAATTTATCAGTATCAACTGATTTTATGATGGAACCGCAATCTCACATCTCTAACGTTTCCAGGTCGCTATAGTCAGTCGGATAATCTTTACGTTTCATTAGAATTTACAGTCATAAAACCGCAATCTGACATCTCTGACATTTCCGGGTAGCTATAGTCAGTCAGATAATCTTCACGTTTCATCAGAATTTACAAGCAGATCACAACACAAATGTAGCTAAATTTTTACTAGACAAATAAGGTGGTTATATACTTGTATCTAGTTGCTTATAATTCATTCCTTTTGCTTTCATTACTAGATAATAGATACAGTATATACTATGCAACTAAATATCCAATTACTATGAATCCTCCTTAAGTAACTTACATGATCCCGATAATAGATATACTACGCAACTAAATATCCAATTACTACGAATCCTCCTCAAGCAACTTGCAAGATACAACATCTCGCTTCCAGAGAAATACATAGTCTTCTACCAATGCTCGGAAGGTGGAACGTCCAGCATTTTTGTCTTGTAAGTCATCCTCATTGGCAAGGAGGACACGGAAACTCCATCGCCTAATCCAACACAAAAGTCGTTTAAACAATCTATCCAAAAACAAAGCAAACACTAGCCCTAACCAAATTAAAAATATATATATAGAGAAATTACCTTATCAGGAGGTACAATGCCTCTCGCCAAAAAAAGCCACTGAAATAAAAATGAAATAAGTTCAAATAAAGAAAATACATAATACAATCAGGGAATTATTGAACTTGTTTCCAGTAAAAAACTAAAAAAATAGACATACCAACACCAGAGTGACGATATGATGATGAAGTAAAAGGCAAGAAAGAAGAGGCGTGATAATAACCATTTCTTTGCGCCTCTCACATCAATAACAGTAAAAGTGATGAATTTCCTGAATATGCACACATTGAGATGTTTAATCTCAACAACCTTG
This sequence comes from Euphrasia confusa, assembly GCA_954870475.1. Classification (NCBI taxonomy): domain Eukaryota; kingdom Viridiplantae; phylum Streptophyta; class Magnoliopsida; order Lamiales; family Orobanchaceae; genus Euphrasia; species Euphrasia confusa. The sequence continues at coordinate 10,264,783 of OX940958.1, forward strand.
TAATAAGTGTCCTTTGGAAACAAAAGACAGCTTGTCATTTTATCAGTTGGCTCAACTTTATTCAGTTAAAAAAGAAGTTTTACCAGAAATACTTACATGATCTTTATTGTACTCTACAACTGCAAGTGTAGCTAGAAAAAGATATCTATCATACTCTTCGGGGCAATTGTAGCGATTGTCAAGAATTTGTTGTTGCGGGTAGATGTGTGGCATATATTCGCTGTCTATATAACCGGGAAATTCGCTAAAATAAAATCCCTATAGAAATTATAATAAATTAATAAAATAATACACAAAATTGCTATTTCTTATTGACAGCTCAAAGATACAAAACAAGTACATTTAGTTCATTTATAAAATACACAAATTTTAAACACCCAAGCATAACACATGTGACGAAAAGAACAGTGTACAAGAACTAAAGCCAAATTCAATTATGAGTTTTTGTAAAACATAATACCGAACCAATTTTGGAGTTCTCGAGTGCAAAAGATATGATAGAAGAAAATTTTTAGACAACAAGAAAGAACTGAAATGCTCCTTCCTCGATTATTCTATAACTCCTACTATTGACTCAAAACTGATACCAGATGACACATTAGATATTTCTTAAGGCTGTTTAGCCTCTAAACCACTGTAAATCATCAAACACGAGATATAGAGCAAGATCGTCATATTAAAACCGCCAAAAGTGACTGAAAATATCCATGTCCGATACCCTAGATAGGCACATGTACGCGACACTTGAGCCCATGTCTATTTAACAGAAGGATTGTTAAAAGCTCGTGGTATAATAAAGCAATTAGTACAAAGGCACGAAACTAACTTAAAGGAAAAGAAAATCTTATACGGTTATACCTGAAGACTTGTTAGCTAAATTAAACCATTGATCCCAGAATTTGGTTTGCTCTAAGGTATAATATTTCAAGTTTATTTGAGATAATATATAGTAAGAATGAACTGTGAAGATGATCCAAAATTCTTTGCAGAGTGATGGTAAATGTAATTATGGTGAAGATGGAGAAAAGACTGTAGTAACATCTGTAAATGTGGATAGGGATGAACGTGGGTTCCTGATGTTTCTTTTGCTAACTCTGTTAGTGAGAGAGGTTATTTGTATGGTCCAGTTGCATAGATTACTTGCATGGTCTACTAAATTAGAAATTTATAACAAAAAAATAAAATTATTCTGACATTGGAGCACAAAATTCCCATGTATATATTTCTACAAATGCCAGTCTATTATACTTATTTTAATACCAAGAACAATGACATGTAACCAACTAACCATAATAATCCTAAAACTTGGTTAATTACTCAAGTTATAGATTAATGAAGATGCATATAAAAGATTGATATAGTGTCATCCCGCAACCCGCTATGCCTCTAAAGCATCATGGGGATTGGCCGGTCCGCTCAGGTATACGGGATTAATAACAGTACTGCATGAAAAAACTCTCTGATATTCAACTTTAAATATAGTTCTAGCAAAAATCACATTATCATGGCACTAAAAACATATGAGAGTGTTGCACAAACAGTTAAACATAATATACGAACACATACCTCACTTTTTTCTATTTCTAGTACGAACTTCTTCAAAACTTCTTTATCAATGGGATCTCCGTCATCCGTAACTCCCTCAGCTTGTCTAATAATCTTTTTTACTCGCTTTTCTAGACTGCTTGGTACTATACATAGTACATCAAGTTGAAAAAGCTTTTAAAAATACTATATAAGATAGATTGATAAAATAACAAAACCCTAAGACGAATTAGAATTGTACGAAAACCAAAAACCTATGAATCACATAATCAATATTGTACTCTGAAAAAAACCCCTATTATTCCAGAATCATTGTAAGAGTACAGCAAATACTTCATATAACATGTACCACTGTTTTTAAAAAAATTGGAAAGACATAAATCTAATCCGTGCATACACTAGTTTTAATAGTTTAATCTCACAAGAACATTATGATTGTGATTATAAAAAGTGAGAAAAGTAAAAAAAACTATAGAAAACAATAGCAATGTAAGTAAACCAAACAAATGTAAATATGTAAGAAAAAATATATACAGAAGACATGCAGGATTCAAACACATATTTTCCTCCTTTGATGAACGGAGATACCTGTATCAGTAGGCGTTTGTATCGGACCCTCAGCTGCCATCAAATTACCTTTCTTCGATGGCGAATGTATCGAGATTTTTCGGTTCCTCGCTGCTGAAGAATTAATGATGAAATAATCAATAACATACTGAAAAATCAAAACTCTAAAACCAACTATTTAATTTTTACCGTATCAATTTTCCTCTTCCAAGATCAAGGGTTTCCGCAATTTCGACTTCTTCGAGAATGAACGAGAACAAGGCTTGTTATTCGGACGAATTGCACTATTTATGTAACGGTCGAATTTTTATGGGCTGGACTGAGTTATTTCTTTAATGGGTTGGGCTGCGTTTTTAATGATTTGGGCTTGTCTTGTGTTTTAACGAATCAACTTAAATTTCTTTTTTACTAATGGATTGGGCTACTTATTAGAAGGGTCGGCGTGAGACGGGATGAGACGGGGGATTCGTTTTTTAAAACGGGATTTGTTTTTTAAAAATTTGTCACGCATGTCATAATCCCGTTTGAGTTCGGGTTGGGATCGGAATGGGATCAAGACATTCCAAAATAAAAAATAAAGGTAAAATAAAAAATTGAGATAAAATAATACTATTATCGACTTATAAAACAATTAAATTTTAAATAAAATAAGGATGGCAAAATATTAAAAAAAAAAGGCCTAATTGTCATTTTTTTCCAAAATTTTTTACGTACTGTATATATATTGAATTGATTAAAAAATTTAATTGTAAAAATAAAATTATAAATAAGTTAAATAATATTTATTTTTATTCAATTTAAATAATATTTTAATTTTTTAAATTTTTCAAAATAGAAATGTTAATATTTTTGAAGAAAAATATATAAATAAAAATTAAATTATTTTTAAATGTTATTAGATTGTAAAAATACAAAAAAAAAATTTAAAACTATGATTAATAATTCGTCTCACTCCCCCTTTGATCCAAACTTCCCAGCTTTCTTGCCAAATAATTTACTTCCACACTTTATCTTTTTCCTAAAGATATGAGGAATTTTCGTTATTGTAGAGTTTAAGTTTTTGTCTCCTTATAAACAACCTTTTTTTGTCGAGAAATGTTAGTTTTAATTTAATATTCATTAATTTAGTCGCTATGCTTTTCACAGAGGAATCATTACTATGATTTTCCTGTATCAAGGATTGAGCATACTATCACTCAAGGATTTATGCTAGAAAATGTGATTCTCTTTCTCCAGACAAATTCAGGAGAATATTAGAAAGTTCCTGCTTCTCACTTGCTTATGTTAATCCGGATTGAAACAGAAAAGTATTGGTTCTCTTATAGATTGGAGTATCATTTTTCTTATTATAATTGGTTGTTGCACTAAGCCTCTTTAGGGGTAGGGGTGAAAGAAACATGAAAATAGAACTTTGAATAATAAAATGCTCGTTATTTGCGGAGTGGATTGTGGAGTTTGAATATGTGTATGTGAATACTAATCGTTATATTCTAAATGTTTTGATATAATTTAATTGCTTGGTGGAAAATATAGTGATGCAATTCAGCTGCATCATCCTGATGGAATAGGAGTCCACGTTGTTGGCATGACCTACCCTGGATATATTGGTCGAGAAAATTCTGAAATGCCTTGGTAACTATAATCATATCCAGTCTTTCTAGAAAATACATTTCTTTTCTGTCTGTCTAATCAGAAGTAAAGTTTTTATTAATTTTATATTGTATTGTATCAAATTTGATAATCATTTTATGTTAGCTTTCCAAAGTTTTAGCTATTCAATGATTACAGATCTTTAAGATTACTTTTTCAATATTATACACAGGCTGCCGGTTTAAGCTGGTGGTGCTGGAGCACTGGGAGCGAGATATCCGTATATTGTTGTTGATGGTTCCTACCATGCTCGGGCATCTGGACAGATTTCATCAATTACGGCAACTTCAAAGTATGTAGGATAGTAGTTGTTGCGTTCTCTCTTTCTTAACCTGCATATATACCTTTGTTTAAGTGATTTTCTACTGAAGTATCAGAATACTTAAAGCATAAGTCTTTTACAATCCAACAATTTTTCACTTTTGCAGCAACAAATTATTTTCTTATGGCTTCCTCATTTTCTTAATTTAGTAGTGGAACTTGTTCTTTGAGTGCAAAATATTAGGACCATCTGTTTTTCTCCGGGGATCAAGTTTCTTAATGCCAAAATGAACTTTTATTATGAACTTTTATTTTCCTTTTTTTACTAAGTACTTCCAATTTATACTTTTGTGAATATTTTCTATTCTCTTGTGTCTCTTCTCTTACTCTTAAGAGGTGGAGCCTTTCACTCCGAGACTATTAAAACCCAAAAATAGTTTAAGCAACATAAATTTGTGTTGGTAGTGTAAAAATTGAGAGCAATGTTATACATAAAAAATGGACTCATTGGTGTATAAGCATTTTATTATGTCAGGTGACTTTTAATATTATTCAGGAAATTGCAGTCCATGAATTAGTTGAAGCACTACGTACAAACAAAAGACCAAAATCCCAAGAAGAAAGGCTTTGTCTTCTTTGGAAGTGAAAGTCCTGAACATATATACTTACAGAACATAGCATATAACTACTTAATGTTAATTTCCTAGAAGAATTCAGAAATGGAATACTTCAGCTGCAAAACAAAGAGAGTTGAGCAAGATACTGGATGAATGGTATACTTTTTTGTTCCCTATGAGTTGCATTACATTGTTTCATTTTTTCTTTTGGTGTCCGCCAAGGGCTATATTGATTCATAGTAAATATAGACAAGCAGATGTCTTCCTCCACATACCTTAGTGAAGCTGAGCCATTCCTTGAAAAGTATGCGCGCAGTCCACAAAATCGAGCTTTGATAGGAGCGGCTGGAATTTTTGCTCTTACGATTTCTCGAGGCATGATGATACTTTGTATATTTTGTAACTACGTCTTATTATAAATTACATGAAGTACATAAACTTAGCAAGTTCTATGGGCCCTCGTCTTGCATATATATATATATATATATATATATATATATATATATATATATATATATATATATATATATATATATATATATATATATATAATTTTACTAGAAATTAATTTATAATTGAAAATAACACTATTTAAAGATATAGATTAAAATTTTACACTAAAATTACTTTTATATTTTAATTTTTAACTTACTTAAAATCATTACTCCACTATTTTTGTTTAAATTTTGTATGCAAACTAGACTGTGTGGATATTATAGATGTCTAACATATTATTGGATGTTATATATTTTATCATGATATTATTATTAAATTAAATTATCTTTTATATAATATATTTAAAAATATATATAAATGTAACCAAAATTTATATTTTTTCTATTCTATAAATAGAGACCAATCTTGACATAATTATTCACAATTTAGAAATCATGATATTATTATTAAATCAAATTATCATAATTTAAAATTTTTATTTTTATTTTTTCATTTTACATGTTTAATTTATTATAAAAAATTATAAAAATAATAATATTTAAATAATTTATATAATAATATAAAGATGGGAAGGTTGGATTTAAAAAAATAGGGATGGGGTGAGAGAAAAAATAAATTTATATAAAAAAATGAATATTATAATATAAAGGTGGGAAGAAGGTTGGGTTGGAGAAATGGGTGTGGTTAAACTTAGTCTAAGCTAGTAGGTCTGCCCTGCTTGTGCCCACCCCACCTCTAAGGGCCCAGAGCGCATCAACGACCTTCCACGGACCATGTCACAAGTTGAACACATTGAAAACATCATTATGGTGTCTTGGCGTGATAACGATTCATTATCAGGCCGAGACGACAAGCTGTCGTTTTGCATTCATCAACTCCAACTATTATTGTTAAAATAAATTACTCTATAATATACCTAATATAATTAATTAATATACATATTTAACGATGTATTAAAATTAAAATAAAATTATTTATTGTCAATAATTTTTGAGGTCATTATTTCAAATCCTACTTTCAACCAAGTTTTAATTAGCTCACAAACTCACCACACAACCGTTGCCAAAAAATAGTTCTTACCAAAATTTCCATGTATATTAGAGCAAATATACATAAAAAAAATGACCCTTACCACCTTAACCACTCAAATTTCAAACTTTTTTTAATTATAAAGTTGATATGTCCTTAAAAGCCACATTGATTTGTAAAAGCTAGCCGAAAAATTCTCTCCACAACCAAGCTACATAAACAATTTTCATAGGAAAATAGTGGCAACTAATTAGGAAAATCTAATTCAAAATTATGCAACCATAAAAACATATCACAATTTATAAGTAATTTCAAAAAACATAATGCAGTATGTCAGAACATCTCAACTAGAGTAGAAACTATAACATAAGATAAATAGACAAAATTTCGATCAACACAATATCCGACAATTAAAACATAAGATAAATAGACAAAATTTAAAAGCAAAATCCAAAATTCAGACAATTATCAACGCTTTTGGGGATGGAACAGGATTCAAGTCTATCAAATCCAACAACAACTCGAACCATGTCTTGTTACCTGCAGAAGACCATCTCAGACCCATGTGTAGCCATATAATTGGTCAGTTAAAAATTTCCACGACCTCTCCTACCTCCTCTCCCCCTATCTCCTCTCCCCCTACCTCCTCCTCTCCCCCTACTTCCTCTCCCAGAGTCCCCAAACCTCCCGCGACCACGACCTCTACCGCGACCACTGCCACCATCACCTCTAGGCCTTGCCTCCTCCACAGTCAAGTTATTACTTCCCAAATCAGAGCCATTCAGTTCCAGAGCTTGTTTAGTGGCATTGGCATCCTTGAAGTCGAGATATGCCATGCTGTTATAAGGAAGTTAAAAATATATCAGCAACTCATGCAGTGTAAATAGGAACCTAGAAAACAATCTGGTAATATTGGATATCAATCAAAGATATATTAATTTAATAGAGCAACTTTTCTGAAAGTTCTAAAATCAAGTAATTTAGTAGTGTGGATGGATAAATAAATTCGGGCAATAAGACACCCTTTAAGGCCGCCATCTTCAGCCTGAGGAATGGAAATTCTAGTAATTTCACCACAAGAACCAAAATGTTCTTCCAATGAGCTTCTAACCTGCATGTTTTGAACGATTATTTAGAATCTAAAATATAAAAATACCAAGATACAACAGAAAAAAGGGGTTAAATTTATGTGCACCTGGTCTTCAGACTCAGTTTTGTCAAATCCACGAACAAATACAGTCAGCCCCTCAACTTTCGCGGGCCTATACATTGCCATGTTATGGAAAATTTAATAAAAGCGGGACTCAAGTAGTAAGAATAAAGGGAAATACACACGTACCTGCCAAGTGGGGTTTGTTCTCCTTTTGCAGGTCTTTCATTAGCAAGGTCAAGTTTCAATTCACGACCCAATAACTCTTGACCATTCAATTTTTCAATTGCCTACAAAAATAATTGTTTTTTGAGTATTATATAATTGAACAAAGGCATGTACAGAGTTCTTTGAATGATTTATTAGGTTTGACAAGAACACATACCTTCACTGCTTGTTCTGCAGTAGCAAATTCAACGTGACCAAACCCTCTGAATGAACCATCGCCGGACATGGCAAAGCGAACATCAAGGACTTCCCCAACAGATTTGAAGAATTTTTCACTGGAACATTATAAAGAAAAAACATATAATAATAAAAAAGGCAATTGCAAAAACATAAACAATTCAAGTTTTCAATAAACGTACACATCAGCTTTCTCAACAGAGAAAGGCAGATTTCCAACAAAGAGAGTTTTGGAGCCAGTTGCCTGCTCTTTCGGAGTGGCTGGGGTATTGGGCTGTGCAGACACAGATAACATCAACATCATAAAGTGTGAGTAGAGAGTGTGTTATTTGCAATTATTGCTTTTTTCATTATGTATATATAGCTACCCTATATGATCAATCCCTAATATCATGAGGTGAAGTAGAAAATTTGCAAATGTATCCATATTGCAATAAATGGTTAAATATATTGTATTTGAGCACAACAAAATACAAGCAAAGCATAACACCGCTCACAGTTTTCTGAGCCTTTTTTGCTGCTGATGCATCAGTCATTTCAACATCAGTATTGTCTTCGGCCTCAGAACCTTCTTCAGATTCTTCCTCAGAACCTTCCTCTGAACCACTTTCCTCCTTAGAGGCTGTGGTGGGTTGCTATCACATTGTTCAAATACGATCATCAGCTGATAGAAACAAAGTAATACTTTATTTGAGTCTCTAAAGTAGTTAAGTCTACATACCGGAGCCTCAGACACTTTCGTTTGAGCCTCATCGTCGTCACTTTCCTCTTCAGAGCTTTCAGCCTCCTTTGCCTGTCAAAGGCCATTAATGTTGAATCATATAGTAGAAATTTTACATCAGAATTCATAATCACACTTTAATCAATTCATTAATTAGAAAAGCTGAAAAGATCAACAACAGTATCAGGCACACAGGAACATATTTCAAGTATTAACAAAAAAACCAAAACAAAGCAATAGAAACTTAACAAAATCCAGATTCATGCACTTACATCCAGATTCACAGCATCGGGCAAAGAGTCGTCGGAAGCAACTGACTTTCCATTCTCCGCGGCAACCGGTGCAGAGATCTTAGTTGCATCTTCCTCTAAACCACTGCTATCGCTCGAGTCCGAGTCTACCTTAGTCACTTCCTCAGAGGTAACCTTCTCAACCTCCTTTATCTCAGCTTTCTTTCCCTTCCCTGCTTTCTTTTTCGAGACCTTTGCACCAACCTTCTGCTTCTTAGCACTGGCCACTTCCTTCACAACAATATTCTCTGCGCCTCTCTTTCCTATTGCAGATTAAAATAATCATAATTAGATAATTGAATATTAAATCAAAATAAATCAACTTCAAGCACAGAAGGATTAAATAATAACAAGCAAAAAAAAGATTGGTTCACCTTTCTTCAGAGGCTTGGTAGGAGCGACAGCAGCGGGAGAGGGAACGATAACGGCAGCAGGAGCGGGATCAACAACGGCAGCTGCAGCAACCTACAAAACAAAAAACCACCATAAAAAAATGATGAACGAGTAAAACACAGTTCAATGAAAATGGATTTCGTGGAGAAGAAAAATAAAAGACGGGTTCTTTTAATTTTTTCTTTCACTGACCTTGGAGGCGGATTTGGATTTCTTCTTTGATTTACCCATAGCAAAGATGTGAAGATGAATACAGAGCAGAGATAAACCCTAGAGCTTGTAGGGTTTTTGTGGAGCGGAAGATATTTTTGTGCGTGAATGAGAAAAGAGTGGGGCGGAGACATTTTATACTAGGTTTTAGGTTTTAAGCGTTTTTTTTTTTAATTAGGAATTTAGGGTTTATTCGCGTCTCATTTTCGAGTTTTTTATATTGATTTTGGTCAATTCTACAAAACTATATTTGGAGTTTAAAATGTGTAAGAATATGGATTTTGATTGAGATTTTGATGTATTTTTTTGAATTTTTAAAAGTTTTTTAAGGATTTGGAAAATTCTCAGATACGAAAAGTTTGACCGACTTTATCATTGATTTATATAAATTTTTATAAATTTTAAAGAATCGTATAATATATTTTTTATTAATTTACATAATTTTTCAAAACTTCAAAAAATGATAAAAATTTATATTAATATACTTGTATATAAAAAAATCATTTTTTTAAATTAAAAATAAATAAACTGTTATTTTAATTTTTTTATATGACTATTATACATGTAATTTATTGTTTATCTGGCATTAGCAACATTTGTTCTCCATTTATCATCTTTTTTAATTGACTTTGAAATATTAAATTAAAAACAAATTCATTGGTGTTGAGGTGAATTTTGATTATATTCGATGAAATATTAAACAATACACCATTTTAAATAAATGATCATAAATAATTTTTAAAAAAAATTGATTATTAATATTAATATGAATTTATTATATTTTGATTGTTATTAAGAAACATATTATTGTATATAATAAACAAAAAATAATTTATTATTAATATGATATATAAATAATTATTTTTAATAAACTATGATAAGATTAATTTTTCCAAATAAAATTTTGATTATTTTATATAAATTGATTTGTATAATATTTTTGTTAAATGATTAATGATTGTTTTTTTTTACTTTTCGTGTTAGAAAAAATCCACTGAAATCTCTCTTAATTATGAGATATTTTGAAAAGTCAAGTTTAGTTATATTTTTTAAAAAAAATTCATCAAAATCAATGAATTATTAAAATTTGTTAAAATCTTGAATAAATATGAATTTTTTAAGACTTTTTAAAATCTTAATGAATATCTCCGAATTTTAATAGATTTTTAAAAATTCGAATTGAATATACCTAGACTTTAAAAGTCCATTAAAATTCTATAACTCCTAATTGAATACATTCCCTTAATGATATTATTTTTTTTAAAAAGTATTATTAAGAAATAAAATATAATAGTTTTCATAATTATAAAAAAACTAGTTTATTCTGCTCTGGTGATGCACCGTAAGTTCATTGTACTGTATTTCAGTTTTATTCATTTTTTGATAAATATATTTTTAAGCAATATATACATATATATGAATGTATACATTGGCCTAATAGATTTTTATCAATTTTTGAAATTTAGATTAATAACTTTGATTTACCAAAAAATGAGTGTTATAAGATTGTGTAAAATACTAATTAAATTTAGATTAATAACTTTGAGATTTAGACAAAAGGTAAATATTTTTCAGGATTACGTAATTATTTGATTTTTATTAATTAACAAATAATTCAAAATATATAAATTTAATCAATAACTAATATACTTTGAACTTGAACCACATTTTTAAAATATAAAAGAAATTTTTTATTAGAAGATTTATAAAAGATAGTTTTTTATGAAAATGTCAATTAAAAAAAAACAAGTTAAATTGTGGCTATTGAATGGTTATATAGCTAATGAAGTTAAATTATTGAACAATTAGTTTGTTTGTATTTTAACTATCTCAATTTTTAATACCTATTTTTATTAATTTATTTGTATTTATAATTTGATATAGAAAATAAAAAAAAATGTTAAAAGTGTTTTAACATGATGGAGAATATTAATTTATTTGTATTTATAATTTGATATAGAAAATAAAAAAATGTTAGAAATGTTTTAACATAATGGAGAATTTCTAACGCGGCACTTAAATCATATAATCTTGTGAATAATAAATGATGAATAATTAAATGGTTGATTTTATAAACTCAAGAGATATCGAGAGAGAATAATAAAGTATAAAGAGAGACAATATGAGAGGAGAATAGAATTCTTCATTAATTGATATGGGGAGACCTCTTTATATATATGATACAAAGTAGGGTTTCTGTCTTATTCACCAAGAAACGGTAAATTAGTCATTCACTAATTAATAATATTCATAACACTCCCCCTTGAATGACTATTTACAGGATTGTTGCCTCATTAAAACCTTTCCAGGAAAACTCTGTGGGATAAAACCTCGACGAAGGAAAAAGAGTACAACTTGCTCCCCCTGCTTGTAATCACCGAAGATCTTTAACTTTTGAAAATAGTTATTTGTGATCAATCCATCTCATTAAAATCTGTAACTAATAAAACCATATAGGAAAAACTTAGTTATTCAAATATAAATTTTGGTCTTCCGGACCCAATCTTCGAATTGTTGAGTTTCACATTCATTTGTATTATTGTATATTTTTCGTCCTTCAGGGACATGCCTTACCAGACATCTATATTGACTAGAGCATCCGCAATTGCTATAATCGGCCGGTAACTCTTCTGGAGTATTTTAGATGCGTCTAGTGTTCAATATACATTTCATGACAAATAAATAATAATGTGAACTTCAATTCACAATCATTTGAACTTCAGGTTCAATATCTCAGTTTATCTCGAAAACAAACTCAAATGGAACATTCTGATGTCCTCATTAATTATTATCGAGTAATGTACATGCCTCGTTAAAAACCTCATTATAAAACCTTGTAGGAAAAAATTACTCGAGGAAAAGAGTACATGACATTCACATTTATATTGTGGTGATTGTCTCGTTAAAAACCTTTAACTAAGAAAACCTTGTGGGAAAAACTTAGTAAAGGGAAAAAGAGTGCAATCACTGGTCTTCTGGACCAATCACTAGTCTTCGGGACCTTGTCTTCAATATCATTTTTGTCCATAATGACATATATGATATGATATTGTACATGTTCTGATTTTCTTTCCTTTCAAATCAGGAATTTTAAAATCTTTCCAAGATTTTCATGTATGTATCTTTCTAATGACTTTTACATTGTCAGATCATACATTCGATGCATATATCTATCGTTGTTGCTGCTATAAATATTAAGTAGCGGAACTTAATGTCATCTTTCAAAATATTTGATTAACATCGAGTGCGAAAAACTCTCGAGCAACTAATATCGCTTTTATATCTCACCACATCATTACTCGTTTTTCGTACGAACACCCACATATATCCTTCTTGGATAATATTTTGAGGTGTGTGATATAAAGTCAAAATATATCTTTTATTCAGCGAGTCATGCTCATCCCCAATTGCTCGTTTCTATATTTTTCGAGTGCTGCTGGCACACTATTATAGGTATGAGTTTTGGATCCAAATTTTTTTTAGAGCAAACTCTTGAGGTAAATATGTTGTTGACGACTTTTTATTTTTCCATTTGATAACAATTCTATCAACCAAATCTTTCATCATTTCTCAAAATATTTAATTTGGTTGTTCCGCAGTCCCATGATTTTCTATTATCATGTGCACATGCTTTTTCAATGGGATTTCTATCTAACTCTCTTCAGGAGATTTTGAGGGTGACTAAATTTCTTTGTTTTTCCGCGGATTTATTTTATAGATCGATCTACTACGCTTCAGGCGTATATTAGAATCAACATTTGGGCTGATCTCTTTTGTATTTGAACTCTTATAGTTCATTTATCACAAATATATGTGATTTTGTCACACCTTCATTAATTTGGCAGATTACTTGCTGAATATTGCAAGTCACTTATTTTCATGAACTTGAGGTTCAATTGATTGGTGTGTGGATCAAGAACTGAAGATCTTTTTCATTAAATGAAATTTCTCGGCATTTATATCTTTAATATTCTTATCTCCCCCTAATGCCGAGAAATGATCTTCCTTTAATATACAAATCAGCGTAATTGCTATAAACCGATCTTCTGGATCATGGGCTCGAGATATTTAATATACCTTTTTTCTATTATGCCCGTTTATAAAAATACACTTCAGTGGTGATATAAATATAACTTGCATATTTCAAATTAATTCGCAGAAGAGAAATAACAATTTCCACGCACTTAATAATAATCATGATATGCATCATATTTATTTTTAAGTACATTTGTAGTACTCGTGAGGATAATTAGTAAAGCTCTTCCAGAGCTCACTCTTAGTATGTCATGCGTAATAATATATTTACCAATGATCCTTCGGGGATACAATATCTTTACCAATGATCCTTCGGGGATCAAAATAAATTTCAAAATATAATTTTCTCAGAAATTACATTTAATCGAATTTTCCGATATTTCATGAGTACTCACATAATAAGATATATTTGTTATAGATTTTTAAAAGATATCCTTTAGGGATAATTCATATGTAATCATTGTTTTAATGAGAACAATCGAATTCGACTTTTCACTATGAGTATCATGAGATATAACTTTATTAAAAACATTTAATGTTTGAACTTTGCTTCTTCAAGAGCAATTAATAAAAATAATTGTTACATCAAAAGCCATTGATTTGATATTTCTGCGGGAATATATGTTGGAGTTGTGTACTTAATGTCTAGATTTAAGTAACGGTAAACTCCCGGTCATAGCATTTAATCTATTAAATTAATAAACAATTGTTTGCGTTTAATTATTGATAATTAAATATATGTAAAATATAGTTCTGGATTCTATACGTTGTAGTTAGTATGGTGTGCGACGTCACACAGAGGATCATACTATCGGTTACTCGTATTTAATCGAACAGTTGCTCACGACCTAGATGGACACGGACCAATCCATCGGTATAGTCGTTGTGTGAGAGAGAAAATAATTTGTCTTAATTATTTTATCACACTTGTACACTTGGTGTATTGAGCGGATCGCTTGAGATTTATCGATTAGGATTGCCTTGGATAATCGATTCAAGTCTCAGAGTATTTTATTCTTAATCCCCGATACTATTGCGGGTGTGTATATTTAATATAAGTGACTTTGATTTTCCAAAGGAATTAACCGATTTAATTATTGAGTTAATTACCGGTTAAGTTGGGTCACTATATTTTATATATGGCATGCCGTGAATACTTGACGGGAAAGTGTATCCCGTAAGGGTTGATAATATCCCCGAGATGAGTTCATAAGGAATTATTGTGTAAACCTCATGAGTGGATTCGTTCCGCACAATAATTAAGGTTGAATGGTACTAGTCTCGGATTCAAGAGATGAATAAATTAATTAGCAATAAATTAATTTTATTCATGGATATTTAAATCTCAAATACACGGAATAAATAATACTACCGGAAAAATATTATTTGATACAATATGGTTTAATATTGGGAGTGCAATTAATTTATATTGTGGAAAATAAATTAATTAATATTAATGGAGGATTAATAGATTTGGGCTTGGGCTCAATTTAATCATTAATATTGGAAGCCCAATATTCCACCTCCTTTAGATCCCCTACGTAGCCTATAAAAGCACTACATGGTCTTCACTTTTTCATAAGACAAGATTATCATACTTGATATTCTAGAGAGTTGAAGAGGATCCATAAGCTTGGAGGATCGTCGCCCACACGACGTTCAAGCTAGTGCAAGGAATACGTAGAAAGATTCAAAGGTCTTCAATTGATTTCGTTTCTCCGCACAACGAATCAAAAGGTACAATCATAAACTCCTTTGTGTGATTTTATGTGAATTAATTGTAATACATACATGAACGCACGATCCGGGGAAACGACGAACTTCGGGGACGGGGATTCGAGATCCCCGACGAAGATCGAAAGGACCCTCGGCTGGGAGCCGAGGGGTGCAATCGAACCTAGGGTTGATCGCGGCGATCCGCGCAAAGGGAGCCCCGGCTGGACGCCGGGGCGTGCGATCGAGCTAGGCTCGATCGCGGGGGCAAGCCGCGGCTGTTGCCGCGGTGGTCAGCTGGGCTGACCGCCCCTCCCGACGGCGTGGGCGGTGAAGTCGCCAGACTCACCGCCCCGGGGCTGCCGGAGCAGCCCCACGCGATCGATGATGATCGCGAGCCCCGATGGGCTCGGCTAGGGTTTTGGCCGCGGGTTCATCCCGCGGCGACTCTCCGGTCGGGCTCCGTATATCGTGGTGCTCGTGATAGTTTTCCGGTGAGAGGATTTCGGTCGGGTTATTATTTTCCGCAAATTTTAATGGCTCGGGATATCGATTTCCAGCAATTGGTATCAGAGCGTTTGGTTTCGTGTTCATGTATGTGTTCAATTATCGTTCTACCTTGCAGGGATTCCGACTATCATGGTTTAATTAATTGTTAATTATTTTTACCGTGATTATTCGTTTATTAAACTCTCGGACATGTCGAGATTCGTTTTGTGTGGATGAATGCTTGTAATAGTAAAAATTCGGGGGTTGACCGAATTTAGATTTATTATTATTGTTCTATGTTTTCCGGAAATTGTATAGGGTCGATTTCATGTATAAAATCGATACCGGAATTGTAAATTTATTTCTTGTAATTTATTTACGTTGGATCGATGTCGAGACGACCGCCGGAGAACGCGTGTGACGAAGAAGACGAAGAGGACGAAAAACCGAGGGGGGGGGGGGGGGGGGTCGATCAACCCCATGATCGATCCCCATGAGGATCGATCGACCCCACGATGGGGCTGCCCGCTAGGGCTTCCGGCCACGCCGGCCACCGGCGGTGGTGGCGCGTGGGCTGGGGGCGGCGGCGGTGGTGGTCCCTGGCGGTGGTGGTCGACGGTGGGGGTGGTGTGGGGATCCCCAACCCATGCTACTCCTACCAAGATCCTACTTTCCTAATTGATTCGGTTTTCCTATTTTGATTGTTCCTATTTTTTAGAATCCTAAAGGAATAGGAAAAGAATTAATTGGAATTAATTTATTTCCTTATTCTATTATGGAAGTCTCCTAGAATATTCCAAGTATAGGATTCCAGAGATTTAATAGAATTGGAAAGGAATAAAATTAATTTGGAATTGATTTATTTCCTAATTGATTATTCCGATTTTATGAGAATTTTCATGGACATGGAAATTAATTAATTTTGGAAAGTAGAAAAGTCCTAATTTATTTTATTTCCTTATTCTATTATAAAAGTCTCCTAGAATGTTCCAAGTTCTACTTGGATGAGATTCTAGAGATTTAATAGAATTAGAAAGGATAATAAATAAATAAAAATATTAATAATATTTAATTTTATTTTTGATTTATTCGATTGACTTAATTTTCGAATTGAGTATCTTTTTGATTTATTAAAAATAAATAGATTTAAATATTGAGATTAATATCGTCACATGGAGCATTCAAGAACAAGGACTGAAGACTAGAAGATGCGTACGGAGATAGAATAAAATCATGATAGTCGGAAAATAATTTTCTAGCATTATTTTGACTATGTGATACTATGTGCTTTATTACTTGTATGCATGCTTATGTGTTTAATGATGGAGTAGTATACTTAATGTCTAGATTTGAGTATTATGAACTCTTTGTACACTTTCATTTACCTATTAATAACGAACATTCATTTGCTTTTAATTATTGTTAATTAAATATATGCAAATCATAGTCCTGGATTTTATACGTTGTAGTTAGTATGGTGTGTCGGGCCCACACAGAAGATCATACTATCGGAAACTCGTATTTAATCAAACAGATGCTCACGACCTAGATGGACACGGACCAATCCATCGGTATAGTCGTTGTGTGAGAGAGAAAATAATTTGTGTTAATTATTTTATCACACTTGTACACTTGGTGTATTGAGCGGATCGATTGAGACTCATCAATTAGGTTTGCTCGTCGATAATTGATTTGAGACTCAATGTATTTTATTCTTAATCCTCGATACAATTGCGGGTGTGTATATTTAATATAAGTGACTTTGATTTTCCAAAGGAATTGACCGGTTTAATTATTGGGTCAATTACCGGTTAAGTTGGGTCACTATATTTTATATATGGCATGCCGTGAATTCTTGACGGGACAGTGTATCCCGGAAGGGTTGATAATATCCCCGAGATGAGCTCATAAGGATTTATTATGTAAACCTCGCGAGTGGATTTGTTCCGCATAATAAATAAGGTTGAGTGGTACTAGTCTCGGATAAAAGAGATGAATAAATTTATTAAGCAATAAATAAATTTTATTCATGGATATTTATATCTTAAATACACGGAATAAATAATACTGCCGAAGAAATATTATTTGGATATAATATGGTTTAATATTGGGAGTGCAATTAATTTATATAGTGGAAAATAAATTAATTAATATTGATAAGGATTAATGGACTTGAGCATTGGGCTCAATTTAATCTTCAATATTGGAAGCCCAATATTCCACCTCCTTTAGATCCCCTACGTAGCCTATAAAAGCACTACATGGCCTTCATAAATCATAAGACAAGATTATCATACTTGATATTCTAGAGAGTTGAAGGAGATCTATAGGAGTTCGATAGATCGTCGCCCACCCGACGTTCGAACGGAGTGCAAGGAATACGTGGGAAGATTCAAAGGTCATCTTGATTTCGTTTCTCCGAACAACGAATCGTAGGTATGATATCTAAACGCCCTTGATATTATATGATTTGGATTTATCGTGAAATACCGTAGAACGCAAGATCCGGAATACGAAACCCGGATTAGACGAACGATCACGCGGTGGTGGTGAAACCACCGGACCGCGTGGGATCGAGCGGCTAGGGTTTTGGCGTGGGCATGGGAGGATCCCCGGCTGGACGCCGGGGCGCGATCGATCAAACGATCGATCGCGGGCAGCTGCTGGGCACGACGGCCCAACGGACGCGGGCCACCACCAGGCGGCGGCGAGTCGCCGGACTCGCCGCGGGGGCTGCTGGGCAGCCCCTCCCCGATCGATCGCTCCATGCGATCGATCTCCTCGATCACGCGAACCCCGCGTGCGGGGGTTCGGGCGGGGCGCGCACGCGACTTCGGTCGTGTTGTGCGTTCGGCTCGTGCTCCGGCTCGTACGTGGTGTTCGTGTGATCTCCGGCGATGGGTTTTTGATCGGGTTATTGTTTCCGCAAATTTTAATAGCCCGGGATATCGAATTCCAACAATTGGTATTAGAGAGTGGTTTACGTTCGCGGTATTTTCGATAAAATTGTTCTACCTTGCAGGGTTTCCGACTATTATGGCTTAATTTATTATTCGTTTAATTTATTTTGTCCTGATTGTTGGTTTGATTAAACTCTCGGTCATGTCGAGATTCGTTTTTGGTGGTGAATGCTTGTAATAGTAAAAATTCGGGGGTTGACCGAATTTAGGTTTATTATTATTGTTCTATCTTTTTCCGGAAATTGTATAGGGTCGATTTCATGTATAAAATCGATACCGGATAGTGTAAAATCAAATTTGTAATTTATTTTGCGTTGGATCGATGCCGAAACGACCGCCGGAGAAGACGCGTGACGAAGGAGATGATCGTGAGGGTGAAGGGCTCGGATCGACCGCCCCATGGTCGATCCATGAGGATCGATCGACCCTAGCCGGAAGAGGGGCTGCCCGCGGGAGTTCCAGCCACGCCGGCCACCAAGGGAGGTGGCGCGTGGGCTGGGCGGCGGCGGCTCCTAGGCGACGGTTGAGGGTGGCGCGGGGATCCCCACCCCGTGCTATCCCGGTCCGGAGATTCTACTTTCCTAATTAATTCGGTTTTCCTATTTGAGTTTTCCTATTTTTGGGAATTCTCATGGATTAGGAAAAGAATTAATTGGAATTAATTTTATTTCCTTATTTTATTATGGAAGTCTTCTAGAGTATTCCGAGTTCTACTTGGAATAGGATCCTAGAGATTTAATAGAATTGGAAAGGAATAAAAGTTAATTTAGGATTGATTTATTTCCTAATTGATTATTCCTATTTTATGGGAATTTTCATAGTAATGGAAATTAATTAATCTTGGAAAGTAGAAGAGTCCTAAATTATTTTATTTCCTTATTTCATTATGGAAATCATCTAGAATATTCCAAGTGGGTCTTGGATAGATTATTCTAGAGATTTAATGAAATAGAAAGGGAAAAATAAAATAAATAAAAATATTAATAATATTTAATTTTATTTTTGATTTATTCGAATGACTTAATTTTCGAATTAAGTATCTTTTGGATTTATTAAAAATAAATAGATTTAAATATTGGAAATTAATATTCTCGTCACATGGAGCATTCAAGAACGAAGACTGAAGACTAGAAGATGCGTACGGAGATGGAGTAAAGCCATAATAGTCGGAAAATAATATTCTAGTATTATTTTTACTATGTGATAATACTATGTGCTTTATTACTTGTATGCATGCTATATGTGTTTACTTTATGCACTAGATAGCGTATCCCTTTATTGTAAAAAGCTAAGTGGGATAGGGTATGAAAACATACTCATGGTCTCCATTACTGCTCTCTTGGTGACTTTTATAAACTTTTGAAGTTTATATAGATAGGTCATTGGAGAAGAGTTCTTGTAATTCCTTTTACGAGAAACATTGATTAAGTTCATCAAACAATGCCTAATTTGTCTTTTCAAAACTGATTTCAAGTCGACTCATTCTTACCCCGGGGAGTGGAATGGAGCCAGAGCCACTTGGTCATGTCGAGGACACAAATTAGAGACCTTCGTACCATTCTTTTGAAGATGGATCGATTGTCTGCTCGGCTCCCTCATTTATGAGAGATAGGGCTGTTCGCATGGTGAATCACTGGTTAGAAACTTCGAGTTTCACTTATGATTCTCCGCGTCTTGATTTACAAAATCTAATGGATCAAGTAATTGGATTTCAATTGTATAAGTCTTTTGGTATAGTAAACGTCCACACGAACGTGGCTTGCTATACTAAATGGGATTTTAGAACAATTGATGTAGACAGTTGTAGGGAGTTGTGAAGGATTGCGAGTTGTCGTAAACATCCACACGAACGTGGCTTGCGGTGACGTAGCAATTCTAAGCGATTCACCTTGGTACTGAGTGATGGTTTACACTTAGGTACGCTTTATAGTATTCTTCCCAACGAAGTAACGCTATAATGATGTATGACCGAAGCAAATCTAATTGCTAAATCATTTGGGTGGGTAAACGTCCACACGAACGTGGCTTGCTTTAACCTGATGGGATTTTAGATGTGATTAGTGATTTAATGATATTATTTAAGGGAGATAATATCGGATATTTAATTGTTTGTTTGTTTTATGTGCTTATAGGTTAGGAATGACTGTGACCCCACTTTGTGATATACTTAAAGATGAAAACTCACTGGTTCCATATAGTACTGATTGGAAAAGAAATCTGGACATTGTCCAGACTGTTGAACCTTCCGAATCCACTGCTGTCCCAACTCATGAGGACATTTGGAATGACCTCAGAATGATGTTGAGACATAGTGTGGTAGCCGGACAAGAAGTGATTGACATTAGGGGTGAGCAGAGTTCGGTTATAACCAAATAACCGACCGAACCAAACCAAAATATGCATTTTGGTTCGGTTATTTGGTTATCGGTTTAGATATGGTTTTGAAATTTAGAAATATCGGTTTTCGGTTTGGTTCGGTTATTTTGCGGATATAACCGATTAAATAACCAAAAACCGATATATTATATATATATATATATATATATATATATATATATATATATATATATATATATATATATATATATAAATGTTTGTGTACTGTAAGGTACATTAATCGAAGCATCCCTTCAACTTTCTATTACTTTCTATTATTATTAATATTATAATAAAAAGTATCATTATTAATTACCATTACTAAATAACCAATTAGAATAACCAAGTTACCATTACGGATTTAAACTATATCGATCTGAGACTTGCTCTTCTTCCATCAGATTTTGAAACTTTGAACTTTGGCACAATGAATTCATGACATGATTTTGCTTTTCTACTTTTATTTTATTTAGTATTGGTTATTGGTTAATAACCGAAACCGAACCGAAATTTTTGGTTTGGTTTTATATTGGTTTTAATATAATTTAATCGGTTCGGTGACCGACCAAATTAATTTGGTTTTTAAATTGGTTAAGGTAATTTGATTCGGTCGGTGACCAAACCGACCAATGCTCACCCCTAATTGACATACTCTATAAATTCAGTCCTCTTGAAGAATCGCTTAAAAACGATTCCAAAAGAGCGGAACTTATAAGTATGGTCAGAAAGTCACAAGCTCTTGTGGCTGAGATGGAAGTGCAAGCAAAGAAGCCCAGTGGTTCCAAACCACGGATTGGGAAGAGCAAGCCGCGAGGCAAGTGCTATCGATGCAAGCAGTCTGGGCACTGGAGGTCTGATTGTCCTCTCATCAAAGGTACGAAATTTTCCTTAGTCACTGAAACATTATCAGTGGTGTTATCTACCAGCACCTGGTGTGTAGATACGGGGGCCACTGATCATGTCTGCAATTCATTGCAGGGGTTCCAGGAAACCCGGAGACTTAGAGAGGGAGAGATCGTGGTCTACATGGGCAATGCCGCGAGGGTGGCGGCTGTTGCAGTGGGAGACATTCACTTACGCTTTAGTAGTGATAGGGTTTTGGTTTTACATAATTGTCTTTATGTACCCAACTTTAGAAAGAATTTAATTTCGGTTTCTAAACTTATAATGAATGGATATTCTGTTTCTTTTGACCACTCTGTGATCATAAGAAGAAACAGTGAGATTATCTGTTATGGTACATTGGTAGACGATTTGTATGTGCTAAATCCGGAGTCTAACACGATGCAACTAACCGAGAGTAATAACACATCTACGAACACCAATAAGAGAAAGGAACCTTCTAAGATGAATCAATTATACTTGTGGCATCTAAGGCTAGGTCATATAAACTCAAATAGGCTTCAAAGGTTGAAAGCTGATGGTCTAATCAGCGATGTTGAAGGAGAGGACCTTCCGACCTGCGAATCCTGTTTAGAGGGTAAAATGACCAAGCGTTCTTTTTCTGGTAAAGGACGGAGAGCTGAACAAGTATTGGATTTGATTCACTCCGATGTATGCGGACCTATGTCTACTCAGGCAAGGGGAGGGTACGAGTATTTCATCACTTTCACTGATGATTACTCAAGGTATGGATTTGTATACTTGATGCGCCGCAAGAGCGAATCCTTTGACAAGTTCAAGGAGTTCAAGGCTTTTGTGGAGAACCTTCAAAATAAATCCATTAAATGCCTGCGATCTGATCGCGGAGGCGAGTACCTGTTTGGAGAATTCAAGGCATACTTAGCAGAGAATGGGATTGATTCCCAAATGACATCACCATATACTCCTCAGCAGAATGGTGTGTCGGAAAGGAGGAATAGGACTCTTATGGAAATGGTGCGTTCAATGATGAGTTACTCGGACTTACCTACTATGTTCTGGGGACATGCCTTGGAAACAGCGGCGTACATTCTCAACATGGTTCCAACGAAAACGGTACCCACCACACCCATGGAAAGGTGGAGCGGGCGCAAGCCTAGCTTAAGGAACCTTCGGATCTGGGGATGTCCAGCACATGTGTTGCGACAAGGGCTGATAAGTTAGAACCTAGATAAGAATTACGGCTGTTTGTAGGATACCCGAAAGGAACTAAGGGTGGCATGTTCTATAGTCCTAAGGACCAGAAGATCGTTATAAGTACTAACGTTCGGTTCTTGGAGGAAGACTATGTCATGGACCACAAGCCCAAAAGTGACATAATACTAGATGAGTTGAGAGGTAACAAGGAAGACCTGGATACAGCCGAACCGAGTAATGATACACCACTAGAATCTGCACCTACTGTCACTGTTGATACACCGGAACGCCGTCGTAGTGGGAGGGTTGTTAAACAACCAGATAGATGGATTGGACAGGGTGAGTCTTCGGACTCTGGACCTGGAGTTCATGAAATCGATCCCTGGACCTATGATGAGGCGGTACAAGATATAGATGCGCCTTCTTGGAAGAAAGCGATGAAATCCGAAATTGAATCTATGGATTCTAATAAAGTCTGGGATCTTGTAGAACCACCAAGCGGCGTAAAGCCAATTGGGTGTAAATGGGTCTACAAGAGAAAGAGAGGATCTGACGGAAAGGTTGAAACCTTTAAAGCTCGGCTTGTTGCGAAAGGATATACTCAGAAAGAGGGAATCGATTATGAGGAGACCTTTTCGCCGGTAGCCAAGATAAAGTCGATCCGGATTCTCTTATCCATAGCAGCTCATATGGATTATGAGGTGTGGCAAATGGATGTCAAGACAGCTTTCCTGAATGGAAGTCTTGACGAGACGATTTATATGAAACAACCAGAAGGATTCATTGCTAAGGGGCGAGATCATCTAGTGTGCAAGCTTAATCGATCCATTTATGGATTGAAACAAGCCTCGAGATCGTGGAACCTGCGGTTTGACGAAGTAGTCCAATATTTTGGATTCAGTCAAAGCATGGACGAATCGTGTGTGTATTGGAAACGTGATGGGAAGAAGGTGGTGTTTCTCGTGCTTTATGTAGACGACATTCTTCTCATTGGCAACAGTGTGAAAATGTTATCAGACATAAAGGGATGGTTGTCTAGACAATTCGATATGAAAGATTTGGGAGAAGTGGGACATGTTCTAGGGATCAAGGTTATAAGGGATCGCCGGAATAGAACATTGTATCTTTCCCAGCAATCTTACATAGACACGATTATGGCTCGCTTTAACATGCAAGATTCCAAGAAGGGTGAATTGCCCTTCAGTAAAGGAACTTATCTTTCTAAGGAGATGTGTCCTCAGACACAGAAGGAGAAAGATGAGATGAAAGCAGTTCCCTACGCTTCGGCTGTGGGAATCTTAATGTATGCAATGTTATGCACGAGGCCTGATATCTGCTATGCAGTTGGCGTAGTAGCGAGATATCAGAGTAACCCTGGAAAGGCTCATTGGACTGCCGTAAAGAGCATTTTCAAGTATTTGGGAAATACTAGGGATTATGTTCTAAGTTACGGGGCAGACAATCTGATTCCTTTGGGTTATACGAATTCGGATTTCCAAGCTGATAAGGACCGACGAAAGTCGACATCAGGCTATGTGTACACTTTGGGAGGTGGAGCCGTATCATGGAGGAGTGTTAAGCAAAAGTGCATTTCAGACTCTACCATGGAAGCTGAATATGTTGCAGCCTCAGAGGCAGCGAAAGAGTCAGTTTGGTTCTTTAATTTCCTCCAGGACTTAGATGTGATTCCGAGTTTGCCCAGAGCTATGACAATTTATTGTGATAATAGCGGTGCAGTGGCAAACAGTAAGGAACCACGGTCCCATAGTGCTACGAAACACATAGAGCGCAAGTACCACCTGATTCGAGTCATCGCCAAGAGGGGCGATGCAATAGTCACCAAGATAGCTTCGGAGGACAACCTAGCGGACCCTTTCACCAAGATACTTCCTAAAGAAGTATATTTCAAGCACTTGGAGGGTTTGGGAGTCAGAAGTTTGGGAGATAAGACTAGACCTTAGTATAAGTGGGAGATTGATGGAGTAGTATACTTAATGTCTAGATTTGAGTATTATGAACTCCTTGTACACTTTCATTTACCTATTAATAACGAACATTCATTTGCTTTTAATTATTAATAATTAAATATATGCAAATCATAGTCCTGGATTTTATACGTTGTAGTTAGTATGGTGTGTCGGGCCCACACAGAAGATCATACTATCGGAAACTCGTATTTAATCAAACAGATGCTCACGACCTAGATGGACACTGACCAATCCATCGGTATAGTCGTTGTGTGAGAGAGAAAATAATTTGTCTTAATTATTTTATCACACTTGTACACTTGGTGTATTGAGCGGATCGATTGAGACTCATCAATTAGGTTTGCTCGTCGATAATTGATTTGAGACTCAGTGTATTTTATTCTTAATCTCCGATACAATTGCGGGTGTGTATATTTAATATAAGTGACTTTGATTTTCCAAAGGAATTGACCGGTTTAATTATTGGGTCAATTACCGGTTAAGTTGGGTCACTATATTTTATATATGGCATGCCGTGAATTCTTGACGGGACAGTGTATCCCGGAAGGGTTGATAATATCCCCGAGATGAGCTCATAAGGATTTATTATGTAAACCTCGCGAGTGGATTTGTTCCGCATAATAAATAAGGTTGAGTGGTACTAGTCTCGGATAAAAGAGATGAATAAATTTATTAAGCAATAAATAAATTTTATTCATGGATATTTATATCTTAAATACACGGAATAAATAATACTACCGGAGAAATATTATTTGGATATAATATGGTTTAATATTGGGAGTGCAATTAATTTATATAGTGGAAAATAAATTAATTAATATTGATAAGGATTAATGGACTTGAGCATTGGGCTCAATTTAATCTTCAATATTGGAAGCCCAATATTCCACCTCCTTTAAATCCCCTACGTAGCCTATAAAAGCACTACATGGCCTTCATAAATCATAAGACAAGATTATCATACTTGATATTTCAGAGAGTTGAAGGAGATCCATAGGAGTTCGATAGATCGTCGCCCACCCGACGTTCGAACGGAGTGCAAGGAATACGTGGGAAGATTCAAAGGTCATCTTGATTTCGTTTCTCCGAACAACGAATCGTAGGTATGATATCTAAACGCCCTTGATATTATATGATTTGGATTTATCGTGAAATACCGTAGAACGCAAGATCCGGAATACGAAACCCAGATTAGACGAACGATCACGCGGTGGTGGTGAAACCACCGGACCGCGTGGGATCGGGCGGCTAGGGTTTCGGCGTGGGCATGGGAGGATCCCCGGCTGGACGCCGGGGCGCGATCGATCAAACGATCGATCGCGGGCAGCTGCTGGGCACGACGGCCCAGCTGGACGCGGGCCACCACCAGGCGGCGGCGAGTCGCCGGACTCGCCGCGGGGGCTGCTGGGCAGCCCCTCCCCGATCGATCGCTCCATGCGATCGATCTCCTCGATCGCGCGAACCCCGCGTGCGGGGGTTCGAGCTGGGCGCGCACGCGACTTCGGTCGTGTTGTGCGTTTGGCTCGTGCTCCGGCTCGTACGTGGTGTCCGTGTGATCTCCGGCGATGGGTTTTTGATCGGGTTATTGTTTCCGCAAATTTTAATAGCCCGGGATATCGAATTCCAACAATTAATTATGCATTAGATAGCGTATCCCTTTGTTATAAAAAGCTAAGTGGGAGAGGGGATGGAAACATTCCCATGGTCTCCATTGCTGTTCTCTTGGTGACTTTTATGGACTTTTGAAGTTCGTATAGATAAGTCATTGGAGGAGAATTCTTGTAATTCCTTTTACAAGAAACATTGATTAAGTTTATCAAACAATGCCTAATTTGCCTTTCTGAAACTGACTTCAAGTCGACTCATTCTCACCCCGGGGAGTGGAATGGATCCAAAGCCACTTGGTCATGTGGATGACACAAATTAGAGACCTTCGTACCATCCTTTTGAAGGTGGATCGATTGTCTGCTCGGCTCCCTCATCTAATGAGAGATAGGGTTATTCGCATGGTGAATCACTGGTTAGAAACTTCGAGTTTCACTTATGATTCTCCGCGTCTTGATTTACGAAATCGAATGATTCAAGTAATTGGATGTCAATTGTAAAAATATTTTGGTTTAGTAAACGTCCACACTATCGTGGCTTGCTACATTGAATGGGATTTTGGATCGATTGATGTAGACAGTTATAGAAGAAAGTGAAGGATCGTGTGTTAACGTAAACGTCCACACTATCGTGGCTTGCGATAATGTGCGAGTCTCAAAAAATCTTCTTAGTACTAAGTAATGGTTTACACTTAGGTACGCTTCTTAGTAGTCTTCCCATCGAAGTAACGCTAATGATGATGTACGACCGAAGCAAATCTAATTGCTAAATCATTTGGATAGGTAAACGTCCACACTATCGTGGCTTACCATATCTGATGGGATTTTAGATATGATTAGTAATTTAATGATATTATTTGAGGGAGATAATATCGGACATTAAATTAATTGTTTGTTTAAATGTGCTTATAGGTTTAGAGAATAGCTATGAATCCACTTTCTGTGATACTCAAGGAGAATAAACTCACTGGCCCCAATTATATTGATTGGAGGAGAAATTTAGACATTCTCCTGACTTCTGAAGAGTACAAATTTGTACTCTATGATTTGTGCCCTGCTGAGCCCACGGCTGCCTCAACTGGTGAGGAAAAAGAGGCATATCGGAAGTGGAAAAAGGCTGATGAAATGGCTATGTGTTATATTTTGGCTTCCATGTCAAATGTACTCCAAACCCAACATGAGTCAATGGCCACTGCCTATGATATGCTGTCTAACCTCAAAGAGATGTTTGGGGAGCAAGATCGTGCGGCAAGGCAAGAAGCCATGAGAGTCCTTATGACAACTACTTAGTCTGAAGGAACGCCCGTTGGGGAGCACGTTCTTAAGATGATGAGTTTGTTGAATGAACTTGAGATCCTAGGAGCTCAAATTGATGGGGAGACGCAAGTCGACATCATACTCCAGTCTCTGACCCCTAGTTTTGAGCAGTTTCGCATGAGTTATAATATGGGTAAACTATCTTATACTCTTGCGCAACTCCTGACTGAACTAAAGGCGGCAGAGGGGATCTACAAGAAGGGCAAGTCTCAAGCACTTGAAGCCTGTTGGAGGTAGGGGCAAGAAAAGGAAGCAAGCCTGGAAACCCAGTGGTGCCAAGAGGAATGGACCACGAGTGGGGGTTGCAAAGCCAAGAGGCAAGTGCTTCCGATGCAATAAGTCTGGACACTGGAAGTCTGAATGTCCTCTCAAAGGTACGAATTTTTCTTTAGTCGTAAAAGCATAGTCAGCGGTATTATCTACCAGAAATCTGGTGTGTAGATATGGAACCACTGACGATATGTGCATTTTAAATGCAGGGGTTCCAGAAAACCCGGCGACTTAGAGAAGAAGAGTTCGAGTCTACACGGGCAAAAGCTGTAGAGGAGGCAGCTGTTGTGGTGGAAGACATTTATCTGCTTTAGTAGTTAAATAGGATTTCATTTCAAGTTTATTGCATTATGTACCCTTTATTTTAGAAAGAACTTTTGTTCTGGATTTCTATTATTTATGAATGGATATTTTATTTCTTTAATCATTTGATGATTTTGATAAGAAATAATGGTATTATCTATTCTGGTACATTAGATAGCAATATATGAATGATAGATCCTAAGTCTGCCATAATGCAACAAACCGTTCTACAACTTGTTTTACTTGTTAGACATATTTCTTTATTAAATCATTATACTTGTGAATACTTATACTTAGTAGTATTTATTCAAATAAAATTCAAAAGGTCGAAATTGATTTGATCAATTAAAGTTGAAGGAATGGACCTTCCGACCTAAGAATTGAATTTGGAAGGTAATACAACTAAGCAAACCTTTCTGGATAAAGGATAGAATTCGGACAAGTATTGAGAATGATTAGATGCTGATATATGCAGACATATGTGTAATTTGAAAGGTACGAGTGATTCTTTAAAAGAATACTCGATGATGGATTAGAATACTTGATGTGCCATAAAAGCAAAGTGTTTTGACTAGTCAATAGACACAAAGCTATTATGGGGAACCTTCAAAGTATATCCATTAGAGGCCTGCGACTTAGTCGCGGAGGCCACCACCTATCTAATTAACACATAGCATAATCAAAGAATGGGATTGGATCCCAAATAATTGCGCCATACACTTGAGTGTAGAAATGGCGTGTCAGAAATAAGAAATGGAATTCTAATAGTAAAATGACAAGTTGTTCGGAACTACCTATGTTCTATGGATATTCCTGGAAACAACGGCATATGGTTGTAGGATATCCTAGATGAACAAAGTATTGTGTGTTCGATAGTACTATGAACCAGAAGGACGTTTCAACGCCCGGTTCTTAGAGAAAGACTATTAGATGAACCACAAAGCCCTAACTGACGTAATACCTTGAAATGAGATAAGGACAAAGACTAGGAACCAGCCAAACTGAGTAGTAGTACACCACTAACTGCACCTACTGTTATTACTGGTTATACACCGGGACGCCATTGCAGTAGGAGGTTGTTGAACATCCAGAGATGTTCATAAGACTAGAAGAGTTTTGAACTCTGGATCTAATAAAGATGAAATCGATCCCTAGCTCTGCACAAGGGCAGTACTAGATCTAAATGTGCCTGCTTAAAGAACAATAAAGATTATTGTTAAGAGGCAAGATCATTTAGAGTACAAGCTTAGTAAATCCATTTATGGATTGAAAGAAAGCTATGAATCGTGGAACTTGCAAATTGATGAGATAGTCCATTTGATGGATTCATCAAAAAGCATAGACGAAAGGTGTATTGGAAATGTGATGGAAACAAGGTGGTGTTTCTCGGAATTTTTTATGCAGATAACATTTTATCATTGGCAACAATGTAAAGATGTTATCAGACATAAAATGATGGTTGTCTAAATGAATCGGGATATAAGATTGAGTAGAAGTTAGAACGTGTTCTTAAGATCTTTAGATCTAGGGATAAGAACATTGTACTTCTCCTAGATATCTTATACGATTATGGTTTGTTTTTAACATGCATAATTCTGAGAAAGGTTGTTGCCTTTCAGAAACAGAATATATATATATATATATCTATCTAAGGTCATGTGTTTCGAACACATAAAAGAGATAGATGATAAAAAGCAGTTTCCTACACCTTTGTGTGGAAAGCTCAATGAATGCAAATGTTGAAAAACAAGAACCTGGTATCAACTATACGGTTTGCGTAGTGGGAGGATATCAAAGTAATCTAGACAAGAGATTTTCGGATGCTGTAATAGTACTTGCGAAGTACTGGATTACTAAGCAAGACGAAATCTTCTTGGATTACATATTCTCAAATCTCAAATCAGAGAAGGACCAGTGTAAGTCGATATCAGGCTATGTGTTCACTTTTGGAGAGGTGGAATCTTAGGATGAAAGAGTGATAAGCATGAAGCTTCTCGGACTCTCTCATAACCGAATAGCAGCCTCATAGGCAGCGGAAGTTTTGGTTGGGTTCCGGGATAACCTCTAAGACTTGGATATGACTCCTAGTTCACCAAAGGCTATTTCATAGCGGTGCATGGTAAACTGGAAGAAGTCATAAGTCTAAAAGTGATGATAACACATAGAGCAAGTACCACCTGATACGAGTCATCGTCGAGGGAGACGACGCTGTAGTCACCAAGATAACTTCAGAGCGGCAACCTAGATTGCTCATTCACATGATACTTCTTGGAAGTACAACTTAAGCACGTGATGAGTATGGGAGTCGGGAGTTTGGAGGAAATGACTAGACCTTAGTACAAGTGGGAGATTGTTGGAGTTGTGTACTTAATGTCTAGATTTAAGTAACGGTAAACTCCCGGTCATAGCATTTAAAATATTAAATTAATAAACAGTTGTTTGCGTTTAATTATTGATAATTAAATATATGCAAAATATAGTCCTGGATTCTATACGTTGTAGTTAGTATGGTGTGCGACGTCACACAGAAGATCATACTATCGGTTACTCGTATTTAATCGAACAGTTGCTCACGACCTAGATGGACACGGACCAATCCATCGGTATAGTCGTTGTGTGAGAGAGAAAATAATTTCTTAATTATTTTATCACACTTGTACACTTGGTGTATTGAGCGGATCGCTTGAGATTTATCGATTAGGATTGCCTTAGATAATCGATTCACTTGGTATATCCCGTAAGGGTTGATAATATCCCCGAGATGAGTTCATAAGGAATTATTGTGTAAACCTCATGAGTGGATTCGTTCCGCACAATAATTAAGGTTGAATGGTACTAGTCTCGGATTCAAGAGATGAATAAATTAATTAGCAATAAATTAATTTTATTCATAGATATTTAAATCTTAAATACACGGAATAAATAATACTACCGGAGAAATATTATTTGATATAATATGTTTTAATATTGGGAGTGCAATTAATTTATATAGTGGAAAATAAATAAATTAATATTAATGGAGGATTAATAGATTTGGGCTTGGGCTCAATTTAATCATTAATATTGGAAGCCCAATATTCCACCTCTTTTAGATCCCCTACGTAGCCTATAAAAGCACTACATGGTCTTCACTTTTTCATAAGACAAGATTATCATACTTGATATTCTAGAGAGTTGAAGAGGATCCATAAGCTTGGAGGATCGTCGCCCACACGACGTTCAAGCTAGTGCAAGGAATACGTAGGAAGATTCAAAGGTCTTCAGTTGATTTCGTTTCTCCGCACAACGAATCAAAAGGTACAGTCATAAACTCCTTTCTGTGATTTTATGTGAATTAATTGTAATACATACATGAACGCACGATCCGGGGAAACGACGAACTTCGGGGACGGGGATTCGAGATCCCCGACGAAGATCGAAAGGACCCTCGGCTGGGA
Organism: Euphrasia confusa; assembly: GCA_954870475.1. NCBI lineage: Eukaryota > Viridiplantae > Streptophyta > Magnoliopsida > Lamiales > Orobanchaceae > Euphrasia > Euphrasia confusa. The sequence continues at coordinate 10,296,627 of OX940958.1, forward strand.
GCCGAGGGGTGCGATCGAACCTAGGGTTCGATCGCGGCGATCCGCGCGAAGGGAGCCCCGGCTGGACGCCGGGGCGAGCGATCGAGCTAGGCTCGATCGCGGGGGCAAGTCGCGGCTGTTGCCGCGGTGGTCAGCTGGGCTGACCGCCCCTCCCGACGGCGTGGGCGGTGAAGTCGCCGGACTCACCGCCCCGGGGCTGCCGGAGCAGCCCCACGCGATCGATGATGATCGCGAGCCCCGATGGGCTCGGCTAGGGTTTCGGCCGCGGGTTCATCCCGCGGCGACTCTCCGGTCGGGCTCTGGATATCGTGGTGCTCGTGATAGTTTTCCGGCGAGAGGATTTTGGTCGGGTTATTATTTTCCGCAAATTTTAATGGCCCGGGATATCGATTTCTAGCAATATCATATCATAATGTTCTTCGGGAATATATGATATTACTTCAGGAATATCATATTATAATGTTCTTGGAGTTCGGATTTAAGATGAGTAGAACTTCGATGAAGAACGCGTTGGAGCTTTCGTGCTGATAACTTGTTATAAACTCAAGAGATATTGAGAAAGAATAATAAAGTATAAAGAGAGACAATATGAGAGGAGAATAGAATTCTTCATTAATTGATATGGGGAGACCCCTTTATATAGGATACAAAGTAGGATTTCTGTCTTATTCACCAAGAAAGGGTAAACTAGTCATTTACTAATTAATAATATTCATAACAGTTGAATAATTATTTACTTTTTATTTTAATTATCTCAATTTTCAATTTTTGTTATTAAGTTATTTGTATTAATAATTATAAGAAAAATTAAAAAAATTGAAAGTGTATGTAATGCGAATTATATAATATTTAGTAGTTGTATATTTAATAAAATAAAATTGTTAATTTTTTTTTTTTTTGATATTTTAACTATCTCAAATAAAAGTTTAAATGTTCATATTATAAGTTATATAATTTGTTTGATTATTTATTAATATAAATTGAAATAAATAAATATATGATAAAATTATATATTCACAACAAATAATTATCTGAAAATTTATGTTATTTTTAATTAATAAAAAAATTTATAACACGACAAATTTTATATTATGTATGATAATAAATTTTATAAACTTGAATTATATTATATATATATGAAATTGAATAATATTATTAATAAATATATAGTTTCAAGGTTTCTTCTCGTCGAAACTATGGTTTGAAACTCGACGTTCTCGTCGAAACTATGGTTTGAAACTCGACGTCTATTTTAATACGACTCAATATTTATTAAAATAAAAAGACTCTTTTCGTTTAAAATAGCTCTTTGAAAAACATACATCTTCAAAAGAAAAATAAAAATACATTAAATATTATAAATTTTCATTACAAAAGTTCACATTCTTATCGCAATATAACATTTACATGCTCTGTTAATGACTCTTGAGACTGTTCGTGTGTAACAATCGGTGTCTCTAAAACAAAGAATTTAACTCGTGTAAATTATAATGAATGAATAATTGTAATGTTAACAAAATTTCATACCTAAATTAAAAAAAAAATGAATTAAGGTTAATAAATTTAACAATCAATTTAGTATAGAAAAACTTAAACTTAAAAAGGATATACTAAAAATCAGCAAAATATATATAAGATATACCATTCGATGAAATTCAGCTATCTCATCCAAACCACTATCAAAAATCTGATTTTCACATGAATGAATAATAATAAATTCCTTTAATAAGAAAAATATGAAAAATATTATTTATATACTAAAATCCAAAAAAAAAAAAAATACAGTACATACCTAACAAAACACCATGAAGATCAAGAGACATGTGTGATATAATCAAAGAGTTTCAAATTGAAAACTGATTTTGGGAAACCTTAATTAGTAATGTAGGGGCAATCAAAGTATTCAGTAACTAACTATAATGAATGGACTATAACCTCAAAAGAAACCTTTTGAGGTTAGGCAAGACCTTGAAATATTTTAAAAAAATATTTTGAGGTTAAGTCGACAACTTGTAAACTTCTTCCTCCTTAAGCCAACTATAAAACTTGTATAGGTTGAAATGCTCACTTTTATATAGGTCGATAAAGTTCGATAATCAAAAGGCAAGTAACCCGCGAGCAATACAACCAATATGACTCCACACGTCCATGATTTGCAAGGGCTCCGACATAGCCTTGATCGTTGAGGTCTTTGAGGACCTATGCAAAAATAAATATATATATATATATATATATATATATATATATATATATATATATATATATATATATATATATATATATATATATATATATATATATATATATATATATATATGTGTGTGTGTGTGTATTTTTATTGATATAAAATATCCACCATATTATACAATATACCTCAGGAGCAACATAATTTGGAGTACCATCGTCCTACCAAAATTATTTTATAAATGTTATACTCTATCTGATAGAGTTGCACCTTCATGCTCATGTGAAAGAGATCAAATACACATATTCTTAAATACATTTTCTAAATGCATATAGTACATAAATAAGATTCATAATATAAAATACCAACTAACTCTAATTAAGAAACAGATTTTTTATTCAAGATTTATAAATTCAAGCTCAATTAAAGATATGTTATTACCAACCAACTAATTAGGTAGTGGTACCAGGTCGGGATAAAAATTCAACCCCACCCTTAATCTTTGATATATTAAGGTTTCGGGAAAAAAAAAGTACTACATTTATAGAGAATGCCATGTTATGAATTCACAATCAGAATTAAAAGTATAAGACTAGTTACAATGAGGATGTTAAAAAGAAAATTTCAATTGTTGAATCGCTACAATGGAGAGTTGAATTTGGGTGTTGAAGCCAATTAGGCAATTGGGTGTTGAAGACTTTCAACACCCGTGAAAAACAAAAAGAGTGGGACCCGCAACTACATGTCCACAAATAATTGGATGTATAAAATTATACGAATTGAACTATTTTACCTCCTCTTTATCTATCACTTTTGCCACATGTTTTTTTTTTTCATTTGTTCATTTTAATTTTTCAGATTTTTATCTTATCTTATCTCTTTAAATTAATTATTTTATAATAAATTTATTTTTTAATTTTTATTTTTATTCGAAAATTCATCATTTTTTATCTATAAATAGAAGTTAGTTTCACTTGATTTGTACACCAAAAAAATACGATAACAATAAATATAAGAAATGAAACCCGCTCCCGAGTCACCCGACAGAGACGGGTATACCTTTTATTCATCTTCTCCAGATGGACCTCTTGTGAATTGTCACCACGGTTTAGAGGCCGAACTACTAACTACAACAACAAGATATCTGCGTTTTGGCGTTCATGTTCATGAGGTAATTTGTAATTTAAATCACAAATACATTTGTATTTTTTATTCTGACCCGTTGATGCTATGATGACTGATGTAAATTGTTTTCTAGTACGATGATTGTGAATTTTTCCGCCTGGTTGACGGTGAACTAGCTAAACTTCAAAATGGTATTGTAGCAAGATTGAAAGCACAAATTAATAAGTTGGAGCATGATAACAGGGTGCTCAAAGGAAGACTGAAGACATTTACTAATAAGTGTGTCGGTTCATCATCTGAACTTTGATAATTATTCGATAAAACACCCGTTCCAACTCTTGTACTAATTAAGTTATTAAGTTATGTGTGTTTCATTAAAGTTGTGTTGTGTGCTTACTATATTGTATTTCATCATAAGTATTTTGTAATTTGTCGTAATAACGTGACTATCTTTATTTTTTCCGTCTTTAAAAAATTAAAATATTTATATACTTTATTTTAGTATTAATTATTTTAATTAAAATAATTAATAAATAAAAATATAATATATAATTTCTTTTATTATTAATTGATATTTTTATTTGTTTATTGAATTGTAATAAAAATAAAATTATAAAAGAAAAATAAAAAGATGAAATAAAAGTGGTGGGGTAAAGTGGGGTAAAGTGTTGAATTTTATTAAATAAACTATTGTAGGGTGTAAAAGTTGAATGGGTGTTGAATGATTAAGTGGAGGAGAGAGAAGATATATGAAGTAATAAAGTAGGGTGTTGAATGGTTTAACCATCGTAGATAGTCTAACTTGCACACCATCCTTATTTCACATGTTATGAATTCACAATCAGAATTAAAATGGGGGATTGAAATACAATTTAAAAAAGATATGAACACAGCAAAAAAAAAAAGTAGTAAATTGTATGTAACATAGAATTGAAATGGACCTGCAAAGAACGGCTACACCATTTCTGCAAGACTAAATTAGCATCATGAATGGATGTCGTGAAGATGAAAGCCGTCAAAACTCACCTCCGTCTCCGAGCAAACCCGCACGGAGGTAGTACTTATCTTCATGAACAGTGCAACTCAAGCAACCAAGAGAAAGAATGAGACCTGTAGATTTATAGGTGCACCTCCATAAGCAACAACCACCTTGACACCGGTTTGATATGCAATTTTTTTTGTTTTCTCGTGAATCTGTATGTATTAGTAGCAAAACCTAGTGTTGGATTTATAGTCTCAACAAAAAACAATGCATCAAATGTATCATTAGATCATATTCTAAACTCAAAACAAAACGTACGAATTAAAAATCACAGTAAAAAAGGTACAAAAAAAGAAAAAAAAAAACGAATCGGATCCGGTAGTAGTTACCTAGAGTATTGACGACACGGTGTTGATTGGGTTTCATGGCAGAGTTATGCCTCTTCTTGTAAGAAAATACAAACAATATAAGATAATTTAATTAAAAAACTAATTTAAAAAGCATACTCTGTGCACAATGCAGAAGTTAAGAAACATAATACATTTTTACCTTAGACAATATCCGCTTGAAAGAAATTGCACTATTTCTTTGTTTCTTTCTGCTCGAGATCCAAGCGAGTCCCATGGTTTTAAGTCCGACTTTGCCATTTCTAACGGGAGATCCATTAAAGAGCCACTGCTACTGTCTTAAAAAATGGACAATGCAGTTCCAGGAGATCTAAAAGAAAGAGACTTCATTGTTCCGGCTTTCCATATTATTAAGAGTTAAATTACAACTTTGGCATCAAAACTGAACTAACCTGTCAGGCTTCAGTTTCCCTAAAAACATCCGAGCTATCGGAAACTTGGTTTCCTGATATCAAAATCGAGTGTTAGCCAACACAATCTCTCGGAAACTTGGTTTCCTGATATCAAAATCGAGTGTTAGCCAACACAATTGTCGTAAGTCGTCTCTTATAAGATCATTAAAAACCAATAATGTAAATTAGATAACAGTGTATTGCACACACTTGTTTGCATAGTCAACAATGTTCCAAAGCTTCGAGCCGGTAAGTGGTTCTGCGTCACATCCTCCTGTAAAGGGAAAAAGCAGGTTCTCCATATATCAACTCAGGCAATTAACAAAAAAATAAAAGGAAAACAACAACGAAATAGGAGAAAAATCGGCTTACATATGTAGCTTTCACTTGTCTCATCGAACGCGTGAGGAACTTGTACGTCGTTGCCAATTAATCACATGGTTGAGCGTTCATAGTATCGATAAATAAAAGAAAAGTTTGTCTACCGCATTCCGAGAGCTATGAAAACCAAAGGCACCAACTCACTCAAGGTTCTCTACTACTTAATATCATCCTATATATATAACATCATCCCAAGTATTTTAGTATTCCCGGGATTGAAGATCTTGTTTTCAATCTAGTATTCTTCAGAAGAAAAACGCATAAGAGACAGAACAACGTGTGCGTCGCTCCGATTTTGTTCGCCTCCAAGAAGCTTCAAATGACCTCAGCATCAGCACACTTTTCAGCTATGTATAGTTGAATTCGGGGATAAGAGAAAAAAAAAAGAAAGGGACTGAAAATAGAACCTTTGGTTGTGGTTGAACTAAATCTAGCATCAATTGAACTGTCTATTCCGATTAGCAACTCTCCATATACACGAAATAATTCTTTTAGAAAAATGGATTTTATACACAATTAAAATAACACATAAATCACCAAAAATGAATTGAAGAAAAAGCAAAAATTAAATCCAAAAATCAATTGATATAAAAAAAAGAGAGTAATACAATTCTTGAGTTGATCTTTTGATCTTTCATAATTTTGGGGCATATTGCCGCTTCGTGTTGATGTTTGGGTGCCTGTGTTGATCTTAGAGTGTTGGAGCAAGAAACAACTCGGATTGAATGATGATTCAGATATGGATATTTGGCTTGCGTTAATTAAAAAACTCATAAGAATACATAAAACACTTTTTAATTAACCATTACTTGGTCTCCCTTAACAGTGCCAAACACTTTTTAGCCATTACTTGGTCTCCCTTAACAGTGCCAACCACACCGCAGGGAGTAGGAAATTTTACGCAAAAGTAATGGGTAGATGCTACAGCCTCAAAGGCTTCTAAAAACGGTCTACCTAAAACGGCATTGTACGCGCTTTGTCTATCATCCACTATTACAAAATCAACTGACCTTATCATCTTTATCTCCTTGTTCTTGTAGTCCACAATCTCCAGCGGTAGAGTGATTACCCCGTACGGATGAACTTCAGCATCTCCCAAACCTTTGAGTTTCCGATCAAAGGGACGGATGTATTCCACTAGGTTTCCCATTTGGTCAAATGCAGACTTGAAAATGAGGTTGCAAAAAGCCGCATTATTCACCAGGACTCGAGCCACCACCATGCCTAGAATTGTAGCTGATACCACTAATGCATCTCCTTTGGGGTAACTGACTCCCTCTCGATCTTCCGGGGTGAAGGTTATGATCGCACTCTTTGATATCACCTGAAAATCTCTCTTTCCTTGATCTCCACCCTTTTGTCCTAGTCGGACTATGAAATCCCAAAGTTTGCCATCTTCGAACAATTTCCAGAGTTGGCGAAGAAGGTCACGACACTCTCTGGTTAGATGTCCATGGGCTTCATGAAAGGGGGCACACCATTTTCTCACGTCAAGCTTATTAGCTGGCGCTCTTAGAGGGCCCGGCTTGACTAAGAGGCCGCTTCCCGAAACTTGCAAGATCTGCATGATATTAGCAGGATTGTGTCCGGTTTGTTCTATGAGGTTCACCTCAATCTCAGTTGGATACGGAAATGACCTAAAATTCCCCAATTTTTTTGCCTTTTTTCCTTTGATCTCGAGTGTACTCTTCCTTTCTGGTCAACTTTTGAAGCCAAATTTCTTGTCCAGCTTTAACTCGAAAGTCCTCATAGTTTTTTGGATAGTTAAGCATCAAATACTTAAACAACTCTGTATCTCGGCTTAATCCCGACATTGCAACATGGAGTTTCAAGTCATCACCAACCTCTTCTCCACTCACCAAGAGCTCTCCCACACGGTCGACATAGGATTCATCAGATTCTCCCAGCTCTTGTCGTATTCCAATTAGTCTTTGGCTCTTTTCCAATCGATTCACTTTACACGCATAGTACGACATAAACTGCTGAGCCAACTCATCGAAACAGTGGATGGACAAAGGAGGAAGGTTGACGTACCATCGGTGAGCTAAATCACCAAGAGTAAGGGGAAATAATTTGCAGCGAGTAGCGTCTGAGGCTCCCATTCCACTCATGTAGGTTCCAAAGCGGTTCAAATGAGATTCTGGATCTGATTTACCATCGTAAAGCAGAGTCTGAAACGGTTGAATTTCGTGTTGCATAGGCGCGTGCTCCACTTCCAGGGCTAGCGGTTCTTTCTTGGGCGCTTTTTGCCTGCCTCCCTCATTTGTCTCACTCATCCGCCTTTCCATCTGGGATATTTTGGCAAAAAGGTCAGCCAATATTGGAGAATTTTCTGGTTGTTCAGCAATTTGGCTCTTGAGATGTCGCAACTCGTTCATGGCATCATCTATTTTTGTTGGGGTATCTAGCAACTCGAGATCAAGTAGCCGATTCGGAGATGGTGACCTTCTCCTCCTTAAATAAGAGCGATGATCTGGATCTTGGCGTCGGTAATTTGAACGAGAATCTGCACCTCCTCTCCGGTAATACGGTGATGTCCGTCTTGAAATATGAACACCGCGTTGATCCAACCCTGGATCTGAAGTTTCTGAAGCTGTACCTCCTTCACTTTCACTCATTTTATTTTACTTTCCTTTTTTTCCTTCCTTTTTATCTTTTTGGATGATCTTTTTCTTCAGATTTTCAAGTGTAGCCTTCTTAACCTCACACGTGTCTACTATAATTAGACATCTGTAAAAGGTTTAAGGGCGTGTGTAATTCACACATGATAATTGGGTTAGATATTTTTGTTACACCTGCAAGCTTAGAATTACACATGATCATTGGGTTAGATATTTTTTATACACCTGTAAGCTTAGATTAATATTTTTTATACACCTGCAAGCTTAGATTATTAAAGTGTATGGCTGTCTTCATTCTTATTCATTCTTATTTAGATAAAAGAATACCAGCTTCGTTAATTCTAAATTTGAATTTGGTCTTTGTTTGGAAGTTTTACAATATTGTTTATAGCCGTCTCAACACTATATAAAAACTAATTCAAAATTATGCAACTATAAATGATAGTAAAACATATCACAATTTATAAGTAATTTCAAATATATAATGTAGTCTGTCTCAACATCTCAAGTCAAGTCAAAACTCAACCATGTCTTCTCACCTGACCTGCACAAGACCATCCCATTCATCACAATCAAATAACTCACAAACAAAGCAAATATAAAACAAAAACAAAGAGAAAATAGGCACATACTAGACTCATGTTAAAAATTTCCACCATCTCTCCTACCTCATCTTGTCCCAGAGTCCCCACTCCTGTTACGACTTCTACCGCGACCACTTCCAAAACGGATACCACGCCCACGGCCTCTACCGCGACCACTGCCACCATCACCTCTAGGCCTTGCCTCCTCCACAGTCAAGTTATTACTTCCCAAATCAGATCCATTTAGTTCCAAAACTTGTTTAGTGGCACCATCACCCTCAACTTTCGCGGGCCTAAACATTGCCAAGTTATGGAAAATTTAATATAAGCGCGGATTCAAGTAGTAAGAAAAAATGGAAATAGACACATACCCGCCACGTGGGGTTTTGTCTCCTTTTGCTCGTTTTAGATGAGCAAGGCCAACTGTCAATTGACGACCCAATAATTCGTGACCATTCAATTCTTCAACTGCCTACAAAAATAATTGTTTTTTGAGTGTTATATAATCGAACAAAGGCATGCATACAGAGTTGTTTGAATGATTTATTAGGTTTGACAAGGACAAATACCTTCGCTGCTTGTTCAGCAGTAGCAAATACAGCATGACCATATCCTCTGAATGAACCGTCGCCTCTCATGGCAAAGCGAACTTCACCAACTTCCCCAGCAGGTTTGAGGAATTTTTTACTGGAACATTGTAAAATAATTAAATATAATAATAAAATGTGCCAATTACAACATAAACGATTCAAGTTTCAATAAACATACACATCAGCTTCCTGAACAGATAAAGGCAGATTTCCAAGAAAGACAGTTGCCTGCTCTTCTGGAGTGGCTGTGGTATTGGGCTGTGCAGACACAGAGAAAATAAACATCATAAGGTGTGTTACTTGCAATGATTGCTTTTACTCTGCATTTTTAAAGGAATATTTAGATTCTAATATATAAAATGGAGGTTAAAATTATGTGCAACATGCACCTCTACATTCAAGGGCCTCTGGGAAGACTGTCCATCTCTGCCAGTCAAAAAATAAAAACATTGTAATGTTATGGAAATATTAATACTACAAGCTGATTCAAGTAGTAAGAAAAAATGGAAATAGACCCATACCCGCCAAGTGGGGTGTGTTCTCCCTTTGCTGGTCTTTCTTTAGCACGCTCAAGTCTCAATCCACAACCCAATAACTCTTGACCATTCAATTCTTCAATTGCCTACAAAAATAATTGTTATTGAGTATCGTATAATCGAACAAAGGCATGTTATACATAGTTTTTTTGAGTGATTTATTAAGTTTGACTAGCACAGCTACCTTCTCCGCTTGTTTTGCAGAAGCAAATTCAACATGACCAAATACACTGAAGCGAACATCAACGACTTCCCCAGCAGATTTGAAGAACTTTTCACTGGAACATTATGGAGTAATAAAATATAATAATAAAAAGTGCTAATTACAACATAAACGATTCAAGTTCCAATAAACTTACACATCAGCCTTCAAAATAGAGAAAGGCAGATTTCCAACAATGAGAGTTTTGGAGCCAGTTGCTTGCTCTTTCGGAGTGACTGGGGTATTGGGCTGTGCAGACACAGAGAAAATCAACATCATAAGGTGTGAGAGTGTGTTACTTGCAACGATTGCTTTTTTCATTACATAGATATAGCTACAAAATTAAATTATATGATCAATCCCCTAATATCATCAGGTGAAGTAGAAAATTTGCAAATGTATCTATATTGCAATAAATAGTTAAATTATATTGTATTCAAGCACAACAAATGAAAAGATGAGCAAAGCATAAACACCACTCACAGTTTTCTCAGTCTTATTTGCTGCTGAGGCATCAGTCATTTCAACATCAGTATCCTGTGACAAGAAATGATCACAAATTAAATTCAGATTGAACCGAAGACTGATAGTAGAACTTGGAAGTTATTTGACCATTTAAGAAAAATAAACAATAATTATAGAGGTAAATTGTCTTCTTAGGATTCGAGTGATAAGTCAGCCTATTACAATTTTATTAGCAGTCTGGGGGGCATTGCCTTCTTCTTCAGAACCTTCTTCAGATTCTTCCTCAGAACCTTCTTCCGATTCTTCCTCTGAACCACTTTCCTCCTTAGAGGCTGTGGTGGGTTGCTATCACATTATTCAATAACGATCATCAGCTGACACTAACAAAGTAATACTTTATTTGAGTCTCTAAAGTAGTTAAGTCTACATACCAGATCCTCGGACACATTCATTTGAGTCTGGGGTGCATTGTCTTCTTCCTCAGAACCTTCTTCAGATTCTTCCTCAGAACCTTCTTCAGATACTTCCTCTGAACCTCTTTCCTCCTTAGAGGCTGTGGTGGGCTGCTATCACATTGTAGGAAAATGATCATTGTCTGACACAAACAAAGTACTACTTCATTTGTGTCTCTAAAGTAGTTAAGTCTACATACCGGAGCCTCAGACACTTCCGTTAGAGTCTGGGGGGCATTATCTTCTTCATCAGAACCTTCTTCAGATTCTTCCTCTGAACCACTTTCCTCCTTAGAGGCTGTGCTGGGCTGCTATCACATTGTAGAAAAATGATCATCAGCTGACACAAACAAAGTACTACTTCATTTGAGTTTCTAATTTAGTTAAGTATACATACTGGAGCCTCGGACACTTTCATTTGAGTCTGGAGGGCACTGTCTTCTTCCTCAGAACCTTCTTCAGATTCTTCATCAGAACCTTCTTCAGAATCCTCCTCTGAACCACTTTCCTCCTTAGAGGCTGCAGTGGGCTGCTATCACATTGTAGAAAAATGATCATCAGCTGACACAAACAAAGTACCACTTCATTTGAGTTTCTAAAGTAGTTAAGTCTACATACCGGAGCCTCGGACACTTTCGTCTCAGCCTCAGACACTTTTACCTGAGCCTCATCGTCTTCACTTTCCTCTTCAGAGCTTTCAGCCTCCTTTACCTGTCAAAAGCCATTAATGTTGAATCATATAGTAGAGATTATACATCAGAATTCATAATGACACTTTAATCAATTCATAAATTGGCTAAGATCAACAACAGCTCCAGGCACACAGCAACAAATGTCAAGTAATAACAAAACCAAAATAAAGGATAAAAACGTAACAAAGTCCAGATTCATGCACTTACATCTTCTGGGCTTTCTTCATCAGAGTCTTCATCATCGCTGCTATCATCATCCTTGTCCGGCACAGCTTCAGGAGCATTCTTGTCCGGGACAGCTTCCTCATCAGGAATGAGCTCATCTTCAGAGTCATCTTCAGACTCAGACTCTTCCACAGCATCAGGCATAGAGTCGTCTTTTATCTCGGCAGCTGCCTCTGCGACAACCGGTGCAGGTATCTTAGGTGCATCTTTCTTTAAAGATGCACCTACCTTAGTCACTACCTCAGAGGAGACCTTATCAACCTTCACAACCTCCTTTATCTCAGCTTCCTTTCCATTCGAGACCTTCTTCTCAACCTTTATCTCACTCTTCTTTGCATCCACCTTCTGCTTCTTAGCACTCGCCACTTCCTTCTTAGGTGCATCTTCAACCTTTATCTCACTCTTCATTGCATCCACCTTCTCCTTCTTAGCACTCGCCACTTCCTTCACAACAATATTCTCTGCGCCTCTCTTTCCTATTGCAGATTATAATTGGCATAGTGAGATAATTGAATATTAAATCAAAATAAATCAGCATCAAGCACAGAAGGGTTTCGACCCATACAATATAAAGATACAAATAAACAAGACCGAAAACACAACAGATGAATAAGAGGATTCAAACAATAACAAGCACAAAACAGATGGGTTCACCTTTCTTTAGAGGCTTGGTAGGAGTAGGAGCAGGAGCGACAACGGGAACGGGAGCGATGGGAGCGACAATGGGAGCGGGAGCGACAACGGTAGCTGCAGCAACCTACAAAACAAAAACCCACCATAAAAAAATGATGAACGAGTTGTAAAACACAGATAAAAGCAAATGAATTCGTGGAGAAGAAAAAAAAGACGGGTTCTTTTTATTTTCTTTCACCGACCTTGGAGGCGGATTTCTTGTTTGATTTACCCATAGGAAAGATGTGGAGAGGAATAAAGAGCAGCGCAAAAACCCTGAGCTTGTAGGGTTTTTGTGGAGCAGGAGATAATTTTGTGCGCGAATGGAAAGAGTGGAGCTTTTTTATTTAAGGGTTTTAGGTAGTTTATGTGCAAATGAAAGGCAAGAATATTCACACTTTCACCCTTCAATTTTCACCCTTCAATTTTCACATATTCGTCCTGTAGAATGTGACCTTAAAAATGAAAGGCAAGAATATTCAATTTTCACACTTTTTTATACAGTATTCACACTTTCACCCTTAAAAATGTGAAATGTGAAATGTGAAAAAAGTTAATTTTAAATATCAATTATTTAATTATTTTATGTGTTTCTACTTACTTATACACGCAATTAAATTCGTCTTGAATTTAAAAAAATACTTCGTTTTTAGTTTCTAAAAATTTCAATTAAATTCGTCTTGAATTTAAAAAAATACTTCGTTTTTAGTTTCTAAAAATTTCAGAATAAATATAAATAAATACGACGAGACTTTTAAAGTATAAAATTGAGATCGAAAATCATAAAAATATTGAAACACCCTTTTATAAAATTGCGATCGAAAATAAAAAAAAAAAAATTAAAATTTGTTTTTAAGAAACTTAAATATTTTTACATTTTTTAAATCTACAAGATGCCCACGTAATATAAATTAATATAAACATTAATTTTAAATATAAATTAATTCATGCGTTTCTACTTACTTGTACACGCAATTAAATTTGTGACGAATTTCAAACCATACAACGTATGGCCGTCCCCTGTGCTGTCATCCCCGACGTTATGACGGTGGAAATTATTAATGTGAATTGTTATCCTTTTATAATATGGCAGAAGAATAGAGAAGAGAATTGTCATCCTTTTATTAATGTGAATTGCCATCCTTTTATTAATGTGCGTACAGTTATAATTTGGCAGAAGAATAAAGAAGAGAAGAAGAAACGGAACCGAGAAGAAAAAAGAAGAAAACCCGTGGAAGGAGCTTGGATTTGCTGAAGTCAAGTAAAGAGGAGAGCAAGCCACTCATCTCGTGAGTTTAAACTTCCAGCCGTAACAGCAAGATCGACGAAAGAAAGACAAGTAAATACGATCGAAGCTTTCGTAGAAATTATTCCGATATCATGTCTATTCGTTTCAGTGCTTGAATTATATATCATTGTGTAGCCCTCGTTGAGTAGATTATTCAGGTATATAGAACTTACTTCGTTGCAGTCGAAAAAGGTTAGAGTTTAAGTTTTCGTCGTTTCGATATCGAAAAATGTTTCGTCTATATTTCAATTTCGTGTTGTTGAGTTTCAATACTTGAATTATATACCGTTGGATAGCTCTCATCGCGAGGGTCGTTTTGATATATAAAACTCGCATTTTCGATTTTGGAATAAAAAATAAAATGTATATTATTATTAGTTACTATTATTATTTGTTACGATTTTGTGATGGTTGTAAGCAAACACATATTTATTAATTAAAAATTAAATCACAATGGAAATCAATGTTATTTTTGTAATAAAAAATTAAAATCATTTTTTTATAAGTTCAAATACATATTTATTAATTAAAAATTAAAATCACTGTAGAAATCATTTTTTTAGTATAAATAATGAATTTAATTATAAAGATGTGAAATTAGATAAGATCTTGACCTATTTGGTTTTATTTTGAAATTAAATTAAATAAATAATGAATTTAGTTTACCTATTTGGTTTAATTTGCAACATTAGTAAAAGTGGCGGTTTTAAACGCTATTAACCAAAAAATAAACGTATGCAATTTTGTTATAGGACCGCTGAAGTAGACGACCAGAATTTGAAATGAGTTATCCTTATGATGCGGGTTATGTATCTGAGGATATCACGAGCGATTTTTTAAGTCCGTCGGAGGGTATAAAAGGGAAGGAAATTGTGAAGTCATATGTTAAGTTGATTGCGGGTATGCGAAACATCACATTAGCCATTTATGATTCTAAAACATTTAAGATAAAGTTTGTATGTAGTCAAGGTGGATAATATAGACATTCTTCAAAAAACAAAAATTAAAGAAACACGAAAACACAAAGAAATTCGTGTGAATTTTGTGTAGTTGCTAAGCAATTTGATATCGATCAGGATCTTTGGCGCATCGATGTTGCGACTGGGACACACAATCACCCCTTCTCGGAATTTGCAGAGGGTTCGAGACTGGGTACCTTAACAGAATAACAACCAACCAAGTTAAAGAGATACAATGCCATGAGTTGTTTCATATAAGTCCACGCAATATTTTGGCAGATATAAAGAGGCGCGATCCAACCAATGTTACAGATATTAAGAGGGTGGACAATGCCATGAACAATATAAGGAGTCAAAGGCGGGAAGGGCGAACCCCCACACAAAACTACTTCCACGAACTGGAAAAGCGAAATTACAGGTAAACATATTAGCACACTTTACACTTTACAAATATTTATTTTACGTTAATTAATGAAATTATGGTGGTGGAAATTAGGTACGATTTTCGAACGGTAAATGGCAGTAACGAACTACAAGATGTGGTTTTTAGCCATCCAGAGTCTTATGCAATGTTAAACACATATCCCCAAGTACTAATAATCGGTACCACGTACAAAACGGCCGTGTACGATATGCCTTTACTTGAGGCTGTTGGGGCAACAAGCACAGACAAGACGTTCACTATCGCATACGCATTTATGCAGTATGAAACGCAGGAACACTTTGAATTTGTCTTGCAATTTATTCGGGGATTGTATGAGAGTGTTGAACCGAAAGTTATTCTTACGGATAGGGATCTCGTGTTGATGAAAGTTGTGGGTAAATTATTTCCAAATTCTCAAAAACAGTTATGCATACGGCACATAGACCAATGTGTTCAACAACCAGATTTCAATAAAGAATTTACTGAATATTTTAAACATCGATGGAATATGGCAATTGAAGCAGCTACACATGAAGAATTTTTGCTTAGATGGGAGTGGGTAAAGCAACAGTACTTCCACTATCTTAGTACTTCCACTATCCTGTAATAATTCGCTATTATGAAAAAACGTGGCTTTCGAAGCATGCACACCGAGTTTTAAGTGCGTTTATCGATCATCGACTGAACTATGGAAACTACACGACAAATAGGTAAACCTACAATTATTTTAAATAAGATTATATATATATATATATATATATATATATATATAAATATATTTAAAATATTTTGAGTTCTTAAGTTTTACATGTATACACTTTAGTTACAGGGTTGAACAAGAGCATCACAGGGTGAAAGTCAATCTCGACGGCAGTAATTGCACATTTGACTATGTGTTCGATCAAATTCATCAAGTCATGGAGTTGCAAATAGTGGAGATAAAAAAACAATCGTTGCTCAACGCCAATAAGACAAGGACTGATATGTTGAACTGCAAATTGTTCAAGAATCTAGTTCTCAACGTCACGTTTAAGGCTTTCGAACTACTAATCGCGGAAGGGTCAAGAGATCTAGGTCAAAATAAATGCGGGTGTTATCTGTGGAGGACACACGGTCTTCCGTGCAATTGCAGGCTTCTCCAGTACATGTCATGCGGATAGAGCATCCCTTTAGATAATGTTGATATTTACTGGAGAACATTGAATATAGATTTTTCACGTGGTACTACCACGAGGAAAAAACTATTCAAAGACACAGAATACGTTAGGGCACCTGCGGCAGTTGAACCTTATAAGAAGCCTCCAAGCACCGACCGTGAACCTTTAGGATGGGAGAAATGGTGTAAAGTTATCGGATTAAAGAGTTCTAAAAAGCCAAAAGGTAAAGAAGAGTGGCGGTCACAAATGCATATCAGGATATTCCACCTGAAACTCATCATAGAATACATCACAAGGGATTTGGACGAGCTCTCCTGAAGAGAATCAGCATTGGGCGAGCTTTTCACACGGTTCGAGACCATCCTCTCCAAACTCCCCACCTTCAAGTTTCTTAAATTCTCAACAAGTTTCACCGCGCTACAGTAGTGTTCGCCAGAGTGATTCACGGGTAGCATTACGTGGGTCTAAGATGGAGAAATGTTTTCCTCCTTACATAAGAGAATATATTGAATCATACACGGATGTGATTGGAGACGGTAATTGCGGATTTAAAGTTGTTGCTCTCGCAGTCCTCGGATATGAAGATCAATGGCGTACAATAAGAGGTGTATGCTATGTGATCTCCGCAAAAGAAGTGAATTATATGATAACGTTATAAGTGGTCTTACAACCATGTCATCCTTGGACCAAACTATTAATCACTTCAATGGTCCATGCAGCCCGGCTAACTATTTCTTAGTACCTGACTGTGGATAAGTGGGCGCAACCACATATAATATCTTCATAATGACATACGGAGAAACTGGCGGATATATATGTCCTCCTTTAGCTTTGGAACCCTATTAAGCACTTCCGAGCGCAAGGGTGTTGTTAGGGCACGCGAACAATTATAATCATTGGATATTGGTAAGAAAAAAAAACTCATGGTTTTTATTATATAATTTATAATGTATTTTTTCAGGATATAATTATAACTTTTATTTCAGTTGCACATGAGATCCGACTATCATCCAGTGTCGTGGATATCGAAATACTGGATGAACAAAAGAGACACATCCGCATATGGTTTGGAGTTACAATTTACGGAACAAACGAATCTATACAATTATCTGCACAACAATAATGCACAACAACGTAATGATATATCAATTAGAGGCTGACAAAGAGGCCAAAAAACAAGCTAAAAAAATCAGTTTTTCTGTTTTTATTGAAAAATATGTTATTAGTATGATTCTTGTTTGTTTTCTAATTTAAGTAGATACCAAACTTTTTTCTCATTTATTTACGTTAAGATGTTTCAATGTTTTTATGATTTTTCATGGCAATTTTATACTTTAGAAGTCTTGTAGTATTTGTTTATATTTATTATCGCAATTTTCAGAAACTAAAAACTTAGTATCATTTTAAATTCAGGACGAATTTAATTGAAGTAAGTAGAAACGCACGACTTAATTTATATTTAAAATTGATGTTTATATTAATTTATATTACGTGCGCATCTTGTAGATTTAAAAAATGTAAAAATATTTAAGTTTCGTGAAAACGAATTTTAATTAATATTTTCGAAAAACGTGTTTTTTTTAATTTATTTTTTATCGCAGTTTTATAAAAAGATGTTTCAATAATTTTATGATTTTCGATCGCAATTTTATATTTTAAAAGTCTCGTCGTATTTCTTTATATTTATTCCGAAATTTTTAGTATTTTTTTAAATTCAGAACGTATTTAATTGCGTGTACGAGTCAGTAGAAAGCATGAAATAATTGATATTTAAAATTGATTTTTATATTACGTGCGCATTTTTTAGATTTCAAAAATGTAAAAATATTTTCGTTTCGTAAAAATGAATTTTAATTATTATTATTGAAAAATGTGTTTTTAATTAAATAATAAAAAAAAAATTAAAATGGATTAGTCGCATCATTTCCGTTAATGTGCATATAAAATAGCACTTCTCAATATTGTATAGGCAATTTATACCGTGTTCCTAGGAGTACGATTCTAATTGTACACCCATAAGCATATCTTCGTGTATTTTTGGATAAATATTCATTACGGTATGCTAATATATTCATCCCATAAGTATATCTTCATGTATTTTTGGATAAATATTCATTACCGTATGCT
The DNA here is from genome assembly GCA_954870475.1 of Euphrasia confusa. Lineage (NCBI taxonomy): Eukaryota > Viridiplantae > Streptophyta > Magnoliopsida > Lamiales > Orobanchaceae > Euphrasia > Euphrasia confusa. The sequence goes on from OX940958.1 coordinate 10,315,093, forward strand.
AATATATTCATTGGTATGTTAATTCAATGTTTATAGTAATTCATTTTCGTTAATGTGCATATAAAATAGCACTTCTCAATATTGTATAGGCAATTTATACCGTGTTCCTAGGAGTACGATTCTAATTGTACACCCATAAATATATCTTCATGTATTTTTGGATAAATATTCATTACCGTATGCTAATATATTCATTGGTATGTTAATTCAATGTTTATAGTAATTGTTTTTTGAAATGAAGATTTATTAAGTATTAAATGATAATTTTTATATTTTAAAGGGTGGGAGCACCATTTATATTCTACTCAGACGTACCAAGTGTATCATGAAAGTAATGGAAAATAGTGTTGAATATATTATATATGTATATGATATCATTATCCACACAACTTGCTTAGTTGTTGACAAAAACTAGAAGAAAAATGGACACAAACTATGCAATAAATTTGTAAATGACGCCTTCGTGTTTATAGATCAACTGGAATCGCACACCAACACGATACTGATTCAGCATTACAAAACTGGAACCATCCTTAAATCCTGCACAAATATTAACACCTCATAAAACTTCTTTAATAAAGTTTCTTGTCATTCCACAAAAAGTTGTGCTAATCTCAGCTTCTGCTTTAGAGGTTTATATAATACAGAGTTACAGATCGACACCTCTATATACTGTAATACGCCTAATTTACAGCAAACCACGAAATTGTATGCATAGCTGTAACTCATTGTATTATAAACTGAAATGTCTAAATTTTTATATTCAGAATCATGACTCAGAAACAAATTTGTGGGCACACACAGACACACTCATCTATACAACATATAAAAAAGTTAGATGCACTTTCGCGAAATCCCTTTGGCAGCCTCTTAAATTTACTTTTGTGTCACTCCCTCTTCATATCTCAAATTCTCAATTCATGAAATGGGTAAAAAAAAAATAGGTTAACTCACCTCGTTCAAGATATTGATTTATCCCAAATATTTTAGCAAAACACCATCATTCCCTAGCACAAACCCTTGTCTGTCATTGATAAACCTGCACAACAAGCATTTACAAAAGTGGAACATAAAACCATATATTTGAGTGTTACTCCAAATGATACTACTAAATCCTCCATCAGTCAACCTAAGATAGACTTGTTTCCTTTTCCGTACGTCCATTATTATATGCTCGTTTTCCTTTTGAAATCAGATTACACAACAAATTATAAAATGACATTACTATTCAAATGCTTAAAGTTGAAAAAAAAAAAGCAAGGCCAAAGTTGGAAATGTAACAGTTATATTCACAATCCAAATTATATAGTATGCTTTATTAAATTGTGTGTTGTTATCTACAGGGCCTATCTTAGGTGACTTGAAGGGAGTAAATAAGTCAAAGGATTCAAGGATGTTCAATGGAGCTCACTTTACAGAATATAGATTAGCAGCAATATTGTCAGCTGCTTTGTCCCGAGCCCAGCTCTTCCCGCTGTTGGTAGTTTTCAGCAGAATCCCACTGCCACCAGCGGCCCAAGCCTCATCCTACAAGTTCAATTGACATTTTGTTTAATTTTATTTTCAAACCTGTAGAACCCGTCATTAAAATTCACAATCATAGTATGTTTGTTGTCTATTGAACTCAAGCCTCGTCCTAAAATTATTTTCAGTCTATCTTGACGAAAGAAGATTGGTGCACAGGTTTGATATTAATAAAAATAAAATCAAATACTAAAAACTAAAAGTGTAGGAAATAATAGGTAAGTGGTTATAAGCCTGGAGGTAAATAACCGAAATCATTTAATTTAGCAAACTAAAATCATTCAGAAGCCATTTTCAAAGTCTTGTGTATAGTACCTGGGAGCGGTACCCAACATCAAGGATCCCAAATCCACGACTCTGCACAGGTATTTCCTCAAACTCCTCTGATATCTGAAAATACCGCAAAATGATAAATATTAAATGAACTACAAAAGATAGAGTGAACATGATATCAACTAACAAGATGTTGATCAAATGCCCAACAAACATAAAATTAAAAGAAAGAAAAAAGCACTTACCCCTGTGCCCTTGCTGAGATATAATCCACCACCACGTACAAGAAGCCAAAGACCACCATCAGCTCTCCAGCCCATATTTTGGATTCGTCTAGCAACAGACCGGTTATGTGGCTGCCAGTATGGCTGAGATAACACAGTCCCATAAGTTCTCTCAGTTTTCTCACACGCACATTTACAGAATTACTAGGCATTCAAAAGACCAACTAGATAATTTTCATAAATGAAGAAAATAAAGTAGAAAATCTCACCTGACCTGGTTCCCATGTCAAGTAGAAGTTACCACGGCTTGAGACAGCAACATAGTTACCATCAGGTGATCTATTTACTGTGCTAAAGGTGCCTGTGTAGTAACTCGCACCACTAATACCACTGGATACTGTTCTGTAAAAGAAATTGTTCGATTCGAAACAAAATTTAAATGTCAAACATTCAAATCATAAATGCACCACTTGAAGCTTTATTTAACAGCATTTGGTATGTAAATTTAATTTAATATTAGAAAGGTCTTTTGTCTATACTCTCTTTATTTTCCTTTTTATTTTATTCCAGGGAAATAACACACAGTAGCAGGAACATCTCTGGAAGCAGACGAGTCAAAATCCTATATTCCTATCTAAGAATCACCTATTTAAAGTAGCTGAAACAGTCTCCTGCACAGCAGCCTTCCAGTTGTATCCTCCATTTGATGTTACATATATAGCACCTTGATCAGTTACCATCTCTGCACCCTTTTCTCCAGTTGCCCCAATATATACCTGCAATGAGCAAAAAATAAGTCCCTTCTTGCATAATTACTGGATGTATTTCCACGTCCTAGAAGAAGCTAATAAAGGGGATGGCCAACATTTCCTCAATTTTGCATGGAGTGGAACTGAAGGTGATTAGAGTTTTGTAAATAATGTTTTTCACATAGTTCATACAAAACTTAAATAGCAAGGTAAATACAGAAATTGGAAGAACAACACATTCAAGGCATACACACAAATTGGACACAGGGCAAATTTTATTGGCCAACAGTAGTTTCCACCAAACAAAATTAACTTTCTCCATATTAGAAGGAACCGTAAACAAAGAAATAAAACAATAACAAGAAAAAAAAAATTAATACTTATTTGCTATGAAACGGGGTTTGGGGTGGGAGTATTGAGACTTGAGTTAAAAGTGATGGGGAATTGCCAATTAATAGAAAACAACAAAGGATCTATTTTCTTCAAAGAAGCCTACCTAACACCCATGAAGCATTCCCTCATGAAAATGACTGATAATATAAAGATATCAAAGAATAAACATTGAACTAATACTGTAATAATAGTAAGATGGGACTACACAAGACAGTAAAGCTAAGGGAAATATGAATGGCATTTACAATATCGCCCGGAAGTTGAGAACTTAGCGGTATGCGTTTCCAATTGTCTCCCGCATCTGCAGTATACAGCAAAATAGCCGGTTTGCCAACAATCCAACCTTCCTTGCCTTTGAAGCTGATAGAGTTGAATCTATAGTTGAAATCTTCATCTTCCGCAGATGGTATGGAACGCTGAGCCCAAGTGCTCCCTCCGTCTTTCGTCTCCAAAAGAGTCTGTCTCGTCCCCAACAGAAAACCTGCCGAAATCATTATTAATCAAGTCCATGTTCAAATGACTATCTCATCTACATCCACAAAACCAAATCAAAGGACGTAAAATTATTAAACAACTAAATTCCCCAATAATCCTATACTGAATTCCATCCAAATGTTAGTTGTGCTATGTATATATAAGCTCGGGCATATTTAAAACCACAGTTGGTAGCAGTAAAGAGCAGTGCATAAGATGTAGAAAGGAAACCGTGAGAGGGGTCGTTGGGTACGAAAGCTATGTCGAGAAGGACAACGCCAGGGTCGATAGGTAGGTAAACTCTTTCCCACTCCGAGAGCGCATCCTCGGAAGCCAATGCCTTGTTTCCCGGAGGCGAAAGTGTAATTGCGGCGAGGGCGGCGGCGTGGAGACCGATCAGTTCGCGGCGTCGGATCGCATTTGGTTTTTCCGGCGGGGGAGGCTCGCGAGCGGCGGAGGCAGACGGTAGCGGAAATCGGCGGCGGAGATTCGGATGAGGTTGAGATTTAGGTTGAAAGGGCGCGATTATGGAGGAGGATGAATGCGTGAGCGTGAGCTGCTGAAGAGCTGCCATAGTCGTTCTCTCTCTCTCTCAAAAGAGATGTACAGTACTTCTTATCCGAAGAGCTGCAAGCCTGCAAGTAATTCTGTTGGTTTGCGAGCAATGGTCTTACCGTCTGACATCATCCTAATTTAAAATTGAGCTGCATTTTCCTCCACTTCTTTTCCGGTTTATATACGGTATTTTGAGTTAATTGAATACATAAAATTAATTAAATTATTATATTGAACAAAAATATTACTGTAATTTACTACCAAAGAAAGTCGATCAAATACAGTTATTAGTGCAATAAGAAAGAGGCTATCAAATACACGTCAAGCGACTAGCATATTGGTTAAATTGTGTTCAAATAGTACAAAAGTCACATATTACGTCAACAATATCTTATACAATTGTATGTTTAAGAAAAAGAATTATAATTTGTGAACTATAAACAGTCTAAAAATTGTGTCAAAATGGGATAAGAAAATAAAAATTATCATGAATTCGTGTTAGAACACGGCTCCATATCTATATGTGAGATAAACAAAAAAATTATTTATTGGTGAAATACTAATCAAAACACTTTTCTGGTCATTTGAACAAGAAATTTATGATTTTATTTTTTAAAACACATTTTGCATATAATACTCGCCCATGATTTTGATCATGAAAACCTTTTATTTTAAATTTTGAATCGCATGTATTTTTTTGTTCATATAAAATGCTCGTATTTGTATGATTAATATTGAACTCATCCCTCGAAACAAGGTGATCGATCTGAGGTTACTCTTTGATTCTTGGTGGAAATTAATCTACAAGAGTGTCGTGTTAAGTAACTATTATTTCTCGATTAAATTTTTTATTTCTAGTATTAAGCTTGATCAACTTTAACAATGAAAATGGTGAAATGTCCCCTTCCTTTGTTGTGTGATCTTTTATGCCAATCCTTACATTGTGAAACATATTTATACATTTTGATATTGACTTCTAAATTATTTGGAATTTTTAGAAGATGAATCTTGGACTGATAAATGTTCATATAAATGAGTTAAAATGTTGAATAAAAGTGTGATATTTTGAATTTATCTAATAGTGATGAAGAATTGAAGATATCTTCATACTACAAAATGAATGCATCAACAACAATGCAATCCTATACTCTCAAACATTAATTAAAAAGAAAAGAATATATCTGTAATGAAATAATAAATACATGTATAAGATATTTCTTCTGTATCCAACACCCAAATGGAACAGACATGAGAGTCTAATATACATATCCTATCCACCTTCCATGAATGCTGGCTTGCACATATTCTCTATTAGAACATAACAATGAATCCAGCCTTATAAAATCTCACCCGAGTAATATCGGTGCCTCACAAAGTAGATCGTATAGTCCAACCAAAGAAAAAGAAGGGAAAAAACGAAGAACTATCTAATCGCAATGAATGTTTCTTTCTTTACCATCATTCCCTTTGCTATTTCTCCACGGATGAATATTTCCGAAAAAAGAAACTAATCTAATCGAGCGCTGCTTTGTTTTTCCAATTAGAAGGCTTAGGCAGGCTATCAAAGAGGGGCCTAGTAATAACTGCAGTCGAAAGAGCCTGAAAATCGGGCTTCAGACTCCACTTCGCCGTGGGCCATAGGGATAACACAGATCCATTCTCAGAATCTTGCAAACTCGAAGTGGAGCACGACTTCCGTACTCCGTTACTACCGTCACTCAAAATGGAATCTCCCGAGCCTACTGGAATTGGGTTCGGGCATCCCGTCTCACCATCGATGGTGGCCCGGTTAGATGATTTGGGCCTGAGGGCCAAGCCTTTGCCTGTGATGGATGGAATCGTGTTGGTTTCACTCTTCAGAAGCTTTTCCGGAGTGCACATAGAGAAATCAGCCACGGACTTCTGACGACGCCTGACAAATTTCTCACCGTTGTTTTCGGGCTCTTGAGACATGAGCCGGTCAATGAAGTCAATGTTCTCTGAAGATAAACAGTTAGCCACGCTTTTGGACTTTCTATGGTGACTAAGTCGTGGGTTAGAAATAGAGGAAGAGGATTTGGAGAATGGGCCGTCCTCAAGAGGAGAAGCTCCACCGTTCCGGAACACGGCCATTTCAAAACCTTCTGATGGACGTTTCTGGTCTTCTGCGGGCTTGAGATTATAATAGCATCGCAAGTTGCTCATGGCGGGAGAGAGCTTTTCTTCAGAAGAAGCTGACAGTTTCAGAGAAGGAAATGTATCAAATATATCTGAATGCCTATGGCTCGACGTGGACTGGTGAGAGCTGCTTGGCCTGCAAGTTGATATCAAATATAATAAAACCTCTATACATTAATAGTAACCGACCCACTAAAATCAATAATTATAGCGAGACATGAGATAATAAAGATAAAAAATTTATCACATTGCTTGCAAGTCTGAGCCGGAAATAAATATTATTTAGTGGAAGGTATGGAAAAGGTTTAACTTCCATAACTGAATTTCACCTAAAAGACGCTAAACACTCGGATTCAGTTGGACTAAGATAAATAACGGAGTCAAATCAAAAGGAATATAATCCATGATCAGCATTTAGCATTTCTGTGCACATGTCAGATATAACCTAAAGAGCATCTAAACTAGGACCAATTCGTGGGGATCGTATGGTTTTTGAAAATACAATGGTTATGCTCCACAAGTCGAACTAGTCAAGCTTGGAAAATTTGCAGCTTCAATAAGTCTAGTTTTTCTAAAGCCCGACATACAAATAAAAAAGGGCGGAAAGGAATTTAACTATCGCAAAAAGGTTTCCAAAAACAAGAATGTGTGATAAGGATACAAAGGGCTATATCAGATACTAGTCAACAAGAGAGTTCACTTTCAACAAAAATTAAAAGCATTGCCATTTCATGATGTGTAAGAGATACAAGACGACCGGTATCTTCTTTTCTGAAATACCCCAGCTTTATAATGGAAACTGGATAATACACGTCTTGATTTACAAAGATTCTCATTACTTGTTTATAAAACTATCACACAATGCTACGAAAATATACCATATGTTCTCATCAATACAGTAGTAGATATGAAAATGGAAGTAGAAGTACCGCGCGGGAGTTTCATAACCATTGGACAAGATGGGAGAAGGAGGGTGCCTTCCGGGCAACGGTATTTGGAGGGTCTTAAGAGCAAACATTTGGAGATCAGTCACCAGCCCATTTAGCTTCTTTACGTCTGCCACCTAACACACCCCGAACCAAATTACAGTCAGAAAAAAAAGTGTAAAAAACTAGTATCCATGGCTCAAAACATAATAAAACTGTTATAATGGGTGATTAAGAAGTTAAAACAAATGAACAAAATGTCAATAACCACGTAAAAGAAACGATAGACGATTCCACAAAAAAGGCGAATCGACAAAACTCGAAAATGGTTAAAAATAAATAAAATTGGATAAAATATGTAGTTTTTTTATCGAAAAGAATCATCTAATGTATACCTCGACTCCGTATTTGATGGCGACGCCAGCGAGGGTATCGAATTTGGTCACGGTGTGTAGTATGCAGGTTTCCCCGCCGTCAACGCGGTGGGCGGACAGCGGAGACGAAATCGGAACGGGTATTAACGGCGAAGATGATCTAGACAATCCTGTGCGCCCTCCTCTATCATCATCCAATCGAAAAAACCTCTCTCTCTCCATCAACAACAAATGATGAAAAGCTACCGAAAATAATTTAATCTGCACATTCTGATTCGGATTAACAGCACGGGCACAATTATAGAAAAGTTTATATATCAATCAATGGCGGTTTCTAACGATTTCTGGCAAATAAAAAATAAAAAAATTGCAGATCTGTGGGAGATGAGAACTGAGAGTATTGCCGATGGGATGCTCCTCTCTCCCTCTCTCTCTCAATTGGAATAAAGAATATTTTAATGCTGAAAATGTGAAGAAATGAATTTTAACCAAAATTAAATATAAAGATGTCGTTTTATTAGTTCAAAAAAAACATGATCTTTCAAGCTAAAACTCGATACATGTGAAAAAAGATTTAGGAATTATTATTAATCCAACAAGTTAAGAAACATGTGAAAAAAATGGGAATATCTCCTTAAATAAAATGTATTAATAATGTAATAATGATAATTAGTGAAAATATTCCTCATTTACCCTTTTAAGTAATAATTTACTAGATTATTGGGGCCATTTTTCCTAAGAGTACAAACAATTCTAATTGTACTCACTAAGTATATATTCGTGTATTTGTGGATTATGTATACTAATATATTCTAATTTAATGTTTATAATATTTTTTTTTGAAATGAATATTTTGTTGGAAATATTTGAATAAAATATTTGGTTTGACCAATATTTGATTGATTTTTTATGGCTAAATATTAATTAAAAATGGAATTAATTTGTTGATAATTTTCTACGATATTGCGTAGTTAATTATAGTATTTTATTTGGTCAAGATCCAATTTTTCGGTGGGTGAGAAATAAACGAATGTAGCCAAGTGGAAATACATTATTGAATGAGATAATTAAGTCTCATGTCGGAATGTGGGAGATAATGAGTTTGTGAGAACTATTATAAAAGGTTATGTGTATTGATTATTGAGAATGTTAAAAGTCACAATTCTACATTGAATGTGTTGAGAAAATCAATACTTGTGTGATGTTATATGAGGAATTCAAAAATATTTTAACTTTGAGTAAGCAATTGACTTGAATTATTATTTTTGTTCAATTGGAGTATTATTTAGACTTGGCCTACAAGATTTTTCTTGGGCCTATAAAAGTCTAACAAGTACAAATTTAGTTTGTAGTGAGCTTGTTAAATAGTAACACGTATGGTTATTATGACTTGAATTTATCAATTTTTGGGCTGAGTAAATTTAGTTGAAACATTTTAATTGGCTTAACCTGTGGGATAGCCTAAATGAATTGTACAGAATTTGAATAGTCATCCGACCCAAAACCTGAAAAGTCATCCAAAAATCATTTATATATTTAATAAAATATATAAATAAAAATCCTCATAATTAATGTGACTTTCGAGTTACTTTAAGACTTTTAAGTTGCCTTTTGCCTTTTGGTACTCTTCTATGAGTAGTATAAATAGAAGCATTTTAGTTGAGAAGATTAATTCATTCAAATACTTCATATCACACATCTCTTAAGCTCATTAGTATTCTAATTTTAATAATATTGTGTAAGCAATATTAGTTCCTTACATTTGCATATGCTCGATTCTCTCTTTTTCCCTGTTCGGTCGAAGCTTCTAGTTGGTGTGTCTCAAACTAGAAGAGGATTGAAAGTCGTTGTATCTTTGGGGACTAACGTCGCAAAATCGTAGCATACATGAGACGTTTTAGTCTTACGGATAGCGAAAGCTTGTACTACTCGGGAGTTGGACTCAATGAAACAAGAGTGAATGTAAAAAATAAAAGAGTAATTATTTTATCTCATTGTATTTTTATTATAAATTAAATATTCCCCCGATGCAAAAATATTTTAATTGAATTGAATTGTGATTTTTTATCTATCAATGTATTAAATTTTATATTATACTATTAAAAAATAAGTATTTTAATAATAAAAACTTATTTTTTTTATAATTTATCTTAAATAATTAAATTGTTTTGTTAAAATAAAATACATTTAGCATAATTATGTAGTACTCTAAGGACCTGTTCTTTTGGACTTTTTTTCAGTTCACTTCAGTTCAGTTTATTATTATTATTATTATTATTATTATTATTATTATTATTATTATTATTATTATTATTATTATTATTATTATTATTATTATTATTATTATTAATTTTTCAATTTGAACTTTATAATTCACTAAAATTATTTATGTGTAAAAATATATATATATATATATATACCATATTATTTTTGTATAATATAATATAATATTTTTGCCTTGTTTTTGGTTAAGATTCTCATACTCTATGTACTCTATTATGTCATTATATATATACCATATTTTTTTGTATAATATAATGTAATATTTGTATATAATTGTAGCAATATATAATTATATTTAATTTTATTTGCGTATATAGATATAATATATTTATTTTTAATTTTATACATGTTGAAAAAATTAAAATTAAAAAAAATATAAATTTTTAAAATGATGCAAATTATTTATTATTATTAAAAAAATAAAAAAATTGTATAAAAATATTGATATTAAAAAAATAATTGAGTTCAGTTCAGTTTAGTTCAGACTCGTTCAGTTCAGTTCAGTTCAGACTAGTTCAGTTCAGCCGGTTTCAGTCCAAAAGAACAGTTCCTAAGTATGTGATCTATTTAAAATTTATGGCATCTTGATTGATTGTTACATTTCCACTTAATATTATTTTTAATATTACTAATTAATAAACATGGATAAATATTATTGAATATAAATGGTGACAGGAGTGTGAAAGCAAAAGAAAATAGATAATTTTTTGTTATATACTATATATATATATATATATATATAAATATATAGATGTTTACAATATATTTTGCCTTTTAATAAAATGATACTTTTACCTTTTAATTTAACCCATAAATATTTTAATTATTAATCTATACAAATATAATTCCTGAATCTATATCATGTGGACCAATAGAAAAGAGTTAATATTGTTGTGTTTACACTATAAATTATAAATAAAAATAATAAAAATATTTATAAATTCTGATTTTTTTTCTTTTTTTTAGTAATTATATAAGATTTCATAATAAATATAAACAATAATATTTAACTATAAATTATAAATAAAAATAATAATATTATTTATTAAGTAAAAATTTATACATTAATATAATTCTTTGGGAGGTTTTATATTCTAAAATTTCCACGGTTTAAAAAATTTGTAATTATAAATAATGACACGTTTTTTATTCTTTCTATTTGCATAAATATTTTTTTTATTCTCATCAAATTCATTTTCATCTTATTCTCAAATTTCAATCGATCCGCTCATTTTTTCAATTCGTCGAGGTATTTGTGTTCTCATGCTTCAATATTTTTGCGTATATATATTCGTCGGAATTTTCTTATCTTTTTCAGAATTTTATGTACGCTTTCATTATTTTATTATGCATTTTTTTTTTCGTTTTTTTTCTAATTTAAATTTGAATTTTTATGCTGAATCAAATTCATGTATAATTTATTAATTTTTTTTCAATATCTTATAAATTGAATTGGAATTGTAGCCTACAGTCCGTTTGGAATGAAATTCTTTTCATTAGGTGTAGAATTGATACAAGATTTGACAAACCACGACTATGAAAATGTTTGCATATCTATTTGCTAATTGCAATGTTAATCGATCGAAAGAGGAATAAATTAACTTTTTCTATTTACAGTTCTATTTTCGATAAGGTAATTTACGTACGGGCTGCAACCACGGCGATTCTCGACCTTGACCTGTCCCTTTCAGAGTTTAACCATGATTCTCGACTTTTGCTCTCTTTATTCTATATTTTTTTCACTGTAGGGGAGATTAATATGTTAGTGTTGAATTTTTAAACATTAAAATTAATATACATATATAATTCCTGAATCTCTCCATCGGACCAATAGAAAAGGGTTAATATTGTTGTGTTCACACTATAAATTATAAATAAAAATAATAAAAATATTTATAAATTCTGATTTTTTTTCTTTATTTTTAGTAATTATATAAGATTTTATAATAAATATAAACAATAATATTTAATTATAAATTATAAATAAAAACAATAATATTATTTATTAAGTCAAAATTTATACATTAATATAATTCTTTGGGAAGTTTTATATTCTAAAATTTCCACGGTTTAAAAAATTTGTAATTATAAATAATGATACGTTTTTTATTCTTTCTATTTGCATAAATATTTTTTTATTCTCATCAAATCCATTTTCATCTTATTCTCAAATTTCAATCGATCCGCTCATTTTTTCAATTCGTCGAGGTATTCGTGTTCTCATGCTTCAATATTTTTGCGTATATATATTAGTCGGAATTTTCTTATCTTTTTCAGAATTTTATGTACGCTTTCATTATTTTATTATGCATTTTTTTTCGTTTTTTTCTAATTTAAATTTGAATTTTTTTGCTGAATCAAATTCATGTATAATTTATTAATTTTTTTTCAATATCTCATAAATTGAATTGGAATTGTAGCCTACAGTCTGTTTGGAATGAAATTCTTTTCATTAGATGTAGAATTGATACAAGATTTGACAAACCACGACTATGAAAAGGTTTGCATATCGATCGAAAGAGGAATAAATTAACTTTTTCTATTTTACAATTCTATTTTCGATAAGGTAATTTACGTACGGGCCGCAACCACGGCAGTTCTCGACCTTGACCTGTCCCTTTCAGAGTTTAACCATGATTCTCGACTTTTGCTCTCTTTATTCTATATTTTTTTCACTGTAGGGGAGATTAATATGTTAGTGTTGAATTTTTAAATATTAAAAATAACTAAATAAATAAAATATCTTCTATAATCAGATTTTATACTTTATATTCATAATTTTATTATTATTTGGTTGAAATTTTATTTGTATTTTAATTATTTTATAAGTCGATAATATTTAATTTAATTGTTAATTTTATAATTTTATTTAAAATCTTCATAGAGGTCTTAAACCCGTCTAGATCTCAACCTGAATATAAATTATTAGGACGAGACGAGATTCCCCTAATCCCATCTCATGCCCACCACTGCAAATTTGAGTGAGAGTAGAATTATAAAATAAAATAAAATTTTAATTCTTATCAACTTTCAAAAAAATAGTCTTAACAAATGTAAGAATTATTGTCTGAACATGAAACATAAAAAGTTACTGTATTATTATATTCTTTCTTTTTTTAAGATTATATTTATATTATACTCCCATGTTTCTTCCTATTGAAAGGGTTATAAAGAGAGTATGCCTTATTAAAAAATAATTTACTACTTCTATTTTATCCCATGTTACTATGCATTTGTCCTTTATTATTATATAATAATTGAATTTGTTTATGATTCTGCTACTATAGTAATCTTTTAGTGAGACCAAAAGTATATAATGTATTTTATTGTGCAACTTTTGCAGTAGAAAACGAAAAAATAAAGTCTAATTCTTGAAGTGAAACAAAGAGAATACTCTTACTATACTTAGAATCACTGTTGACCACGAGCGGCAAGGGCAGGTGAAACCGTGAAAGCCGCCGTGTGGCAGAGGTGACTGTTTTGGGCAGCTCTAAACAAATTGTCCACTAAATGTGTAACCTAACACAGTTAAATCATTTAGATTCAAGAATGATTGGAAGAGTTTGTGCCCAACTTTTATGGTCAAGTCTCTTCATGGCAACACCAAACTAGCATGTATAAGTACCATTGGGTCTTTCGTTTATCCAAGACTCGGCTATCTTTTTACAACTAGGGTGATTCCAAACAAAATACGATCTCTCACTCAAATTACAGTCACCCTACCAACGACCCATTTCAACTAATCAAAAAATAACAAAAACATTTCATCATCTATAAACCTTTGTAAGAGTACTTTAATACGAAATTACTTTACCTCTTACCCACATCATCTTCAAGCAATCTCAGAAAAAAGCAAAATCAAGAAACAACAAAACCAAAGTAATATTCTTATTATTCATGTGTTTGTAACAATAAGTACAAACCCACAACCCAAACATAACCCTCACCAAAATAAACTTTCCTGCAAACAAACCTAATAACAAAACTCACTCTACACATAAACTAGCATTATTAAAAAAGACCTTCAGAAAACACCCTCAACCTCGTGTTATTGTGGTTTCGTGTCGCACATGGGATTGTACTTACACGAACGTGAAATTATAGTATCCATACAATGGCAAATTTGACGTATTAGTTAAGAAAATATAACCAAATAAATTTGAACGATATGATTTTACTCGTTAACAAACCGAACTTTAGAATCTATATGCTTTATAGTAGTAGTATTTTTAACTGTGCCCAGAGCCCCAGACAATAACTTAAAAACAGATTAAGAAGCAATGTTTAACATGACAGTCATAGATTCATAGCTCACGTACTCAACACATTTTTAAAACTAAGGTTAAATTAGAAAAACACCCTTCAAGTTTGGGTTATTTACGAAATAATCTAAACCATCCACTAATATTACAAATACTTCCATTAGATATTGAAATACCATTTTAAGGTTTGTGTATGTAACATTAAATAATTGAGGCAGGAATTAAATGAATTTATATTCATATTCATTATTATAAGTAATTATTTAATAATTAAAAGAGATAATTATATTGAACAATTCAAAATTTTAAAATATTGAATATATTATACCCCTTTTATTTACTTGATGATACACTTGTAAAAAAATGGGTTATCCTTCTATAATATATTTCCTTAAAATATACTTTATGAAAAATTCTCTTTTAAACATCTCAAAATTCAATAATTCATTAATCTTTTTTTACCTTTTACTTATTTTATTTACACAGTTTATTTTCTCAATAAAATAAATTAAACTATTATACACCTACTTTTATAATCCTAAATACTGTATCTTCATACTTATCGATTAAAAATATTACTTTTATTCAATTGATAAAAAAATAAAAATATATTTTATAATAAAAAATTTAAATATATATAAGTAACACACAATTCATTTCTTAATAATAACACACACTAAATGAATCAAGTAAAAAATGCAAAAAAATATACACCAAAATATTGAGAATATAAATTACTAACGGAGTATAAACATGTTTTTAGGATTAATTATTTCAAATCCTTTTGAGAATAAAATGTGAATATACTTCATAAGTTTGTTCCATAAATACTACAGTATACTATTTGTTTGAAAAACCTTAAATAAAATTTGGGACAATTTTATAAATTCATTTAAATCCACTTATTAATATTAATCAAATACAAAAAGACCCAAGGTCATGGATTAAAAAAAACTGAACTAGCACACAAACTACAGAGATATAGTAAGTGCATTTAGCAGTGTTTAGGAGCAGAGATCCTCATAGAGTAAAACTTAAAAACCAAAATCAAACTGTTTGCATAAGCAAAAAAGATTAGAAAAGGATGAAGCAAATGCACTCAGCAGATACGGGTAGGGCGGGAAGGGTTTATGCAGTAGAAGAGACTTAGAGACGAAACTAGTATTCACAGACTTGAAAAAATTGTAACCTCTAATAAGTTTTTGATTTAACGAGATAGATGTATATAACTACAAGAGTCAGAATAATAAGCGAAAATGGCTTACACTTGGAAGTATTGTGTGCGGGGATGCATTTGTCAGGAAAATTTTCTAATATAGACAATCCTGCCAAGGGGTCTCCACAACTTTCAGATTTCAATTTCATATCCACATAAAAACACAGGATCTCTGACGCAGCATATTATTAGGACCCAAATCTCCTTTGCGCCAAAGGCTATAACCTGAAACACTTGGAATACGAGAATGACGAATCAGGCCATCATATTCATAGGAATGCAGCAACTAAAATTATTTGAATGAAAAAGTCTGGGCATTATTTTTAAAGAGTGTTTGCAAACACCAGTAGATGTGATTTACTATAGAAGCACAAGTAATTAAGAAGCAGAAGGAGGGAGTGTCTCCAAATAGATGTTAAAAGTAAAAAACAAATGTTTTAAAAAAATGTGCTCCACTTAAAAATGAGTTTTTTTTAATGTAATTGCAAAATTAACCTTTAATTTATTATTACTGCGAAAAAAGTATTGCGGATACAAATGTAAACCACAAAGTACTTTTCAATTTAGAAAATCAAAGAACTTTTCCAAACACAAAACTACAAAAGTATTTCAAAAAGAATGATAAGTTCTTAAACAATGTGCTCGCAAGGTCTAAGAGTAAGAGTAATATCCATTTACATATCCATTTATAGGGATGGGGCGAGGGGTGAAGAAACCTAGTATACTAAGAAAGATGCTCAACTCTTAGATCATCTTTTTATTAGGAAACTTCCAGGCTCGCTTTCCCTACAAAAGCTTTGCTGACAAGATATTTGCTTCAATGCAGTGTGGTAGATAGGAGAGAGACAAAAAGCTCACCACAGATCTCATAAATCTCAGAAGAACTTATGATGGCCTCCAGTTGACAGCAGAAACATCTGGTCTACTAGGCATCATTTGAACACTATGAACTGTAACAAAAAGACAGCAGAGTTGGATCAACATAAACTACAGGGTTACTGGAAATAAAATTAACGGATCAAAAGTAGCCATATGTACTAGACTACCAGTAAGATCACCTAAGACTGGAGCAGCAGGTAGACTATTTGGAGCAGAAGTCTGAAAGCTCACAGCACTTGCAGGAGGCCTTTCGGGAGGTGGTCCAAAATAACCTGGTACAGAAAGATGTACAAATGTTCATGTCCCTAGAGTTATAATTTTACACCTAGCTTCAGAACCTCAATCAAAGGCACTGATCCCTAAGGAAAAAAAAAATCATGAAAGTGCCATTGTCGTTTTCTAAAAAGTGAAAGAATTCACAACAATTATCCATCAAAACATTACAAGAAAATAAATTAAATGTTTTGTTCAGGTTCGGTTAGTTTGTGTGATTAATATTATATATTGGAATTTGGATGAAGTTGCTGAGCTAGGTTTTAGAATACAACTTGTCAACAAAGGAGAGTGAGAAATCAGGAATGCATATATTTAGCCATTAACAGATTATATGTACATGCTTGACAAATAAAAGGGACATTATCAACCGTGAGTAAAAATAGAGTCATGAAATTTGTGAAGAAGATAATAAAAAACAGTGTTCACACATTCCTATAAACCTAAGCAACTAAGACTATAGTTAGAATTCAAAAGTATAGTTGGATTATGTAACAGTTACTTCTTAATATCGCACTTTAATGAGACCCCATCAAACTACATAAAAAAATAGTGAAACTCTAAAACGATTATACAAAACTTGATAAAGGCCAGAAAATAAAAACACGTTCGTGATAGCTTACTTTTATCGACTCACTCAAACCAATCAATCAGTAAACAAAATGCACCTTCATGTGAATAGGGTGGACCAGGACATGATTTACCTCCTCCAGTCATCCACCCCCTGCGTGCACCATCAGAACTGTACTCATTATTTACTTGCATCTGCCATTGTTCATCAGTAGCATTTCTCCTTAAACCATCGGGAAAGTTAGGCAATGAGTAAGTGGGGTACTGATTTTGCTGGACTGAGTTTGGATATGAGAAATGACCAGGTATTTGTTGAGTTACTGGTTCAGGGTGCAAAGGTCTTTGTGGATAAGGTGCACTGCCAAGGAGATAAGGTTGCCTTTGTTTGGTGTTCAAATATCCATCACTCTGTCCATATTCTACAAGTCTTGATGAATTATAGCCAACATGCTCTCTTACATTGTTGACAGCTGGAGAGAAGAAAGATGGCTGCTGTGAAAATGTGTCATCTCTGACAGGTGCATCAACACGAGACCCATGAGTATTTGAAATCATATGGGCATTCTGATTTTCCTGGAAAAACAAGAGTTTATCAAAATCATTTTCCTAGAGAATAACATAAGATACACAGTGAAACATGTATAAATCAATAGCCTACAACTGCTGCAATTCATTAATTTAATGAAATATTAAAATAGCTGAGATACAATTCAGCAGGTTTGTCAACAACGGAAAATATTATTTAAGTGAGGCTAAAAATACATTGAATATTAAATTATAAAGGTTTTCCTGTATATTAGAAGTGCTAAAAATGCACGAGGGGAAGCTAAATGGCTTACAGTTGGCATGCCACCAATGTCGTGCTGTAAAGAATGTGGCGGGTGATAACTCAATGGCTGTGAAGATGATATCGAGGATGTAAGTGGAGGCATGTGTTGTGGCATCAATGCAGGTGGAGGTGGCAATGGTGGAGGGCCTACAGGTTGTGGAGGAAATAAATGTGGTGGTGGTGGTGGTGGCGGCGGAGATAGAGATGACAAAGGTGGAGGTGGAGGAGGTGGTGGTGGTGAAGAGGGTAGGGGTGGTGTTGCAGGTGGAGAACCCTCAGGAGAAGGCGGTCGTGACTCAGACATGCTTGAAGGTGATTGCAAGATTTCATTGGAATTCGGGTCAATCTCGGCAGTGTCATCCCCACAAAAGGTTCCTTCATCCTTTTGGTGCACCGAAACATCTTCCATCTCGAGCTCCCCATCAACATCCTCTAATATACAGTGGCGTCGGTCACTTGGAGTCATAGTGCAGTTCTCGGGGTCCTTGCTTGCAGGAGTATTATGGTCGGACGGTGACGTGTCTGGAACTTCCTTGTGTCCTGTTGGGATATTATCTTCGTCTTCCTCTTCTTCAAAAAAGTGGGATGGTAGAAATCCAGGTAACTGAAATGTAGCATTGCTGAAACCACAAAAGAACAGAAAAAGTGCATACACATTATATCAGAGAAAACTTCCAACTATTGAGAGTATACCAGCGACAGAGTTCATTATTAATAAAAAAAAAAAAAAAAGCACAGGGCATAAACATAGTAGTAGGGCTTGCACAGTTGCACGGAAGTTCACAATTTAGGAAAGAGTGTGGTGTCACTAGTCAGATTTTCTTCGGTTAACTTCAACTACAAATGTTCGACTTTGGTCCCCCTATCTGTCATGCTTTCAAAGCATGTATGTCATCTTTGGAAGTTGCAAATCAGTATATTGCTGGCATTATGCGGCCAACGCACACAAACATTTTCTTTGAAGAAAAATGGTAATAAACACTCATCGGAGAGAAATTTTAACTGCACGTATGTGATATAGATCCAATACACCCCTATTGCATTTTTTAGCTAAAATAACAGGTGATTGAAAATATAGCGATTAGCAATGACAATAAAGTAAATAAAAGAAAGTCAAAGACGCGATCTTTTAACAATCAAATTCAGCGATTCAAAATGCACCTTACTGAAGGGTTTCCATGGGAAACAATCTCATATCAGCAAGCAATTCATTTACCTATAATTTTAGTTCTCATATGAAAAATTACCAAAATTCACTTCTTGGGGGAAGCAGTAGCTGGACTTCAAAATGTACCATTCAAACCAGTCCAATGGCCATTTTTTCTTTAGTTCATTTACTGTGAGTTTCTATGAAACTCTGTTGGTTAGTTGTGGGGTGAGCTATGAGCCCCCAAGTGTTTAAAAATGTTTACCATCAAGTCAACATAATTCATATGAAAACCAAAAGCATAGCAATATAAAATTATGACAAGGTACACACCTAAATCAAGGCATTTCCACAACCACCATTCAACATGATACTTAACTAGTCATCAAAAAATACTGATAAAGAAATGGAAAAAAGCATAAACACCATTTATATATCAAGCATATCATGGTAAACTCATAATTAGAGAAGGAAATCGAAAAAAAGAAAATGTTGAACATAGAATAAGTTGCTGACCTCCCATATTCATCCACAAGCATGCCTTCCATATCTCTGATGGGATCATCAATAGATCGTTCAGCTCGGGAAGGACGCTTCTGGGAAATCACAGTAGATTTCTCATCATTCATTGATCCAATACCATCCATGTATTGACGAAGAACTGATTCTGGAAATATTTTTCTCTCAAGCCACAATCTCAACACCTAACAAAATATTGTTAATAAGTTCTTCACCAGATCTAAAGAATCAATTCATAGATATTATATTTACCTTATGACATTGACGTCGATTTTCATGGGCACCTGTCCCAGACGGAGCAGCGGCTCCAATGAGACGGGGCAATGCTGCTTGCACGATAGGAATATAAGATGCCCCTGCAATTCCTAAACAGCATATAGCAAGTTAGGAATCAGATATGCCACCACATTATGCATGGGCAGACAGAGAATAAGAGTGAAAATAAATAAGTTGGATGTAGTTTTACTAGTGTTCTAAAAAACGTTAAGCACTAGCAAGTCGGTGACCTAGCGCCTAGACAGCTGGGCGGGAGCCTAGGCGGATATAGCCGTTTTTATTATTTTTATAATTAATAACACAAAAATACTTATAGAATTATTTGTTAAAATCTACTTCAAATTAAATTAAATTAAATTAAAAAAAAGTTTGAGAACAATTTAAATAATTAAATATATCATAAGACTATATTACCTAACAAATTAGTTATCAGGACAACTTAAATTGGCCCATTATTGTTTAAAAACAATGTAATATAAATATAAATAACATATTATAGTATTAAATAATATAAATATTAATATTTATTAATACAACCTCTGAATTATTATTATTAATATAAATATTAATATTTATTAATAAAAACTCTGAATTTAAATAATTAAATATATCATAAGACTATATTACCTAACAAATTAGTTATTAGGACAACTTAAATTGGCCCATTATTCATTAAAAACAATGTAATATAAATATTAATAATATATTATAGTATTAAATAATATAAATATAACTATTTATTAATAAAAACTCTGAATTTATTCTTAAGACTTTAATTATAGAAAGACGTGACATGACAAATGATTTATAAAAATAATTTTAGCAGTATAATAATACTCCCAAATTCGAATAAAGCAGAAATCCTAATTAATCGCCGCTCCATCTCTCTTCTCTCGTTATCCTTCTCCTACACTAAATCTTCAACACACAGAATGGAAACACTTCAGTGTTAAATCGGCAGTCACAAAACCAAAGGTTAGTTCATCTAATTTTCCTAGATCGCCCGCTTAGACCCACACAAAGGCCATCTACTAGACTTCAATTTGCCTAAATCCAAATGCCTAGGATCAAATCAGAGCGGTGGTCAGCCGCCGAGCGCCTAGGACGTCTTTTATAACACTGAGTTTTGCAACAATAAGTTGGCATTTATTTGAAAAAACATAGTGTTCACAATTTCAAGAATTCAAATGAATCAACGAAGGGAAATTCTTTTGTCCAGTACAGAGTGGACCTCAGAGGGGGGGGGGGGGGGGGGGGGGTAAGATTTTTTTAGTATAATTAGAAAACTTTTCATACCTTTCTGACTATGTGAGCACTGGGTTATAGAGTCAACTAAGAAAAAAAGGTCCACTCTTCGATGAAATCTTGGCTCGTTTTCCAACTTACGGACAAGAAGATCCACAACCTGAAATAAATCAAAATTGAACTTGTAGATTCTTAAAAGGAACATGGAGGATTTAGTATTTGAGAAACCTGATAACATATTATCCAAGTTATAATTGATACTCAAAAGTCTGAATTGCAAAATTCATATAACATCTACCACTAATTTATTATATCTTTTAGCCATTTTTTGGCATGCCAATAATACTGTCAAAAGGACCAGAATATCAAAATATTTCTGATTTTAACATGGTGCAAAGATTATTTCATAATCCTAAAATGTCAACTTATAAAATGCTAATTCTGAACAATAGACAATGGGAAACTTATTAAATCAGATGAAAGAAACAATGCATGATTGAAGAAACAATACTCAAGACCACAAATGGCCAATTGTAAACCTGTAAACCCAAAAGAATATTAGGGCCGTACCCCATATTAATTTAATATTATGAGACAAACAGAAATATGTGTCAAAGACAAAACAGGAAATCAGAATATTTATCCTGCCCTTCACTTTGGTAGACAAAGGTGCTGAAAGGTTACCCTGAAGTCCTGAACATATTTGGGTTATATATCATCTTTTAAAGCCAATAGAGTCAAACACTAAATAACTGGGTTTCATGCATATGAAAAGAACTAGGCCAAATCTGCACATTTAAACTTCCTAGTAAATTGGCTGTACCAATCTAGGGAAAATCTGAAATCTAGTATTATACCCTTAATCCTTTATATTTCCATCTTCTTGAGCAGAAAATGCCATCATCACAATATAATATCCATATGCGTATAATAACACTTAATTTTGATTGCCACAAGTAGGCATAACATGATAGATAAAATAAATGCAAATTAAAAAACCTTAAACGCTTTCAATGGTCCTCTAATCAGATACCACTATATTTTCACTTCTCACAACTCCCAACCCCAATAAACTCAAATATTGACTGTTACCAGATGTACACATTCTACCCATTAGACACGCCAAGATGAGGAGTTATAATCTAGATCTAATAAACATAGCCAAATGTACAGTTCAGATTTCTGAAGCAATTCTTTGAAGTTGCAACTCAACACCCTACTACAAGCGTGAGCTCATATACAGTAATTTACTTGACATATTGATAGACCAAAAAATATTTGAATTTGGTATCTTATACATAAAGAAAAACAGAAGTCAATTCTGATTTCTGAGATTGAAACATAGTTATGTCAAGCATAATGCCCAATGCAGTTGACAATTATGTTGCTGAACAGAAAGATATCTAAAAGATGAAACATGAAAATTTATCTCAGTAAACCCAATGAAAAATACAAACAGGAAATCATGAAGGGGATTTAAGAGAATTAATTTAGAACATAGGTCAAAAACTTAATTCAAGCAAATTAGAAGGCCAATTGTTAGATATTAACAACCTACCTCATTGGCTATTCCATACTTTGCACAATCAATTGCGAGACGAGTTGCACGACCAATACTCTCTTTGGTCCTTGAAAGTGTCTCGATCATTCCTTCGAAAGCATCACGAGCAACAGCTGCCTCAGTATCCCCACTTAGAGAACTCCCAGTGGCTTGATGACTTGAACTCACCCTCCTCTCTTCAAATTCGTCATTCTCACGTTCATTAACAGATGGAAATTGACGAACATCAGAGAAAGGAGGATTGGGTTGTATCATTTGTACATCCAGATGGAGTGTTGCATTTGATTCAACTGCCAGTATACCAGGGGTAAAGCTTGGGCTTCCCCCAAACATGCCAGTATCAGGAACCACCAGGGGAATATGATTTGTGTAAGAGTTCTGGACGTGTGCCTGCTTCTTCCTCGCCTGAGCAGCAGCAATAAGATGTTTCATGGACGTGACAGAGTCCGATATTTTTGACGTAACCAAGAAACCTGTTTTGGGTTCATTACCAATGTCCAGTCTGAGCAAAAGCAGAAAAAAAAATTCAGGAACAAATTATCTGTAATTACTTATCTTCTGTGTATCAAATAACTGTAACTTACTTTTCACCAGGTGCAGCAACACTTTCATCGGGATTCCCATCTAAAGGAACATAATCATTGATATGCGAATCTGACAACGGAGTAGTCTTCCTTTTCTCTCTAGGTGAACTCGGCTTACTTTTTTCATTAACCGATTGGTTGAGCTCTGAGCCATTGGAACCTGTATATTGACCCCTATTGGCTCCTGACGGGACTTTCTTCTGAGAAACACTAACAGGTGTCTTGCTGCTGAAGTGCTTCTTTTGTAGTTCCGCTAGTGGTCTGACAGCAGCTTCAAATGGAGGGGAATCCGTTACTGGTTTAGTCTCCATGATGGGCAACTTTTCAGAGTCTGTCTGGAGTTGGTTAGGAGATAAGTGTTCAGCTGATGAGTCTCTAGATCTCTTCTCTGAGCCTTTCTGAGCAGCAATTGGTGATGAAACTTTGTTAGGTAATCGAGAAGATGGTTCCTGTTCTTTTAAGGCATCGTCCATAATTGCTGAATTTCTCAAGACCAACATTTGATTCCCATAACCCTCCCCATGTATAAAAATTTTCTTCTTTGACTCTGATACACGAGTAGAATTAGCAGAAACCTTAATATGAGATAATCCTCCATGAACTGGGGTTTTAGGCAATTCATCATCATCATCATCATCATATATGCGGAGAGCTCTCCGCCTTGTTGGCTGCTGCACAACTGAAGGTCGAACTTTGTTAGGATTCAATGAGCCATTTCTACAAGATGCGGGATTTCCATTTATATTTTCGGAAATCGAAGCAGAGGTAGATATCATCTCTCCTGTTCGGGAATTGGGCTTTCTTGGAGGGAGATCATCGTCAGAAATAGAATGGCTCGACTCATTATTACTTTTATGCGCTCTAAAGGACTGATGACTGTCGGCCTTCCCACCTGGTATTAATCTTTTAGACTCTGTACTATCCTTTTTGTCATCCAGATCAACAGGACTAATAGGGTTCTTCTTGGTTGTTTGGGCTCTTGGGATCCTAGCACCATCTAAAACATCAGCAGTTTTGGATTTTTTGGCAGGATATGAGGCTTCCATATTCCGAGAAGTTAGTTTTCCATGGTCATGTTGGACCTTCATCTTTTTCCTGGAGACAACTTCGCTATGCTCCTCGGTAACTTCAGCATTCGCTTGACTATCTAGTGTCAAACAATGATTTTTCTCTTTCAACGACTTTTTCTCCTTCCTTTCACTACCATGATCCGAGCCCAGTCTAGAAGAATCTGCAGATGACACCTTCATTTTGCTACCTGAAGCATATTTTTTTTGCTTCCCATCTCCTTTATGTTCGGGGGATATAACCAAACCACTATTCCTGCCTACTGTGCTCTCATGCTTCCTTTTTAGCCCCATTGCAGACTTTGACCTGTGGCCATTTGTCAATTCACTCTGGCCACCATCAGAACAACCGCGTTCGACTTTGACATAGTGAGATCCTTCCTTCTTAACATTTAATACCGAATCCTTCAAAGGATTGTCGGATAGCTTGCTCCTCTTTACCGGAGATACATATGCTGGCGAACTATGTTTATTGCCATCAGATTGACAAGGCTTTACATCTTGAACTTCCATCTCCGGTCTGTTCTGTGAACGTCCAAACCCAGATCCCTGCTTGCTCAACCCATTGATCACCAATTTATGGTTTGATCCTTCACTATCTATTCCATCATCTGCACTAACCTCCGAGGCTTCATCTACCACTGGGTCCACAGAATGTGCCTCGGATGCAAGATTTTTTGTAATATTATCATTTATTACACTGCTTGTTTTCTTAGACTGTAACAGGTCGAATTCTTCACAGATTTCTGTCACAGCTTGGGCAAAGTATTTGACTTTCTTACCCTGACACCGAGCAGACACTTTGTTTTTGGTTTCGCTGGTGAACGGCTGAATATCCACAGGAGCAACAAAAGCTCTGCTAGGAACAACACATTTCAGACAATGTATGAGCAATAGTAACTATTTTCACCGAGATATTACATAAACCACTAAACAACAATTTATCGCGAAAGAAACTAAATTTTAGCATGTATGAACAAGACAATAGAAAATATATTGAAACAACATTTAGAAAACCTCAGAAACAATTTTCACAATGAGTTGCACAAGTATTATTTCAAATTACCAACTCAGTGTAATAATTCCATTTATGCATTATTAAACAAGCACACCAAGTGCAGATAGATCATCTTGACATAAGTCTTTCCCAGCATTAAATAAATGTACAAAAGCATCCACTGGGTAGATGCCACCTGCTAATGCTAGTTATCACTTATCACTTATCACTGAGCAATTTTTTTTCAAAAAGCGTATAAAAAGGGTCAAGAAGATTAAGGAATATTTTAAATATAAAGAGGAGAATAGCAATTGAAGCATTCAAAAAGTGCAAAAATAAAGTGCAATCGTAATAGTTCATATAACACAAAGATCATAATATATAGCTTAAAAAAGGCTGTATTTGAAACTTTGGGCATAGTATTAAACAGCAAGAAAAATCAGCCACATAATGAATGTACCTATTACCAAAGATCTTACAATTAGCTCACAGCTGGTACTGTACACAGATCAAAATTAGTGAATGTACCAATTACCAAAGATCTTACAATTAGCTTACAGCTGGTACTGTACACAGATCAAAATTAGGCAACTAAACTAATATCTAAGTTAAGGCCAATAATACCAACAAATTCTTTAAAACCAATAATCATTGGACTGGCGGACATCAAAAGCATATGAATAAATCATCAAATTTATGGGGCATTAAAATGTTTAGAAGACAAGCAACTTAGAGACATTCAACTGCGAGTGGGAACATCCCAAGTTTTTTCATATCATCTGACTGGAAGTGTAAACAAATCAGATGGCTGTAACTCTAGGAACCCACAAGCAAGATGCAAAAATACATAATTTCTCATTTCAAAGCTAGACTTCGGCAGCGATTTCAGTAAGTCGGCTGCTTCTATGAAACCCAATGAGTTCACTTTTCAAGCACTACAAGAACTCAAAAAGAACACTGCCTATGTTCTTTGGTAAATAAAAATACTTGATCCTCTTTTGCAACAAACACATTTATAAATTTATAAGAAAAAAACGATATAAAGAAACTGCTTACATTTCTTCAGTACCGTAAAATTGCACAAAGTACTTTTTAGGGTCAGGCGTTTTCTTCCAATCTTCAGGTCTGCTAATCTGGATTTAAAAGCACAAAATATATCACAACCAATGAATAACCGGCGTCTGATATAAACAAAGCCAAAAAAGATGATACCCTACAATCAGCCTAATTTGGAAGCACGTGCACACATAATTCTGACCCAAACCTAGTCAAAAGATGATACTCCAACTCATTTACTTTTGAGAATTACACAGGATCTCACTGATTATTGATGACATAATTAAGAAGCAGGCATCCACCTCCTTATCAAAACATAAGGGATATAGAACATGATACTGCATACGATATCTGAAAGTGGCTCCCAAAATTGACAAGCACATTATTGCGTATCCGACCCACACATAAACATCATTGTATAAACCAGGCCGACTGATCGTAAGTGCACAAATGTATAACATTATTACCTACAATCACCTAAGTCCTCAACAAATACAAATGGGGCAGGACAAACTGACCATAAATGCAGAAAACAAACATCTTATTAACTACAATTCCCCAAATCCCACAATGTGTTTTTGCCTTCTAACCCTAATTTTGACGCCTCCCTCTGCCATCCTTTCACCAACCTCCCACCCTCAATTAATTTCTAAAAGTGGATTTCTTAACCAAAGTATCCCCTTCCCCAGCATACGCTACCTTTTTCCGCATTGTTGGTTAATTAAGGGCGCAGATTCAATATTCTCAAAAGCCCAATCAACTCTGATGAGATTATCTTCAAATCATACTAAACAACCCATGAAAGTGGTCAGTTCTAGAGATGACAACTACATACATCCAAATCCCAAAACCAAAAATTCTTTCAAGAACACACACTCACAGAAAAGAAAAAAAAGGTGGGCAGTATCCGAAATTGGGCAATAAAATTTTAAATAAAAATCGAAAAAATAAAAAGTGAATCAGAAATGTACCTTGGCGGGCCAAGCAGGAAAACCCTTGACCTTGGCGAGGACGAGATCGCCTAAACTCAACTCGCTCTTCGTCTTGACACCTCTCGCTCCACGCTTTCGCCCTGGAGCCATGCCCTCCAGAATCCCACCCTCGTTCTCTGATTTGAGCAATAAAACCAACAAAGATATGTAATTGTAAACAATAACCCTAGACGGAAAAATAGTTCACGACACCGAAACGGCGCCGGCGTTCGGCTCTTGGCCTAGTTAATTTCCCGGTAGTCGGTTCCGCCGATCAGAACACCGTAATAAAGCATACTTTATTTTGTCAGAAAATAAAATGACTAATTGGTGGTGGGTGAACGAGGAAGAAACATACTATCAAAGGTGTACAGTATAAAAATATACCTGCACACAAATTTAGATATATAAGGAGTAATAATATTACATACTCCGTGGGTATATTACAACCTCACTAAGGACCTGTTCTTTTGGACTTCAGTTCAGTTCAGGTCGCTTCAGTTCAGTTCAGTTCAGTTCAGTTCAGTTCAGTTCAGTTCAGTTCAAAATAAATTAAAATAAAACAAACAAAAAATAATTTGAACCAATAATTTTAAATATACAATATAGTTAATGTCACAATATTATTAATATTTTTAAAATAACATTTAATAATTTATAAATATTATTATTATTTTTATTGAAAAACCAGTTCAGTTCAGTTCAGATCGCTTCAGTTCAGTTCAGTTCAGTTCAGATCGCTTCAGTTCAGTTCTGCCGGTTTCAGTCCAAAAGAACAGGTCCTAAGAACGAAAAATCGATTAGACTATTTTTCTATCAACTTGATTTTTGAAGAATAATTATATTTAATTAAATTATTGAATTAGTTGAACTAGTACCACATTTATTTGTTTGAAATAATCTAAAATTTTATTTAATCTCCAACTATTTCGGCAAAAAAATTATTAATGGACTAACAAATTATTTTATTTAATAATCGAACTCTCAATTAAATTTAAATTTGTAAATTCGTATTAATCTCAATAGTAACCGTTATCTCAATTATGAAAATTTTATTATTTTCAAAAAACTACGCATGTTTGATGTAATTTATAGTATGTGAGCTTCTTGGGGCATAGCCGAGTAGTAAGGTCTGTGGTGATGTTGGTGTAATTTCTCGACGACACAGAGTTCGAATCTCGGATATGACAATTTTTCATTGAAATATTATGAAGTTAGTCTTTGGATGAGACCTACTGACTATGACTAATTTTCATTGAAATATTATGAAGTTAGTCCTTGGATGAGACCTATTGGCTTTCTCCCACATGTGTCTACTACTCGGGGCGCATCTCTCAATTTACATCCTACCCGATCGAGGAGCCTCTGATCTGGTGGAAGAGGAGTTTCTCGTCTCATCCTACTCGATCGAGAAGCCTCTGATCTGGTGAAAGAGGAGTTTCTTTTCTCTACATTGATCTTACATCCTACCCGATCGAGGGGCCTCTGATCTGATGGAATAGGGTTTCTCGTCTCATCCTACCCGATCGAGAAGCCTCTGATCTGGTGGAAGAGGTGTTTCTCTTCTTGCATTGATTTGGTGGAAGGAGAATTTCTCTTCTCTACATTTCTCGAGTGTCAAACGCATCTAACAAATACTTAAGATCGCTGGGGAAAATCCAAATAAATGGAAAATAAAAATTATAAAGCTGAAAAATAAATAGAAATATAAAAAAATTGAATTTACTTGGTGAACATGAAGGAGATTAGATAAAGAAATGCAATTATATTAATATACCAAATTTAACATAATGAATTAAGGATAAACTAAAATTTTTTAAAAAATCTAGTTGAACATAATTAATAACTCGAGTCAATGTTCAAAAAAATAAAAAATGACATACGAATCCAGATTATAGCAAGAGAAAATAATATACTTAAACAGTTTGATCAATTTTTTTTAACTGATTAAAGAATAGGAAGAGATTGATTTTTATGAGATACTATTAATTGAAATTAAATTAATATTAATGGAATAAAAAAGAATTTTGAGAGAAAAAAATAAAAATTTATATATTTAAGATTATAATTAATTATTATTACCAAAAATATATAATTTCAAATTACTATTTAAAATTTATATATAATAATTTAAATATGCTTGATAATATTATTAATTATAATTTATAATTTTTTTATTTATAATTTATTGTGTGAACACAACATTATTATTGCTTTCCGGTTCACGTGGTATTAGTAGATCCTGAAATTATATATGTATAGATTAGGTATTGGTATTTGCACCTCATTTTTTAAATTAATACTATTTTATTTTACTAAATACACCCCTTTATTAAAAATTAAAATTATATTTTAACTTAATACATTAATTAAAATTATAATTAAACTTGAAAAAAATAAAAACAAAGTATATTTAGATGAATTTTATTTTTATTACAAATTCTTGAAGTATTTGGTTGAACATATCTTAATATTAATATTGTATCAAAATTTAAAAAAATTTTTAAATACATTTATACTATTATCATATACAAATTATTATTATCATATATAAATAATTATTTAAAAATATCGTAAAAAATACTAATTTTTTAATAAATATTAAAAGTACTCGCACATTAATTATACTAATTTTCTTAATATTGTTTTTGAAAGTTTGATTTTGTAAGAATTATGTCATGAATTGGAATTAAATATATCTAAGGTAAATGTTATTTTTATATATATACTTTCTAAATTATTATTATTATTTATTATTATTTTAAAGAATTACAAATACAAATATATAATATTATTTTAAAATATTTCTCACATTTTTTATTACATAAATATTTTATATTATATTAAAAAATTACACATTAATTGATTATTGATTGAGTATTTAAAATATTCGAATATCAAACCTAGCATTCCTTTATATTTTTTCATTATTGGGGTATTCATATTTTGCTAAAAAAAAATTTAGGTTGTAATGTAATTATAATAAAATATGAGTATACATAAGTTTTTGGTTGTATTATTGACATTACGAGAATGTAACTGATCTAATTAATTAAAGATTAATATTTAATGGTTGAGTAGTCACTCGATTCGGATATCAAAATCAGGCATCCCCGTACACTTTTTAATTTTTTATAATTATTTTGTTATTCATAATTCATTAAAATTTTATTTTGATTATATATTTTATTAAAAATTTGTTTTGATTGTAATATAATATTGTTGAATAAATATTCATAAGTAATTGATTATATTATTGACATTACAAAATGTAGCTAATCTAATCAAATAATGATTATTGGTTGAGTAATCAATCGATTCGGAAATCAAAACTTTGCATCCTCATAAACTTACGATGATTAATGATTGAGTAATTACTCAATTCGAGAATCACATCCACCCATCCCCCATATAATTTTTGGTTTTTTTATAATTATTTCGGTATCAATATTTTATTAAGAATTTGTTTTGATTGTAATGTAATATTGTTGAATTAATAGAGGAAATTGCATAAAATGATATTCCAGCAAATGGTATACATAAAACTGCCATATTCACTTTTTTATTTAATTATTTTTAAGTAAATAAATAAATAAAATTAATATTTTACTCAAAAATAAAATAAAACAATTGCAAATAAACCAATCATTTAAGAAGAAGAAACGTAATGTGATGGAAGAGAACGAGGCGAGGACCAAGGAAATTCACGATTGTCTACCACGACCATTTGGAAGAATGTCGGAAGATGAGGCATACCGCGACCACTTGGAGGAATGTCGGAAGATGAGACAAACGACAAAGTTAACTATGTTTCTAGTATTTTAAATATTTAAATTTGTTAATTGATTTACTACTTTGTGTACTTAATTACAACTTTGTAGTGACATGTATTTAATTTCAGCTTTGTAGTGACATGTGTTGGAATGAGTGTGCCCCCAAACCGATTTGGGAAAAAGACGTTTTCACACCTTAGTGTCGGCCGACATCTTATTTCGTCGCCCGACAAAAGGCACTTTGATATTCTGAGAACCTACATCAAACCCGCGCTTGAATACGCATTTGCATGATGTTAGAGTAGGTGATCGGCGAGCCAACGGTTGGCCGTGCGGTTAACCGTATTCCGTTAAATAATGATTTATTTCGTTAATTAATAAAACCTATATTAATGGCATATACTATATCTAGCCCCATGCACATGCATAGATATAGTCCTGGAGTGTTACTCTATTACTATGAATTATGTTTTGTGGAAACCGGGAGATAATTCATTAAGTAATGTAACCGTTAAAAATTGTTCCTAGTCGATGGGTTACGCCAGCAACAAGGATACCAATCTTTCCCCCTTGAGACTAGCACTTAGTGTATGTGGACTGTATCTCCAGTTTCGGTGTTGTGACATCGACATACTTGAGTGGGAGCTCATAATTGATGAGTTTATTGAACTCCCTCTCCTAAGAACACTCTAAGTGGTTCTCAATTAATGAGTAGATATTTCTTTGATATAGTTGTACACAATTAATCCTTAAGACCCAGACATTATCGTGGCTTCACTAGAGGACTTGCTGTACGTGACTTGTCTCTGATTCTCTTAAGAGGTCGCTCAAAGGGGCAACATTTATGCAGCCCGAAATTTAGTGTGAAGTCTGTGCATTGTAGTAGGGGATTCGATCGCTTGATTAATCATGAATGTGTAGCGATCGCGTAGAAGTTTTATTATTTTAAAATTTTAAATATAAACGTAACAATTTAAAAATATTAAAGAACATAAAATTTAAATAAAAATGACATAAGTAAATAATATTGTAAAAATCTTTAATATTATCAACTTTACAATTTAAAAGAAATTAACAGAACTACATTTTTCTTATATACATTTTCTACCTAAGTAACATGCCCAAATAATTGAACTTCAATAATTCTTCATCAAATCTTTTCACTGCACAATATCTTATCTGCAGGGGATGTCCTCCCACTTGATTAAAATCCCAAATTATTGATACAACTATCTCCTCTATCTCCTGTTATAAATACGATAACATTTTCTACCTAAGTAACATGCCCAAATAATTGAACTTCAATAATTCTTCCGCCTGATCAAATCTTTTCACTGCACAATATCTTATCTGCAGGGGATGTCCTCCCACTTGATTAAAATCCCAAATTATTGATACAACTATCTCCTCTATCTCCTGTTATAAATACGATGCTAGTTCACCTGACTGCATACACACAAAAAGAATAATCCAAAACTGATACAAAAATTATTCTCTCCATAAGAACTAGAAATTTCAGCTCTCATTATCCTCTTCAACAGCTCAAGGTAACACTCTCTTTATTCCTTTGTACTTTTAATTAATTTATTATGCTTTCATAGAAATAAAAAAAAAACGAAAAAAAAAACATGGAAATGCCTAGAACCAGATCCTCCATCTATTTTATACGAAATGTTTTTCTAAAAGCCTTTGCGCCCCTCCCTAACCACATACAAAAACCAAGCTCCCTTTTTGTAACCCGAAACTCCCCGTAGAAAATCCAAGAAAAACCCCGTTTAGGTTGTACAGAAGCTCGAAACCCATTATCAAGGGCATTAATACTCCGAAAATTTTCAGCCCTCTGAACACAACCTATGCACCCACACTCGAGCCGAAAACCATAAACCCGCTGGAAGCCTCGACACCCCGTACCTCAGCCCTACATCGAAGACCAGATCCACGACCATTCAGATCAGCCCCGAACCACCCCCGTTTAATCCATGTCCTCCCTCCGAGAGCCAACGAACAAGCTCAAGGTCCTCCAAGAAATTCCGATCCGAAAACCCTTTTACCCAAGCACCATCACCGATTCTTTTCGGTTACTCTCACACTCCGAGACACCCAACCCTCCTTAGATTGAGTCACAACCATTGAGGAGAATTCTCAATCGAAGCCCTTGCCGGAGTCCGTTCGCTTCGCCCAAGCCGCAGTCGAGCCAATCCTATGTCCAACATTCACTCGGGTGCCTTCAATCCCCACCGTCCTAAAGTCGACTCGTCCATCGTCTCCCCTAGACAACACCTAATCCAGTTGGAGATCACCAATTGACCAATTTCTTCCTCACGCCACCACCATCTCTCTCTGTATGTTTTATGGATGTAGAAACAAAAAAAAGTGGAATTTAGGAATTGGGGATATGCTCCTGTTGGAAATCGATATCCCGGAATTAATAAATTTAATTAAAATTAATTAAATAAATTATCTAATTAATTTCGACCGAAATCCTTTGAAGATCGAATATCCGGAGTTGTTAAAGTTGCGGAACAACAACTCCAAACGAAATCCCATCGCCCGCTAGGGTTTCGGCGGGGCGAGAGGGTCGAACCCTCGGCTGGAGCCGAGGGGATGCGATCGATCGCTTGGATCGATCGCGGAGGGCGCGGGCTGGTGCCGCTCCTCCCCACCGTGAAGGTGGCTGACCTCCGGCGAAGGGTTTTTGATCGGAGTTGTCATGTTCCGCAATTCCGGCAACTCCGGGTGATCGAATTCCAACAACTGGTATCAGAGCGTACGGTTACGTTTTTTCGTTAATTGTTTCGATAATCGATTCTCGATGTATATGGCCATAGATTAATTTAATTGCGTTAAATTATTGTGCTATATTTGTTCTACGTACTTGTTTTCTCTCTTGTATGAATTGTGTTGGACGGAAAAATTAATTATTAAAAATCGAGGGTTTTTCGGAATAATCGAACCTTGACGATCTATCGCGACACGAGCAAGGACCGGGCTGTTTCAGCTGCTCTCGGAGCAGCGGTGAGGCGGCACGGACTGAGCTGTTGGCAGGGATCGACGGCATGATCGCCGGATGTCGATCGCCGACGAGCAGGAGCTCAATCGATGGATCCCCGTGGCTGGAGCTTTGAGCGGGCTGCTGGTGCGCCTTTTGCGGGCTGCTGGTGCGCCATCGTTCGAAGCGGGCTGCGTATGGCAGCGGCTGGGCGTGCTGCTGGAGCGTAGTCGATGGCGTGATGTCGGTGGCGGCGTCATACCGGGAATCGGCTGCTCCGGCGAAGGTCCAGGCAAGCGCCGGCGCGATCGATCGAACGGCGTTTCGCTCGACTTGATCGCGGGCTGCTCGTGTGTGGGCTGTGACGAGGTTGATGGCGTGTGTCGTCAGAGGAGACGCCATGCCGGAAATCGACCGGGCTCGTACACAAGTCTCGCCGAAGAAGACGATCGTAATATTTTTTCTTCTTCTCGCCTGACACACTTGCTGCATGAATTAATTAATGGTTTGTGTGCTTTTGCATGCATGGAGCCAATTAATTAATGGTACGTTGGTATGTATGTGTTTACATGCATGGAACCAACTAGGTACATCCGCGGGTTCGATGTTGGGTCGACCGGAAATTCGATTTTCGGTTCGTCCCGGTAAATCCGATCTTTCCGGAAATAATTTAATCTTTCTAATTTTATTTAATTTAATTTTGGAATTAATTCAAATTCTATTTGGATTAGATTTCTTAATTATGGAATTAAATAATGGAATTAGATGGAGAGTTAAATTAGGAAAGAAGAATAGAATTAAATATGTAAATCAATGGATTTTAATAATATTGATTTTATTTAATTTAAGTATTTTATTTAAAATCATTAGATTAATTCAAATTTTATTTTGGATTGGAAAATCTTGGATTTTATTTAGAATAGAATTAAATATGGAAATCAATGGATTTTAATAAAATTGATTTTATTTAATTTATGTATTTTATTTAAAATCAATAGATTAATTCAAAATTTATTTTGGATTGGAAAATCTTGGATTTTATTTAAAATAGAATTAAATATGGAAATCAATGGAATTGATTTTATTTAATTGGAGTATTTTATTTAAAATCATTAGATTGATTCAAATTTATTTTTGAATTGGAATCTTGGATTTTTATTTAAAATAAATTAAATATGAGAATCAAAGAATTTTCCGTCGCTCGGCAAAGTAATCAAGACGTAGAATGAAGACTCAAGACAAGCATGCAGGAATTCATCAAGGTACGAATAGTCGAGAAATAATTTTACTTGAGCAATTATTTGATTATTTGTGTACGTACTTGCATGAAATGTATGTTTGTAATTATGCTTATGTGTATTTAATTATGCATTAGATAGCGTATCCCTTTGTTGTAAAAAGCTAAGTGGGAGAGGGTATGGAAACATATCCATGGTCTCCATTGCTGTTCTCTTGGTGACTTTTATGGACTTTTGAAGTTCGTATAGACAAGTCATTGGAGGAGAATTCTTGTAATTCCTCTTACGAGAAACATTGATTAAGTTTATCAAACAATGCCTAATTTGTCTTTCCAAAACTGATTTCAAGTCGACTCATTCTCACCCCGGGGAGTGGAATGGAGCCAAAGCCACTTGGTCATGTCGAGGACACAAATTAGAGACTTTCGTGTCATTTGATGACTAGATCGATTGTCTGCTCGGCTCCCTCATTTTATGAGAGATAGGGTTGTTCGCATGGTGAATCACTGGTAAGAAACTTCGAGTTTCACTTATGATTCTCCGCGTCTTGATTTACAAGATCGAATGGATCAAGTAATTGGGAGTCAATTATAAAGATCTCTTGGTGTAGTAAACGTCCACACCACGTGGCTTGCTATACTAACGGATTTTGGATTAATTGATGTAGACAGTTATAAGGAATTGTGAAGAGTTGTGAAGTTGTCGTAAACGTCCACACCACGTGGCTTGCGGTGATGTAGCAATTCCAAACGATTTACTTTAGTACTGGGTAATGGTTTACACTTAGATACGCCTTATAGTATTCCTCCCCACGAGGTTACGCTATAAGTGATGTATGACCGAAGCAAATCTAATTGCTAAATCATTTGGATTGGTAAACGTCCACACCACGTGGCTTGCCATATCTGATGGGATTTTAGATGTGATTAGTGGTTTAATGATATTATTTGAGGGAGATAATATCGGAGATTAAATCGATTGTTTGTTGTTATATGTGCTCATAGATTAGGAAATGGCTTTGAACCCACTTTCTGTGATACGTAAGGATTTTAAACTCACTGGTCCCTAAATGTAATGATTGGAATAGAGATCTAGACATTGTCCAGACTGTTGAAGAGTACAAGTTTGTACTCAGTGAGCTTTGTCCTCCCGAGCCTACGAATGTCTAGACATGACATAGGCGGCTAGACAAGAAGCGATGAGGATACTCATAAAGGCCAGTCGCTTCGAGAAAACGCTTAAAAACGTTTTTGAGATGATTGACTTTTTAGACGAGTTGAGACGGAAATCGCAAGCTCTTGTAGCCAATGCCAAAGGTTTCGAACCTAAGGGCAAAACCGGGGGAAAGGAAAAGCAAGCAAAGAAACCCAGTGGTGCTAAGTTACTTAGACCACGAGATGGGACGAGAAAGCCATGAGGCAAGTATTCTCGATACAAACAGTCTGGGTACTGGAAGTCTGATTATCCTCTCAAAGAAAGTACGCAATTTTCTTTAGTCGTGAAACATAGTCAGTGGTATTATCTACCGGAACCTGGTGTGTAGATATGGAACCACTGACGGTATGTGCATTATAAATGCAAGGGTTCCAGGAAACCCGACGACTTAGAAAAGAAAAGATCGTACTCTACATGGGCAATGATGTAAGGAGGCAGCAGTTGCAGTGGAGGACATTTTATAGGATTTCATTTTGAGTTATTGCTTTTATGTACCTTTCATATTAGAAAGAACTTTGTTCTGGATTTCTAATGAATGGATATTTTATTTCTTTTAATCATTTGATGGTTATAAGAAGAAATAATGATATTATCTATTTTGGTACATTAGCTAGCAATATATAAATGATGAATCCTGAGTCGACCACGATGCAACGAACCGTTTTATACAACTCGTTTTACTAATAAGAGATTTCTTTATTAATCATTTATACTTGTGGAATCTTATGCTAAGTCATATTTATTCAAATAAGAAGTTCAAAGGTCGAAAATTGATTGTAAGATCAATTAAGTTGAAGGAGTGGACCTTCCGACCTAAGAATCTAATTTGGAAGATAATACGACTAAGCAATCCTTTATGGATATAAGATATAAGATCCGGACAAGTATTAGAATTGATTGACTCTGATTTATGATCAGAGCTTGGGATTGGATCCCAAGTGACTACACCATACAGTCCTCTGTAGGATTGGTGTGTCAGAAATAAGAAATGGAACTCTTATAGAAATAGTAAAAGCGCGAGTTAAACGGAACTACCTATGTTCTATGGATATGTCTTGGAAACAACGGCGCATTTAAATGCGGTTGTAGAATATCCTAGAAGAACAAAAGATGTGTGTTCAATAGTACTATGAACCAGAAGGACGTTATAAGTTCTAACGCCCGGTTCTTAGAGGAAGACTATTAGATGAACCACAAGCCCAAAATGACGTGATACTTCTGAAAAGAGAGAAAAACGATAATGACTGGAAGCCAGCCAAACCGAGTAGCGGTACACCACTAACTGCACCTACTGTTATTACTGTTTATACACTGGAATGCCGTTGTAGTGGGAGGTTGATTTGACAACCGGAGATATTCATAAGACTAGGAGAGTTTCGAACTCTGGACCTAGTATACATGAAATCAATCCCTGGATCTACATAGAGGCGGTACTAGATCTAAATGTGCCTTCTTGGAAAGCAATAAGGATTATTGCTAAGAGGCAAGATCATTTAGAGTACAAGCTTAGTTAATCCATTGATGGATTGAAACGAAGCTAGAGATCGTGGAACTTGCGAATTGATGAGATAGTCCATTTGATGGATTCATCAAAAGGCATTGACCAATCGTGTGTATGGGAAACGTGATGGAAACAAGGTGGTGTTTCTCGGAGGTTTTATGTAGATAACATTTTATCATTGGCAACAATGTAAAGATGTTGTCAGACATAAAATGATGGTTGTCTAGAAAAATCGATATATGAGATAAAGAAGAAGTTAGAGCATGTTCTTAAGATCTAGGATCTCAAGAAAAGAACATTGTACTTCTCCTGGACATCTTACATATATATGATTATGGTTCGTTTTAACATGCAAAATTCCGAGAAAGGTTCGTTACCTTTCAGAGACGGAATGCATCTATCTAAGGATATGTGTTTTGGGAACACGAAAGGAGATCGAAGCAGTGAAAGCAGTTTCCTACACTTGGAGTGTGGAAAGCTTGATAAATGAAATGTTGAAAAACGAGAACTTGATATCGGCTATGCGGTTAGCATAGTGGGAGGATATCAAGGTAATCCTGGAAAGGAATATTTGACTGCTGTAAAAGTGTTGGAGTTGTGTACTTAATGTCTAGATTTAAGTAACGGTAAACTCCCCGTCATAGCATTTAATCTATTAATTAATAAACAATTATTTGCTTTTAATTATTTATAATTAAATATATGCAAATCATAGTCCTGGATTTTATACGTTGTAGTTAGTATGGTGTGTCGGGCCCACACAGAAGATCATACTA
Organism: Euphrasia confusa; assembly: GCA_954870475.1. Taxonomy (NCBI): domain Eukaryota; kingdom Viridiplantae; phylum Streptophyta; class Magnoliopsida; order Lamiales; family Orobanchaceae; genus Euphrasia; species Euphrasia confusa. The sequence goes on from OX940958.1 coordinate 10,353,969, forward strand.
TCGGTTACTCGTATTTAATCAAACAGTGGCTCACGACCTAGATGGACACGGACCAATCCATCGGTATAGTCGTTGTGTGAGAGAGAAAATAATTTGTCTTAATTATTTTATCACACTTGTACACTTGGTGTATTGAGCGGATCGTTGAGATTCATCGATTAGGATTGCCGGCGATAATCGATTCGAGTCTCAGTGTATTTTATTCTTAATCCCCGATATTATTGCGGGTGTGTATATTTAATATAAGTGACTTTGATTTACCAAAGGAATTAACCGATTTAATTATTGGGTTGATTATCGGTTAAGTTGGGTCACTATATTTTATATATGGCATGCCGTTAATAATTGACCGGACAGTGTATCCCGGAAGGGTTGATAATATCCCCGAGATGAGTTCATAAGGAATTATTGTGTAAACCTCATGAGTGGATTCGTTCCGCACAATAATTAAGGTTGAATGGTACTAGTCTCGGATTAAAGAGATGAATAAATTAATTAGCAATAAATTAATTTTATTCATGGATATTTAAATCTTAAATACACGGAATAAATAATACTACCGGAGAAATATTATTTGATATAATATGGTTTAATATTGGGAGTGCAATTAATTTATATAGTGGAAAATAAATTAATTAATATTGATAAGGATTAATGGACTTGGGCAGTGGGCTCAATTTAATCTTCAATATTAGAAGCCCAATATTCCACCTCCTTTAGATCCCCTACGTAGCCTATAAAAGCACTACATGGCCTTCATAATTCATAAGACAAGATTATCATACTTGATATTCTAGAGAGTTGAAGGAGATCCATAGGAGTTCGATAGATCGTCGCCCACCCGACGTTCGAACGGAGTGCAAGGAATACGTGGGAAGATTCAAAGGTCTTCAATTGATTTCGTTTCTCCGCACAACGAATCAAAGGTATGATCATAAAACTCCTTGTGTGATTTTATGTGATATTAATTGTGATACATACATGAACGCACGATCCGGGATAAACGTCGAACTTCGGGGATGGGGATTCGAGATCCCCGGCGAACGTTCGAAGGATCCTCGGCTGGGAGCCGAGGGATGCGATCGAACCTAGGGTTCGATCGCGGCAATCCGCGCGAAGGGACCTCGGCTGGACGCCGGGGCTAGCGATCGAGCTGGGCTCGATCGCGGGGCGAGCCGCGGCTGTTGCCGCGGTGGTCAGCTGGGCTGACCGCCCCTCCCGACGGCGTGGGCGGTGAAGTCGCCGGACTCACCGCCCCGGGGCTGCCGGAGCAGCCCCACGCAATCGATGGTGATCGCGAGCCCGCGATGGGCTCGGCTAGGGTTTCGGCCGCGGGTTCATCCCGCGGCGATTCTCCGGTTGAGCTCCGGACATCGTGGAGCTCGTGATCGGTTTCCGGCGACGAGTTTTCGGTCGGGGTTATCGGTTCCGCAATTTTTGATACCCCGGGATATCGAATTCCAGCAATTGGTATCAGAGCGTTTGGTTTCGTGTTCATGTATGTGTTCAATTGTGTTCTACCTTGCAGGGATTCCGACTATCATGGTTTAATTAATTGTTAATTATTCGTTTAATTAATTGTTAATTATTCGTTTAATTAATTGCTATTTAATTTTACCATGATTATTCGTTATTAAACTCTCGGACATGTCGAGATTCGTTTTGTGTGGATGAATGCTTGTAATAGTAAAAATTCGGGGGTTGACCGAATTTAGATTTATTATTATTGTTCTATGTTTTCCGGAAAGTGTATAGGGTCGATTTCATGTATAGAATCGATACCGGAATTGTAAATTTATTTCTTGTAATTTATTTACGTTGGATCGATGAGGAGACGACCGCCGGAGAACTCGTGTGACGAAGAAGACGAAGAGGACGAAAAACCGGGAGGGGGTCGATCATCCCCATGATCGATCCCCATAAGGATCGATCGACCCCACGCCAAGGGGCTGCCCGCTAGGGTTTCCGGCCACGCCGGCCACCGGTGGTGGTGGCGCGTGGCTAGGGGGCGGCGGCGGTGGTGCCCGGCGATGGTGGTGGTCGGCGGTGGGGGTGGTGTGGGGATCCCCAACCCATGCTACTCCTACCTAGATTTACTTTCCTAATTAATTCGGTTTTTCCTATTTGAGTTTTCCTATTTTTGGGAATTCTCATGGATTAGGAAAGGAATTAATTGGAATTAATTTTATTCCTTATTCTATTATGGAAGTCTTCTAGAGTATTCCGAGTTCTACTTGGAATAGAATCCTAGAGATTTAATAGAATTGGAAAGGAATAAAAGTTAATTTAGGATTGATTTATTTCCTAATTGATTATTCCTATTTTTATGGGAATTTTCATAGTAATGGAAATTAATTAATCTTGGAAAGTAGAAGAGTCCTAATTTATTTTATTTCCTTATTCTATTATAGAAGTCTTCTAGAATATTCCAAGTTTGACTTGGATAGATTATTCCAGAGATTTAATAGAATTAGATAGGAATATAAATAAATAAAAATATTAATAATATTTAATTTTATTTTTGATTTATTCGATTGACTTAATTTTCGAATTAAGTATCTTTTGGATTTATTAAAAATAAATAGACTTAAATATTGGGATTAATATTCTCGTCACATGTAGCATTCAAGAACGAAGACTGAAGACTAGAAGACGCATACGGAGATGGAATAAAGCCATGATAGTCGGAAAATAATTTTTTCTAGCTTATTTTGACTACGTGCTATGTGCTTTATTGCTTGTATGCATGCTTATGTGTTTAACTATGCATTAGATAGCGTATCCCTTTGTTATAAAAAGCTAAGTGGGAGAGGGGATGGAAACATTCCCATGGTCTCCATTACTGTTCTCTTGGTGACTCTTATGGACTTTTGAAGTTCATATAGATGTGTCATTGGAGGAGAATTCTTGTAATTCCTTTTACAAGAGACATTGATTAAGTTTATCAAACAATGCCTAATTTGTCTTTCTGAAACTGACTTCAAGTCGACTCATTCTCACCCCGGGGAGTGGAATGGAGCCAGAGCCACTTGGTCATGTGGATGATGTTGGAGTTGTGTACTTAATGTCTAGATTTAAGTAACGATAAACTCCCCGTCATAGCATTTAATCTATTAAATTAACGAACGATTGTTTTGCTTATAAATATTATTAATTAAATATATGCAAACCATAGTTCTGGATTTTATACGTTGTAGTTAGTATGGTGTGCATGGGCACACAGAAGATCATACTATCGGTTACTCGTATTTAATCAAACAGTTGCTCACGACCTAGATGGATACGAACTAATCTATCGGTATAGTCGTTGTGTGAGAGAGAAAATAATTTATCTTAATTATTTTATCACACTTGTACACTTAGTGTATTGAGCGGATCGTAGAGATTCATCGATTAGGATTGCCGGCGATAATCGATTCGAGTCTCAGTGTATTTTATTCTTAATCCCCGATATTATTGCGGGTGTGTATATTTAATATAAGTGACTTTGATTTACCAAAGGAATTAACCGATTTAATTATTGGGTTAATTACCGGTTAAGTTGAGTCACTATATTTTATATATGGCATGCCGTGAATAATTGACCGGACAGTGTATCCCGTAAGGGTTGATAATATCCCCGAGATGAGTTCAAAAGGAATTATTGTGTAAACCTCATGAGTGGATTCGTTCCGCACAATAATTAAGGTTGAATGGTACTAGTCTCGGATTAAAGAGATGAATAAATTAATTAGCAATAAATTAATTTTATTCATGGATATTTCTATCTTAAATACACGGAATAAATAAATACTACCGGAGAAATATTATTTGATATAATATGGTTTAATATTGGGAGTGCAATTAATTTATATAGTGGAAAATAAATTAATTAATATTGATAAGGATTAATGGACTTGGGCAGTGGGCTCAATTTAATCATCAATATTGGAAGCCCAATATTCCACCTCCTTTAGATCCCCTACGTAGCCTATAAAAGCACTACATGGCCTTCATAAATAATAAGACAAGATTATCATACTTGATATTCTAGAGAGTTGAAGGAGATCCATAGGAGTTCGATAGATCGTCGCCCACCCGACGTTCGAACCAAGTGCAAGGAATACGTGGGAAGATCCAAAAGGTCTTCAACTTGATTTCGTTTCTCCGCACAACGAATCAAAAGGTATGATCATCAAACCCCCTCTATGATTGTATGTGAATTATATTGTGATATATACATGAACAAGACGATCCGGGAAAACGTCGAGACCGGGATACGGGGATCCGGGATCCCCGTCGGGATCGAGAAGGGGCGGCCGAACCTTAGGGTTCGACCGCCGGTGCGCCGCGCAAGGAAGCCCCGGCTGGACGCCGGGGCATGCGATCGACCTAGGGTCGATCGCTGGGGATGCCACGGGCTGGTGCCGTGGCGGATCCCCGCCGCCTCCACGGCAGCGTGCGCGTGAGAGGCGCCTCGGCTGGGCCGAGGCGGGCGATCGATCGGGCGATCGATCGCCGGGGGAAGACCGCGGCTGGAGCCGCGGTGGGTCAGCTGGGCTGACCGCCCCTCCTGGCGGTGGCGGTGAGTCGCCGGACTCACCGCCGGGGGCTGCCCCATGCAGCCCCATGCGATCGCCATGCACGACGATCGCGAGCCCCGTCGGGGGCGCGGCTAGGGTTTAGACGCGGGTTCGCCCGCGGCGACGCCTTGGTCGTGCTCCGGCTCGTTCGGTGTTCGCGATCGGTTTCCGGCGAAGGGTTTTCGGTCGGGGTTATCGGTTCCGCAATTTTTGATACCCCGGGATATCGAATTCCAACAAATGGTATCAGAGCGTTTGGTTTCGTGTTCATGTATATGTTCAATTGTATTCTACCTTGCAGGGATTCCGACTATCATGGTTAAATTAATTATTAATTATTCGTTTAATTAATTGCTTTAATTTACCATGATTATTCGTTTATTAAACTCTCGGACATGTCGAGATTCGTTTTGTGTGGATGAATGCTTGTAATAGTAAAAATTCGGGGGTTGACCGAATTTAGGATTTATTATTATTGTTCTACGTTTTCCGGAAAGTGTATAAGGTCGATTTCATGTATAGAATCGATACCGGAATTGTAAATTTATTTCTTGTAATTTATTTACGTTGGTTCGATGCCGAGACGACCGCCGGAGAACACGTGTGACGAAGAAGACGAAGAGGACGAAAAACCGGGGGGGTCGATCATCCCCATGATCGATCCCCATGAGGTTCGATCGACCCCATGCCAAGGGGCTGCCCGCTAGGGCTTCCGGCCACGCCGGCCACCGGTGGTGGTGGCGCGTGGCTAAGGGGCGGCGGCGGTGGTGGCTGGTGGTGGTGGTGGTCGGCGGTGGGGGTGGTATGGGGATCCCCAACCCATGCTACTCCTACCTAGATTCTACTTACCTAATTGATTCATTTTTCCTAATTGAGTTTTTCCTATTTTTGGGAATTCTCATGGATTAGGAAAAGAATTAATTGGAATTAATTTTATTCCTTATTCTATTATGGAAGTCTTCTAGAGTATTCCGAGTTCTACTTGGAATAGGATCCTAGAGATTTAATAGAATTGGAAAGGAATAAAAGTTAATATAGGATTGATTTATTTCCTAATTGATTATTCCTATTTTTATGGGAATTTTCATAGTAATGGAAATTAATTAATCTTGGAAAGTAGAAGAGTCCTTATTTATTTTGTTTCCTTATTCTATTATAGAAGTCTCCTAGAATATTCCAAGTTTTACTTGGATAGATTATTCTAGAGATTTAATGGAATTAGATAGGAAAATAAATAAATAAAAATATTAATAATATTTAATTTTATTTTTGATTTATTCGATTGACTTAATTTTCGAATTAAGTATCTTTTGGATTTATTAAAAATAAATAGATTTAAATATTGAGATTAATATTCTCGTCACATGAAGCATTCAAGAACGAAGACTGAAGACTAGAAGACGCATACGGAGAGGGAATAAAGCCATGATAGTCGGAAAATAATTCTCTAGCTTATTTTGACTATGTGCTATGTGCTTTGTTACTTGTATGCATGCTATATGTGTTTACTTTATGCACTAGATAGCGTATCCCTTTGTTATAAAAAGCTAAGTGGGAGAGGGGATGGAAACATTCCCATGGTCTCCATTACTGTTCTCTTGGTGACTCTTGTGGATTTTTGAAGTTCACATAGATGTGTCATTAGAGAAGAATTCTTGTAATTCCTTTTACAAAAGACATTGATTAAGTTTATCAAACAATGCCTAATTTGTCTTTCTGAAACTGACTTCAAGTCGACTCATTCTCGCCCCGGGGAGTGGAATGGAGCCAGAGCCACTTGGTCATGTGGATGACACAAATTAGAGACATTCGTACCATCCTTTTGAAGGTGGATCGATTGTCTGCTCGGCTCCCTCATCTAATGAGAGATAGGGTTGTTCGCATGGTGAATCACTGGTTAGAAACTTCGAGTTTCACTTATGATTCTCCGCGTCTTGATTTACGAAAATCGAATGGATCTTGTAACTGGGAGTCAATTATAAAAGTCTCTTGGTGTAGTAAACGTCCACACCACGTGGCTTGCTATACTAACGGATTTTGGATTAACTGATGTAGACAGTTGTAAGGAATTGTGAAGAGTTTTGAAGTTGTCGTAAACGTCCACACCACGTGGCTTGCGGTAATGTAGCAATTCCAAACGATTTACTTTGGTGCTGAGTAATGGTTTACACTTAGATATGTTGGAGTTGTGTACTTAATGTCTAGATTTAAGTAACAGAAACTCACGATCCATTGCCATTAATCTATTTAATTAAATAAACAATTATTTGCGTTTAATTATTTATAATTAAATATATGCAAATTATAGTCCTGGATTTTATACGTTGTAGTTAGTATGGTGTTGTATGGACACACAGAAGATCATACTATCGGTTACTCGTATTTAATCGAACAGTTGCTCACGACCTAGATGGACACGGACCAATCCATCGGTATAGTCGTTGTGTGAGAGAGAAAATAATCTATCTTGATTATTTTATCACACTTGTACACTTGGTGTATTGAGCGGATCTGTTTGAGATTTATCGATTAGGATTGCCGGCGATAATCGATTTAAGTCTCAGTGTATTTTATTCTTAATCCCCGATACTATTGCGGTGTGTATATTTAATATAAGTGACTTTGATTTACCAAAGGAATTAACCGATTTAATTATTGGGTTAATTACCGATTAAGTTGGGTCACTATATTTTATATATGACATGCCGTGAATACTTGACGGGAAAGTGTATCCCGTAAGGGTTGATAATATCCCCGAGATGAGTTCATAAGGAATTATTATGTAAACCCTGCAGGTGGATTCGTTCCGCATAATAATTAAGGTTGAATGGTACTAGTCTCGGATATAAGAGATGAATAAATTAATTAGCAATAAATTAATTTTATTCATGGATATTTATATCTTAAATACACGGAATAAATAATACTACCGGAGAAATATTATTTGATATAATATGGTTTAATATTGGGAGTTCAATTAATTTTATATAGTGGAAAATAGAATTAATTAATAATAGTAAGGATTAATAGATTTGGGCTTGGGCTCAATTTAATCACTATTATTGGAAGCCCAATATTCCACCTCCTTAAGATCCCCTACGTAGCCTATAAAAGCACTACATGTTTTGTACATTTTTGTTCGTATTTTTCTCTTTGTTTTCTTTCTTTGTAGTGTAGGTTTTATATTGTTTTTGTGCATAAGTTTATTGTTTTCGCTAGTTGAGCTTATGTTTTTGCTTGGGTGCGGTTTGGTAGGCTTTGTACGAGATTTGGGGTGAAAACGAGAAGAATTTTCCCGAATCAAAGGAAGGAGGCTCATCCCGAAAAAGATCATTGCGATGCGTCGAGGGAAATGGCATTACATCCGATTCAACCTTTGTATCGTCCTCAATTTCTCACAACATGTCAAGGACCTCATGTTCTATAGTTTGGCCGGAGGGATCGACAAAACAACGTTCGAGGGCAAAGATATCAATAGTTGACCGGACAAGAAAACTCAACTTGAAGCTTAGCGCGCCGCGCTGTCCTCCTTTGCAATTCCAGCGCGCCGCGCTCAGAAGGGTCGACCACTCCCAGCGCGCCGCGCTATCCACCTTTGCAATTCCAGCGCGCCGCGCTCATAAGGATCGAAGACTCCCAGCGCGCCGCGTTGTCCTCCTTTCTCAGCGCGCCGCGCTCTTCTCCTTGGCAGCTTTGACCGCGTTGACCAGCGATTTGAAGCACTTTTGAGGGGCTTTTCAGTCATTTCTAGTGGAAGATTTTGGAGGCTTTTGAGAGGCTTGTGCTAGAAGACAACAAACACACTCTCCATCACCCTCACCTAACACACACAACACACACCATTTTATTTTCTCTCTCTAGGATTTAGCAAGGTTTTTGAATATTTTGGCTTTTGTTCTTCATCATCCATTGAGATTCATCATTCGACTCAAGTGTAAACGATATTCGTGGTCATCCGAGGATCGTTATGGTATAACTTATTTTCGGTTTCGACTATTTATGAAATATATGTTTATTTCTTGCTTGTCTATGAGTTTGTTGTTTGATATTTTCATGATGATGATGATGTTGCTTGGCTAAATCATTTGTTAGGGGTGGGTTAGTATTATTTGTTGTGTAGGCTCGGGTTCTAGCATGAAAACCGGGGTAGTCGGTATTTTTATCGAGAGGGAGACGGACCAAGTCCCCTCTAAATGGTAGACTCGTTGCTTTAGCACGAGTTTGGCCTTCCCGACTACCCCGAGGCCTAATCACGGTTGTGCGTGGCCGGCTCGATTGATTCGCACTTTGTGGTCAATGAGACCGTTGTTAGTTAAATCGTGGGGAATCTCGTGGGACCAAGGTTTGAATCTCGGATTGGGTATAACCGAGGTTGACACGAGAGACGACACATTTAACTTAACAACTCTTTCATGTGGAGAAAATCGGCCTTAACTTCAACTAATACAACCCCTTCCCCTAACCTCGTTCTCCTTTGCTAAAAACTCGTTTGATTGCTCTTTATTGCTTTCTTAATTTTAGTTTACTCATTTAAACTCCTACCTTACAAAAACCCCCCCATTAGTTACTACTTGAACTTTATGCTTTCTTTTATGCTTTTGACAATCAATTGAAACTCAATCACTCTCCGATAGCATTACTCCCCTCGAGAACGACATTCGGGTATAAAATCGACACACATTTTGGCGAAACAAATTTTGGCGCCGTTGCCGGGGAGTAATTTAGGTGTAGTGTTTTAAGTTTTGATTGCTTGTTTTTTTTAATTGCTTTTTCTTTTATTTGCTTTACTCTTGTTTCCACTCGGTACGTGTAATCCTTTGTTGAGTGTTGTGTATGCAAGGTAGAAGAAGTTTGGGAGGAGCATTGGTGCCCTATATTGACAACGTCCACCGGCCTAAGCTTCTAAGGTCTTCTACTTGGCCACCTATCGCACAACCGGAGCTAGCTCCCTTACAATTGACCTACAACGACCGAGAGAACGAGACGGAGCAAATGGGTGACCGACAACCTCATATGCCTTACATTCCACCTCATCATGGCCCCCAAGTGCCACCTCCTACTCCAAACTCGGGGATCCGACAAGAGCAAGAAGACCACCGGGAGATACACCGAGAGGCTAGTGTCCACGAGTTTAGTGACGGCTCTCACCGAAGCCGACGGTCTCATCACGACAATGTTAGCGAGGCTTCCCTAGGGAGCCGGAGAGTCCACTATGATGAAGACCGTGAGGTGCACCATCGATACCAAAGAGAGTCCGATGATGATTTCCACTTTGACGACGCAAGGTACTACTCGGATAATTATCAACACCGTGAGAACTACCAGAACCGAGAGCCGTACCGGCATAGGGAAAGAGATGAGAGAGGTCACCGTGGCAACTACCAACGTGAAGAGAGGGGTAACCACCGTGGTTATCATGGAAACCGCCAAGAGTACAACTATCATCCGGAGGATCGCCGTGAACCTCCTAGGCCAAGAATTGCCGACTTCTCTAAGCCGAGGGTGAATGCCGACACATCTTGCATCGTTCTTGGCCCCGAGGCCCGTAACTACGAGCTTAAGCCACATCTTCTCAACCAACTCCCTACCTTCCACGGGTTACCAAGGGAGGACGTCATGGACTTTATCCGAGAGTTCTACTCGACGTTGAAGGATTTTCCGCTCAATGGGATCTAGGAAGAGCAACTATGGATGAAATGCTTCCCTCATTGTCTCAAGGAAAAGGCCAAGACATGGTTCAATGCCCAAACCGGGAACTCGTTGCGTACTTGGGAAGAAGTCTTCGACAAGTTCATGGGTCGCTACTACCCTCAACAAAAGACCCATGACTTGAGGGAGAAGTTGCTTAGGTTCCGACAAGAACGGGACGAGCCCTTTCACGAGGCATTGGAGAGATTCAAGGGATTCGAACGATCTTGCCCTCATCATAACTTCTCACCCGAGCTCATCAACCAATTCCTCTACAACGGAGTCGAATCGTCCTACAAGAGGATCTTGGATCAAGGAGCGAGAGGCAACTTTTGCAAGCTCCATGCCGATGAGACGAACGAGATCCTCGAGCAATTGGCGGAGACCTCTCTCCAAGACACATATAGTTCCCGAGAAAGACCAAACAACCAATCCTTTGAGGTGAACATGGGGATGGCCAAACAAATATCCGATTTGACGAAGTGTGTGAACACTTTGATGGCAAGGGATGAGAGACGGGAGAAGAAGAAAGTGACATTCGAGCCGTGTTGCGTTTGCGGGGAAGAAGACCACCTAGGAGATGCTTGCCCTCAAACCGGAGCCCCACCTCAAAATTTGGAGCTCGATGTCATCTACGAAGAGGAAGTGAATGCCATACAAGGAGGTCCACCGAGGAACGATCCATACTCTTCTAAGTTCAACAATGGATGGAAGGACCATCCTAACTTTAGTTGGTCCAACAACAACAACCCACCGAGGCCCTCCGGTCAATACAACCAATCTAGACCTTCCGGCCCATCTCAAGGTCCTCGCCCCCCTTACAATGGTTCTCAACCTCAAAGGCCTACACTAATGGAGGAGTTTCGTGCCTATGTGAACATTACTTCGAGGAAGATGACCGAACAAGATCAAAAGATAGCCGCCCTTGAGGCCGCGGTGAGGCATCTCGAGACTCAAAGTGGCCAACATTCTACGAGCCTTGGGGAGATCCACCAACAACTCCAAAAGGGGAAGTTTCCTAGCCAACCTTCCCAAGTACAAGCTATTACTATGCTACGTAGTGGCCGAATGGTGGATAATATGGTTAGAGATCCTATCTTGGAGGAGGAACCCGAAGGTGTACCGGAGAGAGAAGGAAGTTTAGGACCCGAAAAGAGAGCCGAGGAGCCAATGCCGGCTAGAGAGCAAGTTCTACATAAGACGGAAAACCCTTATCGTCCACCTAATCTTCCATACCCGGACCGTCTTCGGAATGAGAAGCAAGACCGTCAATTCGAGGACATCTACAAACTCCTTTCCAAGGTGAACATCAACCTTCCCTTACTAGATGTCATCCGGACTATTCCGGCTTATGTGAAGTTTTTTAAGGACTTGGCATCCAAAAATAGGAGGTTTTATGAGGATGAGAAGGTGGTGGTGTCCGAGGTTGCTAGTGCTATCTTGCAACATCAACTCCCGGCTAAACAAGGGGATCCCGGGAGTTTCAATATCAAAATTGCTCTCGGGAATGGGAGAGAAGTGTCGGGGATGTTGGATTTAGGAGCCGGGATTAATCTTATGCCGTTTTGTGTTTATGAGCAACTAGAATTGGGCGATCTAAAGCCCACAAGGATGTGTCTCCAACTTGCCGATCGTTCCGTGAGATATCCGAAGGGAGTAGTAGAGGATGTGCTTGTGAAAGTTGGTGGATTAATTGTGCCGGTTGATTTTGTGATCTTGGACGTGGGAGAAGTGAAGGAGAATGGTCGAGATCATGCCATCTTACTTGGGCGTCCGTTTATGGCCACGACGAACACTTTGATAGATGTGAAGAGTGGTTCTTTGCAAATGACGGTGCTTGGGGAGACCGTTAATTTTTCGGCCCGTGATGGAAGGAAAATGCCGAACGCTCTGTTGGAAATCGATATCCCGGGCTATTAAAATTTGCGGAAAATAATAACCCGAACGAAATCCTTCATCGCCGGAATAATTGGATCCCCGACTCATCCGCAGAAGTCCGACCTTTGGAGACTACGCGCCCGAAGACACGCAGCCCGCCCCCAGCCGATTTTCTTCCGCGAGTCGGATCCACTAACGCGAACCACCGTATGACGGAATCGAGCCCGACGAGAGTTCCATCGCGGACAAGCCGCGGCAAAACCCTAGCCGAGCCCCCGCCGCGAGGAGGCTCGCGATCGCGCACCATGCGATCGGTGGGGCTGTCCAGCAGCCCCCGGTGGTGAGTCCGGCGACTCACCACCACCGCCGGAGGAGGGCGGTCAGCCCCCAGCTGACCCGCCGCGGCCCAGCCGTGGCTTCCCTCGCGATCGCGCACCAGCCGCGATCGCTCACCCCAGCCGGAGCCGAGGTGACTCCCGTGCGCACGCCACAGGTCGAGGGCTGGGGAGGGACCAGCTGCCGTGGCACCAGCCCACGGCGGTCTCCCCGCGATCGACCCATGGTCGATCGCTCGCCCCGACGTCCAGCCGGGGCTCCCTCGTCCGCGCGCCGCGATCGAACCCTAGGGTTCGATCGCCCCCTCGGCTCCAAGCCGAGGGTTCCCTCGATCTTCGCCGGGGATCTCGAATCCCCGTCCCCGAAGTTCGTACGTTTATCCGGATCGTGTGTTCATGTACATGCTACAATTAATTCACACAAAATCATAATAGAGGGTTTATGATTTTACCTTCGATTCGTTGTACGGAGAAACGAATTAACGCGTTGATGACCTTGCGATCTTCCCACGTATTCCTTGCACCTCGTCCGAACGTCGTGTGGGCGACGATCTATCGAACACCTTATGGATCTTCCTCACTCTCCAAGACTTTTTAGTTGGCGTAACTTAATTATTATCTCTTATGAAAAGTGAAGACCAGGTAGTGCTTATATAGGCTACGTAGGGGATCATAAGGAGAATAAATATTGGGCTTCCAATATTGAAAATTAAATTGGGTCCAACCCAAATCCATTAATTCTTACCAATATTAATTTTATTTATTTTCCACTATATAAATAAAATTGCACTCCCAATATTATTCCATATTATATCAAATAATATTTCTCCGGTAGTATTATATATTCCGTGTATTTAAGATTTAAATATCCATGAATAAATTTATTTATTGCTCAATAAATATTATTCATTTCTTATATTCGAGAATAGTACCGTTCAACTTTAATTATTATGCGGATTAAATCCACCTGCAGGCTTTACATAATAATTCCTTATGAACTCATCTCGGGGATATTATCAACCCTTACGGGATACACTGTCCCTTCAAGAATTCACGGCATGTCATATATAAAATATAGTGACCCAACTTAACCGGTAATTAACCCAATAATTAAATCGGTTAATTCCTTTGGTAAATCAAAGCCACTTATATTAAATATACACACCCGCAATAATATCGGGGATTAAGAATAAAATACTCTGAGATTTAAATTGATTATCCAAGGCAATCCTAATCAATAAATCTCAAGCGATCCGCTCAATACACAAAGTGTACAAGTGTGATAAAGTAATTAAGACAAATTATTTTCTCTCACACACAACGACTATACCGATGGACTAGTTCGTGTCCATCTAGGTCGTGAGCAACTGTTTGATTAAATACGAGTAACCGATAGTATGATCTTCTGTGTGGGCCCGACACACCATACTAACTACAACGTATAAAATCCAGAACTATGATTTGCATATATTTAATTATAAATAATTAAACGCAAATAATTGTTTATTAATTAAATAGGTTAAATGCTATGACGGGGAGTTTACCGATACTTAAATCTAGACATTAAGTACACAACTCCAACAATCTCCCACTTGTACTAAGGTCTAGTCATTTCCTCGAAACTCCCGACTCCCATACTCATCACGTGCTTAAGTTATACTTTCCAGAAGTATTATGTGAATGAGCAATCTAGGTTGCCGCTCTGAAGTTATCTTGGTGACTACTGCGTCGTCTTACTGACGATGACTCGTATCAGGTGGTACTGGCTCTATGTGTTTTCATCACCTTTTTGAACTCATGACTTCTTCCAGTTCTCCATGCACCGCTATGTACATAGCCTTTGGAGAACCAAGAGTCATATCCAAGTTCAGAGGTCATTCCGGAACCTAACCAAAACTTCCGCTGCCTCTGAGGCTGCTATTCGGTTTATGATAGAGTCTGAGAAGCATCACGCTTATCACTCTTTCATCTTTAGGTTCCACCTCTTCTAAAAGTGAACACATAGCCTGACATCGACTTACACTGGTCTTTCTCTGATTTTTGATCTGAGAAACTGTAATCTAAGAAGATTTCGCTTTTGCCAGTAATCCAGTACTTACAAGTACTTTACAGCATTCGAACATCTCTTATCCAGATTACTTTGATATCCTCCCACTACGCTTATCGCATAGTTGATATCAGGTTTCTTGTTTTATAACACCGCACTTACAAAGCCTTTTACACTCGAGGTGTAAGAACCTGCTTTGTTTACATCTATCTCCTTCATGTGTTCAAGACACATACCTTAGATGGATGCATTCTGTTCCCGAAAAGCAATAACCTTTCTCAGAATTGTGCATGTTTTAAAACAAACCATAATCGTATAAGATATCTAAAGAGAAGTACAAATGTTCTTATCTAGAGATCGAAAGATTTCTAAGAACATGATCCAACTTCATCTTAATCTCATATCTCGATTTATTTAGACAACCTCTATTTTATGTCTGACAACGCTTTTACATTGTTACCAATGATAAAGTATTATCTACATAAAATTCCGAGAAACACCATTTTGTTTCCATTACGTCTCCAATACCCCAATCTTGTCTATGCTTTTTGATGAACCCATAAAATGGACTATCTCATCAATTTGCAAGTTCCACAAGTTTTAGCTTTGTGACGATCCATAAATGGATTCACTAAGCTTGTACTTCTAAATGATCTTGCCTCTTAACAATAATAATTATTGTTCTCCAAGTAGGCACATTTAGTTTAGTACTGCCTCCTATGCAGAACTAGGGATCGATTTCATGTCTACTAGATCCAGAGTTAAAACTCCTCCAGTCTTATGAACATCTCTGGTTGCTTAACAACCTCCCACTGCAATGGCGTTCCGGTGTGTAACAGTAATAACATTAGGTGCAGTTAATGGTGTACTACTACTCGGTTAGGCTGGTTCTCAGTCTTCCCTTTCCTCATTTTAAAGTACCTTGTTCATTAGGGCATTTGTAGTTCATCTAATAGTCTTCTCCAAGAACCGGGCGAAGACACCCTTCTGGTCCGTGGTACTATTGAACATACAATTACTTGTTCTTCTAGGATTTTCTACAACCAGTCGTTGTATCCAGAAATATCCATAGAACATAGGTAGTTCCGATCAAACTTGTCCTTTTACTATTAGAATTCCATTTCTTATTCCTGACACACCATGTCTACACAACAGTGTATGGTGCAGTCGTTTGAGACTTAATCTCAATCTTTGATTTATGCTATGTGTTATTTAGATAGGTGATAGCCTCAGCGAACAAGTCGCAGACTATAAATGGATATACTTTGAAGGATCCCCATAATGGCTTTGTGTTGAAAACACTCCGCCTTTACGGCACATCAAGCATTCTAATCCATCTTCGAGTGTTCTTGAAAGAACGACTCGTACCTTCTCTAATTACACATACCGCATTAATCATTTTCTATACTTGTCCGAATTCCATCCTTTATCCAGAAAGGTTAACTCAGTTGTATCATCTTTCAAGATCGATTCTTAGGTCGGGAGGTCCATTCCTCCAACTATAATTGATTAAATCAACTTCGACCTTTTGAATCCCTTTTAAATAGATACTACCAAGTTCAAGAATTCACAAGTATAGTGATTGATAAGAGAAATACATCTAATAAGTAAAATAAGTTATACAAACGGTTTGTTGCATCGTGGTAGACTAAGGATTCATCATTCATATATTGCTATCTAATGTACCATAATAGATATTGCCATTATTTCTTGTGTAAACCATCGAATGATTAAAGAAATAAAATATCCATTAATAATAGAAATCCAGAACAAAAGTTCTTTCTAAAATGAAAGGTACAAAGCAATAAACTTGAAATGAAATCCTATAACTATCAAAAAAGATAAACGTCTTCCACTGCAACTGCTGCTTCCTCAACAGCTCTGCCCATGAGGACTCGAATTCTTCTTTTCTAAGTCGCCGGGTTTTCTGGAACCCCTGCATTTAGAATGCACATACCGTCAGTGGTTCCATATCTACACACCAGAATTCTGGTAGATAATACCGCTGACTATGTTTTACGACTAAAGAAAAATTCGTACCTTTCAGAGGACAAGATGTAGACCCCCAGTACTCAGACTGCTTCCCTTGGGGATGTTTGCCAGAAGGCTTCTTTATCCCACCCTTTGGTCCAAGTCCCTTAGGACCACCGGACCCCCTTGTCTTCTTCTCCTTTCCCTTGCCTTTAGGTTCGAAACCTTTGGCTTTGGCTATAAGAGCTCGCGACTGTTTCAACTCGTCCAAAAAATCCATCATCTCAAAAACATGATCAAGTGTTTCATCGAAGTAACAGATCTTTATGAGTATCCTCATCGCCTCTTTTCTAGCCTCCTCATCATGTCCAAACAGCAACTTGAGTTTGAGCATGACATCATGATTAATGGTTAATGAACGAGCACTATCCCATTTTTCAAAGTCAAAAATCTCATCCTCAGTCGAGTTAATGGTGAGTCCAGGAGGACAAGTTTCACTGAGTACATCTTTGTACTCCTTTACAGTCTGAGCAATGTCTAACTCCTCTTTCCATTCAACACAATGTGGAACCAGTGCGTTAAATTCCTCAAGTATCATCTCAAGTGGATTCATAGCAATTTTCTAAACCTATAAGCACATTTAAACAAACAATTAATTTAATATCCGACGTTATCTCCCTGGAATAACATCATTAAATTACTAATCACATCTAAAATCCCATCAGGTAAGGCAAGCCACGTGGTGTGGACGTTTGCCCACCCAAATGATTTAGCAATTAGATTTTCTTTGGTCATACATCAATTACAGCGTGACCTCGTGGGGAGGAATACTATAACGCGTATCTAAGTGTAAACCATTACTCAGTACCAAAGTAAATTACTTGGAATCGCTACATCACCGCAAGCCACGTGGTGTGGACGTTTACGATAACTTCACAACTCTTCATAATTACTTACAACTGTCTACATCAATTAATCCAAAGTCCGTCAGTATAGTAAGCCACGTGGTGTGGACGTTTACCAACCAAGAGACTTTTATAATTGACTCCCAATTACTAGATCCAATTAATCTCGTAAATCAATACGTGGAGAATCATAAGTGAAACTCGAAGTTTCTAACCAGTGATTCACCATGCGAACTACCCTATCTCTCATAAATGAGGGAGCCGAGCAGACAAACGACCCATCTATCAAAGAATGGCACGAAAGTCTCTAATTTGTGTCCTCTACATGACCAAGTGGCTCTGGCTCCATTCCACTCCCCGGGGTGAGAATGAGTCGACTTGAAATCAGCTTTGGAAAGACAAATTAGGCATTGTTTGATAAACTTAATCAATGTTTCTCATAAAAGGAATTACAAGAATTCTCCTCCAATGACTCGTCTATACGAACTTCGAAAGTCCATAAGAGTCACCAAGAGAACAGTAATGGAGACCATGGGAATGTTTCCATCCCCTCTCCCACTTAGCTTTTTATAATAATAGGGATACGCTATCTAGTGCATAAAATAAACACATATAGCATGCATACAAGCAATAAAGCACATATAGCATAGTCAAAATAATGCTAGAAAATTGTTGGAGTTGTGTACTTAATGTCTAGATTTAAGTACCGGTAAACTCCCGGTCATAGCATTTAACCTATTTAATTAATAAACAATTATTTGCATTTAATTAATTATGCAAACCATAGTTCTGGATTTCGTACGTTGTAGTTAGTATGGTGTGTCGGGCCCACACAGAAGATCATACTATCGGTTACTCGTATTTAATCAAACAGTTGCTCACGACCTAGATGGACACGAACTAGTCCATCGGTATAGTCGTTGTGTGAGAGAGAAAATAATTTGTCTTAATTATTTTATCACACTTGTACACTTGGTGTATTGGGCGGATCAGCTTGAGATTTATTGATTAGGATTGCCTTGGATAATCAATTTAAATCTCGGAGTATTTTATTCTTAATCCCCGATCCTATTGCGGGTGTGTATATTTAATATTAGAGACTTTGATTTTCCAAAGGAATTAACCGATTTAATTATTGGGTTAATTACCGGTAAAGTTGGGTCGCTATATTTTATATATGACATGCCGTGAATACTTGACGGGAAAGTGTATCCCGGAAGGGTTGATAATATCCCCGAGATGAGTTCATAAAGAATTATTGTGTAAACCTCATGAGTGGATTCGTTCCGCACAATAATAAAGGTTGAACGGTACTAGTCTCGGATATAAGATATGAATATTATTTATTGAGCAATAAATAAATTTATTCATGGATATTTAAATCTTAAATACACGGAATATATAATACTAATCGGAGAAATATTATTTGATATAATATGGAATAATATTGGGAGTGCAATTTTATTTATATAGTGGAAAATAAATAAAATTTAATATTGATAAGAATTAATAGATTTGGGTTGGACCCAATTTAATTTTCAATATTTAGAAGCCCAATATTTATTCTCCTTATGATCCCCTACGTAGCCTATATAAGCACTACATGGTCTTCACTTTTCACAACCTAAGTTACGCCAATCATAAAGTCTTGGAGAGTGAAGGAGATCCATAGGAATCCGATAGATCGTCGCCCACACGACGTTCGGAGGAAGTGCGAGGAATACGTAGGAAGATCGCAAGGTCGTCAACCGAATTCGTTTCTCCGTACAACGATTCGAGGTAATAATCGAGAAACCCCCTTCTATGATTATTTGTGTTGTTTAATCGTGATATGTACATGAACAACGCGATCCGGGAAACCATCGAGACCGGGATACGGGGATCTCGCGATCCCCGTCGGAATCGAGAGGGGCGGCCGAACCCTAGGGTTCGACCGCCGGTACCGCGCAACGAAGGGAGCCCCGGCTGGACGCCGGGGCAAGCAATCGACGGCAGTCGATCGCTGGGGATGCCACGGGCTGGTGCCGTGGCGGATCCCCACCCCTCGACGGCGGCAGGCGCACGCAGGGGAAGCTCCGGCCGAAGCCGGAGCGAGCGATCGAGCCCAGCTCGATCGCGGAGGGCAGCCGCGGGCTGGTGCCGCGACTGGGGGCCCTCCACCCCGTGTGGTGGTGGCGGTGAGTCGCCGGACTCACCGCCGGCGGGTGCTGATCGGATCAGCCCCGCGGGG
This sequence comes from Euphrasia confusa, assembly GCA_954870475.1. Classification (NCBI taxonomy): domain Eukaryota; kingdom Viridiplantae; phylum Streptophyta; class Magnoliopsida; order Lamiales; family Orobanchaceae; genus Euphrasia; species Euphrasia confusa. Next base: position 10,373,585 of record OX940958.1, read on the forward strand.
ATGCCTCGCATCCCCGGCGATCGCCATGCACGGCGATCGCGAACCCCGCGATGGGGTTCGGCTAGGGTTTAGCCGCGGGTTCATCCCGCGGCGACTCTTGTCGAGCCCGGATCTTCGCGTGTGGTTCGCGTTCGTGATTTCCGACTCGCGGGAGAAAATCGGCTGGGGGCGGGCTGCGTGTCTTCGGGCGCGTAGTCTCCAAAGGTCGGACTCCTGCGGATGAGTTGGTGTTCGTGCGAACTCCGGCGACGGGTTTTCGGTCGGGTTATCGGTTCCGCAATTTTGATAGCCCGGGACATCGAATCCCAGCAATTGGTATCAGAGCGTTTGGTTTCGTGTTCATGTATATGTTCGATTATTGTTCTACCTTGCAGGATTTCCGGCTATCATGGTTGGATTTAATTAATTGTTTTTTAATTAATTATCATGATTATTAAACTCTCGGACATGTCGAGATTCGTTTTGTGTGGTTGAATGTTTGTAATAGTAAAAATTCGGGGGTTGACCGAATTTAGGATTTATTATTACGTTCTTGTTTTTCCGGAAAATGTATAGGGTCGATTTCATGTATAGAATCGATACCGGAATTGTAATTTAAATTTTTGTAATTTATTTACGTTGGTTCGATGTTGAGACGACCGCCGGAGGACGCGTGTGACGAAGGAGAAGATGAGAGGGAGGACCGGGGATCGATCACGAGGATCGATCCCAAGAGGATCGATCGCGGGGGCTGTCCCCGATGACCCTCGGCCATGCCAGCCACCGGAGGTGGTGGCGCGTGGGCTGGGGACGGCGGCGGTGGTGCTCCCGGCTGGCGATCGAAGGTAGGGGGCGCGGGGTCCTCGTGATCTCGTGTTCTCCTACCAAGAAATTACTTTCCTAATTAATTCGGATTTTTCCTATTTGAGTACTTTCCTTTTAGGAAACTCTAATGGATTAGGAAAAGAATTAATTTAAATTAATTTTATTTCTATTGATTTATTTCCTTCATGGAAATATTCATAGATTAGAAATTTAATTAATTTAGTACTAAATTTATTTTTCCTATTTGATTATTCCTACTCATGGGAATATTCATGGATTAGGAATAAAGATAAATTTGGAAAGTAGTAAGTCCTAATTTATTTTATTTCCTTGTTCTATTATAGATGTCTTCTAGAATATTCCAATTTTACTTGGATAGATTATTCTAGAGATTTAATAGAACTAGATAGGAAAATAAATAAATAAAAATATTAATGATATTTAATTTTATTTTCGATATATTCGATTGACTTAATTTTCGAATTAAGTAACTTTTGGATTAATTGAAAATGAATAGATTTAAATATTGGAGATTAATATTCTCGTCACATGGAGCATTCAAGAAACGAAGACTGGAGACTAGAGGATGCATATGAAGATAAAGCCATGATAGTCGGGAAAAATAATTTCTCTAGCATTATTTTGACTATGTGATCTATGTGCTTTATTGCTTTCATGCATGCTATATGTGTTTATTTTATGCACTAGATAGCGTATCCCTTTATCGTAAAAAGCTAAGTGGGAGAGGGGATGGAAACATTCCCATGGTCTCCATCACTGTTCTCTTGGTGAATTTTATGGACTTTCGAAGTTCATATAGACAAGTCATTGTAGGAGAATTCTTGTAATTCCTCTTACAAGAAACATTGATCAAGTTATCAAACAATGCCTAATTTGTCTTTCTGAAACTAACTTCAAGTCGACTCATTCTCACCCCGGGGAGTGGAATGGAGCCAGAGCCACTTGGTCATGTGGACGACACAAATTAGAGACTTTCGTGCCATTCTTTGATAGGTGGGTCGTTTGTCTGCTTGGCTCCCTCATTTATGAGAGATAGGGTCGCTCGCATGGTGAATCACTGGTTAGAAACTTCGAGTTTCACTTATGATTCTCCGAGTCTTGATTTACGAAATCAAATGGATCTAGTAATTGGGAGTCAATTATAAAAGTCTCTTAGTTGGTAAACGTCCACACCACGTGGCTTGCTATACTGACGGACTTTGGATTAATTGATGTAGACAGTTATAAGTAATTGTGAAGAGTTGTGAAATTGTCGTAAACGTCCACACCACGTGGCTTGCGGTGACGTAGCAATTCCAAGCGATGTACTTTAGTGCTGAGTGATGGTTTACACTTAGATACGCGTCATAGTATCCTTCCCCACGAAGTTACGCTATGATCGATGTATGACCAAAGAAAAACTAATTGCTAAATCATTTGGGTGGGTAAACGTCCACACCACGTGGCTTGCTTTACCTGATGGGATTTTAGACGCAATTAGTAATTTAATGATATTATTTGAGGGAGATAATATCGGACATTAAATTGATTGTTTGTTTACATGTGCTTATAGGTTTAGAGAATAGCTATGAATCCACTTTCTATGATACTCAAGGATCATAAACTCACTGGTCCCAATTACATTGATTGGAAGAGAAATTTGGACATTGTCCTGACTGCTGAAGAGTACAAATTTGCACTCTATGAGCAATGCCCTGCTGAACCCACGGCCGCCTCAACTGATGGGGAAAAAGAAGCATATCGGAAGTGGAAAAAGGCTGATGAAATGGCTAGGTGCTATATTTTGGCTTCCATGTCAAATGTGCTCCAAACCCAGCATCAGTCGATGGACACTGCCAAGGATATGTTATTTAACCTCAAGGAGATGTTTGGGCATCATGACCGTGCGGGGAGGCAAGAAGCCATGAGAGTCCTCATGTCAACTACTCAGTCTGAAGGAACGCCCGTTGAGGAGCACGTTCTCAAGATGATGGGTCTGTTGAATGAATTGGAGGTCCTAGGAGCTATGATTGATGCTGATACGCAAGTCGACATCATACTCCAGTCTCTGACCCCTAGTTTTGAGCAGTTTCGTATGAGCTATAATATGGGTAAACTATCTTATAGCCTTGCGCAACTCCTGACTGAACTGAAGGCGGCAGAGGGGATCTACAAGAAGGGCAAGTCTCAAGCGCTTGTAAATACCAAGCCCAAAAGCTTGAAAGCTATTGGAGGTAGGGGCAAGAAAAGGAAGCAAGCCATAAAACCCAGTGGTGCCAAGAGGAATGGACCACGAGTGGGGGCTAGTAAGCCAAAGGGCTTGTGCTTCCGATGCAAGAAGTCTGGACACTGGAAGTCTGAATGTCCTCTCAGAGGTACGAATTTTTCTTTAGTCGTAAAAACATAGTCAGCGGTATTATCTACCAGAATTCTGGTGTGTAGATATGGAACCACTGACGGTATGTGCATTTCTTTAAATGCAGGGGTTCCAGAAAACCCGGCGACTTAGATAAGAAGGGTTCGAGTCTACATGGGCGAAGCTGTTGGGGTAGCAGCGGTTGCAGTGGAAGACATTTATCTGTTTTAAGTTTTCAATTCAGTTATTGCTTTATGTACCCCTTTATTTTGAAAAAGAACTTCGTTCTGGTTTTTCTTTATTATTAATGGATATTTTATTTCTTTAATCATTTGATGGTTTGGATAAGAAATAATGGTGATATCTATTATGGTACATTAGATAAGCAATATGTGAATGATGAATCCTTAGTCTACCACGATGCAACAAACCATTATGTATAATTTTTTTTACTTATTAGATGTATTTCTCTTATTATTATACTTGTGAATTCTTGAACTTAGTAGTATCTATTCAAAAGGGATTCAAAAAGGTCGAAATTGATTTGATCAATTATAGTTGGAGGAATGGACCTCCCGACCTAAGAATCGATCTTGAAAGATGATACAACTGAGTTAACCCTTCTGGATAAAGGATGGAATTTGGACAAGTATAGAAAGTGATTTATGATTAATGAAGTATGTGTAATTAGAGAAGGTACGAGTCGTTCTTTCAAGAATACTCGAAGATGGATTGGACTACTTGTTGTGCCATAAAAGCGGAGTGTTTTCAACAAAAAACCATTATGGGGATCCTTCAAAGTATATCCATTGAAAGCCTGTGACTTGTTCGCGGAGGCTATCACCTATCTAAATAACACATAGCATAAATCAAAGATTGAGATTAAATCTCAAGTGACTGCACCATACACTGGTGTGTAGACATGGTGTGTCAGGAATGAGAAATGGGATTCTAATGGTAAAAGAACAAGTTTGTTCGGAACTACCTATGTTCTATGGATATTTCTGGATACAACGGCACATTCTATATGGTTGTAGAATATCCTAGAAGAACAAGTAATTGTATGTTCAATAGTACTACGAACCAGAAGGGTGTTCTCGCCCGATTCTTAGAGAAAAACTATTAGATGAACAACAATGCCCTAATTGACAAAGTACTTTAAAATGAGGAAAGGGAAAGACTGAGAACCAGCCTAACCGAGTAGTAGTACACCTAATGTTATTACTGTTATACACCGAAACGCCATTGCAGTGGGAGGTTGTTAAGCAACCAGAGATGTTCATAAGACTGGAGGAGTTTTGAACTCTGGATCCAGCGTACATGAAATCGATCCCTAGATCTGCATAGATTTGCGAGAAAGGTGTGTTAGAGACGTAATGGAAACAAAGGTGGTGTTTCTTGGAATTTTGTGTAGATAACACTTCATTGTTGGCAACAATGTAAAAAGTGTTGTCAGACATAAAATAGTGGTTGTCTAAATAAGTCGAGATATAAGATTAAGATGAAGATTGGATCATGTTCTTAGAAATCTTTCGATCTCTAGATAAGAACATTTGTACTTCTCTTAAGATATCTTATACGACTATGGTTTGTTTTAAACATGCACAATTCTGAGAAAGGTTATTGCCTTTCGGGAACAGAATACATCTATCTAAAGGTATGTGTTTCGAACACATGAAGGAGATGGATATGGACGAAGCAGTAACCTACACTTCGAGTGTGGAGAGCTTTGTAAGTGCGGTGTTATAAAACAAGAACCTGATATCAACTATGCGGTTAGCGTAGTGGGAGGATATCAAAGTAATCTGGATAAGAAATATTCGAATGCTGTAAAGTACTTGGAAGTACTGGATTACTGGCAAAACGAAATATTCTTAGATTACAGTTTCTCAGATCCAAAATCGGAGAAAAACCAGTGTAAGTCGATATCAGGCTATGTGTTCACTTTTAAGAGGTGGAACCTAAAGGATGAAAGAGTGATAAGCGTGATGCTTCTCGGACTCTATCATAAACCGAATAGCAGCCTCAGAGGCAGCGGAAATTTTGGTTAGGTTCCGGAATGACCTCTGAACTTGGATATGACTCTTGGTTCACCAAAGGCTATGTACATAGCGGTGCATGGAGAACTGGAAGAGGTCATAAGTTCGAAAAGTGATGATAACACATAGAGCCAGTACCACCTGATACGAGTCATCGTCAGAGAGACGACGTAGTAGTCACCAAGATAACTTCAGATCGGCAACCTAGATTGCTCATTCACATAATACTTCTGGGAAGTATAATTTAAGCACGTGATGAGTATGGGAGTCGGGAGTTTGGACGAAATGACTAGACCTTAGTACAAGTGGGAGATTGTTGGAGTTGTGTACTTAATGTCTAGATTTAAGTACCGGTAAACTCCCGGTCATAGCATTTAACCTATTTAATTAATAAACAATTATTTGCATTTAATTAATTATGCAAACCATAGTTCTGGATTTCGTACGTTGTAGTTAGTATGGTGTGTCGGGCCCACACAGAAGATCATACTATCGGTTACTCGTATTTAATCAAACAGTTGCTCACGACCTAGATGGACACGAACTAGTCCATCGGTATAGTCGTTGTGTGAGAGAGAAAATAATTTGTCTTAATTATTTTATCACACTTGTACACTTGGTGTATTGGGCGGATCAGCTTGAGATTTATTGATTAGGATTGCCTTGGATAATCAATTTAAATCTCGGAGTATTTTATTCTTAATCCCCGATCCTATTGCGGGTGTGTATATTTAATATTAGAGACTTTGATTTTCCAAAGGAATTAACCGATTTAATTATTGGGTTAATTACCGGTAAAGTTGGGTCGCTATATTTTATATATGACATGCCGTGAATACTTGACGGGAAAGTGTATCCCGGAAGGGTTGATAATATCCCCGAGATGAGTTCATAAAGAATTATTGTGTAAACCTCATGAGTGGATTCGTTCCGCACAATAATAAAGGTTGAACGGTACTAGTCTCGGATATAAGATATGAATATTATTTATTGAGCAATAAATAAATTTATTCATGGATATTTAAATCTTAAATACACGGAATATATAATACTAATCGGAGAAATATTATTTGATATAATATGGAATAATATTGGGAGTGCAATTTTATTTATATAGTGGAAAATAAATAAAATTTAATATTGATAAGAATTAATAGATTTGGGTTGGACCCAATTTAATTTTCAATATTTAGAAGCCCAATATTTATTCTCCTTATGATCCCCTACGTAGCCTATATAAGCACTACATGGTCTTCACTTTTCACAACCTAAGTTACGCCAATCATAAAGTCTTGGAGAGTGAAGGAGATCCATAGGAATCCGATAGATCGTCGCCCACACGACGTTCGGAGGAAGTGCGAGGAATACGTAGGAAGATCGCAAGGTCGTCAACCGAATTCGTTTCTCCGTACAACGATTCGAGGTAATAATCGAGAAACCCCCTTCTATGATTATTTGTGTTGTTTAATCGTGATATGTACATGAACAACGCGATCCGGGAAACCATCGAGACCGGGATACGGGGATCTCGCGATCCCCGTCGGAATCGAGAGGGGCGGCCGAACCCTAGGGTTCGACCGCCGGTACCGCGCAACGAAGGGAGCCCCGGCTGGACGCCGGGGCAAGCGATCGACGGCAGTCGATCGCTGGGGATGCCACGGGCTGGTGCCGTGGCGGATCCCCACCCCTCGACGGCGGCAGGCGCACGCAGGGGAAGCTCCGGCCGAAGCCGGAGCGAGCGATCGAGCCCAGCTCGATCGCGGAGGGCAGCCGCGGGCTGGTGCCGCGACTGGGGGCCCTCCACCCCGTGTGGTGGTGGCGGTGAGTCGCCGGACTCACCGCCGGCGGGTGCTGATCGGATCAGCCCCGCGGGGATGCCTCGCATCCCCGGCGATCGCCATGCACGGCGATCGCGAACCCCGCGATGGGGTTCGGCTAGGGTTTAGCCGCGGGTTCATCCCGCGGCGACTCTTGTCGAGCCCGGATCTTCGCGTGTGGTTCGCGTTCGTGATTTCCGACTCGCGGGAGAAAATCGGCTGGGGGCGGGCTGCGTGTCTTCGGGCGCGTAGTCTCCAAAGGTCGGACTCCTGCGGATGAGTTGGTGTTCGTGCGAACTCCGGCGACGGGTTTTCGGTCGGGTTATCGGTTCCGCAATTTTGATAGCCCGGGACATCGAATCCCAGCAAAAATTATTTTCCCGACTATCATGGCTTTGTCGCATCTCCGTATGCATCTTCTAGTCTTCAGTCTTCGTTCTTGAATGCTCCATGTGACGAGAATATTAATCTCTAATATTTAAATCTATTTATTTTCAATTAATCCAAAAGTTACTTAATTCGAAAATTAAGTCAATCGAATATATCAAAAACAAAATTAAATATTATTAATATTTTTATTTATTTAATTTCCCATCTAATTCTATTAAATCTTTTAGAATAATCTATCCAAGTAAAACTCGGAATATTCTAGAAGACTTCTATAATAGAATAAGGAAAAATAAATTTAGGACTCTTCAACTTTCCATTATCAATTTATTTCCATCTAATGAAAATTCCCAAGAATAGGAATAATCAAATAGGTAATAAATTAATACTAAATTAATTAAATTCCTAATCCATGAATATTTCCATAAAGGAAATAAAGCAAATAGGAATAAAATCAATTCAATTAATTCTTTCCTAATCCATGAGAGTTTCCTAAAAGGAAGACACTCAAATAGGAAAGTCGAATTAATTTCGGAAAGTCGGATTATGGTAGGAGTAGCGCGGGTTGGGAGTCCCCGTACCACCCCCACCATCATCGATCGATCACCAAGGGGAGCGCCGCCGCCGCCAGCTCAGCCGGCCAGCCACCACCACCCGGCGGCAGCCCACGGCCAAGGGAGGCGTCGCCCCCTCCCAACTTGATCGATGCAAGGGTCGATCATGGGGTTGATCGGCCCTTCGGTCCTTCGTCTTCCTCGTCACTTCTTCGTCTTCCGATGATCGTCTCAACATCGAACCAACGTAATAAAATTACAAGAATTAAATTACACTATCCGGTATCGATTCTATACATGAAATCGACCCTATACATTTTCCGGAAAAATAAAGAACGTAATAATAAATCCTAAATTCGGTCAACCCCCGAATTTTTACTATTACAAACATTCACCACACATAAAACGAATCTCGACATGTCCGAGAGTTTAATAATCATGATAATTAATTAAGCAATAATTAAATCAACCATGATAGCCGGAAATCCTGCAAGGTAGAACAATAATCGAGCATATACATGAACACGAAACCAAACGCTCTGATACCAGTTGTTGGAAATCGATATCCCGGGCTATTAAAATTTGCGGAAAATAATAACCCGAACGAAATCCTTCATCGCCGGAATAATTGGATCCCCGACTCATCCGCAGAAGTCCGACCTTTGGAGACTACGCGCCCGAAGACACGCAGCCCGCCCCCAGCCGATTTTCTTCCGCGAGTCGGATCCACTAACGCGAACCACCGTATGACGGAATCGAGCCCGACGAGAGTTCCATCGCGGACAAGCCGCGGCAAAACCCTAGCCGAGCCCCCGCCGCGAGGAGGCTCGCGATCGCGCACCATGCGATCGGTGGGGCTGTCCAGCAGCCCCCGGTGGTGAGTCCGGCGACTCACCACCACCGCCGGAGGAGGGCGGTCAGCCCCCAGCTGACCCGCCGCGGCCCAGCCGCGGCTTCCCTCGCGATCGCGCACCAGCCGCGATCGCTCACCCCAGCCGGAGCCGAGGTGACTCCCGTGCGCACGCCACCGGTCGAGGGCTGGGGAGGGACCAGCTGCCGTGGCACCAGCCCACGGCGGTCTCCCCGCGATCGACCCATGGTCGATCGCTCGCCCCGGCGTCCAGCCGGGGCTCCCTCGTCCGCGCGCCGCGATCGAACCCTAGGGTTCGATCGCCCCCTCGGCTCCAAGCCGAGGGTTCCCTCGATCTTCGCCGGGGATCTCGAATCCCCGTCCCCGAAGTTCGTACGTTTATCCGGATCGTGTGTTCATGTACATGCTACAATTAATTCACACAAAATCATAATAGAGGGTTTATGATTTTACCTTCGATTCGTTGTACGGAGAAACGAATTAACGCGTTGATGACCTTGCGATCTTCCCACGTATTCCTTGCACCTCGTCCGAACGTCGTGTGGGCGACGATCTATCGAACACCTTATGGATCTTCCTCACTCTCCAAGACTTTTTAGTTGGCGTAACTTAATTATTATCTCTGATGAAAAGTGAAGACCATGTAGTGCTTATATAGGCTACGTAGGGGATCATAAGGAGAATAAATATTGGGCTTCCAATATTGAAAATTAAATTGGGTCCAACCCAAATCCATTAATTCTTATCAATATTAATTTTATTTATTTTCCACTATATAAATAAAATTGCACTCCCAATATTATTCCATATTATATCAAATAATATTTCTCCGGTAGTATTATATATTCCGTGTATTTAAGATTTAAATATCCATGGATAAATTTATTTATTGCTCAATAAATATTATTCATTTCTTATATCCGAGAATAGTACCGTTCAACTTTAATTATTATGCGGATTAAATCCACCTGCAGGCTTTACATAATAATTCCTTATGAACTCATCTCGGGGATATTATCAACCCTTACGGGATACACTGTCCCTTCAAGAATTCACGGCATGTCATATATAAAATATAGTGACCCAACTTAACCGGTAATTAACCCAATAATTAAATCGGTTAATTCCTTTGGTAAATCAAAGCCACTTATATTAAATATACACACCCGCAATAATATCGGGGATTAAGAATAAAATACTCTGAGATTTAAATTGATTATCCAAGGCAATCCTAATCAATAAATCTCAAGCGATCCGCTCAATACACAAAGTGTACAAGTGTGATAAAGTAATTAAGACAAATTATTTTCTCTCTCACACAACGACTATACCGATGGACTAGTTCGTGTCCATCTAGGTCGTGAGCAACTGTTTGATTAAATACGAGTAACCGATAGTATGATCTTCTGTGTGGGCCCGACACACCATACTAACTACAACGTATAAAATCCAGAACTATGATTTGCATATATTTAATTATAAATAATTAAACGCAAATAATTGTTTATTAATTAAATAGGTTAAATGCTATGACGGGGAGTTTACCGATACTTAAATCTAGACATTAAGTACACAACTCCAACACGCTCTAGCCATGGAAAATTGCTCCTACCTTGACTCCCTTGAGAGGTTAACGGAGATGACGTTCATAGAAGACAATGAGCCCCTCGCTTTATTGGAATTGGAGAATGGTAGTGATGAGTTCATTGATGGGGTGTTCATGATTGACGAGCCGAGGGATGTGATTACCCCTCCTTTGCCTAGGGTGGAGCTTAAAAAGCTACCTAGCCACCTCAAATATGTATTTCTTGAAGAGGAGGAGTCTAAACTATTGATTATTAGCTCTACCTTGAGCTTTGATGAAGAAGAAGCCTTGCTAGTGGTGTTGAAAAGAAATAGCAAGGCATTTGGGTGGAGTTTGTCGGACTTGAAGGGAATTAATCCGGCTAAGTGCATGCATAGGATTGTATTGGAGGAAGGAGCCATCCCTAAGAGAGATGGACAAAGGAGGTTGAACCCCATTATGACGGAAGTGGTGAAGAGTGAAGTGTTGAAATTGCTAGATGAGGGCTTAATTTTCCCGATTGGAGATAGCCGGTGGGTGAGCCCGGTGCATGTGGTTCCTAAGAAAGGAGGGATTACGGTTGTAGAGAACGATAAGAAGGAGCTAGTGCCCTCTCGGCTCGTTACCGGGTGGAGAATGTGTATTGATTACCGCAAGCTCAACGCGGCTACAAGGAAGGATCATTTTCCTCTACCTTTCCTCGACCAAATGCTAGACAAGCTTGCCGGGCATTCCTTCTTTTGCTTGGCCTCTCGGGATATTTTCAAGTTCTCATTGCCCCCGAAGATCAAGAGAAGACCACTTTCACCACTCCTCTAGGTACCTTTGCTTGGAGACGGATGCCGTTCGGCTTATGCAATGCTCCCGGTACTTTCCAACGATGTATGATGTCTATTTTCTCGGATTTCATTGGGAATTTTCTTGAGGTTTTCATGGACGACTTTAGTCTTTTTGGAGATTCTTTTGGAGATACATTGTCTAAATTGGAGAGGGTGCTTAAAAGGTGTATAGAGTCTAACTTGACTCTTAGTTGGGAGAAGAGCCATTTCATGGTCCGGAGTGGTATTGTGCTTGGGCATGTGGTTTCCGAGAAGGGAATTGAAGTTGACCCGGCTAAGGTGGCCGTGATTGCCAAATTACCACCTCCAACGAATGTGAAGGGTATAAGGAGCTTTTTAGGGCATGCCGGTTTCTACCGGAGATTTATTAAAGATTTATCGAAGGTTAGCCAACCTCTATGTCATCTCCTCTCCCAAGATGTTGAGTTCGTATTCGATGAGGAGTGTGTGAAAGCGTTCGAGTTGTTGAAGGAGAAACTCACCACGGCCCAGGTTTTTTGTGCTCCCGATTGGACACTACCGTTCGAAATCATGTGTGATGCCTCCAACCTTGCCGTGGGCGCCGTTTTGAGCCAAAGGGTGAACAAGGTGTCATGGGTGATCTACTATGCTAGCTCGACGTTGGCCGATGCCCAACTCAACTACACTACCACCGAGAAGGAGTTGTTGGCGGTAATGTTCTCATTGGAGAAATTCCGGGCTTATATCATCGGGTCGAAGGTTATTGTCTTTAGTGACCATGCGGCTCTCCGGTATTTACTTACTAAGCCTCACTCTAAGCCCCATTTGATCCGTTGGGTGCTTCTACTTCAAGAGTTTGATTTGGAGATCCGAGATCGTAAAGGGAGTGAGAATGTCGTTGCCGACCACCTCTCTAGGCTCGACTCGTTTGGAGAACTTCTAAGAGACAACCATTATTCGGTAATCTCCGAATCTCTCCCTTATGAAAATCTTATGCTAGTGTCCCCTCTTCCTTGGTATGCGGACATCGTTAATTATCTTGCCGCCGGGTTGATGAGAGATGGGATGACATCTCAAGAGAAGAAGAGATTTGTGAAATATTGTAGGGATTTCTATTGGGATGATCCGTATTTGTTCAAAATCGGAAAAGACGAGGTGGTGAGAAGGTGTTTGCCCGAGGAGGAGCAAAGGGATGTGTTGGTGTGTTGCCACTCGGAGCTTTGTGGTGGACATTTTGGTGGTAAGAAGACGGCCTATAAGGTATTACAATCCGGTTTATATTGGCCAACTATTTTCAAGGACTCCGTGGAGTTTTGTTTGAGGTGTGACCGGTGCCAAAGGGTAGGGAATATTGGGAGAAGGAACGAGATGCCTCTTAATAACCACCTCCCGGTTGAGATCTTTGATGTTTGGGGAATCGATTTCATGGGACCGTTTCCGTCTTCCCGTGGGTATGAGTATATACTTCTAGCCGTGGATTATCTCTCTAAGTGGGTCGAAGCTATTCCGACTACTAAGTGTGATGCGGCTACGGTGATCAAGTTCCTACAAAATCACATACTCTCTCGTTTTGGATTTCCTAAGGCGATTATTAGCGACGGTGGTTCCCATTTTTGTAATAAATTGTTCGAGAAGTTGATGAAAAATAATGGGATCCATCACAAAGTTGCCACGGCCTACCACCCACAAACCTCGGGTCAAGCGGAGACGAGCAACAAGCAAGTGAAGGGAATATTGGAGAAAACGGTTAAGCCGTCGAGGAAGGATTGGTCGGACCGTCTTCTTGATGCTTTGTGGGCTTATCGTACGGCTTACAAAACTATACTTGGTATGAGCCCTTACCGCCTCGTCTATGGGAAAGCATGTCATCTACCTTTTGAGATCGAGCATAAGGCGTATTGGGCGATTAAGGCGACTTCTTTGGACTTAGCCCGTGGTGGAGAAGAACGGGTGCTACAAATGTCGGAATTAGAGGAGTTGAGGAATGAGGCGTATGAGAACGCCCGGATTTCTAAGGAAAAGACCAAGCTTGCTCATGATAAGAGACTCGTACCTAAGGAGCTCTATGCGGGAATGAAGGTGCTTTTGTTCAATTCCCGACTCTGGTTATTTCCCGGAAAGCTCAAATCCCGGTGGAGTGGCCCGTTCGAGGTTATCGAGGTGTTTCCTTATGGCGTGGTGAAGTTGTACAACCCTCGGGCTAGGAACACTTTCCAAGTGAACGGGCATCGGGTCAAGCCTTACTATGCACCGATGGAGAAAGAGGTCGAGCGCCTCTCCTTGATTGAGCCAACTTATGTAGATGAAGAGTAGCTCGGTACCAAAACCGAGCGCCTCGTGGGGGCAAGCCCACGAAACGTCGAGCTAACGACGTTAAACCAAGCGCTTCGTGGGAGGCAACCCACGTGTTTAGTCTTACTAATGTTTTTTTTCTTTTTGGTTGTTTTTGGTGTGTAGGTGTTCGTGTTTGTTTTGAATGACCCGGATCATCAAAATCGACGGCGTCGGTGTGTTTGTTCCTCTTACGAACGATTGTCACGGTTCAGCGAGTTTTGGATGAAATATGAGTTAATATGGTATGATCTTTAGCGTACAGCGCGCCGCGGTACCTTGAACACAGAATCTTAGCGCGCTGCGCTAGGAAGGGTCGAAGGTTTTTAGCGCGCCGCGCTCCTTTCAACACATTTACCCAGCGCGCCGCGGTTTATTAAAATAATAAATAATAATAATAATAGAAGCGGGGTTTCAAATTAGGGCTTTCTCTTCTCATTTCTTCCGCCTCCATCCTTTAGAGATATTTTTCGGAGAGCGATTTGCACCGCCAACCACCACCACCTACTCCGACGACCTCGACCCGTATCTGCTGCGACTCGACGCCACCTCCGACCGCCGCGTCTCAGATTCGAACCACCACCGCACCCTGCTCAAACCGAAGCCCCGCTTGCTGTATCTGGTCCCATCAACCACCGCGACCGCACGCCGAGACCCGCGACCCCGTCTCCTTCCGACAACTGCCCAGGTCAGACCACCACCACTGGTCCACCTCGCCGCCTTCGATTCGTCCTCTCTCAGCCCGTCTCCGCTACCACTTTTTGAAGCTCGGCCCGACAACATCTCTGTCGCTCCAGATTCGAACCACCACCGAGACTCCGTACCTGAACTCCTCGCCACCGTCGCTCAGCCAATCTCAGGCCCGAACCACCATCATCTCCGACGTTCGACCTCTTCACGCCCCTTCGCTCGCCGAGAATCACAAAGCCACCACAGCCCGGTTTCGACAAAAGCCCTAGACTTCTCTCCGAATTCCGGTGATTGCAGTTCATATCCTTAAAATTTGTAAGATGGGACGTGTCGGGGAGAAAAGACCAGCCTCAAACGAAGATGCGCCCCCGCGCCGAACTAACCCGTTAAGGGCCCTGGTGACTCGACCTAAGAAGATTGATCGAAATAGCTCCGGTCAAGACATTACCCTCCAGCGACATTATGGTACCCCATTTACTATCCGTACCGCGAAGGAAGGTGAACGCTATAGTCAATTATCGAAAAAGGTTGCAATTGAAGGTTTGAAGTTGGATTGGAGTATCTTGCATTCATTGGGCATTGACGATGATGTAAGGAAATATTTGAAGACTCTTGGACTGACCAATTATGCGGAAATGAACTTCAGTTATGAGCTACCTTTGGGTTTAGAAATGGCATGTACTGTGGATGTGCCCAAGGAGTGCGTGTTTATGGAATGTCAATTATGGGGAAAGGTTAAGAAGGTTACTCCTCAACACATGAAAAACATTTATAAGTTTCCTGTTGATGGTCTTACGATGCAGCCTTCGGATTTCAACGTCTTTGATGCTTGGTTGGAATTAACGGGCTGCGATAATTTCAACACCAGTGGCGTATCAAGTTTATTTATAAAAGACCCTGCCCTCTACATTTTGCATCGATTCCTATCGTCTAATGTCTCCGGAAAATATGAGAGCAGCCGAGTGAACTCGACAGAGGTGTTTCTTCTTCACTGCGCTAAGAACAACATCAAGGTCTCGGTCGGGCACTTCATTTGGGAGAATCTTGAGGTTCAAAGTAGGAAGATACGAAGACCAAGCCTCCTTCATGTTGCTACAGATTTGGCCCATTTTTACAAAATCCCAGCCCTTCAGAATACTCCTATAACTCACTTTTCACCAAGCCGATTGTGCGAAAGAGAACTTCGATCTGCCGGATTTCTTGATAAAGAACTTAAAATGGTGGCATGGGAGGAGCGTAACCCCGTAAAAAAATGGCTAAAAGAGTCCTCGGAACCCTCGACTTCTCATGGAGGCTGCCCTAACACTTCGGGCAATGGGCCCGGACCCTCATCTTCTACTGGAACCTTAGAGTCCTCGGAGCTCCGCGACGCCATTTTCAACCGTATCGACCAGCGTGCCACCGAACTGCGTACATACATTGATGACACTAGCAAGACTGTTATGAGGGATTTTCGCGAGTATCAGGATGCCTCGACACTTAAGCTGCGTGAAGATATGAAAGCAGATATGAAAGCAGGCTTGGATGCTAATAGGAAGTACTACGAAGAGCAACTCATGGCTCGTTTTCCTCCACAACCACCCACCGACCCTTGACCGGACGTGACCTCTCACGGCCCTAGTATTCTCTTATCCCCTCCTTTCTCTTTTTCTCATTTTATTTTAATTTCTTTTGTCTAGTAGTTGTTTTGGTTGGGATTATGTTTTTACTAGTTTTAGTTTTATTTTACTACTGTTCTTTATTTTTATTTTGGTGAATTTTTGTGGATATGTTTTGTTCTTGGTGGATGGTTTATTTTTGTTGGAGGTGTTACTTTGTTCTGTTGCTTTTGTTGTTTTTGTTGTGCTTTGGATGTTTTGGTTGTCCCCGGTTATTAATATTACGAGTAGGTCATGTCGAAAATTTTCAAAATATGCATGCTTTTATTCGCATGAGGACATGCTCGATTTCTAAGTGTGGGGGGGGGGGGGGATTTTCCGAAACCTCGGTAAACTCAAATTGATCGAATCCATGAAGTATTTTTCCGGTATAAAAAAAAAAAATCTATATATATACAAATAATAATACTTATAATAGTCTAACAATAATATTAAAAATTTTGAGAAACAGTTCGATGTTGCAAATTAAATGTCGTTTGAGGGATTGGGCAATCGTGACGTTTTACCAAATTCAAAATTTTCAAAAAGCCGATTTTGTGAGGTTTGAGCCGTATAAGTTTGTTTGATGAGTGAAAATTCTTCCAATTTAAATTCTCGTTGATTCTCGAGACACGTGCTTCTTTGTTCAATAACTTGGTGTGTAGATGATAAGAGATAACTAGAACATGTGCATGTCGGATTTCAAAACTCGTTAGCATAACTTTCATGATCTTGAAAATGACGGGAACTAATCGCTTAGGATCTTAGCCCTTCAAGGAGATTTTTGAAAACCTCGAGCCCGTCGAGGGACACCCTAGAAGCCACTTTGAGACCACGTTTAGCCTTTTTATTCATCACCCCTATATTCCCGATGTTGGAGAGTTGTGTTTAAAGTTAAATTTTGAAGAAACTCCGTGTTGTGTGATGAGTGCTTCATGCCTCGAGGTGTTGTTAGAAGCCGCCATGATTTTGATATTTCCATTTCCTATGCGTGCGTATAACCGCTTGTACTCCTAAATATTGCTCGAGCCTATAATATTCTCTCTAAAAAAAAAAAAAAAAAAACTCAAAAAGAGAGCCATGAAATAGAGAGCACCCCATTTATCTGCTTTAGTAGTTAAATAGGATTTCAGTTCAAGTTTATTGCTTTATGTACCCTTTATTTTAGAAAGAACGTTTAGTTCTGGATTTCTATCATTAATGAATGGATATTTTTATTTCTTTAATCATTGGATGATTTTGAAATAATGGGTATTATCTATTCTGGTACATTAGATAGCAATATGTGAATGATCCTAAGTCTACCACAATGCAACGAACCGTTCTATAACTTGTTTTACTTGATTAGACATTTCTTTATTAAATCATTATGCTTGTGAATTCTTGTACTTAGTAGTATTTTCAAATAAGATTCAAAAGGTCAAAATTGATTTAATCAATTATAGTTGAAGGAATGGACCTCCCGACCTGAGAATTGAATTTGAAGGATAGTACATCTAAGCAAACCTTTCTGGTAAAAGGTAGAAATCGGACAAGTATTGATTAGATATGCAGTCGTATGTGTGAATAAGAAAGGTGCAAGTAGTTCTTTCAAGAATACTCGATGATGGATTAGAATACTTAAAATGTGCCATAAAAGCAAAGTGTTTTGACTAGTCAATGGACACAAAGCCATTATGGGGAACCATTAAAGTATATCCATTAGGAGCCTGCGATTCAGTCGCGGAGGCCATCACCTATCTAAATAACACATAGCATAATCAAAAGATTGGGATTCAATCCCAAAGGGACACGCCATACACTCACGTGTAGAGATGGTGCGTTGTAAATAAGAAATAGAAATCTGATAGTAAAAGAACAAGTTGTTCGGAACTACCTATGTTCTACGGACATTCCTGGATACAACAAGTATGGTTGTAGGATATCCTAGATGAACGAAGTATTGTGTGTTCTATAGTACTATGAACCAGAAGGACGTGTATCGCCCGGTTCTTAGAGGAAGACTATTGAACGAACCACAAAGCCTGAACTAACGTAATACCTTGGAATGAGAAGAAAGGACAAAAAGACTAGGAACCAGCCAATCCGAGTAGAAGTACACCACACACTGCACCTATTGTTATTACTGTTATACACCGGGATGCCATTGCAGTGGGAGGTTGTTGGACAACCAGAGATATTCATAAGACTAGAGGAGTTCGGACTCTGGATCTAGTAGACATGAAATCAATCCCTAGTTCTGCATGAGGGCGGTACTGGATCTAAATGTGCCTGCTTAGAACAATAAAGTTTATTGTTAAGAGGCTAGATCATTTAGAGTACATAGCTTAGTAAATCCATTCATGGATTGTAACAAAGCTATAAATCGTGGAACTTGCGAATTGATGAGATAGTCCATTTAATGGATTCATCAAAGGGCAAAGACGATGGATGTATTGGAGACGTAATGGAAACAAGGTGGTGTTTCTCGGAGATTTTATGTAGATAACATTTTATCATTGGCAACAATGTAAAGATATTGTCAGACGTAAAATAATGGTTGTCTAAATAAATCGGGATATAAGATTGAGAAGAAGTTGGAACGTGTTCTTAAAGATCTTATGATCTAAGGTAAAAGAACATTGTAATTCTCCTAGACATCTTATACGATTATGGTTTGTTTTAACATGCATAATTCTGAGAAAGGTTGTTGCCTTTCAGAGACAGAATAAATGAATGCAATGTTGAAAAACAAGAACCTGATATCAACTATGCGGTTTGCGTAGTGGGAGGATATCAAAGTAATCTGGACAAGAGATTCTCGGATGCTGTAATAGTACTTGTGAAAGTACTGGATTATTAAGCAAGACGAAATCTTCTTAGATTACATGTTCTCAGATCTCAAATCAGAAAAGGACCAGTGAAAGTCGATATTAGGCTATGTGTTCACTTTTGGAAGAGGTGGAACCTTTAATATGAAAAGAGTGATAAGCAGGACGCTTCTCAGACTCTCTCATAACCGAATAGCAGCCTCAGAGGCAGCGGAAGTTTTGGTTAGGTTCCGGGATAACCTCTAAGACTTGGATATGACTCTTGGTTTATCAAAGGCTATTTTATAGCGGTGCATGGTAAACCGGAAGAAGTCATAAGTCTAAAAGTGAAGATAACACATAGTGCAAGTACCACCTGATACGAGTCATCGTCAAGGGAGACGAGGTAGTAGTCACCAAGATAACTTCAGAGCGGCGACCTAGAGTGCTCATTCACATAGTACTTCTCGGAAGTACACTTAAGCACGTGATGAGTATGGGAACCGGGAGTTTGGAGGAAATGACTAGACCTTAGTACAAGTGGGAGATTGTTGGAGTTGTGTACTTAATGTCTAGATTTAAGTAACGATAAACTCCCCGTCATAGCATTTAATCTATTAAATTAACGAACGATTGTTTTGCTTTTAATTATTATTAATTAAATATATGCAAACCATAGTTCTGGATTTTATACGTTGTAGTTAGTATGGTGTGCATGGGCACACAGAAGATCATACTATCGGTTACTCGTATTTAATCAAACAGTTGCTCACGACCTAGATGGATACGAACTAATCTATCGGTATAGTCGTTGTGTGAGAGAGAAAATAATTTATCTTAATTATTTTATCACACTTGTACACTTAGTGTATTGAGCGGATCGTAGAGATTCATCGATTAGGATTGCCGGCGATAATCGATTCGAGTCTCAGTGTATTTTATTCTTAATCCCCGATATTATTGCGGGTGTGTATATTTAATATAAGTGACTTTGATTTACCAAAGGAATTAACCGATTTAATTATTGGGTTAATTACCGGTTAAGTTGGGTCACTATATTTTATATATGGCATGCCGTGAATAATTGACCGGACAGTGTATCCCGTAAGGGTTGATAATATCCCCGAGATGAGTTCAAAAGGAATTATTGTGTAAACCTCATGAGTGGATTCGTTCCGCACAATAATTAAGGTTGAATGGTACTAGTCTCGGATTAAAGAGATGAATAAATTAATTAGCAATAAATTAATTTTATTCATGGATATTTCTATCTTAAATACACGGAATAAATAAATACTACCGGAGAAATATTATTTAATATAATATGGTTTAATATTGGGAGTGCAATTAATTTATATAGTGGAAAATAAATTAATTAATATTGATAAGGATTAATGGACTTGGGCAGTGGGCTCAATTTAATCATCAATATTGGAAGCCCAATATTCCACCTCCTTTAGATCCCCTACGTAGCCTATAAAAGCACTACATGGCCTTCATAAATAATAAGACAAGATTATCATACTTGATATTCTAGAGAGTTGAAGGAGATCCATAGGAGTTCGATAGATCGTCGCCCACCCGACGTTCGAACCAAGTGCAAGGAATACGTGGGAAGATCCAAAAGGTCTTCAACTTGATTTCGTTTCTCCGCACAACGAATCAAAAGGTATGATCATCAAACCCCCTCTATGATTGTATGTGAATTATATTGTGATATATACATGAACAAGACGATCCGGGAAAACGTCGAGACCGGGATACGGGGATCCGGGATCCCCGTCGAGATCGAGAAGGGGCGGCCGAACCCTAGGGTTCGACCGCCGGTGCGCCGCGCAAGGAAGCCCCGGCTGGACGCCGGGGCATGCGATCGACCTAGGGTCGATCGCTGGGGATGCCACGGGCTGGTGCCGTGGCGGATCCCCGCCGCCTCCACGGCGGCGTGCGCGTGAGAGGCGCCTCGGCTAGGCCGAGGCGGGCGATCGATCGGGCGATCGATCGCCGGGGGAAGACCGCGGCTGGAGCCGCGGTGGGTCAGCTGGGCTGACCGCCCCTCCTGGCGGTGGCGGTGAGTCGCCGGACTCACCGCCGGGGGCTGCCCCATGCAGCCCCATGCGATCGCCATGCACGGCGATCGCGAGCCCCGTCGGGGGCGCGGCTAGGGTTTAGCCGCGGGTTCGCCCGCGGCGACGCCTTGGTCGTGCTCCGGCTCGTTCGGTGTTCGCGATCGGTTTCCGGCGAAGGGTTTTCGGTCGGGGTTATCGGTTCCGCAATTTTTGATACCCCGGGATATCGAATTCTAACAGATGACACAAATTAGAGACACTCGTACCATCCTTTTGAAGGTGGGTCGATTGTCTGCTCGGCTCCCTCATCTAATGAGAGATAGGGTTGTTCGCATGGTGAATCACTGGTTAGAAACTTCGAGTTTCACTTATGATTCTCCACGTCTTGATTTACGAAAATCGAATGGATCAAGTAATTGGGAGTCAATTGTAAAAGTCTTTTGGTGTAGTAAACGTCCACACTATCGTGGCTTGCTGCATTGAATGGGACTTTGGATCGATTGATGTAGACAGTTATAGAAGAAAGTAAAGGATCGTGTGTTAGCGTAAACGTCCACACTATCGTGGCTTGCGGTGATATGCGAGTCCCAAACAATCTTCTTAGATATTGAGTAATGGTTTAAACTTAGGTACGCTCTATAGTATTCTTCCCATCGAAGTAACGCTATAGTGATGTACGACCGAAGCAAATCTAATTGCTAAATCATTTGGGTGGGTAAACGTCCACACTATCGTGGCTTGCCTTATCTGATGGGATTTTAGATGTGGTTAGTGATTTAATGATATTATTTGAGGGAGATAATATCGGATATTAAATTAGTTGTTCGTTTAAATGTGCTTATAGGTTTAGAGAATAGCTATGAATCCACTTTCTATGATACTCAAGGAGCATAAACTCACTGGCCCCAATTACATTGATTGGAAGAGAAATTTAGACATTGTCCTGACTTCTGAGGAGTACAAGTTTGTACTCCATGAAGTGTGCCCTGCTGAGCCCACGACTGCCTCGACTAATGAGGAAAAAGAAGCATATCGGAAGTGGAAGAAGGCTGACGAAATGGCTAGGTGTTATATTCTGGCTTCCATGTCAAATGTACTCCAAACCCATCATGAGTCAATAGCCACTGCCTACGATATGTTATTTAACCTCAAGGAAATGTTTGGGGAGCAAGATCGTGCGGCAAGGCAAGAAGCCATGAGAGTCCTCATGACAACTACTCAGTCTGAAGGAACGCCCGTAGGGGAGCACGTTCTTAAGATGATGAGTTTGTTGAATGAGCTTGAGATCCTAGGAGCTCAAATTGATGGGGAGACGCAAGTCGACATCATACTCCAGTCTCTGACCCCTAGCTTTGAGCAGTTTCGCATGAGTTATAATATGGGTAAACTATCTTACTCTCTTGCGCAACTCCTGACTGAGCTGAAGGCGGCAGAGGGGATCTACAAGAAGGGCAAGTCTCAAGCGCTTGTAGCTACCAAGTCCAAAGGCTTTAAGCCTGGTGGAGGTAGGGGCAAGGGAAGGAAGCAAGCCAGAAAACCCAGTGGTGTCAAGAAGGTTGTACCACGAGTGGGGGCTGCAAAGCCAAAGGGCAATTGCTTCCGATGCAACAAGTCTGGACACTGGAAGTCTGAATGTCCTCTCAGAGGTACGAATTTTTCTTTAGTCGTAAAAACATAGTCAGCGGTATAATCTACCAGAATTCTGGTGTGTAGATATGGAACCACTGACGGTATGTGCATTTTTAATGCAGGGGTTCCAGAAAACCCGGCGACTTAGAGAAGGAGAGTTCGAGTCTACACGGGCAAAAGCTGTAGAGGAGGCAGCTGTTGCGGTGGAAGACATTTATCTGCTTTAGTAGTTAAATAGGATTTCATTTCAAGT
The DNA here is from genome assembly GCA_954870475.1 of Euphrasia confusa. Lineage (NCBI taxonomy): Eukaryota > Viridiplantae > Streptophyta > Magnoliopsida > Lamiales > Orobanchaceae > Euphrasia > Euphrasia confusa. The sequence continues at coordinate 10,396,172 of OX940958.1, forward strand.
TTATTGCTTTATGTACCCTCTATTTTAGAAAGAACGTTTTGTTCTGGATTTCTATTTTATGAATGGATATTTTATTTCTTTAATCATTGGATGATTTTTGATAAGAAATAATGGCATTATCTATTCTGGTACATTAGATAGCAATATATGAATGATAAATCCTAAGTCTACCACAATGCAACGAACCGTTCTTTAACTTGTTTTACTTGATTAGATATTTCTTTATTAAATCATTATACTTGTGAATTATTGTACTTAGTAGTATTTTTCAAATAAGATTTAAAAGGTCGAAATTGATTTGATCAATTATAGTTGAAGGAATGGACCTTCCGACCCGAGAATTGAATTTGGAGGAAAATACATCTAAGCAAACCTTTCTGGATAAAGGATAGAATTCGGACAAGTTTTAGAAATGATTAGATATGCAGACATATGTGTAAATAAGAAAGGTGCGAGTAGTTCTTTCAAAGAATACTCGGTGATGGATTAGAATACTTAATGTGCCATAAAAGCAAAGTGTTTTGACTTGTCAATGGACACAAAGCTATTATGGGGAACCATTAAAGTATATCCATTAGGAGCCTGCCACTCGATCGCGGAGGCCATCACCTATCTAAATAACACATAGCATAATCAAAAGATTGGGATTCAATCCCAAAGGGACGCGCCATACACTTACGTGTAGAGATGGTGCGTTGTAAATAAGAAATGGAAATCTAATGGTAAAAAGAACAAGTGGGTTGGAACTACCTATGTTCTATGGATATTCCTGGATACAAACATATTGAATATGGTTGTAGGATATCCTAGATGAACGAAGTATTGTGTGTTCTATAGAACTATGAACCAGAGGGACGTCTATCGTTCGGTTCATAGAGGAATACTATTAGATGAACCACAAAGCCTGAATTAAAAGTAATACCTTGGAATGAGAAGAAAGGACAAAAGACTGGGAACCAGCCAAACCGAGTAGAAGTACACCACACACTGCACCTATTGTTATTACTGTTATACACCGGGACGCCATTGCAGTGGGAGGTTGTTGGACAACCAGAGATGTTCATAAGACTAGAGGAGTTCAGACTCTGGATCTAGTAGACATGAAATCGATCCCCAGTTCTGCATAAGGGCGGTACTAGATCTAAATGAGCCTGCTTGGAGAACAATAAGGTTTATTGTTAAGAGGCTGGATCATTTAGAGTACAAGCTTAGTAAATCCATTTATGGATTGGGACAAAGCTATAAATCGTGGAATTTGCGAATTGACGAGATAGTCCATTTGATGGATTCATCAAAAGGCAAAGATGATAGGTGTATTAGAGACATAATAGAAACAAGGTGGTGTTTCTCGGAGATTTTATGTAGATAACATTTTATCATTGGCAACAATGTAAGGATATTGTCAGACATAAAATAATGGTTGTCTAAATGAATCGGGATATAAGATTGAGTAGAAGTTAGAGCATGTTCTTAAGATCTTACGATCTAGGGAAAAGAACATTGTACTTCTCCTAGATATCTTATACGATTATGGTTTGTTTTAACATGCATAATTCTGAGAAAGGTTGTTACCTTTCAGAGACAGAATATCTATCTAAGGTCATGTGTTTCAGACACATAAAGGAGATAGATGATACAAAGCAGTTTCCTACATTTTGTGTGGAAAAGCTTAAATGCAATGTTGAAAAACAGGAACCTGATATCAACTATGCGGTTTGCGTAGTGGGAGGATATCAAAGTAATCTGGACAAGAGATTCTCGGATGCTGTAATAGTACTTGTGAAAGTACTGGATTATTAAGCAAGACGAAATCTTCTTAGATTACATGTTCTCAGATCTCAAATCAGAAAAGGACCAGTGAAAGTCGATATCAGGCTATGTGTTCACTTTTGGAAGAGGTGGAACCTTTAATATGAAAAGAGTGATAAGCAGGACGCTTCTCAGACTCTCTCATAACCGAATAGCAGCCTCAGAGGCAGCGGAAGTTTTGGTTAGGTTCCGGGATAACCTCTAAGACTTGGATATGACTCTTGGTTTATCAAAGGCTATTACATAGCGGTGCATGGTAAACCGGAAGAAGTCATAAGTCTAAAAGTGATGATAACACATAGTGCAAGTACCACCTGATACGAGTCATCGTCGAGGGAGACGACGTAGTAGTCACCAAGATAACTTCAGAGCGGCAACCTAGAGTGCTCATTCACATAGTACTTCTCGGAAGTACACTTTAAGCACGTGATGAGTATGGGAACCGGGAGTTTGGAGGAAATGACTAGACCTTAGTACAAGTGGGAGATTGTTGGAGTTGTGTACTTAATGTCTAGATTTATGTAACGGTAAACTCCCCGTCATAGCATTTAATCTATTAATTAATAAACAATTATTTGCTTTTAATTATTTATAATTAAATATATGCAAATCATAGTCCTGGATTTTATACGTTGTAGTTAGTATGGTGTGTCGGGCCCACACAGAAGATCATACTATCGGTTACTCGTATTTAATCAAACAGTGGCTCACGACCTAGATGGACACGGACCAATCCATCGGTATAGTCGTTGTGTGAGAGAGAAAATAATTTGTCTTAATTATTTTATCACACTTGTACACTTGGTGTATTGAGCGGATCGTTGAGATTCATCGATTAGGATTGCCGGCGATAATCGATTCGAGTCTCAGTGTATTTTATTCTTAATCCCCGATATTATTGCGGGTGTGTATATTTAATATAAGTGACTTTGATTTACCAAAGGAATTAACCGATTTAATTATTGGGTTGATTACCGGTTAAGTTGGGTCACTATATTTTATATATGGCATGCCGTGAATAATTGACCGGACAGTGTATCCCGGAAGGGTTGATAATATCCCCGAGATGAGTTCATAAGGAATTATTGTGTAAACCTCATGAGTGGATTCGTTCCGCACAATAATTAAGGTTGAATGGTACTAGTCTCGGATTAAAGAGATGAATAAATTAATTAGCAATAAATTAATTTTATTCATGGATATTTAAATCTTAAATACACGGAATAAATAATACTACCGGAGAAATATTATTTGATATAATATGGTTTAATATTGGGAGTGCAATTAATTTATATAGTGGAAAATAAATTAATTAATATTGATAAGGATTAATGGACTTGGGCAGTGGGCTCAATTTAATCTTCAATATTAGAAGCCCAATATTCCACCTCCTTTAGATCCCCTACGTAGCCTATAAAAGCACTACATGGCCTTCATAATTCATAAGACAAGATTATCATACTTGATATTCTAGAGAGTTGAAGGAGATCCATAGGAGTTCGATAGATCGTCGCCCACCCGACGTTCGAACGGAGTGCAAGGAATACGTGGGAAGATTCAAAGGTCTTCAATTGATTTCGTTTCTCCGCACAACGAATCAAAGGTATGATCATAAAACTCCTTGTGTGATTTTATGTGATATTAATTGTGATACATACATGAACGCACGATCCGTGATAAACGACGAACTTCGGGGACGGGGATTCGAGATCCCCGGCGAACGTTCGAAGGATCCTCGGCTGGGAGCCGAGGGATGCGATCGAACCTAGGGTTCGATCGCGGCGATCCGCGCGAAGGGACCTCGGCTGGACGCCGGGGCTAGCGATCGAGCTGGGCTCGATCGCGGGGGCGAGCCGCGGCTGTTGCCGCGGTGGTCAGCTGGGCTGACCGCCCCTCCCGACGGCGTGGGCGGTGAAGTCCCCGGACTCACCGCCCCGGGGCTGCCGGAGCAGCCCCACGCGATCGATGGTGATCGCGAGCCCGCGATGGGCTCGGCTAGGGTTTCGGCCGCGGGTTCATCCCGCGGCGATTCTTCGGTTGAGCTCCGGACATCGTGGAGCTCGTGATCGGTTTCCGGCGACGGGTTTTCGGTCGGGGTTATCGGTTCCGCAATTTTTGATACCCCGGGATATCGAATTCCAGCAAAAAGTACTTTCGAAGTACTGTTCTAGACTACGAAGCAGACGAGCATTTCCTTTGGATTACATTCTCTTAGATTTCTAATCAAATGAGGACCGGTGTAAGTCGATATCAGGCTATGTGTTTCACTATTGAAGGAGAAGGAGTTTTAACATGGAAGAGTGATAAGCACGATGCTTTTCGGACTCTGCCATGGGTAACCAAATAGCGGCCTCAGAGGCAGCGGAAGTTTTGGTATAACTCCGGGATAATCTCTGGGACTTAGATGTGATTCTTAATTTGCCAAAGGCTATGTAAATAGCGGTGCGATGGCAAATGGTAAGAAATCACAAGTCCATAAGTGTAAGATAACACATAGTGCAAGTACCACCTGATACGAGTCATCTTTGAGGGAGACGACGCTGTAGTCACCAAGATAACTTCAGAGCGGCAACCTAGAGTGCTCATTCACATAGTACTTCTTGGAAGTACAACTTAAGCACGTGATGAGTATGGGAGTCGGGAGTTTGGAGGAAATGACTAGACCTTAGTACAAGTGGGAGATTGTTGGAGTTGTGTAATGTCTAGATTTAAGTAACGGAAACTCACGATCCATTGCCATTAATCTATTTAATTAAATAAACAATTATTTGCGTTTAATTATTTATAATTAAATATATGCAAATCATAGTCCTGGATTTTATACGTTGTAGTTAGTATGGTGTTGTATGGACACACAGAAGATCATACTATCGGTTACTCGTATTTAATCAAACAGTTGCTCACGACCTAGATGGACACGGACCAATCCATCGGTATAGTCGTTGTGTGAGAGAGAAAATAATTTATCTTAATTATTTTATCACACTTGTACACTTGGTGTATTGAGCGGATCGTTGAGATTCATCGATTAGGATTGCCGGCGATAATCGATTCGAGTCTCAGAGTATTTTATTCTTAATCCCCGAAACTATTGCGGGTGTGTATATTCAATATAAGTGACTTTGATTTACCAAAGGAATTAACCGATTTAATTATTGGGTTAATTACCGGTTAAGTTGGGTCACTATATTTTATATATGACATGCCGTGAATAATTGACGGGAAAGTGTATCCCGTAAGGGTTGATAATATCCCCGAGATGAGTTCATAAGGAATTATTATGTAAACCCTGCAGGTGGATTCGTTCCGCATAATAATTAAGGTTGAATGGTACTAGTCTCGGATATAAGAGATGAATAAATTAATTAGCAATAAATTAATTTTATTCATGGATATTTATATCTTAAATACACGGAATAAATAATACTACCGGAGAAATATTATGTGATATAATATGGTTTAATATTGGGAGTGCAATTAGTTTTATATAGTGGAAAATAGAATTAATTAATATTGATAAGGATTAATGGACTTGAGCATTGTGCTCAATTTAATCTTCAATATTGGATGCCCAATATTCCACCTCCTTTAGATCCTACGTAGCCTATAAAAGCACTACATGGTCTTCTCTATTCTCATAACTTGAAGATCACAATTCTAGAGAGAGAAAGTAGAGAGGAGGATCCATGGAGTTCGGTAGATCGTCGCCCACACGGCGTCCGGGCTAGTGCAAGGAATACGTGGGAAGATCTCAAGGTCATCATAAGATCTCGTTTCTCCGCACAACGAATCGAAAGGTGAATTAAATATTTCTGCTATTTAATTCTTATTGAAATCAATTATCGAAAAACAAGATCCAAAGGTTGAACCCGGAGTAGACGGACGATCGCGTGGTGGTGGCGAAGCCACCGGACCACGCCAATCGCCCGCTAGGGTTTCGGCGGGGCGAGAGGGTCGAACCCTCGGCTGGAGCCGAGGGGATGCGATCGATCGCTTGGATCGATCGCGGAGGGAGCGGGCTGGTGCCGCTCCTACCCACCGTGAAGGTGGCTGACCTCCAAGCGGCGGCGAGTCGCCGGACTCGCCGCGGGGGCTGCTGGACAGCCCCACCCCAACCGATCGATGTGCGATCGGTGATCGCATGGAGCCCCGCTCGCGGGGGCTCGGCTTGGGCAGCGGCGTGCCTTCGGGTGCGTCGTATCCTCGGTCGTGCTCCGGCGCGTGCGGTGGTGTTCGCGTGATCTCCGGCGAAGGGTTTTTGATCGGAGTTGTCATGTTCTGCAATTCCGGCAACTCCGGGTGATCGAATTCCAACAATACCAAAACTTCCGCTGCCTCTGAGGCCGCTATTTGGTTACCCATGGCAGAGTCCGAAAAGCATCGTGCTTATCACTCTTCCATGTTGAAACTCCTTCTCCTTCAATAGTGAAACACATAGCCTGATATCGACTTACACTGGTCTTCATTCGATTAGAAATCTAAGAGAATGTAATCCAAAGGAAATGTTTGTCTGCTTCGTAGTCTAGAATAGTACTTCGAAAGTACTTTTACAGCAGTCGAATATTCCTTTCCAGGATTACCTTGATATCCTCCCACTATGCTCACCGCATAGCCGATATCAGGTTCTCGTTTTCAACATTGGATTTATTAAGCTTTCCACACTCAAAGTGTAGGAAACCGCTTTCATTGCTTCTATCTCCTTTTGTGTTCCCAAAACACATGTCCTCAGATAGATGCATTCCGTGTCTGAAAGGTAACAAACCTTATTCGGAATCTTGCATGTTAAAACGAACCATAATCATATATATGTAAGATGTCCAGGAGAAGTACAATGTTCTTTCCTAGAGATCCAAGATCTCAAGAACATGTTCAACTTCTTCCTTCATCTTTCATATTGATTTATCTAGACAACCATTATTTTATGTCTTTACAACATCTTTACATTGTTACCAATGATAAGAATGTTCTCTACATAAAACCCGAGAAACACCACCTTGTTTTCCATCACGTTTCCAATACACACGATTCGTCTATGCTTTTGATGAATCCATAAAATGGACTATCTCATCAATTTGCAAGTACCACGAATTCAATGCTTTGTGTATATAAAACAAAATGCGAACTGTTTGATTAATAGATAAAAAAACACAGATAAAGAGTTTCCATATTGTCACTAAACTAGACGTTTAGAATATAACTCCATCAATCTCCCACTTATACTAAAAGTCTAGTTGCCTTCTCCCATACATCCGATACCCATCCCCTTCACGTGTCTCTTGAACGCTTCCGCTGGAAGTGCCTTCGTAAAGGGGTCTGCCAGGTTATCCGCTGATGCAATCTTGGTGACAACCGCATCGCCTCTCTTGACGATGTCTCTAATCAGGTGGTACTTGTGATCTATGTGTTTACTCGCATTGTGGGCTCGTGGTTCCTTCGCATTTGCCACTGCACCGCTATTATCACAATAAATTGTGATAGCTCTAGGCAAATCAGGAACCACATCCAAGTCCATAAGGAAGTTCCGGAGCCATACCGATTCTTTAGCTGCCTCAGAGGCTGCTACATATTCGGCTTCCATGGTAGAGTCCGAAATGCATTTCTGCTTGACACTCTTCCATGAAACTGCTCCACCTCCCAATGTGAACACATAGCCTGATGTAGACTTTCGCTTGTCCTTATCAGATTGGAAATCCGAATCTGTGTAACCAATAGGAATCAACTCGGACGCTTTGTAACTCAGAACATAATTCCTAGTCCTTCGCAGGTATTTAAGTATGTTCTTTACAGCGGTCCAGTGACCCTGTCCAGGGTTACTCTGATATCTAGCTACCATGCCTACGGCATAGCAGATATCAGGCCTCGTACACAACATAGCATACATTAGACTTCCGACTGTCGAAGCATAAGGAACTGTCTTCATGTAATCTATCTCCTTTTGTGTCTTGGGACACATATCCTTAGATAGATGAATTCCATGGCAGAAAGGTTGAGAACCTCTCTTGGAATTCTGCATGTTGAAACGAGCCAGAATCGTATCTATATATGAAGCTTGGGACAAGCTCAATGTTCTTTTCCGGCGATCCCTTATAACCTTGATCCCAAGAACATGCCCAACTTGTCCTAAGTCTTTCATATCGAATTGCTTGGACAACCATCCCTTTATGTCCGATAACATCTTCACATTGTTGCCAATTAGAAGAATGTCGTCTACATAAAGTACGAGAAACGCCACACTGTTTCCGTCACTTCTCCGGTATACACACGACTCGTCCATGCTTTGAATGAATCCATAAGACTGGATGACCTCATCAAACCGCATGTTCCAAGATCTAGAAGCTTGCTTCAATCCATAAATGGATCGGTTTAGCTTACACACTAGATGCTCTTGGCCTTTCTCAATGAAACCCTCTGGCTGTCTCATATAAATGGTCTCGTCAAGATTCCCATTCAAGAATGCTGTCTTGACGTCCATTTGCCACACCTCATAATCCATATAAGATGCTATAGACAAAAGAATCCGGATCGACTTTAGCATAGCTACCGGCGAGAAGGTTTCCTCATAATCGATCCCTTCTTTCTGAGTATACCCTTTCGCAACAAGCCTAGCTTTGAAGGTTTCAACCTTCCCGTCAGATCCTCTTTTCCTCTTGTACACCCACTTGCAACCAATGGCTTTTACACCTTTGGGCGGTGCTACAAGATTCCAGACCTGATTTGAATCCATTGATTCAATCTCAGATTTCATTGCCTTTTGCCAAGACTGAGCATCATGATCTTTTACCGCCTCGTCATAGGTCCAGGGGTCGGCTTCATGTTCTCCAGGTAACAAGTCCGAAGACTCACCTATAAACATGAACCTGTCGGGTTGTCGAACAACCCTCCCACTACGACGACGATCCGGTGTAACCTCAGTGACCACAGGTGCAGACTGTGGTGGCGTATCACCCGTTTGGGTTGGATCTAAGCCTTGATCGTCCCCTCTCAGTTCGTTAAGTATTATCTTACTCTTGGGCTTGTGGTCCATTACATAATCCTCTTCCAAGTACCGAACGTTGGTGCTAACAACGATCTTCTGGTCCTTAGGACTATAGAATAAACCACCTTTCGTTCCTCTAGGATATCCTACAAACAACCGAATATCTGAACGTGATTCCAACTTATCAGCCCCATGCTTCAGCACATGTGCTGGACTACCCCAGATCCGAATGTGTTTCAAGTTTGGCTTGCGCCCGGTCCACAATTCCGAGGGTGTCTTAGGGACTGTTTTAGAAGGAACTAAGTTCAGGATATACGCCGCTGTTTCCAAGGCATATCCCCAGAACGAAACTGGTAAGTCTGAATAACTCATCATAGATCTTACCATTTCCATAAGAGTCCTATTCCTTCTTTCTGCTACACCATTCTGCTGGGGCGTGTATGGTGCAGTCATCTGGGAGTCAATCCCATTCTCTAATAAGTACGCCTTAAACTCTCCCGAGAGGTACTCCCCTCCACGATCAGATCGTAGAGTCTTTATGGATTTACCATGAAGGTTCTCCACAAGAGCTTTGTACTCCTTGAACTTGTCAAAGCACTCGCTCTTGCGGCGCATCAGGTATATAAATCCATACCTTGAGTAATCATCAGTGAAGGTCACAAAATATTCGTAACCTCCTCTCGCTTGGACTGATAAAGGCCCGCACAAATCAGAGTGAATCAATTCCAGTACTTCCTTGGATCTATACCCTTTATCACTAAAGGATCGCTTGGTCATTTTTCCTTCCAAGCATGATTCGCAGATTGGAAAGTCCTCATCTTTCACATCACTGAGTATTCCATCAGTTATCAATCTTTGAATCCTACTCAAGTTAATATGACCTAGCCTAAGATGCCATAAGTACTTTTGATTCATTCTAGAAGGCTCCTTTCTTTTATTGGTACTAGATGTGTTAAACGACTCAACTCGTTGCATCGTGGGATTCAGTATATATAAGTTGTCTATCAATGTACCAGAACAGATATAATCACCATTCTTCTTGACAATAACAGAATTATCAAAAGAAACAGAATATCCATTCAAAACCAACTTAGAAACCGAAACAAGGTTCTTTCTAAAATTCGGTACATAAAGACAATTATTCAATACCAAAACTTTATTATTAAAAGATAAATAAACATCTCCCACTGCAACTGCCGCCACTTTCGTAGCGTTGCCCATGTAGATGGTGATCTCTCCCTCTCTAAGCCGCCGGGTTTCATGGAACCCCTGCAAAGAATTGCAGACATGATCAGTGGCTCCCGTATCCACACACCAGGTGCCGGTGGATAACACCGCTAAACATGTTTCAGTGACTAAGGAAAAGTTCATACCTCCATTTCTGAGAGGACAATTAGACTTCCAATGTCCAGACTGCTTGCAACGGAAACACTTGCCCTTAGGCTTGTTCACTCCATTCCGTGGTCCACCATTTCTGGGTCCACTGGGTTTCCGTCCTTGCTTCTTCTTCCTTTTACCGCCCGGAGGCCCAGGAAGAGTCGATTTCACAGCCACAAGTGCTTGAGGGCCCTTGAAGATTCCCTCTGCCGCCTGAAGTTCAGTCAGGAGTTCCGCCAATGTATAAGACCTCTTATTCATGTTATAGTTCAGGCGGAACTGCTCAAAACTTCTTGGCAGAGACTGGAGTATGATGTCGATTTGGGTATCCGCATCGACAGATGCTCCTAGAATCTCTATCTCATTCAGATAGCCCATCATCCTAAGAACATGATCCCTTACGGGCGTTCCTTCGGACATGGTGGCCGTCATGAGTTGCCTCATGGCATCTTGCCTGGCTGCCCTGTCCTGATGACCAAACAAATCCTTGAGGTTAAGCATCATATCATAGGCAGTGTCCATGGCTTCATGCTGATGTTGCAGCACATTTGACATAGAAGCCAAAATGTAGCACCGCGCCATCTGATCAGCCTTGTTCCACTTCCTAAATGATTCTTTTTCCTCATCAGTGGAAGTGTCAACTGGTTCAGCAGGACAAACCTCATGGAGTACATATTTGTACTCCTCAGCAGTTAGGACAATGTCCAAGTTTCGTTTCCAATCAATATAGTTTGGACCAGTGAGTTTGTTTTCTTTTAGTATCATAGACAGCGGGTTGAGTGCCATATCTATAAAAGAGACAAATCAAACAGTCAAATTTAATTCGATATTAACTCCCTCAATTAATATCATTAAATTTACCAATCAATCCTAAAATCCCATCAGACTAGCATGCCACTTTCTTGTGGACGTATACTAATCCAAATGATTTTATAACTGGACTTTTACTTTGGTCGTACATCATTATAGCAGTGACTCCGATGGGGAGGATACTATAAAGCGTACCTAAGTGTATACCATTTCTCAGTACTAAGTCAACCGATCGGGAACTACATATCCACCGCAAGCCACTTTCTTGTGGACGTTTACGTTGACATGCGGTCCTTTACGATTTTCTATAACTGTCGAGCCTCAATTAACCCAAAGTTCCGTTTCCATTTAGCAAGCCACTTTCTTGTGGACGTTTACTAAACAAACAACTTTGTTAATTGAATTCTATTTATTAAATTTTACAATTTTATTAATCAAAGCTTGATATCTCGTAAGTGAAACTCGAAGTTTCTAACCAGCGATCAATCATGCAATTGAGCCCTATCTCTCACAAAGTGAGGGAGCCAATCAGACAATCGATCTAGTCATCAAATGACTCGAAAGTCTCTAATCTTTGTCATCGACATAACCAAGCGCTTTGGCTCCATTCCACTCCCCGGGGTGAGAATGAGTCGAGTTGAAATTAGTCTTTGAAAGAAAGATTAGGCATTGCTTTGAAAAATATAATTGATCAATTCCATAAGTAGAATTTAATTCGAATTTTGATCCAGCGATATCCGTGTGTCGACTTTATCCGACAGGGAGGATGACACTAAAGCCAACTCGTAAGTCAACACACATCACTATCAAAACAGAGAATGGAGACCGCGGGATTGTTTCCAATCCCTCTCCCACTTAGTATTTTACGATAAGGGATAACATGCATAAACAATTAAGCATAATAATAAAGCACGTAAAACAAGCAAAAAGCAATTAACGTGGTCCCGATTATTATGGCCTTAAGTGTTCTCCAATGCACGTCTCTCGGATCTCGTTGCTCGTCTCGATCTCGGTCCACCACCGACTCGCTCGAGGATCAAGAGACGAACTCCTCCCACTGGAGCCTCGTCTCGAGTCTCGTTGAGTCGTCCGTGGGGTCGAACGAATCCCAGCTCCGCTGCTGCCCGTCGCGAACACGGGGTGTGTTCGATGGCTGCCCGTCGCCGGTTCGTCTCCTCGACTCTCGTTTCTCATGGTTTTGGTCTCGTCTCGATCCACCAAAATTAGCAAGAAAAATTACAAGAATAAATCTACTAAGTCCGGCATCGATCCTATACAAGGTGATCGACCCTATACATGCCCGGAAAAACAACGGAAATAAATAAATAAACCTAACGACTCAACCCGTCGTTTTTATCTATTACAAACAAGCAACGTTTTCCAAAACAAAACAATCTCGACAAGCCCGAGAGTTTAACAAACCATAACAAAATTATCATACAACATCCCATAATGTTGGCCATAATAATCGGGTTGAACCTGCAAGCAATTCGTACGAACAACACAACAAATCGAATAACCTCGCTCTGATACCAATTATTGGAAATCGGCTACCCGGGACATGTCCGTTCGACTACTGGAACATCCGGACAAGCCCAGTCGACCCCCGGCATCCCTACTGGACTCAGCCCGAAGCCCTAGACCCGGTTTACGCCCAGCCATCATGCCCGAAGCACAACCGCGCAAAACCGAGGGCTTCTGCCCTGTCTGTCGGCCGACGCCATAAGGCTGTCGCCCGACAGGGCTGTGTCGGCCGACACATATAGCTGTCGGCCGACAGCGTCGCGATTCCAGCAGCGGATCGCGCCCGTTCAGCCCTTTCCGACGCGTTTTTCTCGATCCGACCACCGTGCTGGAAGTCAGAAACTTCCCAGCGGTCCGAGGAACACGAATCCAGGCCACGGAAACCAATCGATGATTTGTTGTGCAATTACGTAGAAAGTAGAAACGAAACGAAGCGGAAATAGGGTTTCGATTCTATACCTTTGTTGCGTGATTCGGAGAAGCCGAATAGGCGAACACCCTGAGATCTTCTAGTGTGTATCCTAGCCCTTGACGCCGGACGTTGTGTGGGCAACGATCCACCGGAGTCTTCTCTTCTTCTTCTCCCTCAAACCCTCTTTCTCACGTTTTATTTTCTCAAGTGAAGAAAAATAAAAGCTGCGTAAGTTAGGTTAGGAGAAGAGAGAATAAGGGGTTTATATAGGCCACACTAGGGACCTTAGGACAATTAATTAATTAGGCTAAATTGTAATTTAATTAAACCGGTGTCCTTAAAAGAAAACCTTTAATTAAATCCAATTTTAATTATAATTAATTCCACTATAAAATTATAATTGAATTCCCAATTAATTAATCCATATATTATTTTACCAATAATATTTCCGCCGAAATTACATATATGATTTTCCCCGTGTTTAAGATATCGCATGTCCATGAATTAATTAATTACTAATAATTAAATTAATTCATTTCTTATTATCCGAGACTAGTACCACTCATCCTTATTATCATGTGGAACAAATCCACCTGCAGGGTTTACATGATAAACTTTATGAGCTCATCTCGGGGACATCATCAACCCAATAAATGGGACACGGTTTCCTGTCTATAATCTATAGCATGCCGTGTGTACAATTCCGATTCCCAATATACCGAGGATATTGACTAATCAATTAGTCTCACTCATTGGCACATTAAAGAACCGAGCATTGGACACACGCACCTATAATTATATAGGGATTAGGAACTCATATATCCATAATTTCTGAGGTCTAGTTCGATTACTCCGATTAGTACAAATCGAACGCCCTCCCGTGGTCCTGCTCAATACACCAAGTGTATGAGTGTAACATGATAGTCAAGACCGACTATCTACCAGTCACACTACGACGTACCGATGGATTGTCCCTGTCCATCTAAGTCGTGAGCTTCTGTTCGATATTATACGAGTTACCGACAGTATGATCTTCCGCGTGTCTCCTCACGCCATACTGTCTACAACGTATATATCTAGGACTATAGCATAGAGTGTATATAAAACAAAATGCGAACTGTTTGATTAATAGATAAAAAAAACACAGATAAAGAGTTTCCATATTGTCACTAAACTAGACGTTTAGAATATAACTCCATCATGTTACAATCCATAAATGGACCAATTAAGCTTGTACTCTAAATGATCTTGCCGCTTAGCAATAATCCTTATTGCTTTCCAAGAAGGCACATTTAGATCTAGTACTGCCTTCATGTAGATCTAGGGATCGATTTCATGTATACTAGGTCCAGAGTCCGAAGACTCTCCTAGTCTTATGAATATCTCCGGTTGTCCCACAACCTCCCACTACAATGGCATTCCGGTGTATAAACAGTGATAACAGTAGGTGCAGTTAGTGGTGTACCGCTACTTGGTTCGGCTGGTACTAAGTCTTAATCTTTCTCTCCCATTTCAAAGTATCATGTCACTTTAGGCTTGTGGTTCATCATATAGTCTTTCTTTAAGAACCGGGCGTTAGAACTTATAACGTCCTTCTGGTTCATAGTACTATTGAACACACATCTTTTGTTCTTCTAGGATATTCTACAACCGCATTTGAATGCGCCGTTGTTTCCAGACATATCCATAGAACATAGGTAGTTCCGTATAACTCATCTTTTACTATCTCTACAAGAGTTCCATTTCTTATTATCGACACACCATTTCTACACAAAAGTGTATGGTGTAGTCATTTAGGATCAAATACCAATCTCTGATCAGTATGCCATGCATTCCTCAGATAGGTACTTGCCTCCGCGATCAGATCGCAGGCTACAAATGGATATACCTTGATGGTTCTCCACAATTGCTTAGTGTCCATTGACTTGTCAAAACACTTGCTTTTGTGGCACATCAGGTATTCTTATCCATTTCTCGAGTAATCATCAAATGAGGTACTCGTACCTTATTGTCTGAGTAGACATAGGTCTGCATACATCAGAGTCAATCAATTCTTATACTTGTCCGGATCTTACATCTTATATCCATAAAGGATTGCTTAGTCATGTTATCTTCCAAATTAGATTCATAGGTCGGAAGGTCCACTCCTTCAACTTAATTGATCAAATATCAATTTTCGACCTTTGATTTTCTTATTTGAATAAACATGACTCAGCATAAGAATCCACAAGTATAATTGATAAAGAAATCTCTTATTAGTAAAACGAGTTTAATACTACGGTTCGTTGCACCGTGGTGGACTCAGGATTCATCATTTATATATTGCTAGCTAATGTACCAGAATAGATAATATCATTATTTCTTCTTATAACCATCAAATGATTAAAAGAAATAAAATATCCAGAACAAAGTTCTTTCTAATTTGAAAGGTACATAAAAGCAATAACCCAAAATGAAATCCTATAAAATGTCCTCCACTGCAACTGCTGCCTCCTCTACAGCATTGCCCATGTAGACTACGATTTCTTCTTTTCTAAGTCGTCGGGTTTCCTGGAACCCTTGCATTTAAAAATTGCACATACCGTCAGTGGTTCCATATCTACACACCAGGTTCCGGTAGATAATACCACTGACTATGTTTTATGACTAAAGAAAATTTCGTACTTCTTTGAGAGGATAATCAGACTTCCAGTACCCATACTGTTTGCATCGAGAACACGCTTTCTCGTCCCATCTCGTGGTCCAAGTAATCTTAGAACCACTGGGTTTGTTTGCTTGCTTTTCCTTTTCCCCGATCTTGCCCTTAGGTTCGAAACCTTTGGCATTGGCTACAAGAGCTTGCGATTTCCGTCTCAACTCGTTTAAAAGGTCAATCATCTCAAAAACGTGTTTAAGCGTTTCCTTGAATCGACTGGCCCTTATGAGTATCCTCATCGCCTCTTGTCTAGCCTCTACATCATGTCTAAACATCTCCTTGAGTTTGAACATGATATCATAATCAGTGGTTAATGCATAAGCATTTTCCCACTTCTTAAAATCAGTCCTTTCCTCATATATTAAGACATTTGTAGGCTCGGGAGGACAAAGCTCACTGAGTACAAACTTGTACCCTTCAACAGTCTGGACAATGTCTAGATCTCTATTCCAATCAATTTAGATTCAGGGACCAGTGAGTTTAAAATTCCTCAAGTATCACATAAAGTGGGTTCAAAGCCATATCCTAATCTATGAGCACATATAACAACAAACAATCGATTTAATCTCCGATATTATCTCCCTCAAATAATATCATTAAACCACTAATCACATCTAAAATCCCATCAGATATGGCAAGCCACGTTGTGTGGATGTTTACCTATCCAAATGATTTAGCAATTAGATTTGCTTCGGTTGTACATCAATTATAGCGTAACTTCGTTGGGAAGAATACTATAAAGCGTACCTAAGTGTAAACCATTACTCAAAACTAAGGTGAGCCGTTTGGAACCGCAACATCACCGCAAGCCACGTTGTGTGGACGTTTACGATAACTCACAATCCTTCACAACTCCCTATAACTGTCTACATCAATTAATCCAAAATCCGTCGATATAGCAAGCCACGTTGTGTGGACGTTTACTACACCAAGAGACTTTTATAATTGACTCCCAATTACTTGATTCATTTAATCTTGTAAATCAAGACGCGGAGAATCATAAGTGAAACTCGAAGTTTCTTACCAGTGATTCACCATGCGAACGACCCTATCTCTCATAAATGAGGGAGCCGAGCAGACAATCGATCCACCTTCAAAAGGATGGTACGAAGGTCTCTAATTTGTGTCCTCGACATGACCAAGTGACTTTGGCTCCATTCCACTCCCCGGGGTGCGAATGAGTCGACTTGAAATCAGTTTCAGAAAGACAAATTAGGCATTGTTTGATAAACTTAATCAATGTTTCTCGTAAGAGGAATTACAAGAATTCTCCTCCAATGACTTGTCTATACGAACTTCAAAAGTCCATAAAAGTCACCAAGAGAACAGCAATGGAGACCATGGATATGTTTCCATACCCTCTCCCACTTAGCTTTTTACAATAAAGGGATACGCTATCTAATGCATAATTAAATACACATAAGCATGCATACATGAAATAAAGCACATAGAATATTATCACATAATCAAAATAATACTAGAATATTATTTTCCGACTATTATGGCTTATCTCATCTCCGTATGCTTCTTCTAGTCTTTAGTCTTCGTTCTTGAATGCTCCATGTGACGGGAATATTAATTCCAATATTTAAATCTATTTATTTTTAATAAATCCAAAAGTTACTTAATTCGAAAATTAAGTCAATCGAATAAATTAAAAATAAAATTAAATATTATTAATATTATTATTTTTATTTTTCTCTTCTAATTCCATTAAATCTCTAGAATCATATTCAAGACCCACTTGGAATATTCTAGAAGATTTCCATAGTGAAATAGTGAAATAAAATAATTTAGGACTTCTAGTCCTTCCAAATTAATTCCTTTCCTAATCCATTAAAAATTCCATAAAGAAATAATTAAATAAGGAAAAATTAATTAAGAACTTTCAAAAACTTTCCAAATTAATTATTTTCTTAATATATTAAAAATTCCATAAAGGAATAATTAAATAAGAAAAATAAATTAATTCCAAATTTATTCCTTTTCCTAATCTATGAATATTCCCAAGAATAGGAATAATCAATAAGGAAAAATAAATTTATTCTAAATTTATTCTTTTCCTATTCCATGAGAATTCCCAAAAATAGGAATACTCAAAATAGGAAAACCGAATAATTTAGGAAAGTTGGATCTTTACCGGAACGAACACAGATTGGGGATCCCCGTGTCCATCCCCGTAGCATCGACCGAGGGTCGCCAACCGCCCGGCTAGCCTCACCGGCGATCCACCACCACCGGTGGAGTCGGCGGTTCCGACCAGCCTCGATTGAGGCATCCCCGCGGCCTTCGATCCTTCATGGTTCGACCATGGGGATGGCCGAACCGAGTCCTCCCTCTCTTCGTCTCCTTCGTCACAATTTTCCGGTCGTCGTTTCGGAATCGATCCAACGTAAAATAAATTACAAATTTATTACTACGCTATCCGGTATCGATTCTCTACATGAAATCGACCTCATACAATTTCCGGAAAAATAAGAACAAGCATTCACCACACAAGAACAAATATTGACATCACCGAGAGTTTAATAATCAATAGAAATATTATGACATTAATTAACAATAATTAAATCTAGCCATAATAATCGGAAACCCTGCAAGGTAGAACAATTTATCGAAAAATACCATGAACTAAAACCAACGCTCTGATACCAATTGTTGGAAATCGATATCACGGAATTAATAAATTTAAATAAATAAATTATCTAATTAATTCCGACCGAAATCCTTTGGAGATCGAATATCCGGATTGTCAAAATTGCGGAACCGACAACCTAATCGAAATCCCGATCGCCGGATGCGGGGAGAAGTCCAATCAATCACCGCCTTCGAGAGAACTCGAGGTGATCGATTGCATCTCAAGGATAGCATGAGGGGCTGTTCAAAACAGCCCGTTGGTCGTGCCGGAGAACCCCACGCGAACAGCCCGCACCTCCCAGAGGTGCCCCCAACCGAGCCCTAGCCACGGATGAACCGCGGCTGCCCGATCAGGCGCGCGCACGCCTCCAAGCGCGCGCTAGGGTCCAGCCCGCATGGCTGCCCGCTGGGCATCCCAGCCACGCCCCGGGTGATCGCCACGATCACCCCAGCTGCCGCCAGCCACCGCCGCGTGAGCGGCAGTCCAGCCGCGCGAGCGGCTGCCTCTCCGCGCGAGCGGAGACAGCCCCCGCGCAAGCGGCGCGTCCAGCTAGGGCACGCTCGAGTCTCGGCGTCCAGCCGAGGCTCTCGCCCTCTCGATCCCCGTCCAGCCGAGCCGTCGATCCGCCGGTGGTCCGACCACCACCGCCCGGTTCGACCTCGTCATGTGGTTCGTCTTTCGGATCTTAGTTCACGATATTTTTACGATAATTAAACGATAAAATCATAAAGAGGGTTTTACGATTTACCTCGTTCTCGTTGTTCGGAAAAACGAAGAACTCAATTTGACGACCTTGAGATCTTCCCGCGTATTCCTTGCACTAGCTCGGACGTCGTGTGGGCGACGATCTACCGAACTCCATGGATCTTCCTCTCTACTTTCTCTCTCTCTCTAGAATTGTGATCTTCAAGTTATGAGAATAGAGAAGACCGTGTAGTGTTTCGCCAAAATGTGTGTCGATTTTATACCCGAATGTCGTTCTCGAGGGGAGTAATGCTATCGGAGAGTGATTGAGTTTCAATTGATTGTCAAAAGCATAAAAGAAAGCATAAAGTTCAAGTAGTAACTAATGGGGGGGTTTTTGTAAAGTAGGAGTTTAAATGAGTAAACTAAAATTAAGAAAGCAATAAAGAGCAATCAAACGAGTTTTTAGCAAAGGAGAACGAGGTTAGGGGAAGGGGTTGTATTAGTTGAAGTTAAGGCCGATTTTCTCCACATGAAAGAGTTGTTAAGTTAAATGTGTCGTCTCTCGTGTCAACCTCGGTTATACCCAATCCGAGATTCAAACCTTGGTCCCACGAGATTCCCCACGATTTAACTAACAACGGGCTCATTGACCACAAAGTGCGAATCAATCGAGCCGGCCACGCACAACCGTGATTAGGCCTCGGGGTAGTCGGGAAGGCCAAACTCGTGCTAAAGCAACGAGTCTACCATTTAGAGGGGACTTGGTCCGTCTCCCTCTCGATAAAAATACCGACTACCCCGGTTTTCATGCTAGAACCCGAGCCTACACAACAAATAATACTAACCCACCCCTAAAAAATGATTTAGCCAAGCAACATCATCATCATCATGAAAATATCAAACAACAAACTCATAGACAAGCAAGAAATAAACATATATTTCATAAATAGTCGAAACCGAAAATAAGTTATACCATAACGATCCTCGGATGACCACGAATATCGTTTACACTTGAGTCGAATGATGAATCTCAATGGATGATGAAGAACAAAAGCCAAAATATTCAAAAACCTTGCTAAATCCTAGTGAGAGAAAATAAAATGGTGTGTGTTGTGTGTGTTAGGTGAGGGTGATGGAGAGTGTGTTTGTTGTCTTCTAGCACAAGCCTCTCAAAAGCCTCCAAAATCTTCCACTAGAAATGACTGAAAAGCCCCTCAAAAGTGCTTCAAATCGCTAGTCAACGCGGTCAAAGCTGCCAAGGAGAAGAGCGTGGCGCGCTGGAATTGCAAAGGAGGACAACGCGGCGCGCTGGGAGTCTTCGATCCTTATGAGCGCGGCGCGCTGGAATTGCAAAGGTGGATAGCGCGGCGCGCTGGGAGTGGTCGACCCTTCTGAGCGCGGCGCGCTGGAATTGCAAAGGAGGACAGCGCGGCGCGCTAAGCTTCAAGTTGAGTTTTCTTGTCCGGTCAACTATTGATATCTTTGCCCTCGAACGTTGTTTTGTCGATCCCTCCGGCCAAACTATAGAACATGAGGTCCTTGACATGTTGTGAGAAATTGAGGACGATACAAAGGTTGAATCGGATGTAATGCCATTTCCCTCGACGCATCGCAATGATCTTTTTCGGGATGAGCCTCCTTCCTTTGATTCGGGGAAATTCTTCTCGTTTTCACCCCAAATCTCGTACAAAGCCTACCAAACCGCACCCAAGCAAAAACATAAGCTCAACTAGCGAAAACAATAAACTTATGCACAAAAACAATATAAAACCTACACTACAAAGAAAGAAAACAAAGAGAAAAATACGAACAAAAATGTACAAAACAACCCCCCACACTTAAAACATTGCTTGTCCTCAAGCAACTAAACACCACCAAGGAAACACAAACAACGAAAACAAGGTAAACTCTCCTCAAAAGAAATAGAAGTTCATTCCGGTTATTAATCAAGAAATCGTGAGTCACCGAGAAAAGTTCAAATGCCACAAAGATCACATCGAGAGAGTTCAAAAAGCCAAAGTTCAACCTTAACAAACCGAAATTTTCCTCACATGGGGATCACTCGTTCTTTTACCTCTCGAAATAGGGTACACTCCAAACATTCATGTGCAAGCGAAAGATGAAACTTGCACACATAAGAAAGATAGGACACAAGGAACAATCAAGGAGGAGACCACATGTAACAACTCACAATATGCGATGATAACAACCATAAGCATGCACACACGGGAGACTCCACTCAACAAAATTATCAATCTCAAGAATCGGGGAACTTCTAATCGTTAATAGGGTTGTAATGGGGCTAGGCTAAGGGTGGTTCGGATAATATTTAGGGAAGTGGACTCATTGGCCATTATGGCCCCACCTTATCTCTCCGTATCACCTACCCTTCGTTTTCAACTACAACTCTCGAATGTCACTAAAGGATCTTTTATTAATATGGAACACTAACCCAATAATCGGGTATCGTCAAGGAACAAGAAGCTCAAGTACTCACACTTTTATTTTATGGGGTGCTCTCTATTTCATGGCTCTCTCTTTTTGAGTTTTTTTTTTTTTTTTAGAGAGAATATTATAGGCTCGAGCAATATTTAGGAGTACAAGCGGTTATACGCACGCATAGGAAATGGAAATATCAAAATCATGGCGGCTTCTAACAACACCTCGAGGCATGAAGCACTCATCACACAACACGGAGTTTCTTCAAAATTTAACTTTAAACACAACTCTCCAACATCGGGAATATAGGGGTGATGAATAAAAAGGCTAAACGTGGTCTCAAAGTGGCTTCTAGGGTGTCCCTCGACGGGCTCGGGGTTTTCAAAAATCTCCTTGAAGGGCTAAGATCCTAAGCGATTAGTTCCCGTCATTTTCAAGATCATGAAAGTTATGCTAACGAGTTTTGAAATCCGACATGCACATGTTCTAGTTATCTCTTATCATCTACACACCAAGTTATTGAACAAAGAAGCACGTGTCTCGAGAATCAACGAGAATTTAAATTGGAAGAATTTTCACTCATCAAACAAACTTATACGGCTCAAACCTCACAAAATCGGCTTTTTGAAAATTTTGAATTTGGTAAAACGTCACGATTGCCCAATCCCTCAAACGACATTTAATTTGCAACATCGAACTGTTTCTCAAAATTTTTAATATTATTGTTAGACTATTATAAGTATTATTATTTGTATATATATAGATTTTTTTTTTATACCGGAAAAATACTTCATGGATTCGATCAATTTGAGTTTACCGAGGTTTCGGAAAATCCCCCCCCACACTTAGAAATCGAGCATGTCCTCATGCGAATAAAAGCATGCATATTTTGAAAATTTTCGACATGACCTACTCGTAATATTAATAACCGGGGACAACCAAAACATCCAAAGCACAACAAAAACAACAAAAGCAACAGAACAAAGTAACACCTCCAACAAAAATAAACCATCCACCAAGAACAAAACATATCCACAAAAATTCACCAAAATAAAAATAAAGAACAGTAGTAAAATAAAACTAAAACTAGTAAAAACATAATCCCAACCAAAACAACTACTAGACAAAAGAAATTAAAATAAAATGAGAAAAAGAGAAAGGAGGGGATAAGAGAATACTAGGGCCGTGAGAGGTCACGTCCGGTCAAGGGTCGGTGGGTGGTTGTGGAGGAAAACGAGCCAGGAGTTGCTCTTCGTAGTACTTCCTATTAGCATCCAAGCCTGCTTTCATATCTGCTTTCATATCTTCACGCAGCTTAAGTGTCGAGGCATCCTGATACTCGCGAAAATCCCTCATAACAGTCTTGCTAGTGTCATCAATGTATGTACGCAGTTCGGTGGCACGCTGGTCGATACGGTTGAAAATGGCGTCGCGGAGCTCCGAGGACTCTAAGGTTCCAGTAGAAGATGAGGGTCCGGGCCCATTGCCCGAAGTGTTAGGGCAGCCTCCATGAGAAGTCGAGGGTTCCGAGGACTCTTTTAGCCATTTTTTTACGGGGTTACGCTCCTCCCATGCCACCATTTTAAGTTCTTTATCAAGAAATCCGGCAGATCGAAGTTCTCTTTCGCACAATCGGCTTGGTGAAAAGTGAGTTATAGGAGTATTCTGAAGGGCTGGGATTTTGTAAAAATGGGCCAAATCTGTAGCAACATGAAGGAGGCTTGGTCTTCGTATCTTCCTACTTTGAACCTCAAGATTCTCCCAAATGAAGTGCCCGACCGAGACCTTGATGTTGTTCTTAGCGCAGTGAAGAAGAAACACCTCTGTCGAGTTCACTCGGCTGCTCTCATATTTTCCGGAGACATTAGACGATAGGAATCGATGCAAAATGTAGAGGGCAGGTTCTTTTATAAATAAACTTGATACGCCACTGGTGTTGAAATTATCGCAGCCCGTTAATTCCAACCAAGCATCAAAGACGTTGAAATCCGAAGGCTGCATCGTAAGACCATCAACAGGAAACTTATAAATGTTTTTCATGTGTTGAGGAGTAACCTTCTTAACCTTTCCCCATAATTGACATTCCATAAACACGCACTCCTTGGGCACATCCACAGTACATGCCATTTCTAAACCCAAAGGTAGCTCATAACTGAAGTTCATTTCCGCATAATTGGTCAGTCCAAGAGTCTTCAAATATTTCCTTACATCATCGTCAATGCCCAATGAATGCAAGATACTCCAATCCAACTTCAAACCTTCAATTGCAACCTTTTTCGATAATTGACTATAGCGTTCACCTTCCTTCGCGGTACGGATAGTAAATGGGGTACCATAATGTCGCTGGAGGGTAATGTCTTGACCGGAGCTATTTCGATCAATCTTCTTAGGTCGAGTCACCAGGGCCCTTAACGGGTTAGTTCGGCGCGGGGGCGCATCTTCGTTTGAGGCTGGTCTTTTCTCCCCGACACGTCCCATCTTACAAATTTTAAGGATATGAACTGCAATCACCGGAATTCGGAGAGAAGTCTAGGGCTTTTGTCGAAACCGGGCTGTGGTGGCTTTGTGATTCTCGGCGAGCGAAGGGGCGTGAAGAGGTCGAACGTCGGAGATGATGGTGGTTCGGGCCTGAGATTGGCTGAGCGACGGTGGCGAGGAGTTCAGGTACGGAGTCTCGGTGGTGGTTCGAATCTGGAGCGACAGAGATGTTGTCGGGCCGAGCTTCAAAAAGTGGTAGCGGAGACGGGCTGAGAGAGGACGAATCGAAGGCGGCGAGGTGGACCAGTGGTGGTGGTCTGACCTGGGCAGTTGTCGGAAGGAGACGGGGTCGCGGGTCTCGGCGTGCGGTCGCGGTGGTTGATGGGACCAGATACAGCAAGCGGGGCTTCGGTTTGAGCAGGGTGCGGTGGTGGTTCGAATCTGAGACGCGGCGGTCGGAGGTGGCGTCGAGTCGCAGCAGATACGGGTCGAGGTCGTCGGAGTAGGTGGTGGTGGTTGGCGGTGCAAATCGCTCTCCGAAAAATATCTCTAAAGGATGGAGGCGGAAGAAATGAGAAGAGAAAGCCCTAATTTGAAACCCCGCTTCTATTATTATTATTATTTATTATTTTAATAAACCGCGGCGCGCTGGGTAAATGTGTTGAAAGGAGCGCGGCGCGCTAAAAACCTTCGACCCTTCCTAGCGCAGCGCGCTAAGATTCTGTGTTCAAGGTACCGCGGCGCGCTGTACGCTAAAGATCATACCATATTAACTCATATTTCATCCAAAACTCGCTGAACCGTGACAATCGTTCGTAAGAGGAACAAACACACCGACGCCGTCGATTTCGATGATCCGGGTCATTCAAAACAAACACGAACACCTACACACCAAAAACAACCAAAAAGAAAAAAAACATTAGTAAGACTAAACACGTGGGTTGCCTCCCACGAAGCGCTTGGTTTAACGTCGTTAGCTCGACGTTTCGTGGGCTTGCCCCCACGTGGCGCTTATTTAACGTCCTAAGCCCGACGTCCGTGGGCTTGCCCCCACGAGGCGCTCGGTTTTGGTACCGAGCTACTCTTCATCTACATAAGTTGGCTCAATCAAGGAGAGGCGCTCGACCTCTTTCTCCATCGGTGCATAGTAAGGCTTGACCCGATGCCCGTTCACTTGGAAAGTGTTCCTAGCCCGAGGGTTGTACAACTTCACCACGCCATAAGGAAACACCTCGATAACCTCGAACGGGCCACTCCACCGGGATTTGAGCTTTCCGGGAAATAACCGGAGTCGGGAATTGAACAAAAGCACCTTCATTCCCGCATAGAGCTCCTTAGGTACGAGTCTCTTATCATGAGCAAGCTTGGTCTTTTCCTTAGAAATCCGGGCGTTCTCATACGCCTCATTCCTCAACTCCTCTAATTCCGACATTTGTAGCACCCGTTCTTCTCCACCACGGGCTAAGTCCAAAGAAGTCGCCTTAATCGCCCAATACGCCTTATGCTCGATCTCAAAAGGTAGATGACATGCTTTCCCATAGACGAGGCGGTAAGGGCTCATACCAAGTATAGTTTTGTAAGCCGTACGATAAGCCCACAAAGCATCAAGAAGACGGTCCGACCAATCCTTCCTCGACGGCTTAACCGTTTTCTCCAATATTCCCTTCACTTGCTTGTTGCTCGTCTCCGCTTGACCCGAGGTTTGTGGGTGGTAGGCCGTGGCAACTTTGTGATGGATCCCATTATTTTTCATCAACTTCTCGAACAATTTATTACAAAAATGGGAACCACCGTCGCTAATAATCGCCTTAGGAAATCCAAAACGAGAGAGTATGTGATTTTGTAGGAACTTGATCACCGTAGCCGCATCACACTTAGTAGTCGGAATAGCTTCGACCCACTTAGAGAGATAATCCACGGCTAGAAGTATATACTCATACCCACGGGAAGACGGAAACGGTCCCATGAAATCGATTCCCCAAACATCAAAGATCTCAACCGGGAGGTGGTTATTAAGAGGCATCTCGTTCCTTCTCCCAATATTCCCTACCCTTTGGCACCGGTCACACCTCAAACAAAACTCCACGGAGTCCTTGAAAATAGTTGGCCAATATAAACCGGATTGTAATACCTTATAGGCCGTCTTCTTACCACCAAAATGTCCACCACAAAGCTCCGAGTGGCAACACACCAACACATCCCTTTGCTCCTCCTCGGGCAAACACCTTCTCACCACCTCGTCTTTTCCGATTTTGAACAAATACGGATCATCCCAATAGAAATCCCTACAATATTTCACAAATCTCTTCTTCTCTTGAGATGTCATCCCATCTCTCATCAACCCGGCGGCAAGATAATTAACGATGTCCGCATACCAAGGAAGAGGGGACACTAGCATAAGATTTTCATAAGGGAGAGATTCGGAGATTACCGAATAATGGTTGTCTCTTAGAAGTTCTCCAAACGAGTCGAGCCTAGAGAGGTGGTCGGCAACGACATTCTCACTCCCTTTACGATCTCGGATCTCCAAATCAATCTCTTGAAGTAGAAGCACCCAACGGATCAAACGGGGCTTAGAGTGAGGCTTAGTAAGTAAATACCGGAGAGCCGCATGGTCACTAAAGACAATAACCTTCGACCCGATGATATAAGCCTGAAATTTCTCCAATGAGAACATTACCGGCAACAACTCCTTCTCGGTGGTAGTGTAGTTGAGTTGGGCATCGGCCAACGTCGAGCTAGCATAGTAGATCACCCGTGACACCTTGTTCACCCTTTGGCTCAAAACGGCGCCCACGGCAAGGTTGGAGGCATCACACATGATTTCGAACGGTAGTGTCCAATCGGGAGCACAAACAACCGGGGCCGTGGTGAGTTTCTCCTTCAACAACTCGAACGCTTTCACACACTCCTCATCGAATACGAACTCAACATCTTGGGAGAGGAGATGACATAGAGGTTGGCTAACCTTCGAGAAATCTTTAATAAATCTCCGGTAGAAACCGGCATGCCCTAAAAAGCTCCTTATACCCTTCACATTCGTTGGAGGTGGTAATTTGGCAATCACGGCCACCTTAGCCGGGTCAACTTCAATTCCCTTCTCGGAAACCACATGCCCAAGCACAATACCACTCCGGACCATGAAATGGCTCTTCTCCCAACTAAGAGTCAAGTTAGACTCTATACACCTTTTAAGCACCCTCTCTAATTTAGACAATGTATCTCCAAAGGAATCTCCAAAAAGACTAAAGTCGTCCATGAAAACCTCAAGAAAATTCCCAATGAAATCCGAGAAAATAGACATCATACATCGTTGGAAAGTACCGGGAGCATTGCATAAGCCGAACGGCATCTGTCTCCAAGCAAAGGTACCTAGAGGAGTGGTGAAAGTGGTCTTCTCTTGATCTTCGGGGGCAATGAGAACTTGAAAATATCCCGAGAGGCCATCCATCAAGCAAAAGAAGGAATGCCCGACAAGCTTGTCTAGCATTTGGTCGAGGAAAGGTAGAGGAAAATGATCCTTCCTTGTAGCCGCGTTGAGCTTGCGGTAATCAATACACATTCTCCACCCGGTAACGAGCCGAGAGGGCACTAGCTCCTTCTTATCGTTCTCTACAACCGTAATCCCTCCTTTCTTAGGAACCACATGCACCGGGCTCACCCACCGGCTATCTCCAATCGGGAAAATTAAGCCCTCATCTAGCAATTTCAACACTTCACTCTTCACCACTTCCGTCATAATGGGGTTCAACCTCCTTTGTCCATCTCTCTTAGGGATGGCTCCTTCCTCCAATACAATCCTATGCATGCACTTAGCCGGATTAATTCCCTTCAAGTCCGACAAACTCCACCCAAATGCCTTGCTATTTCTTTTCAACACCACTAGCAAGGCTTCTTCTTCATCAAAGCTCAAGGTAGAGCTAATAATCAAAGGTTTAGACTCCTCCTCTTCAAGAAATACATATTTGAGGTGGCTAGGTAGCTTTTTAAGCTCCACCCTAGGCAAAGGAGGGGTAATCATATCCCTCGGCTCGTCAATCATGAACACCCCATCAATGAACTCATCACTACCATTCTCCAATTCCAATAAAGCGAGGGGCTCATTGTCTTCTATGAACGTCATCTCCGTTAACCTCTCAAGGGAGTCAAGGTAGGAGCAATTTTCCATGGCTAGAGCGTTCGGCATTTTCCTTCCATCACGGGCCGAAAAATTAACGGTCTCCCCAAGCACCGTCATTTGCAAAGAACCACTCTTCACATCTATCAAAGTGTTCGTCGTGGCCATAAACGGACGCCCAAGTAAGATGGCATGATCTCGACCATTCTCCTTCACTTCTCCCACGTCCAAGATCACAAAATCAACCGGCACAATTAATCCACCAACTTTCACAAGCACATCCTCTACTACTCCCTTCGGATATCTCACGGAACGATCGGCAAGTTGGAGACACATCCTTGTGGGCTTTAGATCGCCCAATTCTAGTTGCTCATAAACACAAAACGGCATAAGATTAATCCCGGCTCCTAAATCCAACATCCCCGACACTTCTCTCCCATTCCCGAGAGCAATTTTGATATTGAAACTCCCGGGATCCCCTTGTTTAGCCGGGAGTTGATGTTGCAAGATAGCACTAGCAACCTCGGACACCACCACCTTCTCATCCTCATAAAACCTCCTCTTTTTGGATGCCAAGTCCTTAAAAAACTTCACATAAGCCGGAATAGTCCGGATGACATCTAGTAAGGGAAGGTTGATGTTCACCTTGGAAAGGAGTTTGTAGATGTCCTCGAATTGACGGTCTTGCTTCTCATTCCGAAGACGGTCCGGGTATGGAAGATTAGGTGGACGATAAGGGTTTTCCGTCTTATGTAGAACTTGCTCTCTAGCCGGCATTGGCTCCTCGGCTCTCTTTTCGGGTCCTAAACTTCCTTCTCTCTCCGGTACACCTTCGGGTTCCTCCTCCAAGATAGGATCTCTAACCATATTATCCACCATTCGGCCACTACGTAGCATAGTAATAGCTTGTACTTGGGAAGGTTGGCTAGGAAACTTCCCCTTTTGGAGTTGTTGGTGGATCTCCCCAAGGCTCGTAGAATGTTGGCCACTTTGAGTCTCGAGATGCCTCACCGCGGCCTCAAGGGCGGCTATCTTTTGATCTTGTTCGGTCATCTTCCTCGAAGTAGTGTTCACATAGGCACGAAACTCCTCCATTAGTGTAGGCCTTTGAGGTTGAGAACCATTGTAAGGGGGGCGAGGACCTTGAGATGGGCCGGAAGGTCTAGATTGGTTGTATTGACCGGAGGGCCTCGGTGGGTTGTTGTTGTTGGACCAACTAAAGTTAGGATGGTCCTTCCATCCATTGTTGAACTTAGAAGAGTATGGATCGTTCCTCGGTGGACCTCCTTGTATGGCATTCACTTCCTCTTCGTAGATGACATCGAGCTCCAAATTTTGAGGTGGGGCTCCGGTTTGAGGGCAAGCATCTCCTAGGTGGTCTTCTTCCCCGCAAACGCAACACGGCTCGAATGTCACTTTCTTCTTCTCCCGTCTCTCATCCCTTGCCATCAAAGTGTTCACACACTTCGTCAAATCGGATATTTGTTTGGCCATCCCCATGTTCACCTCAAAGGATTGGTTGTTTGGTCTTTCTCGGGAACTATATGTGTCTTGGAGAGAGGTCTCCGCCAATTGCTCGAGGATCTCGTTCGTCTCATCGGCATGGAGCTTGCAAAAGTTGCCTCTCGCTCCTTGATCCAAGATCCTCTTGTAGGACGATTCGACTCCGTTGTAGAGGAATTGGTTGATGAGCTCGGGTGAGAAGTTATGATGAGGGCAAGATCGTTCGAATCCCTTGAATCTCTCCAATGCCTCGTGAAAGGGCTCGTCCCGTTCTTGTCGGAACCTAAGCAACTACTCCCTCAAGTCATGGGTCTTTTGTTGAGGGTAGTAGCGACCCATGAACTTGTCGAAGACTTCTTCCCAAGTACGCAACGAGTTCCCGGTTTGGGCATTGAACCATGTCTTGGCCTTTTCCTTGAGACAATGAGGGAAGCATTTCATCCATAGTTGCTCTTCCGAGATCCCATTGAGCGGAAAATCCTTCAACGTCGAGTAGAACTCTCGGATAAAGTCCATGACGTCCTCCCTTGGTAACCCGTGGAAGGTAGGGAGTTGGTTGAGAAGATGTGGCTTAAGCTCGTAGTTACGGGCCTCGGGGCCAAGAACGATGCAAGATGTGTCGGCATTCACCCTCGGCTTAGAGAAGTCGGCAATACTTGGCCTAGGAGGTTCACGGCGATCCTCCGGATGATAGTTGTACTCTTGGCGGTTTCCATGATAACCACGGTGGTTACCCCTCTCTTCACGTTGGTAGTTGCCACGGTGACCCCTCTCATCTCTTTCCCTATGCCGGTACGGCTCTCGGTTCTGGTAGTTCTCACGGTGTTGATAATTATCCGAGTAGTACCTTGCGTCGTCAAAGTGGAAATCATCATCGGACTCTCTTTGGTATCGATGGTGCACCTCACGGTCTTCATCATAGTGGACTCTCCGGCTCCCTAGGGAAGCCTCGCTAACATTGTCGTGATGAGACCGTCGGCTTCGGTGAGAGCCGTCACTAAACTCGTGGACACTAGCCTCTCGGTGTATCTCCCGGTGGTCTTCTTGCTCTTGTCGGATCCCCGAGTTTGGAGTAGGAGGTGGCACTTGGGGGCCATGATGAGGTGGAATGTAAGGCATATGAGGTTTTCGGTCACCCATTTGCTCCGTCTCGTTCTCTCGGTCGTTGTAGGTCAATTGTAAGGGAGCTAGCTCCGGTTGTGCGATAGGTGGCCAAGTAGAAGACCTTAGAAGCTTAGGCCGGTGGACGTTGTCAATATAGGGCACCAATGCTCCTCCCAAACTTCTTCTACCTTGCATACACAACACTCAACAAAGGATTACACGTACCGAGTGGAAACAAGAGTAAAGCAAATAAAAGAAAAAGCAATTAAAAAAAACAAGCAATCAAAACTTAAAACACTACACCTAAATTACTCCCCGGCAACGGCGCCAAAATTTGTTTCGCCAAAATGTGTGTCGATTTTATACCCGAATGTCGTTCTCGAGGGGAGTAATGCTATCGGAGAGTGATTGAGTTTCAATTGATTGTCAAAAGCATAAAAGAAAGCATAAAGTTCAAGTAGTAACTAATGGGGGGGGTTTTGTAAAGTAGGAGTTTAAATGAGTAAACTAAAATTAAGAAAGCAATAAAGAGCAATCAAACGAGTTTTTAGCAAAGGAGAACGAGGTTAGGGGAAGGGGTTGTATTAGTTGAAGTTAAGGCCGATTTTCTCCACATGAAAGAGTTGTTAAGTTAAATGTGTCGTCTCTCGTGTCAACCTCGGTTATACCCAATCCGAGATTCAAACCTTGGTCCCACGAGATTCCCCACGATTTAACTAACAACGGGCTCATTGACCACAAAGTGCGAATCAATCGAGCCGGCCACGCACAACCGTGATTAGGCCTCGGGGTAGTCGGGAAGGCCAAACTCGTGCTAAAGCAACGAGTCTACCATTTAGAGGGGACTTGGTCCGTCTCCCTCTCGATAAAAATACCGACTACCCCAGTTTTCATGCTAGAACCCGAGCCTACACAACAAATAATACTAACCCACCCCTAACAAATGATTTAGCCAAGCAACATCATCATCATCATGAAAATATCAAACAACAAACTCATAGACAAGCAAGAAATAAACATATATTTCATAAATAGTCGAAACCAAAAATAAGTTATACCATAACGACCCTCGGATGACCACGAATATCGTTTACACTTGAGTCGAATGATGAATCTCAATGGATGATGAAGAACAAAAGCCAAAATATTCAAAAACCTTGCTAAATCCTAGAGAGAGAAAATAAAATGGTGTGTGTTGTGTGTGTTAGGTGAGGGTGATGGAGAGTGTGTTTGTTGTCTTCTAGCACAAGCCTCTCAAAAGCCTCCAAAATCTTCCACTAGAAATGACTGAAAAGCCCCTCAAAAGTGCTTCAAATTGCTGGTCAACGCGGTCAAAGCTGCCAAGGAGAAGAGCGCGGCGCGCTGGAATTGCAAAGGAGGACAACGCGGCGCGCTGGGAGTCTTCGATCCTTATGAGCGCGGCGCGCTGGAATTGCAAAGGTGGATAGCGCGGCGCGCTGGGAGTGGTCGACCCTTCTGAGCGCGGCGCGCTGGAATTGCAAAGGAGGACAGCGCGGCGCGCTAAGCTTCAAGTTGAGTTTTCTTGTCCGGTCAACTATTGATATCTTTGCCCTCGAACGTTGTTTTGTCGATCCCTCCGGCCAAACTATAGAACATGAGGTCCTTGACATGTTGTGAGAAATTGAGGACGATACAAAGGTTGAATCGGATGTAATGCCATTTCCCTCGACGCATCGCAATGATCTTTTTCGGGATGAGCCTCCTTCCTTTGATTCGGGAAAATTCTTCTCGTTTTCACCCCAAATCTCGTACAAAGCCTACCAAACCGCACCCTAGCAAAAACATAAGCTCAACTAGCGAAAACAATAAACTTATGCACAAAAACAATATAAAACCTACACTACAAAGAAAGAAAACAAAGAGAAAAATACGAACAAAAATGTACAAAACATGTAGTGCTTTTATAGGCTACGTAGGGGATCTTAAGGAGGTGGAATATTGGGCTTCCAATAATAGTGATTAAATTGAGCCCAAGCCCAAATCTATTAATCCTTACTATTATTAATTAATTCTATTTTCCACTAAATAAAATTAATTGAACTCCCAATATTAAACCATATTATATCAAATAATATTTCTCCGGTAGTATTATTTATTCCGTGTATTTAAGATATAAATATCCATGAATAAAATTAATTTATTGCTAATTAATTTATTCATCTCTTATATCCGAGACTAGTACCATTCAACCTTAATTATTATGCGGAACGAATCCACCTGCAGGGTTTACATAATAATTCCTTATGAACTCATCTCGGGGATATTATCAACCCTTACGGGATACACTTTCCCATCAAGTATTCACGGCATGTCATATATAAAATATAGTGACCCAACTTAATCGGTAATTAACCCAATAATTAAATCGGTTAATTCCTTTGGTAAATCAAAGTCACTTATATTAAATATACACACCCGCAATAGTATCGGGGATTAAGAATAAAATACACTGAGACTTAAATCGATTATCGCCGGCAATCCTAATCGATAAATCTCAAGCAGATCCGCTCAATACACCAAGTGTACAAGTGTGATAAAATAATCAAGATAGATTATTTTCTCTCTCACACAACGACTATACCGATGGATTGGTCCGTGTCCATCTAGGTCGTGAGCAACTGTTCGATTAAATACGAGTAACCGATAGTATGATCTTCTGTGTGTCCATACAACACCATACTAACTACAACGTATAAAATCCAGGACTATAATTTGCATATATTTAATTATAAATAATTAAACGCAAATAATTGTTTATTTAATTAAATAGATTAATGGCAATGGATCGTGAGTTTCTTTTACTTAAATCTAGACATTAAGTACACAACTCCAACATATCTAAGTGTAAACCATTACTCAGCACCAAAGTAAATCGTTTGGAATTGCTACATTACCGCAAGCCACGTGGTGTGGACGTTTACGACAACTTCAAAACTCTTCACAATTCCTTACAACTGTCTACATCAGTTAATCCAAAATCCGTTAGTATAGCAAGCCACGTGGTGTGGACGTTTAATACACCAAGAGACTTTTATAATTGACTCCCAGTTACAAGATCCATTCGATTTTCGTAAATCAAGACGCGGAGAATCATAAGTGAAACTCGAAGTTTCTAACCAGTGATTCACCATGCGAACAACCTTATCTCTCATTAGATGAGGGAGCCGAGCAGACAATCGATCCACCTTCAAAAGGATGGTACGAATGTCTCTAATTTGTGTCATCCACATGACCAAGTGGCTCTGGCTCCATTCCACTCCCCGGGGTGAGAATGAGTCGACCTTAAGTCAGTTTCAGAAAGACAAATTAGGCATTGTTTGATAAACTTAATCAATGTCTTTTGTAAAAGGAATTACAAGAATTCTCCTCCAATGACACATCTATACGAACTTCAAAAGTCCATAAGAGTCACCAAGAGAACAGTAATGGAGACCATGGGAATGTTTCCATCCCCTCTCCCACTTAGATTTTTATAACAAAGGGATACGCTATCTAGTGCATAAAATAAACACATATAGCATGCATACAAGTAATAAAGCACATAAAATAATGCTAGAAAATTATTTTCCGACTATCATGGCTTTATTCCATCTCCGTATGCGTCTTCTAGTCTTCAGTCTTCGTTCTTGAATGCTCCATGTAACGAGAATATTAATCCCAACATTTAAATCTATTTATTTTAAATAAATCCAACAGATACTTAATTCGAAAATTAAGTCAATCGAATAAATCAAAAATAAAGGAGGTGGAATATTAGGCTTCCAATATTGAAGATTAAATTGAGCCCATGCCCAAGTCCATTAATCCTTATCA
Source organism: Euphrasia confusa (assembly GCA_954870475.1). Lineage (NCBI taxonomy): Eukaryota > Viridiplantae > Streptophyta > Magnoliopsida > Lamiales > Orobanchaceae > Euphrasia > Euphrasia confusa. Next base: position 10,430,575 of record OX940958.1, read on the forward strand.
ATATTAATTAATTTATTTTCCACTATATAAATTAATTGCACTCCCAATATTAAACCATATTATATCAAATAATATTTCTCCGGTAGTATTATTTATTCCGTGTATTTAAGATTTAAATATCCATAAATAAAATTAATTTATTGATAATTAATTTATTCATCTCTTGTATCCGAGACTAGTACCATTCAACCTTAATTATTGTGCGAAACGAATCCACTCATGAGGTTTACACAACAATTCCTTATGAACTCATCTCAGGGATATTATCAACCCTTACGGGATACACATTCCCGTCAAGTATTCACGGCATGTCATATATAAAATATAGTGACCCAACTTAACCGGTAATTAACTCAATAATTAAATCGGTTAATTCCTTTGGTAAATCAAAGTCACTTATATTAAATATACACACCTGCAATAGTATCGGTGATTAAGAATAAAATACACTGAGACTTGAATCGATTATCGCCGGCAATCTTAATCGATAAATCTCAAACGATCCGCTCAATACACCAAGTGTACAAGTGTGATAAAATAATTTAGACAAATTATTTTCTCTCTCACACAACGACTATACCGATGGATTGGTCCGTGTCCATCTAGGTCGTGAGCAACTGTTTGATTAAATACGAGTAACCGATAGTATGATCTTCTGTGTGTCCATACACACCATACTAACTACAACGTATAAAATCCAGGACTATGATTTGCATATATGTAATTAACAATAATTAAACGCAAACAATTGTTTATTAATCTAATAGATTAAATGCTATGACTGGGAGTTTACCGTTACTTAAATCTAGACATTAAGTACACAACTCCAACAAGGACAATCATACTTTCCAGTGCCCAGACTGCTTGCAACGGAAGTACTTGCCTTGCGGCATACTTACCCCATTCTCGTGGTTCAAAACTAGAACCACTGGGTTTCCGTATCTTGCTTCTTCTTTTCCATCTACCCGTTCATAGGTTCAAAACCATTTCTTGACACGGGAGGACAAAGAACACGAAGTACATACTTGTACTTCTTAGCAGTTAGGACATTGTCCAGATTTCGATTCCAATCAACATTCTAAGGGTCGTTGAGTATAATTGCCTTATCGTATATTCACATAGTAGGGAAAAGTCATTTCTAACCTATAAGCACATAATACAAACAATCGATTTAATCTCCGATATTATCTCCCTCAAATAATATCATGAAATCACTAACCGCATCTAAAATCCCATCAGATATGGCAAGCCACATTGTGTGGACGTTTACCTACCCAAACGATTTAGCAATTAGATTTGCTTCGGTCGTACATCAATTATAGCGTAACTTCGTTGGGAAGGATACTATAAAGCGTACCTAAGTGTAAACCATTACTCAGTACTAAGGTGTGTGGACATTTACGATAACTCACAATCCTTCACAACTCCCTATAACTGTCTACATCAATTAATCCAAAATCCGTCGATATAGCAAGCCACGTTGTGTGGACGTTTACTATACCAAGAGGTTTTTATAACTGACTCCCAAGTACTTGATCCATTTAATCTTGTAAATCAAGACGTGGAGAATCATAAGTGAAACTCGAAGTTTCTTACCAGTGATTCACCATGCGAACGACCCAATCTCTCATTGAATGAGGGAGCCGAGCAGACAATCGATCCATTTCAAGAAATGGTACGAAGGTCTCTAATTTGTGTCATCCACATGACCAAGTGGCTTTGGCTCCATTCCACTCCCTGGGGTGAGAATGAGTCGACTTGAAATCAGTTTCAGAAAGACAAATTAGGCATTGTTTGATAAACTTAATCAATGTTTCTCGTACGAGGAATATCAAGAATTCTCCTCCAATAACTTATCTATATAAACTTCAAAAGTTTATAAAAGTTACCAAGAGAACAACAATGGAGACCATGGCATTGTTTCCAATCCCTCTCCCACTTAGCTTTTTATAACAAAGGGATTGCTATCTAATGTATAATTAAATACACATAAGCATGCATAAATGAAATAAAGCACATAGTATTACTACATAATCAAAATAATACTAGAATATTATTTTCCGACTATTATGGCTTTATCGCATCCCCGTATGCGTCTTCTAGTCTTCAGTCTTCGTTCTTGAATGCTCCATGTGACGGGAATATTAATTCCAATATTTAAATCCATTTATTTTTAATAAATCCAAAAGTTACTTAATTCGAAAATTAAGTCAATCTAATAAATTAAAAATAAAATTAAATATTATTAATATTTTTATTATTTTTATTTTCCTTTTCTAAGCCCATTAAATCTCTAGAATCCTATCCAAGACCCACTGGAATATTCTAGAAGATTTCCATAATGAAATAAGGAAATAAAATAATTTAGGACTCCTAGTCCTTCCAAATTAATTCCTTTCCTAATCCACTAAAAATTCCATAAAGGAATATTTAAATAAGGAAAAAATTAATTTAGGACTCCTAATCCTTCCAAATTAATTCTCTTCCTAATCCATGAAAATTCCCAAAAATAGGAATAATCAATTAGGAAGACCAAATTAATTCTAAATTAATTCTTTTCCTAATCCATGAAAATTCCCAAAAATAGGAATACTCAAATTAGGAAAACCGAATTAATTAGGAAAAATAATTCTTTTCCTAGTCAATTAAAAATTCCCAAAAATAGGAATAATTAAATTAGGAAAACCGAATTAAATTAGGAATAGGATCTTTACCGGAACGAACACGGATTGGGGGATCCCCGTGTCCATCCCCGTAGCATCGACCGAGAACCACCAATCGCCCGGCTAAGCATCGTCGGCGATCCACCACCATGGTGGAGTCGCCGGTTTCCCGCCAGCCGCAATCGAGGGTCTCCCATGGCCTTCGATCCCCATGGTTCGGCTATGGGGTTAGCCGAACCGAGCCCTAACCCTCTCACGTCTCCTCCGTCACACTTTCCGGTCGTCGTTTCGTCCTCGATCCAACGTCAAATAAATTACAAATTTATTACTACGTTATCCGGTATCGATTCTCTACTTGAAATCGACCTCATACAATTTCCGGAAAAAAATAAGAACAAGCATTCACCACACATAAAACGAATCTCGACATCACCGAGAGTTTAATAATCAAGAGCAATATTATGAACATTAATTATCAAAATTAAATCTAGCCATAATAATCGGAAACCCTGCAAGGTAGAAGAATTTATCGAAAAATACCGTGAACTAAAACCAACGCTCTGATACCAATTGTTGGAAATCGATATCCCGGAATTAATAAATTTAATTAAAATTAATTAAATAAATTATCTAATGAATTCCGACCGAAATCATCTGGAGATCGAATATCCGGAGTTGTTAAAGTTGCGGAACAACAACTACAAACGAAATCCCATCGCCGGAAATTACACGAACACCTCCTCACGAACCAGGGCCCGACCGAAGAGACCACGCACCCGAAGGCACGCGATCGCCCCAGCCGAACCCCCGCGAAGGGGTTCATGCGATCGATGATCGCAATCGCCCAAGGCGATCGATCGGGGCTGCATGGGCAGCCCTCGCGGCGAGTCCGGCGACTCGCCGCTCACGGTGGGGAGGGGCGCGGCACCAGCCCGCTCCCCAGCGATCGATCATCACGATCGATCGCACCCCCGGCGTCCAGTCGGGGTTCCGCCCCATGCGTGCGTCGCGATCCCCACGGGGATGATCGCCGGTGGTCCGACGGTTCGCACCGCCACCACCCGTTCGTCCCTCGTTCCGGGGTTCGTACCTCGGATCTTGTTTCTACGATATTTTCAAGATAAATAAACGATTAAATCATAAAGAGGGTTTTACGATTTACCTCGTTCTCGTTGTTCGGAAAAACGAAGAACTTTTGATAACCTTGAAGTCTTCCCACGTATTCCTTGCACTAGCTTGAACGTCGGGGTGGGCGACGATCTATCAAGCTTCCATGGATCACCTTCTCTCTCTACTTTCTCTCTCTAGAATTGTGATCTTCAAGTTCTGAGAAAAGAGAAGACCATGTAGTGCTTTTATAGGCTACGTAGGGGACCTTAAGGAGGTGGAATATTGGGCTTCCAATATTAATGATTAAATTGAGCCGAAGCCCAAATCTATTAATCCATTAATATTAATTATATGATTACTTCCACTATATAAATATAATTGCACTCCCAATATTTACCATATTATATCAAATAATATTCTCCGTTAGTATTATTTATTCGGGATAATTGCATTTTAGTGCCTGAACTATAGGCACTTTTGTGCTTTAGTTACTGAACTTTCAACTTTGACATCTCAGTATCTGAACTTTGCCGAAATTGTGTTTTAATGCCTTTTTTGGTGGTTCCCGGCGACACGTGAGTTTCACTTGAGCATCGGCGCCATCAATGCCTACTGCTGTTAGAAGCACTCCTCCATATTGGGTTTTCAAATGACACCCATCCAAGCAAATGACCCTTCTACAACCATCTGACATTCCCACCTTTAGAGCATTCCAACAAATATAAAGTCTTTGAAAAACAGATTGGTTAGCAAGAGCTTTTGACTTTATCCTGAATGTGGTTTGTGGATTACTCCTAAGGACCTCAGCAGCATACTTGTAGAGCTCACCAAACTGTGCCACTGCATCACCATCTCCCATCCTAGCAACCATCTCCTTAACTCTGTACATTTGTCATTTGGTGAACAAACATCCTACTTCTCTTTGCATGATTTCAATTATTGACTGCACAGGCCAAGAAGGATCTGATTTCAGCTTCTCTTGATATCTCTGTGACAGGTATTTTGAGGTGGCTTGAGTAACTCTCTCCTGCCTAACACAAGTGTGAGTGTCATGCAATGTCTTCACTACCACTGTGTCATTCTTGGGTACTTTAGATCCATATATCACCCATGGACACTCTTTTTGCTGACATTTTGCTTGCACTTTGAATAAGTTGTTAATTGGAAAACATAAGGACCTACCTTGTTCAACTGCATATTGCCTCAAAGCAGCTCTAAAAGTTGGTATGTCTGTGAAGCTTAACCCAACATGAAACTGAACATTCTCCATGTCTAGCTTTTCATTGAATACCTTAAACACCTTGTTCTTTTTGGCCTTCTTTCCCTTGGCATCTCTCTCATTAGAATCTTCATCATCAGAGTCAACAAACTCATTCAAATTCTCATCATCAGACTCCTCATCATCAGACTCCACCACAAAATCTGACAACTCAGAATCATCCCCCAAAGATATCTCTCCATCACTATCCACCTCCTCTATCTCCTGATCAATTAACTTGTCCATGCTGGCCTGAAAATGATTTGCAGCACCCTCCTCTCTGTTTTCATCCACATTCCTCCCATCTTTGCCCTCATGCATATCAGCCACATCATCTTCATTACCAGTAGGCCCTTCATGATCCTCATTGCCCTCATCATTGTCAGATTCATCCACCTCAGGAAGTCCTTTCCCCTCAGATAAATAAAAAATATCTCTACTGTCATACCCATCATGATCTAAAAACACAGCCACAATATGATCTTTACTAATACAAGCATCAAACATGGTGGCAGCTGTGAAATCACTATCAACAAACTCTAAGGTTTCACAATCATCATGTCCAATGAGATTGAAATAAAAATCCATAAAACCCTCTATCTGGACAGTTGAAGCCATCGCCTCCAAATCACATTTTTTCAATTTTGGGGCCTCAACAAAATCAAAATAATCGACTTTTCCATCAACATAGCATTTCTTACCCGACTTTTCATCCGCATAAAGCTCCCTTAATGGTGGAAAATAATGGTGCATACATCTTTCCGTCCTCCATAATCTGGAACGAGTGACCCATCTGGGATGACATCAGAATCAGACCTCAATTTCCACGGCATTCTTAAGAAACTGAGCTTCGCTGTTAATTAGGGTTCGTGAATTGGGGAAGATTTTAGGATTAGGGTTCGTGAATTTGGGGGAAGATTTTATTTAAGGTTAGTGAATTGGGGAAGAGATTGAATGCGATGTCGTTTTTTTAAATTCAGAAAACCTATATTATTTTTTTTTAATTTCAGCTTCTGTGTGTAATGTCCGAATTGCCCTCCTCAACCCACACAGACAGCGACACGTGGCGCCGATGCTCACGTGAAACTCACGTGTCGCCGGGAACCACCAAAAAAAGTATTAAAGTACAATTTCGGCAAAGTTTAGATACTGAGATGTCAAAGTTGAAAGTTCAGTAACTAAAGCACAAAAGTGCCTAAAGTTCAGGCACTAAAATGCAATTATCCCTATTTATTCCGCATGTTTAAGATATAAATGTCCATGAATAAATTATATTTATTGCTAATATTATTTATTCATCTCTTATAATTCCGAGAATAATACCACTCAACTTTATTATCATGCGGATCAAATCCACTTGCAAGGTTTACATGATAATCCTTATGAGCTCATCTCGGGGACATTATCAACCCTTTCGAGGACATGCTTTCCCGTCAAGGATTCACACATGTCATACATAAAATACAGTGACCCAACTTTACCGGTAATTGACCGGTTATTCTAATCAGTCAATTCCTTTGGAAAATCAAAGTCACTAATATTATATGCACACACCCGCAATAATATCAGGGATTAAGAATAGAATACTCAGAGATTTAAATCGATTATCAACGACAATCCTAATCGATAAATCTCAAGCAGATCCGCTCAATACACCAAGTGCACAAGTATGATAAAATAATCAAAACCAATTATTTTCTCACTCATACAACGACTATACCGATGGATTGGTCCTTGTCCATCTAGGTCGTGAGCAACTGTTCGATTATATACGAGTAACCGATAGTATGATCTTCTGTGTGACGACGCACACCATACTAACTACAACGTTTATAATCTAGGACTATGGTTTTGCATTAAATGCAAATGATTGTTTATTATTAAATAGGATAAATGCTTTAGACGGAGTTTAGATGTTACTTAAATCTAGACATTAAGTATACAACTCCATCAGCTGCCTCGTTTCTTTTTCCCAAAGGAGTAATGGGCCCTTCACCCCTAAATAATCCCAAGCCCAAACTCCTAAGATAATCCCAAGCACAATGTCTTAAATCCTACTTCTATCCTACTGAGCCCATTTAAAATATAGCCTACGATTTAAAAAAAAAAAAAAGGGGGGGGGGGGGGGGGGGGGGGGTAAATAAGTTTAAATAATAATAGTAATAAATTTAGAATTCTGGATAATATGTTAAACAATGAAGTATTTTAATGTGATGAAATAGGAGGCCAATCTCTCGGAAAGTAAGGTTTTTGCACGTGTTCGACTACTATTTCACGGATCAAAAGGTAGAGTTTTTCTTATCTCTTTTAATGTTGTAAATTTAAATGTGACGTACATGAACTGTTTTCGAAGCGACTGAACGATATTATGTTATAAGACATGTGATCCCATTAGGGTTCAGTGGCCGAAATAAGGGTCATCGGGTAGAGCCCGTCGTGTTTTATGTGCGCACCACATGTTTCAAGTATGTTATGTTTATCGTTGATGTCTTTCGCATTTGTGAACATGTTTATGTGTGGTATGTTTGAATTATCGGCATTAGAATAGATATAGATTTTCCCTACTGAGTCGTTGAGCTTACTCCTTCAACACATTGTTTTTAGGTACGAACGGGGATGCCAATGGAGGAGGCAACGGGACAATGGAATAAAAACCTCTTACAAGTATTACGGTTAATTTATCGTCTATTATATTATGCAGTAAGAAAAACTTATGAATAAATGATTTGATGGATAATTAAACATCAAAATGATGAAAGTGGTGTATTTTGTGACGCAGCATAACATGTAAAATATGCCTATGTTTTCTAAAAATTTAAGTAAATATTGTATTTCGTTTTTACTATAAAATCTTATTATATGACTATATTATTTAATGTAGTATTTCAAATTACTATTTTTACTAAAATTGTATAGTGTTTATTTTCTCCTAATTTATATTTAAAAAAATTTAGGACTTAACCATAAAATAAATAAATGAGTATAGTATTTTTACTACTAAATAATACTAACTAGTATTCATAATAATAATTTTTTTTTTAACTTACTATTTTTATAATTAAAACTAAAACACTATATGATAGTATTAATTAGTATATGAAAGTCGGGGCGTTACAGTATGGTATCAGAGCCCGAGTTTTTACGGTTCTGTATACTCGCTCGGTTATATATATATTTGTGTTGAAAAAGGTTTTCCATTTGTCCTCGTCTTTCCTTGTCGGCGTCCTCGAAAACCAAGGTATATGTATATATGTGTATGTATATGTGATTAGACGATTTTGGATCGTCTCTCGTCAAATTCCGAGGTCAGTTGTAGCTTGACTCGGTATCAATCCAAGGAAACGGAATAGTGAAGTTTAAGTGAATGAAAAGTGTTCGATGCATAAATCATTAAACTAAGTCCTAGGTTCAAGTTCGATTAACAAGGAAAGTAAATAAAACATAAAAGCAACAAGTTAAATACTTGAATTGCAATACGATAGTTGAAAAGACTCGAACGATAATAATCAAAACTTAGTAATAAATTTGTATTTCCCCTTTTTCGGTCTACACGATTAAACACACGAACGTCAAGTTCCCGATCAGGCTTCTTAACTCGTCAAATACGTTTAATTCACTTAGAGATTCGCTCCCGGTCGGGTTACGATTCTAAGATCGTGTTAATCGCATTTTGACTTTCCGGTTCATACAAATCAATTACGTCGTTTATCATAAAATCATCCAAGTTGGTATTTTAGATAAACATTTTAATGGAAATTAAAACAACTAGCAACGATTAAAATTAAAGCATGTATAAGAACAACATAAAATGTAAATGCTTAACAAATTAAAAATGAAAATCAAACTAATGATTGCATGAAATAGAAGCATTTGAAACAAACTTAAAACATATGAAAAACATTCTACGAATTATTTGGAAATCACAAAGTTCATCATTTAACTAACGATCCACGAAATCGGAAATGAAAGAAACGAAACCGAATACATGAATTGAAATGGCCTTAGAACTTGATTGCGTATATTGGAACGTCGTCGTCGTCAATGACGTCGTCCCTCACCCTCCTCCAAGTTCCCAGACGAGAGATGTCTTTTTTCTTGTCTCTTTCATCTCCTAAAATGCTTCTCTCCAACTCCTCAAACCGCTTTGCAACTTCTCTTTCATTTTCAGAAAATTAACACATGTTAGCCAAGTCAACTGCCCACTTTAATTTCAGAAAATTAACAAATATGTCGGCTGACACTCCATGCAAATGTCGAGCTCTCTTTCGTCTTTTCGTTCTCGACCCGTTTCCTTCTCGATTTCTTCGATTTTTTCCCTGAAATGTGCACAACAACCAACTCCACACACCCGTGAGATCAACATCTACAACTCGACATAAACATAAATAAATCATACACAAAACAATCAAAACGACTAACATGCGAAACTAAAAACAACGACTAAAACTCACACACACAACACAAATCAATATGTTTATGTGTGTGTTTGATGATTTTTGTGTACCTTGTTTTAGATGGTTAGGCCCCGTGTGTCTGCAGTGAGGACTTTTCCTCCAGGTTGCGGCCCGAGTACGGTCATCCGTGTACCGTCTGTTTCCACTACTGCTACTGTGTTTCAGACTAGCTTCATCAGCTACATCTACACTACTGAGGACACCATCGGGACTTACCTGCTGAACAAGCACAAGTTGTGGCTCAGCGAGAAGGTGGTTCCCAACCCCCTTACCGGACCTATTACCGGTTATGACGCAGCGAGGATGGCCCTCGCCACACTCCTGAACCACTGGAAGCTGAAGGGTGATGCCTTATGTCTGACCCTTCCAGAGGATGTCTCGGGGATTCCCTATCTCCTGCTCGACTATGGTAGGTTCACCGGTACGTTGGTTCAGGAGTGGCTCGACAGCTTGGGAGAGCAGCTAGGATTGATTCCTCCAGAGATTGAGGAGGAAGATCCCGAGGAGGATCCCGATACCTATCTCGAGGTGGACTCTGTGCGAGATCGAGCTGGTCCCTCCTCGAAGGGGATGACGTGACAGTTATCGAGTAGAGACGTATACTCTACCTCGAGTTCTTCTAGATGCTATATATATATGATATATTAGTTTTCTGACACTACTGACCTATTTTGGTACTATATGTTTTGGTCATCGGATGGTACTAATTAAACTATAGAAGGATATTGTAATATTAGGGGCTCGTATGCAATTTTATTATGCATATCGAAGATTTATATATTTTGGTATTAAAAGTATTAAATTACCTTGTGACATGGATTTAGGAAATGGCTACGAGACGTGGAAACGGGAATGGAGTAAGAAATGGAGTTGGAAATGGAAATCACACGACTGGAGGAGTACCGCACACGGTGGACCCAGCAACTGGAAATATGACGAACATGACGTTTACCGATTTCCTACGCCATTTTCAGAACAATGGAAATGGGAACGAAAGGGCTGATGGAGTTATATTCTAAATGTCTAGTTTAGTGACAATATGGAACTCCTTATCTGTGTTTTACATTATTTATTAATCAAACTGTCGGCATTTCATCTATCATGTACTTGAATGCAATAGTCCTAGATATATACGTTGTAGACAGTATGGCGTGAGGAGACACGCGGAAGATCATACTGTCAGTTACTCGTATACTATCGAACAGAAGCTCACGACTTAGATGGACATGGACAATCCATCGGTACGTCGTAGTGTGACTGGGTAATAGTTGGTCTTGACTATTATGTTACACTCGTACACTTGGTGTATTGAGCAGGACCACGGGAGGGCGTTCGATTTATACTAATCGAAGTAATCGAACTAGACCTCAGATATTACGGATAAACGAATTCCTAATCCCTATATAATTATAGGTGCGTTTGTCCAATTCTCGTTTCTTTGACTTGCCAATGAGTGAGACTATTTGATTAGTCGAGATACTCGGTATATTGGGAATCGGAATTTTACACACGACATGCTATAGATTATAGACAGGAAACCGTGTCCCTTTTATCGGGTTGATGATGTCCCCGAGATGAGCTCATAAAGTTTATCATGTAAACCCTGCAGGTGGATTTGTTCCACATGATAATAAGGTTGAGTGGTACTAGTCTCGGATAATAAGAGACGAATTAATTTAATTATTAGTAATAAAATTAATTCGTGGACATACGATATCTTAAACACGGGGAAGGTCGTTTATGTAATTTCAGCGGAATTATTATTGTTGAAATAATATTAAATAAATTTTGGGAATTCAATTATTATTATTTAGTGGAATTAATAATAATTAAAAATGTAATTAATTAAGGATTTCTTTTTAAGGACTCCGAGTTAATTAATATTGCATTTTAGCCTTGAATTTATTTACCTAAGAGGTCCCTAGTGTAACTCTATTTAAACCCCCCTTGCCCTCTCCTAAACCTAACTTTCGCCGCAACTTTCATTTTTCATCAGAGAATAATTAATTTCTTAGCGCAATAATATTTTTCTCTGTGTAAAAAATAAAGTTAACGCAATTATATTTTTATTCTCTCATTGAGAATAATCTATATTGTGGTTTGAGAAGGAGAGTGCAGACAAGGACGCACCCAGTAGATCGTTGCCCACACAACGTCTGGAGTCGGGAAGAGTCATACACTAGCAATCTCTAAGGTCTCAACAATCGACCGAGAAGGTATGAGATCGATTCTCTTTTCCGCAATCTATTCGATCTCGTATTTCGTTGATCATATTTTGAACGTACGATCGGGTTCCGGACATCGTGGATCGCATTCCTCGACTACTGGGGGTTCTAGGACCTTCGGATCGGTAGTCGGAAGAGGAAAAACGACCCGGAAACGAGCCCAGAACAGCAACGTCGCGTTGCTGTTCGCGGACGAACAGCGCCCGCTGGTGGGCAAACAGCGACCGCTGTTTGCAGCTCCACCAGCTACCGCTGGTCTGCAATAAACGGGCGCTGATTGGGTACAGACCAGCTCCGTTTCGCGCGGTTGTCCTCCGGGGCGATGGCTGGGCGTGAATCGGGTCAAGGGCTGTCGTGTGAACGAAGTAGCGACATGGGAGGTCGACTGGGAGCGTTCGGAGGTTCGAGCAATCGAACGAACGCATCCCGGGTAGTCGATTTCGAACAAGGGCAGTCGAGCAGTTTCGACACTATCATCCCCCAAGCTTTAATGGGCGAGATGGGCCACTAGCAGTAGAAGAGTGGTTTCGATCATTGGAAAGAATTTTCCGAATAATTAACTGCAACGACAAGCAGAAGATAACGTGTGCCTTTCCAGATGGTCGAAGATGCAAACCATTGGTGGGAAGGAATCTGGAGAAACAAAACTCAACCGGAGAAAGATGTTTTCACTTGGGACGACTTCAAGAATGTCGTCATGGACAAGTACTTCCCACAATCCGATAGGGATCGTAAGGAGACTGAGTTTCTAACTCTCAGGCAAGAAAATCTGTCAGTTACAGATTATGAGAGGAAATTTAACCAGCTGAGTCGCTTTGCTACCCACCTAGTGGATACGGACTCTAAGAAGTCCTTAAGGTTCCGCAGGGGGCTCCGACCTCAACTAGCTGGCATCCTATCGGCCCAGGGTAACCTGGAGTACGCTGATATGGTTGGAAGAGCCCATGATGTAGAGGCAAGCTTGGGCATGGGAGAACCGAGACTCAAGCAGCCAATGGGCTATGAGAAACGAAAATGGAATGGGGATAACCAAGGCCATAACAAACAATTGAAAGCTGGAAAGGATTTCCGCTTTGGAGGGCCAAACAACCAGCAAGTGTGTCGTGAATGCGGGAGGAAGCATCAAGGAATATGCATCCGAGGTCAAGGCAAATGCTATAAGTGTCATCAGACAGGGCATCATATTCGTGACTGCCCTCAGCATAACTAGAAGCCTGGTATACCTCAAGGGCATAACATGGCAAGAGTTGGACAAACTGCTGGAGGGAATGCACGTATGTATGCGATGGTACACCACGATGCCGATAAAGACCCATAAGTGATGACATGTATGTGGAACGTTTCAGGGGTTCCTGCGTTTTTACTTTTTGATACGGGTGCATTGTTGGAAATCGACTACCTGGGATGCGTTCGTTCGATTGCTCGAACATCCGAACGCTCCCAGTCGACCTCCGGTGTCGCTACTTCGTTCACGTGACAGCCCGTATCCCGAATCACGCCCAGCCATCGCCCCGGAGGACAACCGCGCGAAACGGGGGCTGGTCTGCCTCAATCAGCGCCCGCCGATTGCAGACCAGCGGTCGCTGGAGGAGCTGCAAACGGCGACCGCCGTTTGCCCTCCAGCGGGCGCCGTTTGTCCGCGAATAGCAACGCGACGTTGCTGTTCCGGGCTCGTTTCCGGTTCGTTTTTCCTCTTCCGACTACCGATCTGAAGGTCCTTAAACCCCCAGTAGTCGAGGAACACGATCCACGACACCCGAAACCCGATCTTAGATCCGATGTATTTTAAACGAAATAAGAGATCGAATATTTGCGGAATTAGGGTTCGATCTCATACCTTTGTCGCGTGATTCGCAGAAGCCGAATTGTTGAGACCACGAAGCCTTCCGGTGTATGTCTCTATCCCCGACGTTCAGCCGTTGAGTGGGCAACGATCTGCTGAACCTTCCTCTTCTCCTTTCTCTCTTGAACGCACCGTAGGAATAATATCCTCTGTCTCATAAATATATTTGCGCAAGCAAAATTATTTATACAGAATTATTACTGCGCTAATCTCAATTAATTAAGCAGAGGAAAATTAATTGCGCAAGCAATTTATTTTCTCTGCAGAATTAATTATAGCGGCTTAGGTTTTGATCTTCTCTCTCAGAAATATAATTGCGCTAGCAATTAATTTCTTCAGAAAATAATAACAGCGCTAATCTATTTATTTTTACAGAAAAATAATTTCGCAAACAATTTACTTTTCTCCGCAAAAATAAAATAGCGGCGTTTTTTAGGGTTTAGAGAAAGAGAGGGTGAGTATTTATAGAGCTACAGCAGGGACCTTATGGAAATTAATTATTAAGCTAAATTGCAATTTAATTAACTCGGCGTCCTAAAAGGCAAACCTTAAATAAATTCCACAATTTTAATTATAATTAATTCCACTATAAAATTATAATTGAATTCCCAATAATTAATTTATATTATTTCAACAATAATAATTCCGCCGAATTACATATACGACTTTCCCCGTGTTTAAGATATCGTATGTCCACGAATTAACTTTAATTACTAATAATTAAATTAACTCGTTTCTTGTTATCCGAGACTAGTACCACTCATCCTTATTATCATGTGGAACGAATCCACCTGCAGGGTTTACATAATAAACTTTATGAGCTCATCTCGGGGACATCATCAACCCAATAAATGGGATACAGTTTCCTGTCTATAATCTATAGCATGCCGTGTGTACAATTCAGATTCCCAATTTACCGAGAATATTGACTAATCAATTAGTCTCACTCACTAGTAAGTCAAAGAACCGAGAACTGGACACACGCACCTATAATTATATAGGGATTAGGAATTCGTATATCCGTAATATCTGAGTTCTAGTTCGATTACTGCGATTAGTATAAATCGAACGCCCTCCCGTGATCTTGCTCAATACACCAAGTGTACGAGTGTAACATGATAGTCAAGACCGACTATCTACCAGTCACACTACGACGTACCGATGGATTGTCCCTGTCCATCTAAGTCGTGAGCTACTGTTCGATAGTATACGAGTAACTGATAGTATGATCTTCCGCGTGTCTCCTCACGCCATACTGTCTACAACGTATACATCAAGGACTATTGCTTTAAATGCAATCATGCTTGAATCATATCTCGAATTAAGGTATAGATAAGGAGTTCCGTATTTGCACTAAACTAGACATTTAGAATACAACTCCATCATGCATCACACTCGTTCGTATCTAGGAAGTTTCATGACTTAGCCGGACTCCACAGTACTATAGTAGATAACCCACTAGAGGTTAGCCTGCCTTCAGGAAGTACTATGGTAATGAACAAACTAATCAAGGAAATGGAGATCGACATTGAAGGTAAACAACTTACCGCGAATGCATACGTAATAGAGATGAAGGATTTCGACCTCATTCTCGGGATGGATTGGCTCGACAAGTGTCAAGCTAAAATTCAATGTCGCGAGCGAGAGATCACTTTCGCTCTACCCGAAGGTGGAAATATCAATTACTATGGGGCAAAAGCCAAGCTAATGCCTCGAGTAATATCCGCATTAAAAGCGATGAAATTGATAAAGAAAAATTGTCAAGGCTATCTTGTTAGCTTTGTAGTAAAGTCAAATCCTGGAGTCTCGCCAACCGACGTACCGGTGGTTCGAGAATTTTTAGACGTCTTCTCGGAAAATTTACCAGGGGTACCACCGAATCGACAAGTGGAGTTCACGATCGACTTGGTGCCAGGAGCAGCACCGATATCCAAAGCACCTTATCGTATGGCGCCAAAAGAGTTGCAGGAATTAAAAACACAAGTCCAAGAGCTATTGGACATAGGATTCATCTGACCTAGTGTTTCTCCTTGGAAAGCACCGGTCCTCTTTGTGAAAAAGAAGGATGGATCACTTCGCATGTGCATCGATTACAGAGAACTAAATCGACTCATTGTGAAAAACAAGTACCCTCTACCAAGGATCGAAGACTTGTTCGACCAACTTCGTGGTTCGAGCACCTTCTCAAAAATCGACTTAAGATCAGGATATCACCAATTAAGGATTAAGGAAAGTGATATTCCAAAAACAGCATTTAGAACTCGTTATGGACATTACGAATTCGTATTAATGCCGTTTGGACTGAGTAACGCACCAACTGTTTTTATAGACTTAATGAACAGAGTATTTCATCCGTACTTAGATAAGTTTGTCAAAGTCTTCATTGACGACATTCTTATTTACTCCAAAGGCTCCAACGAACATGAAGAACACCTACGCATTGTCGTGGAGAAACTACGTACAGAGAAGTTGTACGCAAAATTTGAAAAATGTGAATTCTGGATGGATAGAGTTGTATTCCTTGGACATATCGTCTCCGCTCAAGAAATCGAGGTGGATCCAAGTAAGATCGAAGCTGTGAAGGAATGGAATACACCCACAAATGCAGAAGAAGTACGTAGTTTCTTGTGTATAGCAGGCTATTACCGAAGGTTCATAGAAGGATTTTCAAAAATAGCCACGCCAATGACTCGATTAACAAGGAAAAACGAAAAACTTGTGTGGAATGAAGAATGCGAGAAGAGCTTCGTGAAGCTGAAAAATAAGCTTACTAGAGCACCAGTGCTGACAATTCCTGATCCGACAAAAGATTTTGTTATTTACAGCGATGCGTCCAAACTCGGTTTAGGCTGTGTCCTGATGCAGCAAGGAAAGGTAGTCGCGTATGCTTCGAGACAACTCAAACCTCACGAGGTGAACTACCCAACGCACGACTTAGAGTTGGTCGAAGTCGTACATGCTCTAAAGATTTGGCGACATTACTTATATGGAGGGAAGTGCGAGATCTTCACTGACCATAAAAGTTTGAAGTATTTATTTACTCAAAAGGAACTCAATATGAGGCAAAGAAGGTGGTTGGAACTCGTAAAAGACTATGACTGCACCATTAGTTACCATCTAGGTAAAGCTAATGTGGTTGCCGATGCCTTAAGTCGTAAGGGTAAGTTGACAAATTTACTTTCCGACCAAAGGAAATTGATTGAGGAATTTGCTAAGATGCAGATTGAGATAGTGGTACCACCAGAAGATACCACAATGATATTAGCTACTTTGACGCTACAACCCACGCTGAAGGAAAAGATCAGAGAAGCTTAATATCGAGATGTCTTTTTGAGGAAAATGCGAGAAAGAGCTCAAAAGAAGGATATTAAAGGATTCATCATCGCAAGCGACGACACCTTAACTTACGAAGGAAGAACTTGTGTCCTTAAGGATGAGGAACTGAGGAAAACAATAATGAGTGAAGCTCATTGCACTCCTTACACCGCACATCCTGGTGGGACCAAAATGTATCAAGATTTACGGTTCGTGTTCTGGTGGAGGGCCATGAAAAGGGACATTGCATCTTTTGTCGAGAGATGTTTAGTGTGTCAGCAAGTGAAGGCTGAACATTAGCGTCCATCTGGACTACTACGACTGTTAGAGATACCAGAATGGAAGTGGGAACACATTACTATGGATTTTGTAGTAGGTTTTCCACCGTCTACAAGAGGAAATAAAGCTGTTTGGGTCATAGTAGATCGATTAACGAAATCTGCCCACTTTTTACCAATCAAGATAACTTCCAGCATGGAACAATATGCTCAGATCTACATTAGGGAAATTGTCAAGTTACATGGTGTGCCCGTCTCAATAGTTTCTGACAGAGACACCCGCTTTACCTTGAACTTTTGGAAAAGTTTACAGAGCGCGCTAGGAACAAAGCTGAGGTTTAGTACCGCCTATCATCCTCAGACCGATGGACAATCTGAAAGAACGATCCAAATATTAGAAGACATGTTGAGAACATGCGTCCTCGACTTAGGTGGTAAGTGGGAGACACTCTTACCTTTAGTTGAGTTCGCATATAATAATAGTTATCAAGCGACAATTGGTATGGCATCGTACGAAGCCTTGTACGGAAGGAAATGCAGATCTCCCATATACTGGGATGAAATAGGAGAAAGAAAAATTTTAGGACCAGAGTTGTTCTAACAAACGGTTTAGCATATTGAAACCATTCGAAATCGGATCAAGATTGCGCAGGATAGGCGAAGTCATATGCCGATCGTCGAAGGAAGGAATTATGCTTCGAAGTTGGAGATAAAGTCTTTCTCAAGGTATCACAGGTAAAGGGAGTTATAAGATTTGGAGAGAAAGGGAAATTGAAACCACGATTTATTGGACCGTTCGATATTCTTAAACGAATAGGGGATCTTGCGTACGAGCTGGCCTTACCGCCAAGCCTGTCTGGAGTACATAATGTCTTTCACGTATCCATGTTAAGAAAGTATGTACATGACCCGAGTCATGTCGTGAGTGTTGGAAATCGATATCCCGGGGTTAACGGAATTACGGAATACATAACCCCGACTGAAATCCCATCGCCGGAAACACGATCACGAACACCACACGAAGCCGGGCACGACGAGAGCGTCGCCGCGGGATGAACCTGCGGCTAAACCCTAGCCTAGCCCATCTCGGGGCTCGCGATCGCCGTGCATGGCGATCGCCGGGGATGCGCGTGCATCCCCGTGGGGCTGTTCGGAACAGCCCCCGGCGGTGAGTCCGGCGACTCACCGCCACCACCATCGAGGGAGGGCGGTGCGCCCAGCGCACCCGCCGCGGCTCCAGCCGCGGCAGCCCTAGCGATCGACATCACGGTCGATCGCATGCCCCGGCGTCCAGCCGGGGCTCCTTCGATCGCACGCCGGCGGTCGTGCCCTAGGCCGACCGCCACCCTCGGCTCCCAGCCGAGGGTTTCTCTTGAACTTCGCAAGGGATCTCGAATCCCCATCCCCGAAGTTCATACGTTTCCCGGATCTTTCGTTCATGTATATATCACGATTTAATTCACATAAAATCAAAGAGGGGGTTGAACGATTTTACTTTTGATCTCGTTGTGCGGAGAAACGAGATTGATTTGAAGACCTTCGGATCTTTCTACGTATTCCTTGCAATAGCTTGAACGTCGTGTGAGCGACGATCCTCCAAGCTTATGGATCTCCTTCTCTCTCCCTTTGAATTATGATCTTCAAGTTATAATTGTGTCTTGAATAGAGAAGACCATGTAGTGCTTTTATAGGCTACGTAAAGGATCTAAAGGAGGTGGAATATTGGGCTCCCAATATTAATGATTAAATTGAGTCCAAGCCCAAATCTATTAATCCATTAATATTAATTATATGATTAATTCCACTATATAAATATAATTGCACTCCCAATATTCACCATATTATATCAAATAATATTCTCTCCGGTAGTATTATTTATTCCATGTGTTTAAGATATAAATATCCATGAATAAAATTAATTTATTGCTTAATTAATTTATTCATCTCTTATATCCGAGACTAGTACCATTCAACTTTAATTATTATGCGGAACAAATCCACTCATGAGGTTTACATAATAATTCCTTATGAACTCATCTCGGGGATATTATCAACCCTTTCGAGGACACATTTTCCCATCAAGAATTCACGGCATGTCATACATAAAATACCGTGACCCAACTTTGCCGGTAATTGATCGGTTATTCTAATCAATCAATTCCTTTGGAAAATCAAAGTCACTAATATTAAATGCACACACTCGCTATAATATCAGGGATTGAGAATAAAATACTCAGAGATTTAAATCGATTGTCCAAGGCAATCCTAATCGATAAATCTCCAGCGATCCGCTCAATACACCAAGTGTACAAGTATGATAAAATAATCAAGACCAATTATTTTCTCTCTCATACAACGACTATACCGATGGATTAGTTCTTGTCCATCTAGGTCGTGAGCTACTGTTTGATTATATACGAGTGACTGATAGTATGATCTTCCGTGTGACGACGCACACCATACTAAATACAACGTATATAATCCAGAACCATATTTGCATTTATTTAATTGTAAATAATTAAAAGCAAACGATTATTCATTTAATTAGGTTAAATACTATGACCGGGAGTTTACGATACTTAAATCTAGACATTAAGTATACAACTCCATCAATCTCCAACTTATACTAAGGTCTAGTCATTTCGTCCAAACTCCCGACTCCCATACTCATCACGTGCTCGATCTGCACTTCCAAAGAAGTGCCTTGTGCATGAGCATTCTAGGTTGTCGTTTCCGAAGTTATCTTGGTGACTTCAGTGTCGTCTCACATGACGATGACTCGTATCAGGTGGTACTTGCTCTATGTGTTATCATAACTATGGACTTATGATTTCTTTTAGTTTGCTATTGCACCGCTATCTTATTAGCCTTTGGCAAACCAAGAATCATATCCAAGTCCAGAGTTTATCCCAAAGCTTTACCACAACTTCCGCTGCCTCTGAGGCCGCAGTTTGGTTACCCATGGTTGAGTCTGAAAAGCATCATGCTTATCACTCTTCCATTTTAAAGCTTCACCTCCTTTTACAAGTGAACACATAGCCTGATATCGACTTACACTGATCCTGATTTGATTAGAGATCTGAGAAATGTAATCCAAAGGAAAAGCTCGTCTGCTTCATAGTCTAGAACAGTACTTCGAAAGTACTATTACAGCAGTTGAATATTCCTTTCCAGGATTACCTTGATATCCTCCCACTATGCCAACTGCATAGTCGATATCTAGTTCTCGTTTTTCAACATTGCATTTTTAAAGCTTTCCACACTTAAACTGCTTTAATTGCTTCTATCTACTTTATGTGTTCACAACACATACCTTCAGGTAGATGCATTCCATATGAAAAGTAACATACTCTTCTTGGAATTATGCATGTTTAAAACGGACCTTAATCGCATAAGATATCCAAGAGAAGTACAACGTTCCTTTCACAAGATCCTAGATCTTAAGAACATGATCTAACTTCCTTTTTATCTTATATATCAATTCAATCTTAGACAACCATCATTTTATGTCCGATAACACTTTTACATTGTTTCCAATGATAGAATGTTGTCTACATAAAATCTCTGAGAAACACCACATTGTTTCCATCATGTTTTCAATACACATTATTCGTTCATGCCTTTTGATGAATCCATCAAATGGATTACCTCATCAATTCGCAAGTACCACAAATTATAGCTTTGTTACAATCCATAAATGGATTGTTGGAAATCGATATACCGGAATTAATAAATTTAAATAAATAAATTATCTAATTAATTCCGACCGAAATCCTTTGGAGATCGAATATCCAGGGTTGTCAAATTGCGGAACGACAACTCCAATCGACTCCCGGTTGCCGGAACATCCCGCCACGAACCACCACGAATATCCGGACTCAACCAAACCTAACCGAGGCTAAGGCGCGGCTGTTCGGTCGAGCACATTCATGGGGTTCGCGGCTGATCACAGCAGCTGCCTAGGGCTGCCCTTGGCAGCCCACCGGGCAAGCTCGAACCCTCGCGGACAGCCCCCGTCGAACCCTCGCAGCGGCACGAGCCGCCGCTGCCCAAACGAGGCATGCGCACGTCACCGGACGTGCGCTAGGGTTCAGCCCGTACAGCCGTGCGGGGCTGCCCATCCACGCACCGGGTGATCGCCCTCCAGCCACGGTCGAACCCGTGGCTTGCGATCGCCCCAGCTGCCGCCAGCCACCGCCGCGCGAGCGCCGGTCAAGCCGTGCGAGCGGCAGCCCCTCCGCGTGAGCGGAGGCAGGGCCGTGCGAGCGGCGCTAGGCGTCCAGCCGGCTTCTCGCCCTTCGACCCTCCAGCCTGAGCCGACAATCCGTCGGCGGTCCGGTGGTCTTCGACCACCACCGCCCGGTTCGTCCTCGTCATGGGTCGCGCCTTTCGGATCTTGGTTCACGATATTTTTACGATAATTAAACGATAAAATCATAAAGAGGGTTTTACGATTTACCTTGTTCTCGTTGTTCGGAAAAACGAAGAACTCAATTTGAAGACCTTGAGATCTTCCCACGTATTCCTTGCACTAGCTCGAACGTCGTGTGAGCGACGATCTTCCGAACTCCATGGATCTCCCTCTTTACTTTCTCTCTCTAGAATTGTGATCTTCAAGTTATGAGAATACAGAGGACCATGTAGTGCTTTTATAGGCTACGTAGGGGATCTTAAGGAGGTGGAATATTGGGCTTCCAATAATAGTGATTAAATTGAGCCCAAGCCCAAATCTATTAATCCTTACTATTATTAATTAATTTATTTTCCACTATATAAATTAATTGCACTCCCAATATTAAACCATATTATATCAAATAATATTTCTCCGGTAGTATTATTTATTCCGTGTATTTAAGATATAAATATCCATGAATAAAATTAATTTATTGCCAATTAATTTATTCATCTCTTGTATCCGAGAATAGTACCATTCAACCTTAATTATTATGCGGAACGAATCCACCTGCAGGGTTTACATAATAATTCCTTATGAACTCATCTCGGGGATATTATCAACCCTTACGGGATACACTTTCCTGTCAAGTATTCACGGCATGCCATATATAAAATATAGTGACCCAACTTAACCGGTAATTAACCCAATAATTAAATCGGTTAATTCCTTTGGTAAATCAAAGTCACTTATATTAAATATACACACCCGCAATAGTATCGGGGATTAAGAATAAAATACACTGAGACTTAAATCGATTATCTAAGGCAATCCTAATCGATAAATCTCAAGCGATCCGCTCAATACACCAAGTGTACAAGTGTGATAAAATAATCAAGACAGATTATTTTTTCTCTCACACAACGACTATACCGATGAATTGGTCCGTGTCCATCTAGGTTGTGAGCAACTGTTCGATTAAATACGAGTAACCGATAGTATGATCTTCTGTGTGGGCCCGACACACCATACTAACTACAACGTATAGAATCCAGGACTATAATTTGCATATATTTAATTATAAATAATTAAACGCAAATAATTGTTTATTTAATTAAATAGATTAGTGGCAATGGATCGTGAGTTTCCGTTACTTAAATCTAGACATTAAGTACACAACTCCAACAATCTCCCACTTGTACTAAGGTCTAGTCATTTTCTCCAAACTCCCGACTCTCATACTCTTCATTTCCTCCAAGAAGCACTATGTGAATGAGCAATCTAGGTTGCCGCTCTGAAGTTATCTTGGTGACTACAGCGTCATCTCCCTCGACGATGACTCGTATCAGGTGGTACTTGCTCTATGTGTTATCTTACACTTATGGACTTGTGATTTCTTACCATTTGCCATCGCACCGCTATACACATAGCCTTTTGGCAATTTAAGAATCACTTCTAAGTCCCAGAGATTATCCCAGAGTTATACCAAAACTTCCGCTGCCTCTGAGGTCGCTATTTGGTTACCCATGGCAGAGTCCGAAAAGCATCGTGCTTATCACTCTTCCATGTTAAAACTCCTTCTCCTTCAATAGTGAAACACATAGCCTGATATCGACTTACACCGGTCCTCATTTGATTAGAAATCTAAGAGAATGTAATCCAAAGGAAAAGCTTGTTTGCTCCGTAATCCAGAACATATTTTCCAGTACTTAAAATGTTCATTACAGCAGTCAAGTATTCCTTTCCAGGATTACCTTGATATCCTCCCACTATGCTAACCGCATAGCCGATATCAGGTTCTTGTTTTCAACAATGCATTTATTAAGCTTTCCACACTCAAAGTGTAGGAAACTGCTTTCATTGCTTCTATCTCCTTTTGTGTTCCAAAACACATATCCTTAGATAGATGCATTCCGTCTCTGAAAGGTAACGAACCTTTCTCGGAATCTTGCATGTTAAAACGAACCATAATCATATATATGTAAGATGTCCAGGAGAAGTACAATGTTCTTGATGGAGTTATATTCTAAATGTCTAGTTTAGTGACAGTATGGAACTCCTTATCTGTGTTTTACATTATCTATTAATCAAACTGTCGGCATTTTGTCTATCTTGTACTTGAATGCAATAGTCCTAGATATATACGTTGTAGACAGTATGGCGTGAGGAGACACGCGGAAGATCACACTTTCGGTTACTCGTATACTATCGAACAGAAGCTCACGACTTAGATGGACAGGGACAATCCATCGGTACGTCGTAGTGTGACTGGGTAATAGTTGGTCTTGACTATTATGTTACACTCGTACACTTGGTGTATTGAGCAGGACCACGGGAGGGCGTTCGATTTATACTAATAGAAGTAATCGAACTAGACCTCAGATATTACGGTTAAACCAATTCCTAATCCCTATATAGTTATAGGTGCGTTTGTCCAATTCTCGGTTCTTTAACTTGCCAATGAGTGAGACTATTTGATTAGTCGAGATACTCAGTAAATTGGGAATCAGAATTGTACACACGGCATGCTATAGATTATAGACAGGAAACCGTGTCCCGTTTATCGGGTTGATTATGTCCCCGAGATGAGCTCATAAAGTTTATCATGTAAACCTTGCAGGTGGATTTATTCCACATGATAATAAGGTTGAGTGGTACTAGTCTCGGATAATAAGAGACGAATTAATTTAGTTATTAGTAATAAAATTAATTCGTGGACATACGATATCTTAAACACGGGGAAGGTCGTTTATGTAATTTCGGCGAAATTATTATTGTTGAAATAATATTAAATAAATTTCGGGAATTCAATTATTATTATTTAGTGGAATTAATAATAGTTAAAAATGTAATTAATTAAGGATTTCCTTTTAAGGACTCCGAGTTAATTAATATTGCATTTTAGCCTTGAATTTATTTACCTAAGAGGTCCCTAGTGTAGCTCTATTTAAACCCCCCCTTGCCCTCTCCTAAGACCTACAGAACGCCGCAATAATTATTTCAGCAGAGAAAAATTAATTGCTTAGCGCAAATAAAAGTTTTCTCTGTTAAAATAAAAGTTAACGCAAATAAATTATTTTCTCACCAGAGAATAATTCATACGGTGGTCTTGGAAAGGAGAGTGCAGACAAGGACGAACCCAGCGGATCGTTGCCCACACAACGGCTGGAGTCGGGCAGAGTCATACACTAGAAGCGTCTAAGGTCTCAACAATCGACCGAGAGGTATGAGATCGAATTCTCTATTCCGCAATTTTATTCGATCTAATTTCTCGTTGATCATACATGAAGGTAGATCGGGTTCCGGGGTCGTGGATCGTATTCCTCGACTACTGGGGGGTCTAGGACCTCTGGAACGGTAGTCGGATGAGGAAAAACGACCCTGAAACGAGCCCGGAATAGCAACGTCGCGTTGCTGTTCGCGGACAAACGGCGGTCGCCAAAGGGCAAACGGCGGTCGCCGTTTGCAGTTCCTTTCAGCGCCTGCTGGACTGCATTCGGCGCTCGCCGAATTGATGCAGTCCAGTCCCGTTTTGCGCGGTTGTCCTTCGGGGTGATGGCTGGGCGTGAATTGGGTCAAGGGTTGTCGGGTGAACGAAGTAGTGACTTCGGAGGTCGACTGGGAGCGTTCGGATGTTCGAGCGATCGAACGAACGCATCCCGGGTGGTCGATTTCCAACAATTGGTATCAGAGCCGGTTTTGTACGTTCTTGTATTGTTTGCGAGTTTTGTTTTGCAGGATAACCCGATTATTATGGTCATGTTTATTGTACTGTATATTGTGGTTTGTTAAACTCTCGGGATTGTCGAGATCTTTGGTTTTTATCGTTGCTTGTTTGTAATAGTTAAAACGACGGGTTGAGTCGTTTAGGGTTTTCTATTTTCGTTTTCGTTTATCCGGGTGTATAGGATCGATCGTTCTGTATAGGATCGATGCCGGAAGTAGTATATTTTACTCTTGTAATGTTGCTGCTACTTGGTTTATCGAGAGAAGATCGAAGGACGGACGAACGAGGGTCGAGGAGTCGAACCCGCGGCTGCTGTGCACAAACGGCGCCCGCTAGAGGGCAAACGGCGGTTGCCGTTTGCAGCTCCTCCAGCGACCGCTGTTTCTCAAACGGCGGGCGCTGTTTGAGGTTTGGCAGCAGCGCCGCGGGGGTTCGACGGACATCACGGATCGCTTGTCGAGGGCCCGAGACGATACTCCAGTGGGAGGGGTTTGTCTCTTGGTCCTTAGACGAGTCGGTGATGGACCGAGACCGAGACGAGCAACGAGACGAAGATCCGAGAAGACGTGCATCGAAGATTTTAAAGGCCATAATAATCGGGCCACGTTAAATGCTTTCTATGTGTTTACGTGTTTTATTATGCTTTAATTATATATGCATGTGCTTGTTATCCCTTTCGTAAAAACTAAGTGGGAGAGGATTGGAAACAATCCCGCGGTCTCCATTCTCTGTTTTGATGGTGATGTGTGTCGCTTACGAGTTGGCTTTAGTGTCATCCTCCCAATCGGATAAAGTTGACACACGGATATCACTGTATCAAAATTCGAATTCAATTCCATTTATAGAATTGAACACGTAAGTTTTTCAAAGCAATGCCTAATCTGTCTTTTAAAGACTAATTTCAACTCGACTCATTCTCACCCCGGGGAGTGGAATGTAGCCAAAGCGCTTGGTTATGTCGATGACACAGATTAGAGACATTCGGTCATTTGATGACTAGATCGATTGTCTGGTTGGCTCCCTCACTTTGTGAGAGATAGGGCTCAATTGCATGATTGATCGCTGGTTAGAAACTTCGAGTTTCACTTACGAGATATCAAGCTTTGATTAATGAGATTGTGAAATTTAATAAATGTAAGAGTCAATTAACAAAGTTGTTTGTTTTAGTAAACGTCCACACTATCGTGGCTTGCTAAATGGAAACGGTACTTTGGGTTAATTGAGACTCTATGAAATTTAAATAAATGGAATTCAATTAACAAAGTTGTTTGTTTAGTAAACGTCCACACTATCGTGGCTTGCTAGACGGAAACGGAACTTTGGGTTAATTGAGGCTCGACAGTTATAGGAAATCGTAAAGGGACCGCATGTCAACGTAAACGTCCACACTAACTTGGCTTGCGGTGGGCGTGTAGTTTCCGAGCGGTTAACTTAGTACTGAGAAATGGTATACACTTAGGTACGCTTTACAGTATCCTCCCCATCGGAGTCACTGCTGTAATGATGTACAACCAAAGTAAAAGTCCAGTTATAAAATCGTTTGTACTAGTATACGTCCACATGAACGTGGCATGCTAGTCTGATGGGATTTTAGGATTGATTGGTAAATTTAATGATATTAATTAAGGGAGTTAATATCGAATTAAATTTTGACGGTTTGATTTGTCTCTTTTATAGATATGGCACTTAACCCGCTGTCTATACTAAAAGAAAACAAGCTCACTGGTCCGGATTATAATGATTGGAAGGGAAACTTGGACATTGTCCAGACTGATAAACCTTCTACTCCCACTGACGTCTTAACTGATGAGTACATTAAAGATGAACTCAGGAAGATGTTAAGACATAGTGCGGAAGCCGGACAAGAGGTGATTAACTTACTCAAGAAATTCGGTCCTCTTATGGAATTACTTAAAAATGATTCCAAAAGAATGGAATTTGTGAGTGAGTTAAGAAAATCACAAGTACTTGTGGCTGTGAAGTTGAATCTTCCTAGGCCTTCGGGCGGCAAAAGGAAGAAGAGGCAACAACGGAAACCCAGTGGACCCAGAAATGGTGGACCACAGATTGGAGTGAACCAGCCTAAGGGCAAGTGTTTCCGTTGCAAGCAGTCTGGACATTGGAAGTCTAATTGTCCTCTCAGACAAGGAGGTATGAACTTTTCCTTAGTCACTGAAACATGTTTAGCGGTGTTATCCACCGGTACCTGGTGTGTGGATACGGGAGCCACTGATCATGTCTGCAATTCTTTGCAGGGGTTCCAGGAAACCCGGCGGCTTAGAGAGGGAGAGATCACTATCTACATGGGCAACGCTACGAAAGTGGCGGCGGTTGCAGTGGGAGATATTTATTTGTCTTTTAATAATAAAGTTTTGGTATTGAATAATTGTCTTTATGTACCGAATTTTAGAAAGAACCTTGTTTCGGTTTCTAAATTGGTTTTGAATGGATATTCAGTTTCTTTTGATAATTCTGTTATTGTCAAGAAAAATGGTGAGTATATCTGTTCTGGTACATTGATAGGCAACTTATATATACTGAATCCAAATTATTCCACGATGCAACGAGTAGAGTCAAATAACACATCGAGTACCAATAAGAGAAAGGAGCCTTCTAGGATGAATCAAAAGTACTTATGGCATCTTAGGCTAGGTCATATTAACTTGGGCAGGATTCAAAGGTTGATAACTGATGGAATACTCAGTGGTGTGAAAGATGAGGACTTTCCGACCTGCGAATCATGTCTGGAAGGAAAAATGACCAAGCGACCCTTTAGTGATAAGGGGTATAGATCCAAGGAAGTACTAGATTTGATTCACTCTGATTTGTGCGGGCCTTTATCTGTCCAAGCGAGAGGAGGTTATGAATATTTCGTAACCTTCACGGATGATTACTCAAGGTATGGTTTTGTATACCTGATGCGCCGCAAGAGCGAGTGCTTTGACAAGTTCAAGGAGTACAAAGCTCTTGTGGAGAACCTTCATGGTAAAACCATAAAGACTCTACGATCTGATCGTGGAGGAGAGTACCTCTCGGGAGAGTTTAAGGCGTACTTATTAGAGAATGGGATTGACTCCCAGATGACTGCACCATACACGCCCCAGCAGAATGGTGTAGCAGAAAGAAGGAATAGGACTCTTATAGAAATGGTAAGATCTAGGATGAGTTACTCAGACCTACCAGTTTCGTTCTGGGGATATGCCTTGGAAATAGCGGCGTATATCCTGAACCTAGTGCCTTCTAAATCAGTCCCTAAGACGCCCTCAGAATTGTGGACCGGGCGTAAGCCAAACTTGAAACACATTCGGATCTGGGGTTGTCCAGCATATGTGCTGAAGCATGGGGCTGATAAGTTGGAATCACGTTCGGATATTCGGTTGTTTATAGGATATCCTAGAGGAACGAAAGGTGGTCTATTTTATAGTCCTAAGGACCAGAAGATCGTTGTTAGCACCAACGCTCGGTTCTTGGAAGAGGATTATATAATGGACCACAAGCCCAAGAGTGAGATAGTACTTAACGAACTGAGAGGGGACGATCAAGGCTTAGATCCAACCGAACCGGGTGACACGCCACCACAGTCTGCACCTGTAGTTACTGAGGTTACACCGGAGCGTCGTCGTAGTGGGAGGGTTGTTCGACAACCCGATAGGTTCATGTTTATAGGTTAGTCTTCGGACTTGTTACCTGGAGAACATGAAGCCGATCCCTGGACCTACGGCGAGGCGCTTAAAGATCAAGATGCTCAGTCTTGGCAAAAAGCGATGAAATCTGAGATTGAATCAATGGATTCAAATCAGGTCTGGAATCTTGTAGCACCGCCCAAAGGTGTAAAAGCCATTGGTTGCAAGTGGGTGTACAAGAGAAAAAGAGGGTCTGACGGGAAGGTTGAAACCTTCAAGGCTAGGCTTGTTGCGAAGGGGTATACTCAGAAAGAAGGGATCGATTATGAGGAAACCTTTTCGCCGGTAGCTATGCTAAAGTCGATCCGGATTCTTTTGTCTATAGCAGCTCATATGGATTATGAGGTGTGGCAAATGGACGCCAAGACAGCATTCTTGAATGGGAATCTTGACGAGACCATTTACATGAGACATCCAGAAGGTTTCATTAAGAAAGGCCAAGAGCATCTAGTGTGTAAGCTAAACCGATCCATTTATGGATTGAAGCAAGCTTCTAGATCTTGGAACATGCGGTTTGATGAGGTTATCCAGTCTTATGGATTCATTCAAAGCATGGACGAGTCGTGTGTATACCAGAGATGTGACGGAAACAGTGTGGCGTTTCTCGTGCTTTATGTAGACGACATCATTCTAATTGGCAACAATGTGAAGATGTTGTCGGACATAAAGGGATGGTTGTCCAAGCAATTCGATATGAAAGACTTAGGACAAGTTGGGCATGTTCTTGGGATCAAGGTTATAAGGGATCGCCGGAAAAGAACATTAAGCTTGTCCCAGGCTTCATATATTGATACGATTCTAGCTCGTTTCAACATGCAGAATTCTAAGAGAGGTGCTCAACCTTTCTGCCATGGAATTCATCTATCTAAAGACATGTGTCCCAAAACACAGAAGGAGATAGATTACATGAAGACACTTCCTTATGCTTCGGCAGTAGGAAGTCTAATGTATGCGATGTTGTGCACGAGACCTGATATCTGCTATGTCGTAGGCATGGTAGCTAGATATCAGAGTAACCCTGGACAGGGTCACTGGACTGCTTTAAAGAACATACTTAAGTACCTGCGAAGGACTAGGAATTATGTTCTGAGTTACAAAGCGTCCGAGTTGATTCCTATTGGTTACACAGACTCGGATTTCCAATCTGATAAGGATCAGCGAAAGTCTACATCAGGCTATGTGTTCACATTGGGAGGTGGAGCAATTTCATGGAAGAGTGTTAAGCAAAAATGCATTTCGGACTCTACCATGAAAGCCGAATATGTAGCAGCCTCTGAGGCAGCTAAAGAATCGGTGTGGCTCCGGAACTTCCTTATGGACTTAGATGTGGTTCCTAAAATGCCTAGAGCTATCACAATTTATTGTGACAATAGCGGTGCAGTGGCTAATGCAAAGGAACCACGAGCCCACAATGCGAGTAAACACATAGATCGCAAGTACCACCTGATTAGAGACATCGTCAGGAGGGGCGATTCGGTTGTCACCAAGATTGCATCAGCGGATAACCTGGCTGACCCCTTTATGAAGGCACTTCCAGCGGAAGCGTTCAAGAGACACGTGAAGGGGATGGGTATCAGATGTATGGTAGAGGGCAACTAGAGATTTAGTATAAGTGGGAGATTGATGGAGTTATATTCTAAATGTCTAGTTTAGTGACAGTATGGAACTCCTTATCTGTGTTTTACATTATCTATTAATCAAACTGTCGGCATTTTGTCTATCTTGTACTTGAATGCAATAGTCTTAGATATATACGTTGTAGACAGTATGGCGTGAGGAGACACGCGGAAGATCATACTGTCGGTTACTCGTATACTATCGAACAGAAGCTCACGACTTAGATGGACAGGGACAATCCATCAGTACGTCGTAGTGTGACTGGGTAATAGTTGGTCTTGACTATTATGTTACACTCGTACACTTGGTGTATTGAGCAGGACCACGGGAGGGCGTTCGATTTATACTAATCGAAGTAATCGAACTAGACCTCAGATATTACGGATAAACGAATTCCTAATCCCTATATAATTATAGGTGCGTTTGTCCAATTCTCGGTTCTTTA
Source organism: Euphrasia confusa (assembly GCA_954870475.1). Taxonomy (NCBI): domain Eukaryota; kingdom Viridiplantae; phylum Streptophyta; class Magnoliopsida; order Lamiales; family Orobanchaceae; genus Euphrasia; species Euphrasia confusa. Next base: position 10,461,586 of record OX940958.1, read on the forward strand.
ACTTGCCAATGAGTGAGACTATTTGATTAGTCAGGATACTCGGTAAATTGGGAATCGGAATTGTACACACGGCATGCTATAGATTATAGACAGGAAACCGTGTCCCGTTTATCAAGTTGATTGTCCCCGAGATGAGCTCATAAAGTTTATCATGTAAACCCTGCAGGTGGATTTGTTCCACATGATAATAAGGTTGAGTGGTACTAGTCTCGGATAATAAGAGACGAATTAATTTAATTATTAGTAATAAAATTAATTCGTGGACATACGATATCTTAAACACGGGGAAGGTCGTTTATGTAATTTCGGCGGAATTATTATTGTTGAAATAATATTAAATAAATTTCGGGAATTCAATTATTATTATTTAGTGGAATTAATAATAGTTAAAAATGTAATTAATTAAGGATTTCCTTTTAAGGACTCCGAGTTAATTAATATTGCATTTTAGCCTTGAATTTATTTACCTAAGAGGTCCCTAGTGTAGCTCTATTTAAACCCCCCTTGCCCTCTCCTAAGACCTACAGAACGCCGCAATAATTATTTCAGCAGAGAAAAATTAATTGCTTAGCGCAAATAAAAGTTTTCTCTGCTAAAATAAAAGTTAACGCAAATAAATTATTTTCTCACCAGAGAATAATTCATACGGTGGTCTTGGAAAGGAGAGTGCAGACAAGGACGAGCCCAGCGGATCGTTGCCCACACAACGGCTGGAGTCGGGCAGATTCATACACTAGAAGCGTCTAAGGTCTCAACAATCGACCGAGAGGTATGAGATCGAATTCTCTATTCCGCAATTTTATTCGATCTAATTTCTCGTTGATCATACATGAACGTAGATCGGGTTCCGGGGTCGTGGATCGTATTCCTCGACTACTGGGGGGTCTAGGACCTCTGGAACGGTAGTCGGATGAGGAAAAACGACCCGGAAACGAGCCCGGAACAGCAACGTCGCGTTGCTGTTCGCGGACAAACGGCGGTCGCCAAAGGGCAAACGGCGGTCGCCGTTTGCAGTTCCTTTCAGCGACCGCTGGACTGCATTCGGCGGTCGCCGAATTGATGCAGTCCAGTCCCGTTTTGCGCGGTTGTCCTTTGGGGCGATGGCTGGGCGTGAATCGGGTCAAGGGTTGTCGGGTGAACGAAGTAGTGACTTCGGAGGTCGACTGGGAGCGTTCGGATGTTCGAGCGATCGAACGAACGCATCCCGGGTGGTCGATTTCCAACAGTTCTTTCCTAGAGATCCAAGATCTCAAGAACATGTCAAACTTCTTCTTATATCTTTCATATTGATTTATCTAGACAACCTCCATTTTATGTCTTGATAACATCTTTACATTGTTACCAATGATAAGAATGTTCTCTACATAAAACCCGAGAAACACCACCTTGTTTTCCATCACGTTTCCAATACACACGATTCGTCTATGCTTTTGATAAATCCATAAAATGGACTATCTCATCAATTTGCAAGTACCACGAACTCAATGCTTTGTTTCAATCCATAAATGGATCAACTAAGCTTCTACTCTAAATGATCTCGCTTCTTAGCAATAATCCTTATTGCTCTCCAGGAAGGCACATTTAGATCTAGTACGGCCTTCATGTAGATCCAGGGATCGATCTCATGTATACTAGGTCCAGAGTCCGAAGACTCTCCTAGTCTTATGAATATCTCCGGTTGTCCCACAACCTCCCACTACAATGGCATTCCGGTGTATAAACAGTGATAACAGTAGGTGCAGTTAGTGGTGTACCGCTACTCGGTTCGGCTGGTTCTAAGTCTTAATCTTTCTCTCTCATTTCATAGTATCATGTCACTTTAGGCTTGTGGTTCATCATATAGTCTTTCTCTAAGAACCGGGCGTTAGAACTTATAACGTCCTTCTGGTTCATAGTACTATTAAACACACATCTTTTGTTCTTCCAGGACATTCTACGACCGCATTTGAATGCGCCGTTGTTTCCAGATATATCCATAGAACATAGGTAGTTCCGTATAACTCATGCTTTTACTATTTCTATAAGAGTTCCATTTCTTGTTTACGACACACCATTTCTACACAACAGTGTATGGTGTAGTCATTTGGGATCAAATCCCAATCTCTGATTAGTATGCCATGCATTCCTCAGACAGGTACTTGCCTCCGCGTTCAGATCGCAGGCTACAAATGGATATACCTTGATGGTTCTCCACAATTACTTAGTGTCCATTGACTTGTCAAAACACTTGCTTTTGTGGCACATCAGGTATCCTAATCCATTTCTCGAGTAATCATCAAATGAAGTACTCGTACCTTATTGTCTGAGTAGGCATAGGTCTGCTTACATCAGAGTCAATCAATTCTTATACTTGTTCGGATCTTATATCTTATATCCATAAAGGATTGCTTAGTCATATTATCTTCCAAATTAGATTCTTAGGTCGGAAGGTCCACTCCCTCAACTTAATTGATCAAATATCAATTTTCGACCTTTGAACTTCTTATTTGAATAAACATGACTCAGCATAAGAATCCACAAGTATAATTGATAAAGAAATCTCTTATTAGTAAAACGAGTTTCATACTACGGTTCGTTGCATCGTGGTGGACTCAGGATTCATCATTTATATATTGCTAGCTAATGTACCAAAATAGATAATATCATTATTTCTTCTTATAACCATCAAATGATTAAAAGAAATAAAATATCCATTTATTAGAAATCCAGAACAAAGTTCTTTCTAATATGAAAGGTACATAAAAGCAATAACCCAAAATGAAATCCTATAAAATGTCCTCCATTGCAACAGCTGCCTCCTCCACAGCATTGCCCATGTAGACTACGATTTCTTCTTTTCCAAGTCGTCGGGTTTCCTGGAACCCTTGCATTTAGAATGCACATACCATCAGTGATTCCATATCTACACACCAGGTTCCGGTAGATAATACCACTGACTATGTTTTACGACTAAAGAAAATTTCGTACTTTCTTTGAGAGGATAATCAGACTTCCAGTACCCAGACTGTTTGCATCGAGTATACTTGCCTATTGGCTTTCTCGTCCCATCTCGTGGTCCAAGAAACTTAGGACCACTGGGTTTCTTTGCTTGCTTTTCCTTTCCCCGATCTTACCCTTAGGTTCGAAACCTATGGCATTGGCTACAAGAGCTTGCGATTTCCGTCTCAACTCGTCTAAAAGGTCCATCATTTCAAAAACGTGTTTAAGCGTTTCCTTGAATCGAATGGCCTTTATGAGTATCCTCATCGCCTCTTGTCTAGCCACTACGTCAGTTAAGACATTCGTAGACTCGGGAGGACAAAGCTCACTGAGTACAAACTTGTACTCTTCAACAGTCTGGACAATGTCTAGATCTCTATTCCAATCATTACATTTAGGGACTAATGAGTTTAAAATCCTTACGTATCACAGAAAGTGGGTTCAAAGCCATTTCCTAATCTATGAGCACATATAACAACAAACAATCGAAACAACTAATCACATCTAAAATCCCATCAGATATGGCAAGCCACGTGGTGTGGACGTTTACCAATCCAAATGATTTAGCAATTAGATTTGCTTCGGTCATACATCACTTATAGCGTAACTTCGTGGTGAAGAATACTATAATGCTTATCTAAGTGTAAACCATTACTCAGTACTAAAGTAAATCGTTTGGAATTGCTACATCACCGCAAGCCACGTGGTGTGGACGTTTACGACAACTTCACAACTCTTCACAATTCCTTATAACTGTCTACATCAATTAATCTAAAATCCGTTAGTATAGCAAGCCACGTGGTGTGGACGTTTACTACGCCAAGAGACTTTTATAATTGACTCCCAATTACTTGATCCATTCGATCTTGTAAATCAAGACGCGGAGAATCATAAGTGAAACTCGAAGTTTCTTACCAGTGATTCACCATGCGAACGACCCTTGTTGGAGTTGTGTACATAATGTCTATATTTAAGTAACGGTAAACTCCCCGTCATAGCATTTAATCTATTAAATTAACGAACAATTATTTTCTTTTAATTATTTATAATAAATGCAAAATATAGTCCTGGATTCTATACGTTGTAGTTAGTATGGTGTGCGACGTCACACAGAAGATCATACTATCGGTTACTCGTATTTAATCAAACAGTGGCTCACGACCTAGATGGACACGGACCAATCCATCGGTATAGTCGTTGTGTGAGAGAGAAAATAATTTGTCTTAATTATTTTATCACACTTGTACACTTGGTGTATTGAGCGGATCGTCGAGATTCATCGATTAGGATTGCCGGCGATAATCGATTTGAGTCTCAGTGTATTTTATTCTTAATCCCTGCTATTATTGCGGGTGTGTATATTTAATATAAGTGACTTTGATTTACCAAAGGAATTAACCGATTTAATTATTGGGTTAATTACCGGTTAAGTTGGGTCACTATATTTTATATATGGCATGCCGTGAATAATTGACCGGACAGTGTATCCCGGAAGGGTTGATAATATCCCCGAGATGAGTTCAAAAGGAATTATTGTGTAAACCTCATGAGTGGATTCGTTCCGCACAATAATTAAGGTTGAATGGTACTAGTCTTGGATTAAAGAGATGAATAAATTAATTAGCAATAAATTAATTTTATTCATGGATATTTCTATCTTAAATACACGGAATAAATAAATACTACCGGAGAAATATTATTTGATATAATATGGTTTAATATTGGGAGTGCAATTAATTTATATAGTGGAAAATAAATTAATTAATATTGATAAGGATTAATGGACTTGGGCAGTGGGCTCAATTTAATCATCAATATTGGAAGCCCAATATTCCACCTCCTTTAGATCCCCTACGTAGCCTATAAAAGCACTACATGGCCTTCATAAATAACAAGACAAGATTATCATACTTGATATTCTAGAGAGTTGAAGGAGATCCATAGGAGTTCGATAGATCGTCGCCCACCCGACGTTCGAACGAAGTGCAAGGAATACGTGGGAAGATTCAAAGGTCTTCAACTTGATTTTGTTTCTCCGCACAACAAATCAAAAAGGTATGATCATCGAACCCCCTCTATGATCGTATGTGATATTAATTGTGATATGTACATGAACACATGATCCGGGAAACGTCGAGACCAGGATACGGGGATCATCGCGATCCCCGTCGGGATCGAAGAGTGGCGGCCGAACCCTAGGGTTCGGACCGCCGCGGCGCGCGGACAAGGGGAAGCCCCGGCTCTCGCCGGGGCAGGCGATCGACGTGAAGTCGATCGCTGGGGGTTCAGCCGTGGGCTGGTGCCACGGCGGGACGAACCCCCCGGCCACCTTGGACGGCGACGGCGCACGGGAGGAGCCCCGGCTGGAGCCGGGGCGTGCGATCGACCGTGAGGTCGATCGCGAGGGGCGCCGCGGCTGGGCCGCGGCTGGTCAGCTGGGAGCTGACCGCCCTCCTCCGGCGGTGGTGGTGAGTCGCCGGACTCACCACCGGGGGCTGTTGGACAGCCCCGACGATCGCACGTGCATGCGATCGCGAACCCCACGTCGGGGTTCGGCTAGGGTTTAGCCGCGGGTTTATCCCGCGGCGATGCTCTTGTCGAGCCCGGTTCTTCGTGGTGTTCGTGATCGGTTTCCGGCGAAGGGTTTTTCGGTCGGGGTTATCGGTTCCGCAATTTTTGATGCCCCGGGATATCGAATTCCAACAAATGGTATCAGAGCGTTTGGTTTCGTGTTCATGTATATGTTCAATTGTGTTCTACCTTGCAGGGATTCCGACTATCATGGTTAAATTGATTGTTAATTATTCGTTTAATTAATTGCTATTTAATTTACCATGATTATTCGTTTATTAAACTCTCGGACATGTCGAGATTCGTTTTGTGTGGATGAATGCTTGTAATAGTAAAAATTCGGGGGTTGACCGAATTTAGGATTTATTATTATTGTTCTACGTTTTCCGGAAAGTGTATAGGGTCGATTTCATGTATAGAATCGATACCGGAATAGTAAATTTATTTCTTGTAATTTAATTTACGTTGGATCGATGCCGAGACGACCGCCGGAGAACGCGTGTGACGAAGAAGACGAAGAGGACGAAAAACCGGGGGGTCGATCATCCCCATGATCGATCCCCATGAGGATCGATCGACCCCACGCCAAGGGGCTGCCCGCTAGGGCTTCCGGCCACGCCGGCCACCGGTGGTGGTGGCGCGTGGCTAAGGGGCGGCGGCGGCGGTGGCCGGTGGTGGTGGTGGTCGACGGTGGGGGTTGTGTGGGGATCCCCAACCCATGCTACTCCTACCTAGATTCTACTTACCTAATTGATTCGTTTTTCCTAATTGAGTTTTTCCTATTTTTGGAAATTCTCATGGATTAGGAAAAGAATTAATTGGAATTAATTTTATTCCTAATTCTATTATGGAAGTCTTGTAGTGTATTCCGAGTTCTACTTGGAATAGGATCCTAGAGATTTAATAGAATTGGAAAGGAATAAAAATTAATTTAGGATTGATTTATTTCCTAATTGATTATTCCTATTTTATGGGAATTTTCATAGCAATGGAAATTAATTAATCTTGGAAAGTAGAAGAGTCCTAATTTATTTTATTTCCTTATTCTATTATAGAAGTCTTCTAGAATATTCCAAGTTTGACTTGGATGGATTATTCTAGAGATTTAATGGAATTGGATAGGAAAATAAATAAATAAAAAATATTAATAATATTTAATTTTATTTTTGATTTATTCGATTGACTTAATTTTCGAATTGAGTATCTTTTGGATTTATTAAAAATAAATAGATTTAAATATTGGGATTAATATTCTCGTCACATGGAGCATTCAAGAACGAAGACTGAAGACTAGAAGACGCATACGGAGAAGGAATAAAGCCATGATAGTCGGAAAATAATTCTCTAGCTTATTTTGACTATGTGCTATGTGCTTTATTACTTGTATGCATGCTATATGTGTTTACTTTATGCACTAGATAGCGTATCCCTTTGTTATAAAAAGCTAAGTGGGAGAGGGGATGGAAACATTCCCACGGTCTCCATTACTGTTCTCTTGGTGACTCTTGTGGTTTCTTTGAAATTCACATAGATGTGTCATTAAAGGAGAATTCTTGTAATTCCTTTTACAAGAGACATTGATTAAGTTTATCAAACAATGCCTAATTTGTCTTTCTGAAACTGACTTCAAGTCGACTCATTCTCGCCCCGGGGAGTGGAATGGAGCCAAAGCCACTTGGTCATGTGGATGACACAAATTAGAGACATTCGTACCATCCTTTTAAAGGTGGATCGATTGTCTGCTCGGCTCCCTCATCTAATGAGAGATAGGGTTGTTCGCATGGTGAATCACTGGTTAGAAACTTCGAGTTTCACTTATGATTCTCCGAGTCTTGATTTACGAAAATCGAATGGATCAAGTAATTGGGAGTCAATTGTAAAAGTCTTTTGGTGTAGTAAACGTCCACACTATCGTGGCTTGCTACATTGAATGGGACTTTGGATCGATTGATGTAGACAGTTATAGAAGAAAGTAAAGGATCGTGTGTTAGCGTAAACGTCCACACTATCGTGGCTTGCGGTGATATGCGAGTTCCAAACAATCTTCTTAGATACTGAGTAGTGGTTTACACTTAGGTACGCTCTATAGTATTCTTCCCATCGAAGTAACGCTATAGTGATGTACGACCGAAGCAAATCTAATTGCTAAATCATTTGGGTGGGTAAACGTCCACACTATCGTGGCTTGCCTTACCTGATGGGATTTTAGATGTAATTAGTAATTTAATGATATTATTTAAGGGAGATAATATCGGATATTAAATTAATTGTTTGTTTAAATGTGCTTATAGGTTTAGAGAATAGCTATGAACCCACTTTCTATGATACTCAAGGAGCATAAGCTCACTGGCCCCAATTACATTGACTGGAAGAGAAATTTAGACATTGTCCTAACTTCTGAGGAGTACAAGTTCGTACTCCATGAAGTATGCCCTGCTGAGCCCACGCCTGCCTCAACTGATGAGGAAAAACTAGCATATCTGAAGTGGAAAAAGGCTGATGAAATGGCTAGGTGTTATATTTTGGCTTCCATGTCAAATGTACTCCAAACCCAACATGAGTCAATGGACACTGCCTATGATATGATGTTTAACCTCAAGGAGATGTTTGGAGAGCAAGATCGTGCGGCAAGGCAAGAAGCCATGAGAGTCCTCATGACAACTACTCAGTCTGAAGGAACGCCCGTAGGGGAACACGTTCTTAAGATGATGGGTCTGTTGAATGAGCTTGAGATCCTAGGAGCTCAAATTGATGGGGAGACGCAAGTCGACATCATACTCCAGTCTCTGACCCCTAGCTTTGAGCAGTTTCGCATGAGTTATAATATGGGTAAACTATCTTACTCTCTTGCGCAACTCCTGACTGAGCTGAAGGCGGCAGAGGGGATCTACAAGAAGGGCAAGTCTCAAGCGCTTGTAGCTACCAAGTCCAAAGGCTTTAAGCCTGGTGGAGGTAGGGGCAAGAGGAGGAAGCTAGCCAGAAAACCCAGTGGTGTCAAGAAGCTTGTACCACGAGTGGGGGCTGCAAAGCCAAAGGGCAATTGCTTCCGATGCAACAAGTCTGGACACTGGAAGTCTGAATGTCCTCTCAGAGGTACGAATTTTTCTTTAGTCGTAAAAACATAGTCAAGCGGTATTATCTACCAGAATTCTGGTGAGTAGATATGGAACCACTGACGGTATGTGCATTTTGAATGCAGGGGTTCCAGAAAACCCGGCGACTTAGAGAAGAAGAGTTCGAGTCTACACGGGCAAAAGCTGTAGAGGAGGCAGTTGTTGCGGTGGAAGACATTTATCTGCTTTAGTAGTTAAATAGGATTTCATTTCAAGACTATTGCTTTATGTACCCTTTATTTTAGAAAGAACGTTTGGTTCTGGATTTCTATTATTAATGAATGGATAGTTTTATTTCTTTAATCATTGGATGATTTTGAAATAATGGGTATTATCTATTCTGGTACATTAGATAGCAATATATGAATGATAGATCCTAAGTCTACCACGATGCAACGAACCGTTCTATAACTTGTTTTACCTGATTAGATATTTCTTTATTGAATCATTATACTTGTGAATTCTTTTACTTAGTAGTATTTTCAAATAAGATTCAAAAGGTCGAAATTGATTTGATCAATTATAGTTGAAGGAATGGACCTTCCGACCTAAGAATTAAATTTGGAGGATAATACATCTAAGCAAACCTTTCTGGATAAAGGATAGAATTCAGACAAGTATTAGAAATGATTAGATATGCAGTCGTATGTGTGAATAAGAAAGGTGCGAGTAGTTCTTTCAAGAATACTCAATGATGGATTAGAATACTTATAATGTGCCATAATAGCAATGTGTTTTGACTAGTCAATGGACACAAAGCCATTGTGGAGAACCATTAAAGTATATCCATTAGGAGCCTGCGACTTGGTCGCGGAGGCCGTTACCTATCTAAATAACACATAAGCATAATAAAAAATTGGGATTCAATCCCAAAGGGACACGCCATACACTTACGTGTGGAGATGGTGCGTTGTAAATAAGAAATAGAAATCTGATGGTAAAAGAACAAGTTGTTCGGAACTACCTATGTTCTATGGGTATTCCTGGATACAACAAGTATGGTTGTAGGATATCCTAGATGAACAAAAGTATTGTGTGTTCTATAGTACTATAAACCAGAGGGACGTCTATCGTTCGGTTCATAAAGGAGTACTATTAGATGAACCACAAAGCCTGAAATACAAGTAATACCTTGGAATGAGAAGAAAGGACATAAGACTGAGAACCAGCCAAACCGAGTAGAAGTACACCACACACTGCACCTATTGTTATTACTGTTATACACCGGGACGCCATTGCAGTGGGAGGTTGTTAGAAAACCAGAGATGTTCATAAGGCTAGAGGAGTTCGGACTCTGGGTCTAGTATAGATGAAATCGATCCCTAGCTCTGCATAAGGGCGATACTAGATCTAAATGAGCCTACTTAGAGAACAATAAGGTTTATTGTTAAGAGGCTAGATCATTTAGAGTACAAGCTTAGTAAATTCATTTATGAATTGGAACAAAGCTGTAAATCGTGGAATTTGCGAATTGATGAGATAGTCCATTTAATGGATTCATCAAAAGGCAAAGACGATGGGTGTATTGGAGACGTAATGGAAACAAGGTGGTGTTTCTCGGAGGTTTTATATAGATAACGTTTTATCATTGGCAACAATGTAAAGACGTTGTCAGACATAAAATAATGGTTGTCTAAATAAGTCGAGATATAAGATTAAGTAGAAGTTAGAACATGTTCTTAAGATCTTATGATCTAGGGAAAAGAACATTGTACTTCTCCTGGACATCTTATACGATTATGGTTTGTTTTAACATGCACAAATTCTGAGAAAGGTTGTTGCCTTTCAGAAACAGAATATCTATCTAAAAGCAGTTTCCTACACCTTGTGTGGAAAGCTTAGATGCAATGTTGAAAAACAAAAATCTGATATCAACTATGCGGTTTGCGTAGTGGGAGGATATCAAAGTAATCTGGACAAGAGATTTTCAGATGCTGTAATAGTACTTGCGAAGTACTGGATTATTAAGCAAGACGAAATCTTATTAGATTACACATTCTCAGATCCAAAGTCAGAGAAGGACCAGTGTAAGTCGATATCAGGCTATGTGTTCACTTTTGAAAGAGGTGGAGCCTATTAAATGAAAGAGTGATAAGCAGGATGCTTCTCGGACTCTATCATAACCAAATAGCAGCCTCAGAGGCAGCGGAAGTTTTGGTTAGGTTCCGGGATAACCTCTAAGACTTGGATATGACTCTTGGTTTGCCAAAGGCTATTTCATAGCGGTGCATGGTAAACCGGAAGAAGTCATAAGTCGAAAAGTGATGTTAACACATAGTGCAAGTACCACCTGATACGAATCATCGTCGAGGGAGACGACGTAGTAGTCACCAAGATAACTTCAGAGCGACAACCTAGAGTGCTCACTCACATAGTACTTCTTGCAAGTACACCTTAAGTACGTGATGAGTATGGGAGTCGGGAGTTTGGAGGAAATGACTTGACCTTAGTACAAGTGGGAGATTGTTGGAGTTGTGTACTTAATGTCTAGATTTAAGTAACGGTAAACTCCCCGTCATAGCATTTAATCTATTAAATTAACGAACAATTATTTGCTTTTAATTATTTATAATAAATGCAAAATATAGTCCTGGATTCTATACGTTGTAGTTAGTATGGTGTGCGACGTCACACAGAAGATCACACTATCGGTTACTCGTATTTAATCAAACAGTGGCTCACGACCTAGATGGACACGGACCAATCCATCGGTATAGTCGTTGTGTGAGAGAGAAAATAATTTGTCTTAATTATTTTATCACACTTGTACACTTGGTGTATTGAGCGGATCGTCGAGATTCATCGATTAGGATTGCCGGCGATAATCGATTTGAGTCTCAGTGTATTTTATTCTTAATCCCTGATATTATTGCGGGTGTGTATATTTAATATAAGTGACTTTGATTTACCAAAGGAATTAACCGATTTAATTATTGGGTTAATTACCGGTTAAGTTGGGTCACTATATTTTATATATGGCATGCCGTGAATAATTGACCGGACAGTGTATCCCGGAAGGGTTGATAATATCCCCGAGATGAGTTCAAAAGGAATTATTGTGTAAACCTCATGAGTGGATTCGTTCCGCACAATAATTAAGGTTGAATGGTACTAGTCTCGGATTAAAGAGATGAATAAATTAATTAGCAATAAATTAATTTTATTCATGGATATTTCTATCTTAAATACACGGAATAAATAAATACTACCGGAGAAATATTATTTGATATAATATGGTTTAATATTGGGAGTGCAATTAATTTATATAGTGGAAAATAAATTAATTAATATTGATAAAGATTAATGGACTTGGGCAGTGGGCTCAATTTAATCATCAATATTGGAAGCCCAATATTCCACCTCCTTTAGATCCCCTACGTAGCTTATAAAAGCACTACATGGCCTTCATAAATAACAAGACAAGATTATCATACTTGATATTCTAGAGAGTTGAAGGAGATCCATAGGAGTTCGATAGATCGTCGCCCACCCGACGTTCGAACGAAGTGCAAGGAATACGTGGGAAGATTCAAAGGTCTTCAACTTGATTTTGTTTCTCCGCACAACAAATCAAAAAGGTATGATCATCGAACCCCCTATATGATCGTATGTGATATTAATTGTGATATGTACATGAACACATGATCCGGGAAACGTCGAGACCGGGATACGGGGATCATCGCGATCCCCGTCGGGATCGAAGAGTGGCGGCCGAACCCTAGGGTTCGGACCGCCGCGGCGCGCGGACAAGGGGAAGCCCCAGCTCTCGCCGGGGCAGGCGATCGACGTGAAGTCGATCGCTGGGGGTTCAGCCGTGGGCTGGTGCCACGGCGGGACGAACCCCCCGGCCACCTTGGACGGCGACGGCGCACGGGAGGAGCCCCGGCTGGAGCCGGGGCGTGCGATCGACCGTGAGGTCGATCGCGAGGGGCGCCGCGGCTGGGCCGCGGCTGGTCAGCTGGGAGCTGACCGCCCTCCTTCGGCGGTGGTGGTGAGTCGCCGGACTCACCACCGGGGGCTGTTGGACAGCCCCGGCGATCGCACGTGCATGCGATCGCGAACCCCACGTCGGGGTTCGGCTAGGGTTTAGCCGCGGGTTTATCCCGCGGCGATGCTCTTGTCGAGCCCGGTTCTTCGTGGTGTTCGTGATCGGTTTCCGGCGAAGGGTTTTTCGGTCGGGGTTATCGGTTCCGCAATTTTTGATGCCCCGGGATATCGAATTCCAACAACCCTATCTCTCATAAATGAGGGAGCCGAGCAGACAATCGATCCACCTTCAAAAGGATGGTACGAAGGTCTCTAATTTGTGTCCTCGACATGACCAAGTGGCTTTGGCTCCATTCCACTCCCCGGGGTGAGAATGAGTCGACTTGAAATTAGTTTTGGAAAGACAAATTAGGCATTGTTTGATAAACTTAATCAATGTTTCTTGTAAGAGGAATTACAAGAATTCTCCTCCAATGGCTTATCTATATGAACTTCGAAAGTTCATAAAAGTCACCAAGAGAACAGTAATGGAGACCATGGCATTGTTTCCAATCCCTCTCCCACTTAGCTTTTTACAATAATGGGATACGCTATCTAATGCATATTTAAATACACATAAGCATGCATACATGAAATAAAGCACATAGAATATTATCACATAATCAAAATAATACTAGAATATTATTTTCCGACTATTATGGCTTTATCGCATCTCCGTATGCTTCTTCTAGTCTTTAGTCTTCGTTCTTGAATGCTCCATGTGACGGGAATATTAATTCCAATATTTAAATCTATTTATTTTTAATAAATCCAAAAGTTACTTAATTCGAAAATTAAGTCAATCGAATAAATCAAAAATAAATTAAATATTATTAATATTTTTATTATTTTTATTTTCCTTTTCTAATTCCATTAAATCTCTAGAATTCTATCCAAGACCCACTTGGAATATTCTAGAAGATTTCCATAATGAAATAAGGAAATAAAATAATTTAGGACTCCTAGTCCTTCCAAATTAATTATTTTCCTAATCCATTAAAAATTCCATAAAGGAATATTTAAATAAGGAAAAATTAATTTAGGACTCCTAAACTTTCCAAATTAATTATTTTCCTAATCCATTAAAAATTCCATTAAGAAATAATTAAATAGGAAAAATAAATTAATTCCAAATTTATTCTTTTCTTAATCCATGAAAATTCTCATAATAGAAATAATCAATAAGGAAATAAATTTATTCTAAATTTATTCTTTTCCTATTCCATGAGAATTCCCAAAAATAGGAATACTCAAAATAGGAAAATCGAATAATTTAGGAAAGTTGGATCTTGGTAGGAATAGCATGGGTTGGGGATCCCCACACCACCCTCACCATCGACCGCCACCACCACCGCCGGCCAAGGCTCACGCGCCACCACCCTTGGTGGCCGGCGTGGCCGAGAGCCTTAGGGCAGCCCGGGAGATCGATCCTCATGGGATCGATCCTCGTGATCGATCCCCGGTCCTCCCTCTCTTCGTCTCCTCCGTCACACTTTTCCGGTCGGCGTTTCGTCCTCGATCCAACGTAAAATAAATTACAAATTTATTACTACGCTATCCGGCATCGATTCTCTACATGAAAACGACCTTAAACAATTTCCGGAAAAATAAGAACAAGCATTCACCACACAAGAACGAATCTCGACATCAACGAGAGTTTAATAATCAAGAGAAATATTATGACATTAATTAACAATAATTAAATCTAGCCATAATAATCGGAAACCCTGCAAGGTAGAACAATTTATCGAAAAATACCATGAACTAAAACCAACACTCTGATACCAATTTTTGGAAATCGATATACCGGAATTAATAAATTTAAATAAATAAATTATCTAATTAATTCAGACTGAAATCCTTTGGAGATCGAATATCCGGGGTTATCAAATTGTGGAACGACAACTCCAATCGACTCCCGGTTGCCGGAACATCATGCCACGAACCACCACGAATATCCGGACTCAACCAAACCTAACCGCGGCTAAGGCGCGGCTGTTCGGTCGAGCCCATTCATGGGGTTCGCAGCTGATCACGGCAGCCGCCTAGGGCTGCCCTTGGCAGCCCACCGGGCAAGCTCGAACCCTCGCGGACAGCCCCCGTCGAACCCTCGCAGCGGCACGAGCCGCCGCTGCCCAAACGGGGCATGCGCACGTCACCGGACGTGCGCTAGGGTTCAGCCCGTACAGCCGTGCGGGGCTGCCCATCCACGCACCGGGTGATCGCCCTCCAGCCACGGTCGAACCCGTGGCTTGTGATTGCTCAAAAGTAATTTGTAAGTTTGAAAGGTTTACGTAGTAAACCCCCCAAGTCGATCTCAAGGAGCAATGCTATCGGCACGTGAATTTTATCTTGTATATGCTAAGTACGAGCTCCAAAATAGTAAAGTAACACATTAACATCTAAGGGGGTTGCAAATGAGTGTTTGTTTAACAACTAAGAACGAGTATTGAAAAACGAGTAATTAAAAGGTCGAGTTGTAACAAAAGAGTTTGGAAGCAAGGGTGTCTCGACTACTCTTCCTAACGAGCTAGAGTTGAATAAGATTTACAAACTCTCGATTAACTAATAATCGGACTATGATCACGGTGTTGTCACGTTCTCCCTCACCAACGATCACTCACACATCGATCGTATGGTCCACTAGCGATATACCCGAGGTTGTTCGACACGAGACCACAAATCGAGAGGTGTAATTGTTCAATTACTAGAAATCAAGCTACTTAAGAAATCAACTCTAATTCATTGAGGAATTTCATCAAACACCCTTACAAAAGGTTTAGCTAGCCATGATCAAGCACTCAAATTCACAATCCACAATCGTATAAGCCATAATCGAGAGGTAAACGAAGAGAATCTCACCACGAGAATGATGGAATCGATGGATGAAGAAAACGATCGAACCGAGCTTCCGAAATCGAGGTCGGACTTCAACTTGTCACCCGGAGAAACCGCTCCGATGAAAACGTCGGGCTCGATGCGAGGAATATCGTTTGTGAATGAGATTTAATCGGATTCTCGACGTACGGAATTTAGATCGTGAATTTGTGTAGAGAAATTGAAGAACAAAAATGGAAATTGGATTGCTTGTAGAGAAAGCTAGAAATGTAATATGAAAAGTGAGGAATGAAAGTTAGTTCAATTGGGGTCTTCTCTCACCAAGCTACAAACAACTATTTATAGTTTATCCACAATACTAACCAAAAATACCAAAAAGCCCTTAAAACAAGTCAAACATAAGTCAAGACTTTATTCCTTCTCAATTTTCGCCCAAGAGAAGTGCTGATGCGTTCTTGGAGTAACTGGAACTTGCTCGCTCATTATATCGCCGATCCAACCGTTGATATTATAGATATAGAAGTTAGGAACATCCTGTTAAAATTTCAGGTCAATCCAACGGTTAACGAAGCCGCAAAGACATTTTTCCCGAAGTCGCGCAGTGCGCGTCGCTCGCGGTAAATCCGCGTCGCTCGCAGGCTAAGTGCACTGCCCCACACGTCGCTGCAGCTCATCGCGTCGCTCGCGGTGATTTTGTCGTCCGACAACTTTGGGTGTCGTCCGACAGCTGGGTGTCGGCCGACGGAAAAGTGTTGTCGTCCGACGTCTTCACGATTTCACTCCTTTAAAAATCTGGTTTCTTACTCCGACTTCTATGGCTTATATATTCGTCCTCGGAACTCATTTCACAAAAGTGACCGTTGAAACTGTAGCTCTATAAGTCTTCTACGTGCTGTAGAAATTTGGGGACGATCCAACGGCGGAATTGTCGGGGATGACCATTCTTCTACGACTGCGCAAAGCTGGAATCGACATGAACCCTTTTGTGTATTTCTTCTCGTTTTTGCTCGATTCTCGTCCAAACTCTACCAAACCAAAACCATGACAACATAAACACATAATCACATTAATAGGATGAATAAAAGCACAAAAAAAATACAAGAAAGTTACACAAAACAATAGAAAATGTCGCACAAAAACGTACGAAACAGCTTGCGATCGCCCCAGCTGCCGCCAGCCACCGCCGCGCGAGCGGCGGTCCAGCCGTGCGAGCGGCAGCCCCTCCGCGTGAGCGGAGGCAGGGCCGTGCGAGCGGCGCTAGGCGTCCAGCCGGCTTCTCGCCCTTCGACCCTCCAGCCCGAGCCGACAATCTGCCAGCGGTCCAGTGGTCTTCGACCACCACCGCCCGGTTCGTCCTCGTCATGGGTCGCGTCTTTCGGATCTTGGTTCACGATATTTTTACGATAATTAAACGATAAAATCATAAAGAGGGTTTTACGATTTACCTCGTTCTCGTTGTTCGGAAAAACGAAGAACTCAATTTGAAGACCTTGAGATCTTCCCACGTATTCCTTGCACTAGCTCGAACGTCGTGTGGGCGACGATCTTCCGAACTCCATGGATCTCCCTCTCTACTTTCTCTCTCTAGAATTGTGATCTTCAAGCTATGAGAATAGAGAGGACCATGTAGTGCTTTTATAGGCTACGTAGGGAATCTTAAGGAGGTGGAATATTGGGCTTCCAATAATAGTGATTAAATTGAGCCCAAGCCCAAATCTATTAATCCTTACTATTATTAATTAATTTATTTTCCACTATATTAATTAATTGCACTCCCAATATTAAACCATATTATATCAAAAATAATATTTCTCCGGTAGTATTATTTATTCCGTGTATTTAAGATATAAATATCCATGAATAAAATTAATTTATTGCCAATTAATTTATTCATCTCTTGTATCCGAGAATAGTACCATTCAACCTTAATTATTATGCGGAACGAATCCACCTGCAGGGTTTACATAATAATTTCTTATGAACTCATCTCGGGGATATTATCAACCCTTACGGGATACACTTTCCCGTCAAGTATTCACGGCATGCCATATATAAAATATAGTGACCCAACTTAACCGGTAATTAACCCAATAACTAAATCGGTTAATTCCTTTGGTAAATCAAAGTCACTTATATTAAATATACACACCCGCAATAGTATCGGGGATTAAGAATAAAATACACTGAGACTTAAATCGATTATCTAAGGCAATCCTAATCGATAAATCTCAAGCGATCCGCTCAATACACCAAGTGTACAAGTGTGATAAAATAATCAAGACAGATTATTTTTTCTCTCACACAACGACTATACCGATGAATTGGTCTGTGTCCATCTAGGTCGTGAGCAACTGTTCGATTAAATACGAGTAACCGATAGTATGATCTTCTGTGTGGGCCCGACACACCATACTAACTACAACGTATAGAATCCAGGACTATAATTTGCATATATTTAATTATAAATAATTAAACGCAAATAATTGTTTATTTAATTAAATAGATTAGTGGCAATAGATCGTGAGTTTCCGTTACTTAAATCTAGACATTAAGTACACAACTCCAACATGGATCAACCAAGCTTGTACACTAAATAATCTTGTCTCTTAGCAATAATCTTATTGCTCTCTTAAGAAGACATATTTAGATTTAGTACTGCCCTTCATGTAGATCTAGGGAATGATTTCATGTATACTAGATCCAGAGTTCAACAACCCTTCTAGTCTTATGAACATCTCCGGTTGTCCACAACCTCCCACTACAATGGCGTTCCAGTGTATAAACAGTAATAACAGTAGGTGCAGTTAGTGGTTTACCGCTACTCGGTTTGGCTGGTTTCCAGTCTTTGTCCTTTTCTTTCATCCTAAGGTATCTCGTCATTTTGGGTCTTGTGTTTCATCTAATAGTAATCGGGCGTTAGAACTTATAACGTCCTTCTGGTTCATAGTACTATTTGAACACACAACTTTTGTTCTTCTAGGATATTTTACAACCACATCGAATGTGTCGTTGTCTTTCATAAATATTCATAGAACATAGGTAGTACCGAATAACTCTTTTTACCATTTCTTTAGAGATCTATTTCTTATCTATACACCATGTCTACACTTTGGAGTGTATGGTGTAGTCATTTGGAATCTAATTCCAATTACTGATTATGCTATGTCTTCGGACAGGTACTAGCCTCCGTGATTAGATCACAGGCCACTTATGAATATACTTTGATAGCTCTCCCACTATAGCTTGTGTCCATTGACTTGTCAAAACACTTGCTTTTGTGGTAAATCAAGTATTCCAATCCATACTTAGAGTATTCATCAAATGAAGTACTCGTACCTTTCTTGTCTGAGTAGACATAGGTCTACATATCAGTGTTTAATCAATTTCAATACTTGTCCGGATTCTATATCCTTTATCCAGAAAGGTTTGCTTAGTCCGTATTTATCTTCCAAATTCAATTCTTAGGTTGGAAGGTCCACTCCTTCAACTTAATTGATCAAATCAATTTTCAACCTTTGAATCTTATTTGAGTAAATACTACTCAGCATAGAATTCACAAGTATACTGATTTAGTAAAGAAATATCTCTAATATGTAAAACGAATTATATACTACGGTTTGTTGCATCGTGGAGACCTAGGATTCATCATTCACATATTGCTGACTAATGTACCAGAATAGATAATATCATAATTTCTTCTCAATAATCATCAAATAATTAAAAGAAATAAATATCCATTCATTAGTAGAAAACCAGAGCATAGTTCTTTCTAAAATAAAAGGGGTACATAAAAGCAATAACTTTGAAATGAAATCCTAAAGCTACTAAAAGCAGATAAAATGTCTTCCACTGCAACAGCTGCCTCCTCTACAGCTTTGCCCATGTAGACTCGAACTCTTCTTCTCTAAGACTAGATGTGTTATTACTCTCGGTTAGTTGCATCGTGTTAGACTCAGGATTTAGCACATACAAATCGTCTACCAATGTACCAGAACAGATAATCTCACTATTTCTTCTTATGATCACAGAGTGGTCAAAAGAAACAGAATATCCATTCATAATAAGTTTAGAAACCGAAATTAAATTCTTTCTAAAGTTGGGTACATAAAGACAATTATGTAAAACTAAAACCCTATCACTACTAAAGCGTAAGTGAACGTCTCCCACTGCAACAGCCGCCACCCTCGCGGCATTGCCCATGTAGACCACGATCTCTCCCTCTCTAAGTCTCCGGGTTTCCTGGAACCCCTGCAATGAATTGCAGACATGATCAGTGGCGATGGATTCGGAAGGCTCAACAGTCTGGACAATGTCCAGATTTCTTTTCCAATCAGTACTATATGGAACCAGTGAGTTTTCATCTTTAAGTATATCACAAAGTGGGGTCACAGTCATTCTTAACCTATAAGCACATAAAACAAACAAACAATTTAATATCCGATATTATCTCCCTTAAATAATATCATTAAATCACTAATCACATCTAAAATCCCATCAGGTAAGGCAAGCCACGGTGTGTGGACGTTTACCCACCTAAACGACTTAGCAATTAGATTTCCTTTGGTCATACATCACTTATAGCGGAACCTCGTTGGGAGGAATACTATAAGGCGTATCTAAGTGTAAACCATTACTCAGTACCAAAAGTAAATCGTTTGGAATTTCTACATCACCGCAAGCCACGTTGTGTGGACGTTTACGATAACTTCACAACTCTTCACAATTTTCTTACAACTGTTTACATCAATTAATCCAAAATCCGTCAGCATAGCAAGCCACGTTGTGTGGACGTTTACTACACTAAGAGATCTTTATAATTGACTCCCAATTACTTGATCAATTCGATCTTGTAAATCAAGACGCGGAGAATCATAAGTGAAACTCGAAGTTTCTAACCAGTGATTCACCATGCGAACAGCCCTATCTCTCATAAATGAGGGAGCCGAGCAGACAATCGATCCACCTTCAAAAGAATGGTACGAAGGTCTCTAATTTGTGTCCTCGACATGACCAAGTGGCTCTGGCTCCATTCCACTCCCCGGGGTAAGAATGAGTCGACTTGAAATCAGTTTTGGAAAGACAAATTAGGCATTGTTTGATGAACTTAATAAATGTTTCTCGTAAGAGGAATTACAAGAACTCTCCTCCAATGACCTATCTATATAAACTTCAAAAGTTTATAAAAGTCACCAAGAGAGCAGCAATGGAGACCATGGGTATGTTTCCATACCTTCTTCCACTTAGCTTTTTACAATAAAGGGATACGCTATCTAGTGCATAAAGTAAACACATATAGCATGCATACATGTAATAAATCACATAGTATTATCACATAGTCAAAATAATACTAGAATATTATTTTCCGACTATTATGGCTTTACTCCATCTCCGTACGCATCTTCTAGTCTTCAGTCTTCGTTCTTGAATGCTCCATGTGACGAGAATATTAATTTCCAATATTTAAATCTATTTATTTTTAATAAATCCAAAAGATACTTAATTCGAAAATTAAGTCAATCGAATAAATCAAAAATACAATTAAATATTATTAATATTTTTATTTATTTTATTTTCCCTTTCTACTTCATTAAATCTCTAGAATAATCTATCCAAGACCCACTTGGAATATTCTAGATGATTTCCATAATGAAACAAGGAAATAAAATAATTTGGGACTCTTCTACTTTCCAAGATTAATTAATTTCCATTACTATGAAAATTCCCATAAAATAGGAATAATCAATTAGGAAATAAATCAATCCTAAATTAACTTTTATTCCTTTCCAATTCTATTAAATCTCTAGTATCCTATTCCAAGTAGAACTCGGAATACTCTAGAAGACTTCCATAATAGAATAAGGAAATAAAATTAATTCCAATTAATTCTTTTCCTAATCCATGAGAATTCCAAAAAAAAAGGAAAACTCAAATAGGAAAATCGAATTAATTAGGAAAGTAGAATCACCGGACCGGGATAGCGCGGGGTGGGGATCCCCGCGCCACCATCGACCTTCGCCTAGGTGCCGCCGCCGCCCAGCCCACGCGCCACCTCCCTTGGTGGCTGGCGTGGCCGGAACTCCCGCGGGCAGCCCCTCTTCCGGCTAGGGTCGATCAATCCTCATGGATCGACCATGGGGCGGTCGATCCGAGCCCTTCACCCTCACGATCATCTTCTTCGTCACACGTCTTCTCCGGCGGTCGTTTCGGCATCGATCCAACGGAAAACAAATTACAAAATTAATTTTACACTATCCGGTATCGATTCTATACATGAAATCGACCCTATACAATTTCCGGAAAAAGATAGAACAATAATAATAAACCTAAATTCGGTCAACCTCCGAATTTTTACTATTACAAGCATTCACCACCAAAAACGAATCTCGACATGTCCGAGAGTTTAATCAAACCAACAATCATGACAAAATAAATTAAACAAATAATAAATTAAGCCATAATAGTCGGAAACCCTGCAAGGTAGAACAATTTTATCGAAAATACCGCGAACGTAAACCACGCTCTGATACCAATTGTTGGAATTCGATATCCCGGGCTATTAAAATTTGCGGAAACAATAGCCCGATCAAAAACCCATCGCCGGAGATCACACGAACGCCGACGAACGCGCCGGAGTCCAGCCGAGGAGACCACGCACCCGAAGGCACGCGGCCCGCCCCCAGCCGAACCCCCGCGTCGCGGGGTTGTGCGATCCCGATCGCACCATGCGATCGGTTGGGGTGGGGCTGCTCCCAGCAGCCCCCGCGGCGAGTCCGGCGAATCGCCGCCTCCTGGAGGGGCCCCGCCTTCACGACGGGATGGGGGGCGGCACCAGCCCGCGCCCCCAGCGATCGATCACAAGGATCGATCGCATGCCCTCGACTCCAGCCGAGGGTTCGACCCTCACACCCCGCCGAAACCCTAGGGGCGATCGCCCGTGGTCCGGTGGCTTCGCCACCACCACGCGATCGTCCTCTACTCCGGGTTCGATCTTCGGATCTTGTTCTACGGTATTTTCAATAAATCAAAATCGAATAATATCAAGGGCGTTTAGATATCATACCTACGATTCGTTGTTCGGAGAAACGAAATCAAGATGACCTTTGAATCTTCCCACGTATTCCTTGCACTCCGTTCGAACGTCGGGTGGGCGACGATCTATCGAACTCCTATGGATCTCCTTCAACTCTCTAGAATATCAAGTATGATAATCTTGTCTTATAATTTATGAAGGCCATGTAGTGCTTTTATAGGCTACGTAGGGGATCTAAAGGAGGTGGAATATTGGGCTTCCAATATTGAAGATTAAATTGAGTCCAATGCTCAAGTCCATTAATCTTTATCAATATTAATTAATTTATTTTCCACTATATAAATTAATTGCACTCCCAATATTAAACTA
This sequence comes from Euphrasia confusa, assembly GCA_954870475.1. Lineage (NCBI taxonomy): Eukaryota > Viridiplantae > Streptophyta > Magnoliopsida > Lamiales > Orobanchaceae > Euphrasia > Euphrasia confusa. The sequence continues at coordinate 10,484,512 of OX940958.1, forward strand.
TATTATATCCAAATAATATTTCTCCGGTAGTATTATTTATTCCGTGTATTTAAGATATAAATATCCATGAATAAAATTTATTTATTGCTTAATAAATTTATTCATCTCTTTTATCCGAGACTAGTATCACTCAACCTTATTTATTATGCGGAACAAATCCACTCGCGAGGTTTACATAATAAATCCTTATGAGCTCATCTCGGGGATATTATCAACCCTTCCGGGATACACTGTCCCGTCAAGAATTCACGGCATGCCATATATAAAATATAGTGACCCAACTTAACCGGTAATTGACCCAATAATTAAACCGGTCAATTCCTTTGGTAAATCAAAGTCACTTATATTAAATATACACATCCGCAATTGTATCGGGGATTAAGAATAAAATACACTGAGTCTCAAATCAATTATCGCCGAGCAAACCTAATTGATGAGTCTCAATCGATCCGCTCAATACACCAAGTGTACAAGTGTGATAAAATAATTAAGATAAATTATTTTCTCTCTCACACAACGACTATACCAATGGATTGGTCCGTGTCCATCTAGGTCGTGAGCATCTGTTTGATTAAATATGAGTAACCGATAGTATGATCTTCTGTGTGCCCATGCACACCATACTAACTACAACGTATAAAATCTAGGACTATAATTTGCATATATTTAATTAATAATAATTAAAAGCAAATGAATGTTCATTATTAATAGGTAAATGAAAGTGTACAAGGAGTTCATAATACTCAAATCTAGACATTAAGTATACTACTCCATCAATCTCCCACTTATACTAAGGTCTAGTCTTATCTTTCAAACTCCCGACTCCCATACTTATCACGTGCTTAAACCGTACTTCCAAGAAGTACCATGTGAATGAGCAATCTAGGTTGCCGCTCTGAAGCTATCTTGGTGACTACTGCATCGTCCTCCTGACGATGACTCGTATCAGGTGGTACTTGCTCTATGTGTTATCTTACACTCATGGACTCGTGATTTCTTTAAGTTTGCCACTGCACCGCTATTTAAATAGCCTTTGGTAAACTAAGAATCACATCTAAGTCCCAGAGGTAATACCGGAGCCATACCAAATCTTCCGCTGCCTCTGAGGCCGCTATTTGGTTACCCATGGGAGAGTCCGAAAAGCATCGTGCTTATCACTCTTCCATGTTAAAACTCCTCCTCCTTTAATAGTGAAACACATGGCCTGATAACGACTTTCGCCGGTCCTTATCAGCTTGGAAATCCGAATCCGTATAACCCAAAGGAATCAGATTGTCTGCCCCGTAACTTTATTAATTTTATCCCTAGTATTTCGCAAATACTTGAAAATGCTCTTTACGGCAGTCCAATGAGCCTTTCCAGGATTACTCTGATATCTCGCTACTACGCCAACTGCATAGCAGATATCAGGCCTCGTGCATAACATTGCATACATTAAGCTTCCCACAGCCGAAGCGTAGGGAACTGCTTTCATTTCATCTTTCTCCTTTTGTGTCTGAGGACACATCTCTTTAGAAAGATAAATTCCTTTACTAAAGGGTAGTTCACCCTTCTTGGAATCTTGCATGTTAAAACGAGCCAGAATCGTGTCTATGTAAGATTGCTGAGAAAGATACAATGTTCTATTCCGGCGATCCCTTATAACCTTGATCCCTAGAACATGTCCCACTTCTCCCAAATCTTTCATATCGAATTGTCTAGACAACCATCCCTTTATGTCTGATAACATTTTCACACTGTTGCCAATGAGAAGAATGTCGTCTACATAAAGTACGAGAAACACCACCTTCTTCCCATCACGTTTCCAATACACACACGATTCGTCCATGCTTTGACTGAATCCAAAAGATTGGACTACTTCGTCAAACCGCAGGTTCCACGATCTCGAGGCTTGTTTCAATCCATAAATGGATCGATTAAGCTTGCACACTAGATGATCTCGCCCCTTAGCAATGAATCCTTCTGGTTGTTTCATATAAATCGTCTCGTCAAGACTTCCATTTAGGAAAGCTGTCTTGACATCCATTTGCCACATCTCATAATCCATATGAGCTGCTATGGATAAGAGAATCCGAATCGACTTTATCTTGGCTACCGGCGAGAAGGTCTCCTCATAATCGATTCCCTCTTTCTGAGTATATCCTTTCGCAACAAGCCGAGCTTTAAAGGTTTCAACCTTTCCGTCAGATCCTCTCTTTCTCTTGTAGACCCATTTACACCCAATTGGCTTTACGCCGCTTGGTGGTTCTACAAGATCCCAGACTTTATTAGAATCCATAGATTCAATTTCGGATTTCATCGCTTTCTTCCAAGAAGGCGCATCTATATCTTGTACCGCCTCATCATAGGTCCAGGGATCGATTTCATGAACTCCAGGTCCAGAGTCCGAAGACTCACCCAGTTCAATCCATCTATCTGGTTGTTTAACAACCCTCCCACTACGACGGCGTTCCAGTGTATTAACAGTGACAGTAGGTGCAGGTTCTAGTGGTGTATTACTACTCGGTTCGGCTGTATCTAAGTCTTCCTTGTCACCTCTTAACTCATCAAGTATTATGTCATTCTTAGGCTTGTGGTCCATGACATAGTCTTCCTCTAAGAACCGAGCGTTAGTACTTATAACGATCTTCTGGTCCGTAGGACTATAGAACATGCCACCCTTAGTTCCTTTCGGGTATCCTACAAACAGCCGTAATTCTGATCTAGGTTCTAACTTATCGGCCCCTTGTCGCAACACATGTGCTGGACAGCCCCAGATCCGAATGTGTCTCAAGTTAGGCTTACGCCCACTCCACAATTCCATGGGTGTTGTTGGTACCGTTTTGGTTGGAACCCTATTCAGGATATACGCCGCTGTTTCCAAGGCATGTCCCCAGAACATAATAGGTAAGTCCGAGTAACTCATCATCGATCGCATCATTTCCATAAGAGTCCTATTCCTTCTTTCTGACACACCATTCTGCTGGGGAGTATATGGTGAAGTTAGTTGGGATTCAATCCCATTCTCTGCCAAGTATGCCTTGAATTCTCCAGACAGGTAATCGCCTCCGCGATCAGATCGCAGGCACTTTATGGATTTACCATGAAGGTTCTCCACAAGAGCCTTTAATTCTTTGAACTTGCCAAAGGATTCGCTCTTGCGGCTCATCAGGTATACATATCCATATCTTGAGTAATCATCAGTAAAGGTGATGAAATACTCGTACCCTCCCCTTGCCTGAGTAGACATAGGTCCGCATACATCAGAGTGAATCAAATCCAATACTTGTTCAGCTCTTCGTCCTTTACCAGAAAAAGGACGCTTGGTCATTTTACCCTCTAAACAGGATTCGCAGGTTAGAAGGTCCTCTCCTTCAACATCGCTGATTAGACCATCAGCTTTCAACCTCTGAAGCCTATTCGAGTTTATATGACCTAGCCTTAGATGCCACAAGTATAATTGATTCATCCTAGAAGGTTCCTTTCTCTTATTGGTGTTCGTAGATGTGTTATTAATCTCGGTTAGTTGCATCGTGTTAGACTCAGGATTTAGCACATACAAATCGTCTACCAATGTACCAGAACAGATAATCTCACTATTTCTTCTTATGATCACAGAGTGGTCAAAAGAAACAGAATATCCATTCATAATAAGTTTAGAAACCGAAATTAAATTCTTTCTAAAGTTGGGTACATAAAGACAATTATGTAAAACTAAAACCCTATCACTACTAAAGCGTAAGTGAACGTCTCCCACTGCAACAGCCGCCACCCTCGCGGCATTGCCCATGCAGACCACGATCTCTCCCTCTCTAAGTCTCCGGGTTTCCTGGAACCCCTGCAATGAATTGCAGACATGATCAGTGGCCCCCGTATCTACACACCAGGTGCTGGTAGATAACACCACTGATAATGTTTCAGTGACTAAGGAAAATTTCGTACCTTTGATGAAAGGACAATCAGACCTCCAGTGCCCAGACTGCTTGCATCGATAGCACTTGCCTCGCGGCTTGCTCTTCCCATTCCGTGGTTTGGAACCACTGGGCTTCTTTGCTTGCACTTCCATTTTAGCCACAAGAGCTTGTGATTTTCTGACCATACTTTTAAGTTCCACTCTTTTGAAATCGTTTTTAAGCGATTCCTCAAGAGGACTGAATTTATAAAGTATGCCAATCACTTCTTGTCCGGCTTCCACACTATGCCTCAACATCATCCTGAGGTCATTCCAAATGTCCTCATGAGTTGGGATAGCAGTGGATTCGGAAGGCTCAACAGTCTGGACAATGTCCAGATTTCTTTTCCAATCAGTACTATATGGAACCAGTGAGTTTTCATCTTTAAGTATATCTCAAAGTGGGGTCACAATCATTCTTAACCTATAAGCACATAAAACAAACAAACAATTTAATATTCTTAACCTATGTCAATATTGAATTCAAAAACTTATTTTAAAACTCTTTCAAACTTATAAAACTACAATCAATTCAAAATTTAGTAAAATATAAATAATAAAATAATTTAAAAAATTAAAAAGTACATGGGGATGCGGGGTTTTGATCCCCGAATTGAGTGATTACTCAACCATTAATCAGATTCAGTGATTAGATGAGCTACATCCCCGTAATGTCAATAATGAATTCAAAAACTTATTTTAATACTCTTTCAAACTTATAAAACTACAATCAATTCAGAATTTAGTAAAATATAAATAATAAAATAATTAAAAAGTACATGGGGATGCGAGGTTTTGATCCCCGAGTGATTACTCAACCATTAATCAAATTCATTGATTAGATGAGCTACATCTCCGTAATGTCAATAATGAATTCAAAAACTTATTTTAATACTCTTTCAAACGTATAAAACTACAATCAATTCAAAATTTAGTAAAATATAAATAATAAAATAATTAAAAAGTACATGGGGATGCGGGATTTTGATCCCCGAATCGAGTGATTACTCAACCATTAATCAAATTCATTGATTAAATGAGCTACATCCCCGTAATGTCAATATTGAATTCCAAAACTTATTTTAATACTCTTTCAAACTTATAAATGAGAATGCGGGGTTTTGATCCCCGAATCGAGTGATTACTCAACCATTAATCAGATTCATTGATTAGATGAGCTACATCCCCGTAATGTCAATATTGAATTCAAAAACTTATTTTAAAACTCTTTCAAACTTATAAAACTACAATCAATATAAAATTTAGTAAAATATAAATAATAAAATAATTTAAAAAATTAAAAAGTACATGGGGATGCGGGGTTTTGATCCCCGAATCGAGTGATTACTCAATCATTAATCAAATCCAATGATTAGATAAGCTACATCCCCATAATGTCAATAATAAATTCAAAAACTTATTTCAATACTCTTTCAAACTTATAAAACTACAATCAATATAAAATTTAGTAAAATATACCCCGAATCGAGTGATTACTCAACCATTAATCAAATCCAATGATTAGATAAGCTACATCCCCGTAATGTCAATAATAAATTCAAAAACTTATTTCAATACTCTTTCAAACTTATAAAACTACAATCAATATAAAATTTAGTAATATATAAATAATAAAATAATTAAAAAGTACATGGGGATGCGGAGTTTTGATCCCCGAATCGAGTGATTACTCAACCATTAATTAAATCCAATGATTAGATGAGCTACATCCCCGTAATGTCAATAATAAATTCAAAAACTTATTCAATACTCTTTCAAACTTATAAAACTACAATCAATATAAAATTTAGTAATATATAAATAATAAAATAATTTAAAAAATTAAATTCAAAAACTTATTCAATACTCTTTCAAACTTATAAAACTACAATCAATATAAAATTTAGTAATATATAAATAATAAAATAATTTAAAAAATTAAAAAGTACATAGGGATGCGGGGTTTTGATCCCCGAATCCAGTGATTACTCAACCATTAATCAAATCCAATGATTAGATGAGCAACATCCCCGTAATGTCAATAATAAATTCAAAAACTTATTTCAATACTCTTTCAAACTTATAAAACTACAATCAATATAAAATTTAGTAAAATATAAATAATTAAAAAGTACATCGGAATGCGGGTTTTTGATCCCCGAATCGAGTGATTACTCAACCATTAATCAGATTCATTGATTAGATGAGCTACATCCCCGTAATGTCAATATTGAATTCAAAAACTTATTTTAATACTCTTTCAAACTTTTAAAACTACAATCAATATAAAATTTAGTAAAATATTAATAATAAAATAATTTAAAAAATTAAAAAGTACATGGGGATGCGAGGTTTTGATCCCCGAATCGAGTGATTACTCAACCATTAATCAGATTCATTGATTAGATGAGCTACATCCCGTAATGTAAATAATGAATTCAAAAACTTATTTTAATACTCTTTCAAACATATTAAATTACAATCAATTCAAAATTTAGTAAAATATAAATAATAAAATAATTAAAACTTATTTCAACACTCTTTCAAATTTATAAAACTACAATCAATATAAAATTTAGTAAAATATAAATAATTAAAAAGTACATGGGGATGCGGAGTTTTGATCCCCGAATCGAGTGATTACTCAACCATTAATCAAATCCAATGATTAGATGAGCTACATCCCCGTAATGTCAATAATAAATTCAAAAACTTATTTCAATACTCTTTCAAACTTATAAAACTACAATCAATATAAAATTTAGTAAAATATAAATAATAAAATATTTAAAAATTATATGGGAATGCGGGGTTTTGATCCCCGAATCGAGTGATTACTCAACTATTAATCAGATGCATTGATTAGATGAGCTACATCCCCGTAATGCTAATAATGAATTCAAAAACTTATTTCAATACTCTTTCAAACTTATAAAACTACAATCAATTCAAAATTTAGTAAAATATAAATAATAAAATAATTTTAGAATTATTAAAAAGTACATGGGGATGCGGGGTTTTGATCCCCGAATCGAGTGATTACTCAACCATTAATCATATTCATTGATTAGATGAGCTACATCCCCGTAATGTCAATAATGAATTCAAAAACTTATTTTAATACTCTTTCAAACCTATAAAACTACAATCAATTCAAAATTTAGTAAAATATAAATAATTAAAAAGTACATGGGAATGCGGGGTTTTGATCCTTGAATCAAGTGATTACTCAACCATTAATCAGATTCATTGATTAGATGAGCTACATCCCCGTAATGTCAATAATGAATTCAAAAACTTATTTTAATACTCTTTCAAACATATAAAATTACAATCAATTCAAAATTTAGTAAAATATAAATAATAAAATAATTAAAAAGTACATGGGGATGCGGGGTTTTGATCCCCGAATCGAGTGATTACTCAACCATTAATCAAATGTATTGATTAGATGATCTACATCCCCGTAATGCTAATAATGAATTCAAAAACTTATTTAAATACTCTTTCAAACTTATAAAACTACAATCAATTCAAAATTTAGTAATATATAAATAATAAAATAATTTAAAATAATTAAAAAGTAAATGGGGATGCGGAGTTTTGATCCCCGAATCGAGTGATTACTCAACCATTAATCAAATCCAATGATTAGATGAGCTACATCCCCGTAATGTCAATAATAAATTCAAAAACTTATTTCAATACTCTTTCAAACTTATAAAACTACAATCAATATAAAATTTAGTAAAATATAAATAATAAAATAATTAAAAATTACATTGGAATGCGGTGTTTTGATCCCCGAATCGAGTGATTACTCAACTATTAATCAGATGCATTGATTAGATGAGCTACATCCCCGTAATGCTAATAATGAATTCAAAAACTTATTTCAATACTCTTTCAAACTTATAAAACTACAATCAATTCAAAATTTAGTAAAATATAAATAATAAAATAATTTTAGAATTATTAAAAAGTACATGGGGATGCGGGGTTTGATCCCCGAATCGAGTGATTACTCAACCATTGATCATATTCATTGATTAGATGAGCTACATCCCCGTAATGTCAATAATGAATTCAAAAACTTATTTTAATACTCTTTCAAACTTATAAAACTACAATCAATTCAAAATTTAGTAAAATATAAATAATTAAAAAGTACATGAGAATGCGGGGTTTTGATCCTTGAATCAAGTGATTACTCAACCATTAATCAGATTCATTGATTAGGTGAGCTACATCCCCGTAATGTCAATAATGAATTCAAAAACTTATTTTAATACTCTTTCAAACATATAAAATTACAATCAATTCAAAATTTAGTAAAATATAAATAATAAAATAATTAAAAAGTACATGGGGATGCGGGGTTTTGATCCCCGAATCGAGTGATTACTCAACCATTAATCAGATGTATTGATTAGATGATCTACATCCCCGTAATGCTAATAATGAATTCAAAAACTTATTTAAATACTCTTTCAAACTTATAAAACTACAATCAATTCAAAATTTAGTAATATATAAATAATAAAATAATTTAAAATAATTAAAAAGTACATGGGGATGCGGAGTTTTGATCCCCGAATCGAGTGATTACTCAACCATTAATCAAATCCAATGATTAGATGAGCTACATCCCCGTAATGTCAATAATAAATTCAAAAACTTATTTCAATACTCTTTCAAACTTATAAAACTACAATCAATATAAAATTTAGTAAAATATAAATAATAAAATAATTAAAAATTACATTGGAATGCGGGGTTTTGATCCCCGAATCGAGTGATTACTCAACTATTAATCAGATGCATTGATTAGATGAGCTACATCCCCGTAATGCTAATAATGAATTCAAAAACTTATTTCAATACTCTTTCAAACTTATAAAACTACAATCAATTAAAAATTTAGTAAAATATAAATAATAAAATAATTTAGAAAATTAAAAAGTACATGGGGATGCGGGGTTTTGATCCCCGAATCGAGTGATTACTCAACCATTAATCATATTCATTGATTAGATGAGCTACATCCCCGTAATGTCAATAATGAATTCAAAAACTTATTTTAATACTCTTTCAAACTTATAAAACTACAATCAATTCAAAATTTAGTAAAATATAAATAATTAAAAAGTACATGGGAATGCGGGGTTTTGATCCTTGAATCAAGTGATTACTCAACCATTAATCAGATTCATTGATTAGATGAGCTACATCCCCGTAATGTCAATAATGAATTCAAAAACTTATTTTAATACTCTTTCAAACATATAAAATTACAATCAATTCAAAATTTAGTAAAATATAAATAATAAAATAATTAAAAAGTACATGGGGATGCGGGGTTTTGATCCCCGAATCGAGTGATTACTCAACCATTAATCAAATGTATTGATTAGATGATCTACATCCCCGTAATGCTAATAATGAATTCAAAAACTTATTTAAATACTCTTTCAAACTTATAAAACTACAATCAATTCAAAATTAGTAATATATAAATAATAAAATAATTTAAAATAATTAAAAAGTACATGGGGATGCGGAGTTTTGATCCCCTAATCGAGTGATTACTCAACCATTAATCAAATCCAATGATTAGATAAGCTACATCCCCGTAATGTCAATAATAAATTCAAAAACTTATTTCAATACTCTTTCAAACTTATAAAACTACAATCAATATAAAATTTAGTAAAATATAAATAATAAAATAATTAAAAATTACATTGGAATGCGGTGTTTTGATCCCAGAATCGAGTGATTACTCAACTATTAATCAGATGCATTGATTAGATGAGCTACATCCCCGTAATGCTAATAATGAATTCAAAAACTTATTTCAATACTCTTTCAAACTTATAAAACTACAATCAATTCAAAATTTAGTAAAATATAAATAATAAAATAATTTTAGAATTATTAAAAAGTACATGGGGATGCGGGGTTTTGATCCCCGAATCGAGTGATTACTCAACCATTGATCATATTCATTGATTAGATGAGCTACATCCCCGTAATGTCAATAATGAATTCAAAAACTTATTTTAATACTCTTTCAAACTTATAAAACTACAATCAATTCAAAATTTAGTAAAATATAAATAATTAAAAAGTACATGAGAATGCGGGGTTTTGATCCTTGAATCAAGTGATTACTCAACCATTAATCAGATTCATTGATTAGATGAGCTACATCCCCGTAATGTCAATAATGAATTCAAAAACTTATTTTAATACTCTTTCAAACATATAAAATTACAATCAATTCAAAATTTAGTAAAATATAAATAATAAAATAATTAAAAAGTACATGGGGATGCGGGGTTTTGATCCCCGAATCGAGTGATTACTCAACCATTAATCAGATGTATTGATTAGATGATCTACATCCCCGTAATGCTAATAATGAATTCAAAAACTTATTTAAATACTCTTTCAAACTTATAAAACTACAATCAATTCAAAATTTAGTAATATATAAATAATAAAATAATTTAAAATAATTAAAAAGTACATGGGGATGCGGAGTTTTGATCCCCGAATCGAGTGATTACTCAACCATTAATCAAATCCAATGATTAGATGAGCTACATCCCCGTAATGTCAATAATAAATTCAAAAACTTATTTCAATACTCTTTCAAACTTATAAAACTACAATCAATATAAAATTTAGTAAAATATAAATAATAAAATAATTAAAAATTACATTGGAATGCGGGGTTTTGATCCCCGAATCGAGTGATTACTCAACTATTAATCAGATGCATTGATTAGATGAGCTACATCCCCGTAATGCTAATAATGAATTCAAAAACTTATTTCTATACTCTTTCAAACTTATAAAACTACAATCAATTCAAAATTTAGTAAAATATAAATAATAAAATAATTTTAGAATTATTAAAAAGTACATGGGGATGCGGGGTTTTGATCCCCGAATCGAGTGATTACTCAACCATTGATCATATTCATTGATTAGATGAGCTACATCCCCGTAATGTCAATAATAAATTCAAAAACTTATTTTAATACTCTTTCAAACTTATAAAACTACAATCAATTCAAAATTTAGTAAAATATAAATAATTAAAAAGTACATGGGAATGCGGGGTTTTGATCCTTGAATCAAGTGATTACTCAACCATTAATCAGATTCATTGATTAGATGAGCTACATCCCCGTAATGTCAATAATGAATTCAAAAACTTATTTTAATACTCTTTCAAACATATAAAATTACAATAAATTCAAAATTTAGTAAAATATAAATAATAAAATAATTAAAAAGTACATTGGGATGTGGGGTTTTGATCCCCGAATCGAGTGATTACTCAACCATTAATCAGATGTATTGATTAGATGGGTTACATCCCCGTAATGCTAATAATGAATTCAAAAACTTATTTCAATACTCTTTCAAACTTATAAAACTACAATCAATTCAAAATTTAGTAATATATAAATAATAAAATAATTTAAAAAAATTAAAAAGTACATTGGGATGCAGGGTTTTGATCCCCGAATCGAGTGATTACTCAACCATTAATCAAATCCAATGATTAGATGAGCTACATCCCCGTAATGTCAATAATAAATTCAAAAACTTATTTCAATACTCTTTCAAACTTATAAAACTACAATCAATATAAAATTTAGTAAAACATAAATAATAAAATAATTAAAAAGTACATAGGGATGCGGGGTTTTGATCCCCAAATCCAGTGATTACTCAACCATTAATCAAATCCAATGATTAGATGAGCTATATCCCCGTAATGTCAATAATAAATTCAAAAACTTATTTCAATACTCTTTCAAACTTATAAAACTACAATCAATATAAAATTTAGTAAAATATAAATAATTAAAAAGTACATGGGAATGCGGGGTTTTGATCCCCGAATCGAGTGATTACTCAACCATTAATCAGATTCATTGATTAGATGAGCTACATCCCCGTAATGTCAATATTGAATTCAAAAACTTATTTTAATACTCTTTCAAACTTTTAAAACTACAATCAATATAAAATTTAGTAAAATAATTTAAAAAATTAAAAAGTACATGGGGATGCGAGGTTTTGATCCCCGAATCGAGTGATTACTCAACCATTAATCAGATTCATTGATTAGATGAGCTACATCCCGTAATGTAAATAATGAATTCAAAAACTTATTTTAATACTCTTTCAAACATATTAAATTACAATCAATTCAAAATTTAGTAAAATATAAATAATAAAATAATTAAAACTTATTTCAATACTCTTTCAAACTTATAAAACTACAATCAATATAAAATTTAGTAAAATATAAATAATAAAATAATTAAAAAGTACATGGGGATGCGGAGTTTTGATCCCCGAATCGAGTGATTACTCAACCATTAATCAAATCCAATGATTTGATGAGCTACATCCCCGTAATGTCAATAATAAATTAAAAACTTATTTCAATACTCTTTCAAACTTATAAAACTACAATCAATATAAAATTTAGTAAAATATAAATAATAAAATAATTAAAAATTACATGGGAATGCGGGGTTTTGATCCCCGAATCGAGTGATTACTCAACTATTAATAAGATGCATTGATTAGATGAGCTACATCCCCGTAATGTCAGTAATGAATTCAAAAACTTATTTTAATACTCTTTCAAACTTATAAAACTACAATCAATTCAAAATTTAGTAAAATATAAATAATTAAAAAGTACATGGGAATGCGGGGTTTTGATCCTTAAATCAAGTGATTACTTGACCATTAATCAGATTCATTGATTAGATGAGCTACATCCCCGTAATGTCAATAATGAATTCAAAAACTTATTTTAATACTCTTTCAAACATATAAAATTACATTCAATTCAAAATTTAGTAAAATATAAATAATAAAATAATTAAAAAGTACATGGGGATGCGGGGTTTTGATCCCCGAATCGAGTGATTACTCAACCATTAATCAGATGTATTGATTAAATGAGCTACATCCCCGTAATGCTAATAATGAATTCAAAAACTTATTTCAATACTCTTTCAAACTTATAAAACTACAATCAATTCAAAATTTAGTAATATATAAATAATAAAATAATTTAAAAAAAAATTAAAAAGTACATTGGGATGCGGGGTTTTGATCCCCGAATCGAGTGATTACTCAACCATTAATCAAATCCAATGATTAGATGAGCTACATCCCCGTAATGTCAATAATAAATTCAAAAACTTATTTCAATACTCTTTCAAACTTATAAAACTACAATCAATATAAAATTTAGTAAAATATAAATAATAAAATAATTAAAATGTACATAGGGATGCGGGGTTTTGATCCCCGAATCCAGTGATTACTCAACCATTAATCAAATCCAATGATTAGATGAGCTATATCCCCGTAATATCAATAATAAATTCAAAAACTTATTTCAATACTCTTTCAAACTTATAAAACTACAATCAATATAAAATTTAGTAAAATATAAATAATAAAATAATTAAAAATTACATGGGAATGCGGGGTTTTGATCCCCGAATCGAGTGATTACTCAACTATTAATCAGATGCATTGATTAGATGAGCTACATCCCCGTAATGCTAATAATGAATTCAAAAACTTATTTCAATACTCTTTCAAACTTATAAAACTACAATCAATTCAAAATTTAGTAAAATATAAATAATAAAATAATTTTAGAATTATTAAAAAGTACATGGGGATGCGGGGTTTTGATCCCCGAATCGAGTGATTACTCAACCATTAATCATATTCGTTGATTAGATGAGCTAAATCCCCGTAATGTCAGTAATGAATTCAAAAACTTATTTTAATACTCTTTCAAACTTATAAAACTACAATCAATTCAAAATTTAGTAAAATATAAATAATTAAAAAGTACATGAGAATGCGGGGTTTTGATCCTTGAATCAAGTGATTACTCAACCATTAATCAGATTCATTGATTAGATGAGCTACATCCCCGTAATGTCAATAATGAATTCAAAAACTTATTTTAATACTCTTTCAAACATATAAAATTACAATCAATTCAAAATTTAGTAAAATATAAATAATAAAATAATTAAAAAGTACATGGGGATGCGGGGTTTTGATCCCCGAATCGAGTGATTACTCAACCATTAATCAGATGTATTGATTAGATGATCTACATCCCCGTAATGCTAATAATGAATTCAAAAACTTATTTCAATACTCTTTCAAACTTATAAAACTACAATCAATATAAAATTTAGTAAAATATAAATAATAAAATAATTAAAAAATACATAGGGATGCGGGGTTTGATCCCCGAATCCAGTGATTACTCAACCATTAATCAAATCCAATGATTAGATGAGCTATATCCCCGTAATGTAAATAATAAATTCAAAAACTTATTTTAATACTCTTTCAAACTTATAAAACTACAATCAATATAAAATTTAGTAAAATATAAATAATTAAAAAGTACATGGGAATGCGGGGTTTTGATCCCCAAATCGAGTGATTACTCAACCATTAATCAGATTCATTGATTAGATGAGCTACATCCCCGTAATGTCAATATTGAATTCAAAAACTTATTTTAATACTCTTTCAAACTTTTAAAACTACAATCAATATAAAATTTAGTAATATATAAATAATAAAATAATTTAAAAAATTAAAAAGTACATAGGGATGCGGGGTTTTGATCCCCGAATCCAGTGATTACTCAACCATTAATCAAATTCAATGATTAGATGAGCTACATCCCCGTAATGTCAATAATAAATTCAAAAACTTATTTCAATACTCTTTCAAACTTATAAAACTACAATCAATATAAAATTTAGTAAAATATAAATAATTAAAAAGTACATCGGAATGCGGGGTTTTGATCCCCGAATCGAGTGATTACTCAACCATTAATCAGATTCATTGATTAGATGAGCTACATCCCCGTAATGTCAATATTGAATTCAAAAACTTATTTTAATACTCTTTCAAACTTTTAAAACTACAATCAATATAAAATTTAGTAAAATATTAATAATAAAATAATTTAAAAAATTAAAAAGTACATGGAGATGCGAGGTTTTGATCCCCGAATCGAGTGATTACTCAACCATTAATCAGAAGTATTGATTAGATGGGTTACATCCCCGTAATGCTAATAATGAATTCAAAAACTTATTTCAATACTCTTTCAAACTTATAAAACTACAATCAATTCAAAATTTAGTAATATATAAATAATAAAATAATTTAAAAAAATTAAAAAGTACATTGGGATGCAGGGTTTTGATCCCCGAATCGAGTGATTACTCAACCATTAATCAAATCCAATGATTAGATGAGCTACATCCCCGTAATGTCAATAATAAATTCAAAAACTTATTTCAATACTCTTTCAAACTTATAAAACTACAATCAATATAAAATTTAGTAAAACATAAATAATAAAATAATTAAAAAGTACATAGGGATGCGGGGTTTTGATCCCCAAATCCAGTGATTACTCAACCATTAATCAAATCCAATGATTAGATGAGCTATATCCCCGTAATGTCAATAATAAATTCAAAAACTTATTTCAATACTCTTTCAAACTTATAAAACTACAATCAATATAAAATTTAGTAAAATATAAATAATTAAAAAGTACATGGGAATGCGGGGTTTTGATCCCCGAATCGAGTGATTACTCAACCATTAATCAGATTCATTGATTAGATGAGCTACATCCCCGTAATGTCAATATTGAATTCAAAAACTTATTTTAATACTCTTTCAAACTTTTAAAACTACAATCAATATAAAATTTAGTAAAATAATTTAAAAAATTAAAAAGTACATGGGGATGCGAGGTTTTGATCCCCGAATCGAGTGATTACTCAACCATTAATCAGATTCATTGATTAGATGAGCTACATCCCGTAATGTAAATAATGAATTCAAAAACTTATTTTAATACTCTTTCAAACATATTAAATTACAATCAATTCAAAATTTAGTAAAATATAAATAATAAAATAATTAAAACTTATTTCAATACTCTTTCAAACTTATAAAACTACAATCAATATAAAATTTAGTAAAATATAAATAATAAAATAATTAAAAAGTACATGGGGATGCGGAGTTTTGATCCCCGAATCGAGTGATTACTCAACCATTAATCAAATCCAATGATTTGATGAGCTACATCCCCGTAATGTCAATAATAAATTAAAAACTTATTTCAATACTCTTTCAAACTTATAAAACTACAATCAATATAAAATTTAGTAATATATAAATAATAAAATAATTAAAAATTACATGGGAATGCGGGGTTTTGATCCCCGAATCGAGTGATTACTCAACCATTAATCAAATCCAATGATTAGATGAGCTACATCCCCGTAATGTCAATAATAAATTCAAAAACTTATTTCAATACTCTTTCAAACTTATAAAACTACAATCAATATAAAATTTAGTAAAATATAAATAATAAAATAATTAAAATGTACATAGGGATGCGGGGTTTTGATCCCCGAATCCAGTGATTACTCAACCATTAATCAAATCCAATGATTAGATGAGCTATATCCCCGTAATATCAATAATAAATTCAAAAACTTATTTCAATACTCTTTCAAACTTATAAAACTACAATCAATATAAAATTTAGTAAAATATAAATAATAAAATAATTAAAAATTACATGGGAATGCGGGGTTTTGATCCCCGAATCGAGTGATTACTCAACTATTAATCAGATGCATTGATTAGATGAGCTACATCCCCGTAATGCTAATAATGAATTCAAAAACTTATTTCAATACTCTTTCAAACTTATAAAACTACAATCAATTCAAAATTTAGTAAAATATAAATAATAAAATAATTTTAGAATTATTAAAAAGTACATGGGGATGCGGGGTTTTGATCCCCGAATCGAGTGATTACTCAACCATTAATCATATTCGTTGATTAGATGAGCTAAATCCCCGTAATGTCAGTAATGAATTCAAAAACTTATTTTAATACTCTTTCAAACTTATAAAACTACAATCAATTCAAAATTTAGTAAAATATAAATAATTAAAAAGTACATGAGAATGCGGGGTTTTGATCCTTGAATCAAGTGATTACTCAACCATTAATCAGATTCATTGATTAGATGAGCTACATCCCCGTAATGTCAATAATGAATTCAAAAACTTATTTTAATACTCTTTCAAACATATAAAATTACAATCAATTCAAAATTTAGTAAAATATAAATAATAAAATAATTAAAAAGTACATGGGGATGCGGGGTTTTGATCCCCGAATCGAGTGATTACTCAACCATTAATCAGATGTATTGATTAGATGATCTACATCCCCGTAATGCTAATAATGAATTCAAAAACTTATTTCAATACTCTTTCAAACTTATAAAACTACAATCAATATAAAATTTAGTAAAATATAAATAATAAAATAATTAAAAAATACATAGGGATGCGGGGTTTGATCCCCGAATCCAGTGATTACTCAACCATTAATCAAATCCAATGATTAGATGAGCTATATCCCCGTAATGTAAATAATAAATTCAAAAACTTATTTTAATACTCTTTCAAACTTATAAAACTACAATCAATATAAAATTTAGTAAAATATAAATAATTAAAAAGTACATGGGAATGCGGGGTTTTGATCCCCAAATCGAGTGATTACTCAACCATTAATCAGATTCATTGATTAGATGAGCTACATCCCCGTAATGTCAATATTGAATTCAAAAACTTATTTTAATACTCTTTCAAACTTTTAAAACTACAATCAATATAAAATTTAGTAATATATAAATAATAAAATAATTTAAAAAATTAAAAAGTACATAGGGATGCGGGGTTTTGATCCCCGAATCCAGTGATTACTCAACCATTAATCAAATTCAATGATTAGATGAGCTACATCCCCGTAATGTCAATAATAAATTCAAAAACTTATTTCAATACTCTTTCAAACTTATAAAACTACAATCAATATAAAATTTAGTAAAATATAAATAATTAAAAAGTACATCGGAATGCGGGGTTTTGATCCCCGAATCGAGTGATTACTCAACCATTAATCAGATTCATTGATTAGATGAGCTACATCCCCGTAATGTCAATATTGAATTCAAAAACTTATTTTAATACTCTTTCAAACTTTTAAAACTACAATCAATATAAAATTTAGTAAAATATTAATAATAAAATAATTTAAAAAATTAAAAAGTACATGGAGATGCGAGGTTTTGATCCCCGAATCGAGTGATTACTCAACCATTAATCAGATGTATTGATTAGATGGGTTACATCCCCGTAATGCTAATAATGAATTCAAAAACTTATTTCAATACTCTTTCAAACTTATAAAACTACAATCAATTCAAAATTTAGTAATATATAAATAATAAAATAATTTAAAAAAATTAAAAAGTACATTGGGATGCAGGGTTTTGATCCCCGAATCGAGTGATTACTCAACCATTAATCAAATCCAATGATTAGATGAGCTACATCCCCGTAATGTCAATAATAAATTCAAAAACTTATTTCAATACTCTTTCAAACTTATAAAACTACAATCAATATAAAATTTAGTAAAACATAAATAATAAAATAATTAAAAAGTACATAGGGATGCGGGGTTTTGATCCCCAAATCCAGTGATTACTCAACCATTAATCAAATCCAATGATTAGATGAGCTATATCCCCGTAATGTCAATAATAAATTCAAAAACTTATTTCAATACTCTTTCAAACTTATAAAACTACAATCAATATAAAATTTAGTAAAATATAAATAATTAAAAAGTACATGGGAATGCGGGGTTTTGATCCCCGAATCGAGTGATTACTCAACCATTAATCAGATTCATTGATTAGATGAGCTACATCCCCGTAATGTCAATATTGAATTCAAAAACTTATTTTAATACTCTTTCAAACTTTTAAAACTACAATCAATATAAAATTTAGTAAAATAATTTAAAAAATTAAAAAGTACATGGGGATGCGAGGTTTTGATCCCCGAATCGAGTGATTACTCAACCATTAATCAGATTCATTGATTAGATGAGCTACATCCCGTAATGTAAATAATGAATTCAAAAACTTATTTTAATACTCTTTCAAACATATTAAATTACAATCAATTCAAAATTTAGTAAAATATAAATAATAAAATAATTAAAACTTATTTCAATACTCTTTCAAACTTATAAAACTACAATCAATATAAAATTTAGTAAAATATAAATAATAAAATAATTAAAAAGTACATGGGGATGCGGAGTTTTGATCCCCGAATCGAGTGATTACTCAACCATTAATCAAATCCAATGATTTGATGAGCTACATCCCCGTAATGTCAATAATAAATTAAAAACTTATTTCAATACTCTTTCAAACTTATAAAACTACAATCAATATAAAATTTAGTAAAATATAAATAATAAAATAATTAAAAATTACATGGGAATGCGGGGTTTTGATCCCCGAATCGAGTGATTACTCAACTATTAATAAGATGCATTGATTAGATGAGCTACATCCCCGTAATGTCAGTAATGAATTCAAAAACTTATTTTAATACTCTTTCAAACTTATAAAACTACAATCAATTCAAAATTTAGTAAAATATAAATAATTAAAAAGTACATGGGAATGCGGGGTTTTGATCCTTAAATCAAGTGATTACTTGACCATTAATCAGATTCATTGATTAGATGAGCTACATCCCCGTAATGTCAATAATGAATTCAAAAACTTATTTTAATACTCTTTCAAACATATAAAATTACATTCAATTCAAAATTTAGTAAAATATAAATAATAAAATAATTAAAAAGTACATGGGGATGCGGGGTTTTGATCCCCGAATCGAGTGATTACTCAACCATTAATCAGATGTATTGATTAAATGAGCTACATCCCCGTAATGCTAATAATGAATTCAAAAACTTATTTCAATACTCTTTCAAACTTATAAAACTACAATCAATTCAAAATTTAGTAATATATAAATAATAAAATAATTTAAAAAAAAATTAAAAAGTACATTGGGATGCGGGGTTTTGATCCCCGAATCGAGTGATTACTCAACCATTAATCAAATCCAATGATTAGATGAGCTACATCCCCGTAATGTCAATAATAAATTCAAAAACTTATTTCAATACTCTTTCAAACTTATAAAACTACAATCAATATAAAATTTAGTAAAATATAAATAATAAAATAATTAAAATGTACATAGGGATGCGGGGTTTTGATCCCCGAATCCAGTGATTACTCAACCATTAATCAAATCCAATGATTAGATGAGCTATATCCCCGTAATATCAATAATAAATTCAAAAACTTATTTCAATACTCTTTCAAACTTATAAAACTACAATCAATATAAAATTTAGTAAAATATAAATAATAAAATAATTAAAAATTACATGGGAATGCGGGGTTTTGATCCCCGAATCGAGTGATTACTCAACTATTAATCAGATGCATTGATTAGATGAGCTACATCCCCGTAATGCTAATAATGAATTCAAAAACTTATTTCAATACTCTTTCAAACTTATAAAACTACAATCAATTCAAAATTTAGTAAAATATAAATAATAAAATAATTTTAGAATTATTAAAAAGTACATGGGGATGCGGGGTTTTGATCCCCGAATCGAGTGATTACTCAACCATTAATCATATTCGTTGATTAGATGAGCTAAATCCCCGTAATGTCAGTAATGAATTCAAAAACTTATTTTAATACTCTTTCAAACTTATAAAACTACAATCAATTCAAAATTTAGTAAAATATAAATAATTAAAAAGTACATGAGAATGCGGGGTTTTGATCCTTGAATCAAGTGATTACTCAACCATTAATCAGATTCATTGATTAGATGAGCTACATCCCCGTAATGTCAATAATGAATTCAAAAACTTATTTTAATACTCTTTCAAACATATAAAATTACAATCAATTCAAAATTTAGTAAAATATAAATAATAAAATAATTAAAAAGTACATGGGGATGCGGGGTTTTGATCCCCGAATCGAGTGATTACTCAACCATTAATCAGATGTATTGATTAGATGATCTACATCCCCGTAATGCTAATAATGAATTCAAAAACTTATTTCAATACTCTTTCAAACTTATAAAACTACAATCAATATAAAATTTAGTAAAATATAAATAATAAAATAATTAAAAAATACATAGGGATGCGGGGTTTGATCCCCGAATCCAGTGATTACTCAACCATTAATCAAATCCAATGATTAGATGAGCTATATCCCCGTAATGTAAATAATAAATTCAAAAACTTATTTTAATACTCTTTCAAACTTATAAAACTACAATCAATATAAAATTTAGTAAAATATAAATAATTAAAAAGTACATGGGAATGCGGGGTTTTGATCCCCAAATCGAGTGATTACTCAACCATTAATCAGATTCATTGATTAGATGAGCTACATCCCCGTAATGTCAATATTGAATTCAAAAACTTATTTTAATACTCTTTCAAACTTTTAAAACTACAATCAATATAAAATTTAGTAATATATAAATAATAAAATAATTTAAAAAATTAAAAAGTACATAGGGATGCGGGGTTTTGATCCCCGAATCCAGTGATTACTCAACCATTAATCAAATTCAATGATTAGATGAGCTACATCCCCGTAATGTCAATAATAAATTCAAAAACTTATTTCAATACTCTTTCAAACTTATAAAACTACAATCAATATAAAATTTAGTAAAATATAAATAATTAAAAAGTACATCGGAATGCGGGGTTTTGATCCCCGAATCGAGTGATTACTCAACCATTAATCAGATTCATTGATTAGATGAGCTACATCCCCGTAATGTCAATATTGAATTCAAAAACTTATTTTAATACTCTTTCAAACTTTTAAAACTACAATCAATATAAAATTTAGTAAAATATTAATAATAAAATAATTTAAAAAATTAAAAAGTACATGGAGATGCGAGGTTTTGATCCCCGAATCGAGTGATTACTCAACCATTAATCAGATTCATTGATTAGATGAGCTACATCCCGTAATGTAAATAATGAATTCAAAAACTTATTTTAATACTCTTTTAAACATATTAAATTACAATCAATTCAAAATTTAGTAAAATATAAATAATAAAATAATTAAAACTTATTTCAACACTCTTTCAAACTTATAAAACTACAATCAATATAAAATTTAGTAAAATATAAATAATAAAATAATTAAAAAGTACATGGGGATGCGGAGTTTTGATCCCCGAATCGAGTGATTACTCAACCATTAATCAAATCCAATGATTAGATGAGCTACATCCCCGTAATGTCAATAATAAATTCAAAAACTTATTTCAATACTCTTTCAAACTTATAAAACTACAATCAATATAAAATTTAGTAAAATATAAATAATAAAATAATTAAAAATTACATGGGAATGCGGGGTTTTGATCCCCGAATCGAGTGATTACTCAACTATTAATCAGATGCATTGATTAGATGAGCTACATCCCCGTAATGCTAATAATGAATTCAAAAACTTATTTCAATACTCTTTCAAACTTATAAAACTACAATCAATTCAAAATTTAGTAATATATAAATAATAAAATAATTTAAAAAAATTAAAAAGTACATTGGGATGCGTGGTTTTGATCCCCGAATCGAGTGATTACTCAACCATTAATCAAATCCAATGATTAGATGAGCTACATCCCCGTAATGTCAATAATAAATTCAAAAACTTATTTCAATACTCTTTCAAACTTATAAAACTACAATCAATATAAAATTTAGTAAAATATAAATAATAAAATAATTAAAAAGTACATAGGGATGCGGGGTTTTGATCCCCGAATCCAGTGATTACTCAACCATTAATCAAATCCAATGATTAGATGAGCTATATCCCCGTAATGTCAATAATAAATTCAAAAACTTATTTCAATACTCTTTCAAACTTATAAAACTACAATCAATATAAAATTTAGTAAAATATAAATAATTAAAAAGTACATGGGAATGCGGGGTTTTGATCCCCGAATCGAGTGATTACTCAACCATTAATCAAATTCACTGATTAGATGAGCTACATCCCCGTAATGTCAATATTGAATTCAAAAACTTATTTTAATACTCTTTCAAACTTTTAAAACTACAATCAATATAAAATTTAGTAAAATAATTTAAAAAATTAAAAAGTACATGGGGATGCGAGGTTTTGATCCCCGAATCGAGTGATTACTCAACCATTAATCAGATTCATTGATTAGATGAGCTACATCCCGTAATGTAAATAATGAATTCAAAAACTTATTTTAATACTCTTTCAAACATATTAAATTACAATCAATTCAAAATTTAGTAAAATATAAATAATAAAATAATTAAAACTTATTTCAATACTCTTTCAAACTTATAAAACTACAATCAATATAAAATTTAGTAAAATATAAATAATAAAATAATTAAAAAGTACATGGGGATGCGGAGTTTTGATCCCCGAATCGAGTGATTACTCAACCATTAATCAAATCCAATGATTTGATGAGCTACATCCCCGTAATGTCAATAATAAATTAAAAACTTATTTCAATACTCTTTCAAACTTATAAAACTACAATCAATATAAAATTTAGTAAAATATAAATAATTAAAAAGTACATGGGAATGCGGGGTTTTGATCCCCGAATCGAGTGATTACTCAACCATTAATCAAATTCACTGATTAGATGAGCTACATCCCCGTAATGTCAATATTGAATTCAAAAACTTATTTTAATACTCTTTCAAACTTTTAAAACTACAATCAATATAAAATTTAGTAAAATAATTTAAAAAATTAAAAAGTACATGGGGATGCGAGGTTTTGATCCCCGAATCGAGTGATTACTCAACCATTAATCAGATTCATTGATTAGATGAGCTACATCCCGTAATGTAAATAATGAATTCAAAAACTTATTTTAATACTCTTTCAAACATATTAAATTACAATCAATTCAAAATTTAGTAAAATATAAATAATAAAATAATTAAAACTTATTTCAATACTCTTTCAAACTTATAAAACTACAATCAATATAAAATTTAGTAAAATATAAATAATAAAATAATTAAAAAGTACATGGGGATGCGGAGTTTTGATCCCCGAATCGAGTGATTACTCAACCATTAATCAAATCCAATGATTAGATGAGCTACATCCCCGTAATGTCAATAATAAATTCAAAAACTTATTTCAATACTCTTTCAAACTTATAAAACTACAATCAATATAAAATTTAGTAAAATATAAATAATAAAATAATTAAAAATTACATGGGAATGCGGGGTTTTGATCCCCGAATCGAGTGATTACTCAACTATTAATAAGATGCATTGATTAGATGAGCTACATCCCCGTAATGCTAATAATGAATTCAAAAACTTATTTCAATACTCTTTCAAACTTATAAAACTACAATCAATTCAAAATTTAGTAAAATATAAATAATAAAATAATTTTAGAATTATTAAAAAGTACATGGGGATGCGGGGTTTTGATCCCCGAATCGAGTGATTACTCAACCATTAATCATATTCATTGATTAGATGAGCTACATCCCCGTAATGTCAGTAATGAATTCAAAAAATTATTTTAATACTCTTTCAAACTTATAAAACTACAATCAATTCAAAATTTAGTAAAATATAAATAATTAAAAAGTACATGGGAATGCGGGGTTTTGATCCTTGAATCAAGTGATTACTCAACCATTAATCAGATTCATTGATTAGATGAGCTACATCCCCGTAATGTCAATAATGAATTCAAAAACTTATTTTAATACTCTTTCAAACATATAAAATTACAATCAATTCAAAATTTAGTAAAATATAAATAATAAAATAATTAAAAAGTACATGGGGATGCGGGGTTTTGATCCCCGAATCGAGTGATTACTCAACCATTAATCAGATGTATTGATTAGATGAGCTACATCCCCGTAATGCTAATAATGAATTCAAAAACTTATTTCAATACTCTTTCAAACTTATAAAACTACAATCAATTCAAAATTTAGTAATATATAAATAATAAAATAATTTAAAAAAAATTAAAAAGTACATTGGGATGCGGGGTTTTGATCCCCGAATCGAGTGATTACTCAACCATTAATCAAATCCAATGATTAGATGAGCTAAATCCCCGTAATGTCAATAATAAATTCAAAAACTTATTTCAATACTCTTTCAAACTTATAAAACTACAATCAATATAAAATTTAGTAAAATATAAATAATAAAATAATTAAAATGTACGTAGGGATGCGGGGTTTTGATCCCCGAATCCAGTGATTACTCAACCATTAATCAAATCCAATGATTAGATGAGCTATATCCCCGTAATGTCAATAATAAATTCAAAAACTTATTTCAATACTCTTTCAAACTTATAAAACTACAATCAATATAAAATTTAGTAAAATATAAATAATTAAAAAGTACATGGGAATGCGGGGTTTTGATCCCCGAATCGAGTGATTACTCAACCATTAATCAAATTCATTGATTAGATGAGCTACATCCCCGTAATGTCAATATTGAATTCAAAAACTTATTTTAATACTCTTTCAAACTTTTAAAACTACAATCAATATAAAATTTAGTAATATATAAATAATAAAATAATTTAAAAAATTAAAAAGTACATAGGGATGCGGGGTTTTGATCCCCGAATCCAGTGATTACTCAACCATTAATCAAATCCAATGATTAGATGAGCTACATCCCCGTAATGTCAATAATAAATTCAAAAACTTATTTCAATACTCTTTCAAACTTATAAAACTACAATCAATATAAAATTTAGTAATATATAAATAATTAAAAAGTACATCGGAATGCGGGGTTTTGATCCCCAAATCGAGTGATTACTCAACCATTAATCAGATTCATTGATTAGATGAGCTACATCCCCGTAATGTCAATATTGAATTCAAAAACTTATTTTAATACTCTTTCAAACTTATTTTGATCCCCGAATCGAGTGATTACTCAACCATTAATCAGATTAATTGATTAGATGAGCTACATCCCGTAATGTAAATAATAAATTCAAAAACTTATTTTAATACTCTTTCAAACATATTAAATTACAATCAATTCAAAATTTAGTAAAATATAAATAATAAAATAATTAAAACTTATTTCAATACTCTTTCAAACTTATAAAACTACAATCAATATAAAATTTAGTAAAATATAAATAATAAAATAATTAAAAAGTACATGGGGATGCGGAGTTTTGATCCCCGAATCGAGTGATTACTCAACCATTAATCAAATCTAATGATTAGATGAGCTACATCCCCGTAATGTCAATAATAAATTCAAAAACTTATTCAATACTCTTTCAAACTTATAAAACTACAATCAATATAAAATTTAGTAATATATAAATAATAAAATAATTTAAAAAATTAAAAAGTACATAGGGATGCGGGGTTTTGATCCCCGAATCCAGTGATTACTCAACCATGAATCAAATCCAATGATTAGATGAGCTACATCCCCGTAATGTCAATATTGAATTCAAAAACTTATTTTAATACTCTTTCAAACTTTTAAAACTACAATCAATATAAAATTTAGTAAAATACAAATACTAAAATAATTTAAAAAATTAAAAAGTACATGGGGATGCGGGGTTTTGATCCCCGAATCGAGTGATTACTCAACCATTAATCAGATGCATTGATTAGATGAGCTACATCCCGTAATGTAAATAATGAATTCAAAAACTTATTTTAATACTCTTTCAAACATATTTAATTACAATCAATTCAAAATTTAGTAAAATATAAATAATAAAATAATTAAAACTTATTTCAACACTCTTTCAAACTTATAAAACTACAATCAATATAAAATTTAGTAAAATATAAATAATAAAATAATTAAAAAGTACATGGGGATGCGGAGTTTTGATCCCCGAATCGAGTGATTACACAACCATTAATCAGATGTATTGATTAGATGAGCTACATCCCCGTAATGCTAATAATGAATTCAAAAACTTATTTCAATACTCTTTCAAACTTATAAAACTACAATCAATTCAAAATTTAGTAATATATAAATAATAAAATAATTTAAAAAAAATTAAAAAGTACATTGGGATGCGGGGTTTTGATCCCCGAATCGAGTGATTACTCAACCATTAATCAAATCCAATGATTAGATGAGCTAAATCCCCGTAATGTCAATAATAAATTCAAAAACTTATTTCAATACTCTTTCAAACTTATAAAACTACAATCAATATAAAATTTAGTAAAATATAAATAATAAAATAATTAAAATGTACGTAGGGATGCGGGGTTTTGATCCCCGAATCCAGTGATTACTCAACCATTAATCAAATCCAATGATTAGATGAGCTATATCCCCGTAATGTCAATAATAAATTCAAAAACTTATTTCAATACTCTTTCAAACTTATAAAACTACAATCAATATAAAATTTAGTAAAATATAAATAATTAAAAAGTACATGGGAATGCGGGGTTTTGATCCCCGAATCGAGTGATTACTCAACCATTAATCAAATTCATTGATTAGATGAGCTACATCCCCGTAATGTCAATATTGAATTCAAAAACTTATTTTAATACTCTTTCAAACTTTTAAAACTACAATCAATATAAAATTTAGTAATATATAAATAATAAAATAATTTAAAAAATTAAAAAGTACATAGGGATGCGGGGTTTTGATCCCCGAATCCAGTGATTACTCAACCATTAATCAAATCCAATGATTAGATGAGCTACATCCCCGTAATGTCAATAATAAATTCAAAAACTTATTTCAATACTCTTTCAAACTTATAAAACTACAATCAATATAAAATTTAGTAATATATAAATAATTAAAAAGTACATCGGAATGCGGGGTTTTGATCCCCAAATCGAGTGATTACTCAACCATTAATCAGATTCATTGATTAGATGAGCTACATCCCCGTAATGTCAATATTGAATTCAAAAACTTATTTTAATACTCTTTCAAACTTATTTTGATCCCCGAATCGAGTGATTACTCAACCATTAATCAGATTAATTGATTAGATGAGCTACATCCCGTAATGTAAATAATAAATTCAAAAACTTATTTTAATACTCTTTCAAACATATTAAATTACAATCAATTCAAAATTTAGTAAAATATAAATAATAAAATAATTAAAACTTATTTCAATACTCTTTCAAACTTATAAAACTACAATCAATATAAAATTTAGTAAAATATAAATAATAAAATAATTAAAAAGTACATGGGGATGCGGAGTTTTGATCCCCGAATCGAGTGATTACTCAACCATTAATCAAATCTAATGATTAGATGAGCTACATCCCCGTAATGTCAATAATAAATTCAAAAACTTATTCAATACTCTTTCAAACTTATAAAACTACAATCAATATAAAATTTAGTAATATATAAATAATAAAATAATTTAAAAAATTAAAAAGTACATAGGGATGCGGGGTTTTGATCCCCGAATCCAGTGATTACTCAACCATGAATCAAATCCAATGATTAGATGAGCTACATCCCCGTAATGTCAATATTGAATTCAAAAACTTATTTTAATACTCTTTCAAACTTTTAAAACTACAATCAATATAAAATTTAGTAAAATACAAATACTAAAATAATTTAAAAAATTAAAAAGTACATGGGGATGCGGGGTTTTGATCCCCGAATCGAGTGATTACTCAACCATTAATCAGATGCATTGATTAGATGAGCTACATCCCGTAATGTAAATAATGAATTCAAAAACTTATTTTAATACTCTTTCAAACATATTTAATTACAATCAATTCAAAATTTAGTAAAATATAAATAATAAAATAATTAAAACTTATTTCAATACTCTTTCAAACTTATAAAACTACAATCAATATAAAATTTAGTAAAATATAAATAATAAAATAATTAAAAAGTACATGGGGATGCGGAGTTTTGATCCCCAAATCGAGTGATTACACAACCATTAATCAAATCCAATGATTAGATGAGCTACATCCCCGTAATGTCAATAATAAATTCAAAAACTTATTTCAATACTCTTTCAAACTTATAAAACTACAATCAATATAAAATTTAGTAAAATATAAATAATAAAATAATTAAAAATTACATGGGAATGCGGGGTTTTGATCCCCGAATCGAGTGATTACTCAACTATTAATCAGATGCATTGATTAGATGAGCTACATCCCCGTAATGCTAATAATGAATTCAAAAACTTATTTCAATACTCTTTCAAACTTATAAAACTACAATCAATTCAAAATTTAGTAATATATAAATAATAAAATAATTTAAAAAAATTAAAAAGTACATTGGGATGCGTGGTTTTGATCCCCGAATCGAGTGATTACTCAACCATTAATCAAATCCAATGATTAGATGAGCTACATCCCCGTAATGTCAATAATAAATTCAAAAACTTATTTCAATACTCTTTCAAACTTATAAAACTACAATCAATATAAAATTTAGTAAAATATAAATAATAAAATAATTAAAAAGTACATAGGGATGCGGGGTTTTGATCCCCGAATCCAGTGATTACTCAACCATTAATCAAATCCAATGATTAGATGAGCTATATCCCCGTAATGTCAATAATAAATTCAAAAACTTATTTCAATACTCTTTCAAACTTATAAAACTACAATCAATATAAAATTTAGTAAAATATAAATAATTAAAAAGTACATGGGAATGCGGGGTTTTGATCCCCGAATCGAGTGATTACTCAACCATTAATCAAATTCACTGATTAGATGAGCTACATCCCCGTAATGTCAATATTGAATTCAAAAACTTATTTTAATACTCTTTCAAACTTTTAAAACTACAATCAATATAAAATTTAGTAAAATAATTTAAAAAATTAAAAAGTACATGGGGATGCGAGGTTTTGATCCCCGAATCGAGTGATTACTCAACCATTAATCAGATTCATTGATTAGATGAGCTACATCCCGTAATGTAAATAATGAATTCAAAAACTTATTTTAATACTCTTTCAAACATATTAAATTACAATCAATTCAAAATTTAGTAAAATATAAATAATAAAATAATTAAAACTTATTTCAATACTCTTTCAAACTTATAAAACTACAATCAATATAAAATTTAGTAAAATATAAATAATAAAATAATTAAAAAGTACATGGGGATGCGGAGTTTTGATCCCCGAATCGAGTGATTACTCAACCATTAATCAAATCCAATGATTAGATGAGCTACATCCCCGTAATGTCAATAATAAATTCAAAAACTTATTTCAATACTCTTTCAAACTTATAAAACTACAATCAATATAAAATTTAGTAAAATATAAATAATAAAATAATTAAAAATTACATGGGAATGCGGGGTTTTGATCCCCGAATCGAGTGATTACTCAACTATTAATAAGATGCATTGATTAGATGAGCTACATCCCCGTAATGCTAATAATGAATTCAAAAACTTATTTCAATACTCTTTCAAACTTATAAAACTACAATCAATTCAAAATTTAGTAAAATATAAATAATAAAATAAT
Source organism: Euphrasia confusa (assembly GCA_954870475.1). Classification (NCBI taxonomy): domain Eukaryota; kingdom Viridiplantae; phylum Streptophyta; class Magnoliopsida; order Lamiales; family Orobanchaceae; genus Euphrasia; species Euphrasia confusa. The sequence continues at coordinate 10,515,133 of OX940958.1, forward strand.
TTTAGAATTATTAAAAAGTACATGGGGATGCGGGGTTTTGATCCCCGAATCGAGTGATTACTCAACCATTAATCATATTCATTGATTAGATGAGCTACATCCCCGTAATGTCAGTAATGAATTCAAAAAATTATTTTAATACTCTTTCAAACTTATAAAACTACAATCAATTCAAAATTTAGTAAAATATAAATAATTAAAAAGTACATGGGAATGCGGGGTTTTGATCCTTGAATCAAGTGATTACTCAACCATTAATCAGATTCATTGATTAGATGAGCTACATCCCCGTAATGTCAATAATGAATTCAAAAACTTATTTTAATACTCTTTCAAACATATAAAATTACAATCAATTCAAAATTTAGTAAAATATAAATAATAAAATAATTAAAAAGTACATGGGGATGCGGGGTTTTGATCCCCGAATCGAGTGATTACTCAACCATTAATCAGATGTATTGATTAGATGAGCTACATCCCCGTAATGCTAATAATGAATTCAAAAACTTATTTCAATACTCTTTCAAACTTATAAAACTACAATCAATTCAAAATTTAGTAATATATAAATAATAAAATAATTTAAAAAAAATTAAAAAGTACATTGGGATGCGGGGTTTTGATCCCCGAATCGAGTGATTACTCAACCATTAATCAAATCCAATGATTAGATGAGCTAAATCCCCGTAATGTCAATAATAAATTCAAAAACTTATTTCAATACTCTTTCAAACTTATAAAACTACAATCAATATAAAATTTAGTAAAATATAAATAATAAAATAATTAAAATGTACGTAGGGATGCGGGGTTTTGATCCCCGAATCCAGTGATTACTCAACCATTAATCAAATCCAATGATTAGATGAGCTATATCCCCGTAATGTCAATAATAAATTCAAAAACTTATTTCAATACTCTTTCAAACTTATAAAACTACAATCAATATAAAATTTAGTAAAATATAAATAATTAAAAAGTACATGGGAATGCGGGGTTTTGATCCCCGAATCGAGTGATTACTCAACCATTAATCAAATTCATTGATTAGATGAGCTACATCCCCGTAATGTCAATATTGAATTCAAAAACTTATTTTAATACTCTTTCAAACTTTTAAAACTACAATCAATATAAAATTTAGTAATATATAAATAATAAAATAATTTAAAAAATTAAAAAGTACATAGGGATGCGGGGTTTTGATCCCCGAATCCAGTGATTACTCAACCATTAATCAAATCCAATGATTAGATGAGCTACATCCCCGTAATGTCAATAATAAATTCAAAAACTTATTTCAATACTCTTTCAAACTTATAAAACTACAATCAATATAAAATTTAGTAATATATAAATAATTAAAAAGTACATCGGAATGCGGGGTTTTGATCCCCAAATCGAGTGATTACTCAACCATTAATCAGATTCATTGATTAGATGAGCTACATCCCCGTAATGTCAATATTGAATTCAAAAACTTATTTTAATACTCTTTCAAACTTATTTTGATCCCCGAATCGAGTGATTACTCAACCATTAATCAGATTAATTGATTAGATGAGCTACATCCCGTAATGTAAATAATAAATTCAAAAACTTATTTTAATACTCTTTCAAACATATTAAATTACAATCAATTCAAAATTTAGTAAAATATAAATAATAAAATAATTAAAACTTATTTCAATACTCTTTCAAACTTATAAAACTACAATCAATATAAAATTTAGTAAAATATAAATAATAAAATAATTAAAAAGTACATGGGGATGCGGAGTTTTGATCCCCGAATCGAGTGATTACTCAACCATTAATCAAATCTAATGATTAGATGAGCTACATCCCCGTAATGTCAATAATAAATTCAAAAACTTATTCAATACTCTTTCAAACTTATAAAACTACAATCAATATAAAATTTAGTAATATATAAATAATAAAATAATTTAAAAAATTAAAAAGTACATAGGGATGCGGGGTTTTGATCCCCGAATCCAGTGATTACTCAACCATTAATCAAATCCAATGATTAGATGAGCTACATCCCCGTAATGTCAATAATAAATTCAAAAACTTATTTCAATACTCTTTCAAACTTATAAAACTACAATCAATATAAAATTTAGTAATATATAAATAATTAAAAAGTACATCGGAATGCGGGGTTTTGATCCCCGAATCGAGTGATTACTCAACCATTAATCAGATTCATTGATTAGATGAGCTACATCCCCGTAATGTCAATATTGAATTCAAAAACTTATTTTAATACTAATGCGGGGTTTTGATCCCCGAATCGAGTGATTACTCAACCATTAATCAGATTCATTGATTAGATGAGCTACATCCCCGTAATGTCAATATTGAATTCAAAAACTTATTTTAATACTCTTTCAAACATTTAAAACTACAATCAATATAAAATTTATTAATATATAAATAATAAAATAATTTAAAAAATTAAAAAGTACATAGGGATGCGGGGTTTTGATCCCCGAATCCAGTGATTACTCAACCATGAATCAAATCCAATGATTAGATGAGCTACATCCCCGTAATGTCAATAATAAATTCAAAAACTTATTTCAATACTCTTTCAAACTTATAAAACTACAATCAATATAAAATTTAGTAAAATATAAATAATTAAAAAGTACATCGGAATGCGGGGTTTTGATTCCCGAATCGAGTGATTACTCAACCATTAATCAGATTCATTGATTAGATGAGCTACATCCCCGTAATGTCAATATTGAATTCAAAAACTTATTTTAATACTCTTTCAAACTTTTAAAACTACAATCAATATAAAATTTAGTAAAATCTTAATAATAAAATAATTTAAAAAATTAAAAAGTACATGGGGATGCGAGGTTTTGATCCCCGAATCGAGTGATTACTCAACCATTAATCAGATTCATTGATTAGATGAGCTACATCCCGTAATGTAAATAATGAATTCAAAAACTTATTTTAATACTCTTTCAAACATATTAAATTACAATCAATTCAAAATTTAGTAAAATATAAATAATAAAATAATTAAAACTTATTTCAATACTCTTTCAAACTTATAAAACTACAATCAATATAAAATTTAGTAAAATATAAATAATAAAATAATTAAAAAGTACATGGGGATGCGGAGTTTTGATCCCCGAATCGAGTGATTACTCAACCATTAATCAAATCCAATGATTAGATGAGCTACATCCCCGTAATGTCAATAATAAATTCAAAAACTTATTTCAATACTCTTTCAAACTTATAAAACTACAATCAATATAAAATTTAGTAAAATATAAATAATAAAATAATTAAAAATTACATGGGAATGCGGGGTTTTGATCCCCGAATCGAGTGATTACTCAACTATTAATAAGATGCATTGATTAGATGAGCTAAATCCCCGTAATGCTAATAATGAATTCAAAAACTTATTTCAATACTCTTTCAAACTTATAAAACTACAATCAATTCAAAATTTAGTAAAATATAAATAATAAAATAATTTTAGAATTATTAAAAAGTACATGGGGATGCGGGGTTTTGATCCCCGAATCGAGTGATTACTCAACCATTAATCATATTCATTGATTAGATGAGCTACATCCCCGTAATGTCAGTAATGAATTCAAAAACTTATTTTAATACTCTTTCAAACTTATAAAACTACAATCAATTCAAAATTTAGTAAAATATAAATAATTAAAAAGTACATGGGTATGTGGGGTTTTGATCCTTGAATCAAGTGATTACTCAACCATTAATCAGATTCATTGATTAGATGAGCTACATCCCCGTAATGTCAATAATGAATTCAAAAACTTATTTTAATACTCTTTCAAACATATAAAATTACAATCAATTCAAAATTTAGTAAAATATAAATAATAAAATAATTAAAAAGTACATGGGGATGCGGGGTTTTGATCCCCGAATCGAGTGATTACTCAACCATTAATCAGATGTATTGATTAGATGAGCTACATCCCCGTAATGCTAATAATGAATTCAAAAACTTATTTCAATACTCTTTCAAACTTATAAAACTACAATCAATTCAAAATTTAGTAATATATAAATAATAAAATAATTTAAAAAAAATTAAAAAGTACATTGGGATGCGGGGTTTTGAACCACGAATCGAGTGATTACTCAACCATTAATCAAATCCAATGATTAGATGAGCTACATCCCCGTAATGTCAATAATAAATTCAAAAACTTATTTCAATACTCTTTCAAACTTATAAAACTACAATCAATATAAAATTTAGTAAAATATAAATAATAAAATAATTAAAATGTACGTAGGGATGCGGGGTTTTGATCCCCGAATCCAGTGATTACTCAACCATTAATCAAATCCAATGATTAGATGAGCTATATCCCCGTAATGTCAATAATAAATTCAAAAACTTATTTCCATACTCTTTCAAACTTATAAAACTACAATCAATATAAAATTTAGTAAAATATAAATAATTAAAAAGTACATGGGAATGCGGGGTTTTGATCCCCGAATCGAGTGATTACTCAACCATTAATCAAATTCATTGATTAGATGAGCTACTTCCCCGTAATGTCAATATTGAATTCAAAAACTTATTTTAATACTCTTTCAAACTTTTAAAACTACAATCAATATAAAATTTAGTAAAATATTAATAATAAAATAATTTAAAAAATTAAAAAGTACATGGGGATGCGAGGTTTTGATCCCCGAATCGAGTGATTACTCAACCATTAATCAGATTAATTGATTAGATGAGCTACATCCCGTAATGTAAATAATAAATTCAAAAACTTATTTTAATACTCTTTCAAACATATTAAATTACAATCAATTCAAAATTTAGTAAAATATAAATAATAAAATAATTAAAACTTATTTCAATACTCTTTCAAACTTATAAAACTACAATCAATATAAAATTTAGTAAAATATAAATAATAAAATAATTAAAAAGTACATGGGGATGCGGAGTTTTGATCCCCGAATCGAGTGATTACTCAACCATTAATCAAATCTAATGATTAGATGAGCTACATCCCCGTAATGTCAATAATAAATTCAAAAACTTATTCAATACTCTTTCAAACTTATAAAACTACAATCAATATAAAATTTAGTAATATATAAATAATAAAATAATTTAAAAAATTAAAAAGTACATAGGGATGTGGGGTTTTGATCCCCGAATCCAGTGATTACTCAACCATTAATCAAATCCAATGATTAGATGAGCTACATCCCCGTAATGTCAATAATAAATTCAAAAACTTATTTCAATACTCTTTCAAACTTATAAAACTACAATCAATATAAAATTTAGTAATATATAAATAATTAAAAAGTACATCGGAATGCGGGGTTTTGATCCCCGAATCGAGTGATTACTCAACCATTAATCAGATTCATTGATTAGATGAGCTACATCCCCGTAATGTCAATATTGAATTCAAAAACTTATTTTAATACTCTTTCAAACTTTTAAAACTACAATCAATATAAAATTTAGTAAAATATTAATAATAAAATAATTTAAAAAATTAAAAAGTACATGGGAATGCGAGGTTTTGATCCCCGAATCGAGTGATTACTCAACCATTAATCAGATTCATTGATTAGATGAGCTACATCCCGTAATGTAAATAATGAATTCAAAAACTTATTTTAATACTCTTTCAAACATATTAAATTACAATCAATTCAAAATTTAGTAAAATATAAATAATAAAATAATTAAAACTTATTTCAACACTCTTTCAAACTTATAAAACTACAATCAATATAAAATTTAGTAAAATATAAATAATAAAATAATTAAAAAGTACATGGGGATGCGGAGTTTTAATCCCCGAATCGAGTGATTACTCAACCATTAATCAAATCCAATGATTAGATGAGCTACATCCCCGTAATGTCAATAATAAATTCAAAAACTTATTTCAATACTCTTTCAAACTTATAAAACTACAATCAATATAAAATTTAGTAAAATATAAATAATAAAATAATTAAAAATTACATGGGAATGTTGGGTTTTGATCCCCGAATCGAGTGATTACTCAACTATTAATCAGATGCATTGATTAGATGAGCTACATCCCTGTAATGCTAATAATGAATTCAAAAACTTATTTCAATACTCTTTCAAACTTATAAAACTACAATCAATTCAAAATTTAGTAAAATATAAATAATAAAATAATTTTAGAATTATTAAAAAGTACATGGGGATGCGGGGTTTTGATCCCCGAATCGAGTGATTACTCAACCATTAATCATATTCATTGATTAGATGAGCTACATCCCCGTAATGTCAATAATGAATTCAAAAACTTATTTTAATACTCTTTCAAACAAACTTATTTTAATACTCTTTCAAACTTATAAAACTACAATCAATTCAAAATTTAGTAAAATATAAATAATTAAAAAGTACATGGGAATGCGGGGTTTTGATCCTTGAATCAAGTGATTACTCAACCATTAATCAGATTCATTGATTAGATGAGCTACATCCCCGTAATGTCAATAATGAATTCAAAAACTTATTTTAATACTCTTTCAAACATATAAAATTACAATCAATTCAAAATTTAGTAAAATATAAATAATTAAAAAGTACATGGGGATGCGGGGTTTTGATCCCCGAATCGAGTGATTACTCAACCATTAATCAGATGTATTGATTAGATGATCTACATCCCCGTAATGCTAATAATGAATTCAAAAACTTATTTCAATACTCTTTCAAACTTATAAAACTACAATCAATATAAAATTTAGTAAAATATAAATAATAAAATAATTAAAAAATACATAGGGATGCGGGGTTTGATCCCCGAATCCAGTGATTACTCAACCATTAATCAAATCCAATGATTAGATGAGCTATATCCCCGTAATGTCAATAATAAATTCAAAAACTTATTTTAATACTCTTTCAAACTTATAAAACTACAATCAATATAAAATTTAGTAAAATATAAATAATTAAAAAGTACATGGGAATGCGGGGTTTTGATCCCCAAATCGAGTGATTACTCAACCATTAATCAGATTCATTGATTAGATGAGCTACATCCCCGTAATGTCAATATTGAATTCAAAAACTTATTTTAATACTCTTTCAAACTTTTAAAACTACAATCAATATAAAATTTAGTAATATATAAATAATAAAATAATTTAAAAAATTAAAAAGTACATAGGGATGCGGGGTTTTGATCCCCGAATCCAGTGATTACTCAACCATTAATCAAATCCAATGATTAGATGAGCTACATCCCCGTAATGTCAATAATAAATTCAAAAACTTATTTCAATACTCTTTCAAACTTATAAAACTACAATCAATATAAAATTTAGTAATATATAAATAATTAAAAAGTACATCGGAATGCGGGGTTTTGATCCCCAAATCGAGTGATTACTCAACCATTAATCAGATTCATTGATTAGATGAGCTACATCCCCGTAATGTCATTATTGAATTCAAAAACTTATTTTAATACTCTTTCAAACTTTTAAAACTACAATCAATATAAAATTTAGTAAAATATTAATAATAAAATAATTTAAAAAATTAAAAAGTACATGGGGATGCGAGGTTTTGATCCCCGAATCGAGTGATTACTCAACCATTAATCAGATTCATTGATTAGATGAGCTACATCCCGTAATGTAAATAATGAATTCAAAAACTTATTTTAATACTCTTTCAAACATATTAAATTACAATCAATTCAAAATTTAGTAAAATATAAATAATAAAATAATTAAAACTTATTTCAATACTCTTTCAAACTTATAAAACTACAATCAATATAAAATTTAGTAAAATATAAATAATAAAATAATTAAAAAGTACATGGGGATGCGGAGTTTTGATCCCCGAATCGAGTGATTACTCAACCATTAATCAAATCCAATGATTAGATGAGCTACATCCCCGTAATGTCAATAATAAATTCAAAAACTTATTTCAATACTCTTTCAAACTTATAAAACTACAATCAATATAAAATTTAGTAAAATATAAATAATAAAATAATTAAAAATTACATGGGAATGCGGGGTTTTGATCCCCGAATCGAGTGATTACTCAACTATTAATAAGATGCATTGATTAGATGAGCTACATCCCCGTAATGCTAATAATGAATTCAAAAACTTATTTCAATACTCTTTCAAACTTATAAAACTACAATCAATTCAAAATTTAGTAAAATATAAATAATAAAATAATTTTAGAATTATTAAAAAGTACATGGGGATGCGGGGTTTTGATCCCCGAATCGAGTGATTACTCAACCATTAATTATATTCATTGATTAGATGAGCTACATCCCCGTAATGTCAGTAATGAATTCAAAAACTTATTTTAATACTCTTTCAAACTTATAAAACTACAATCAATTCAAAATTTAGTAAAATATAAATAATTAAAAAGTAGATGGGAATGCGGGGTTTTGATCCTTGAATCAAGTGATTACTCAACCATTAATCAGATTCATTGATTAGATGAGCTACATCCCCGTAATGTCAATAATGAATTCAAAAACTTATTTTAATACTCTTTCAAACATATAAAATTACAATCAATTCAAAATTTAGTAAAATATAAATAATAAAATAATTAAAAAGTACATGGGGATGCGGGGTTTTGATCCCCGAATCGAGTGATTACTCAACCATTAATCAGATGTATTGATTAGATGAGCTACATCCCCGTAATGCTAATAATGAATTCAAAAACTTATTTCAATACTCTTTCAAACTTATAAAACTACAATCAATTCAAAATTTAGTAATATATAAATAATAAAATAATTTAAAAAAAATTAAAAAGTACATTGGGATGCGGGGTTTTGATCCCCGAATCGAGTGATTACTCAACCATTAATCAAATCCAATGATTAGATGAGCTACATCCCCGTAATGTCAATAATAAATTCAAAAACTTATTTCAATACTCTTTCAAACTTATAAAACTACAATCAATATAAAATTTAGTAAAATATAAATAATAAAATAATTAAAATGTACGTAGGGATGCGGGGTTTTGATCCCCGAATCCAGTGATTACTCAACCATTAATCAAATCCAATGATTAGATGAGCTATATCCCCGTAATGTCAATAATAAATTCAAAAACTTATTTCAATACTCTTTCAAACTTATAAAACTACAATCAATATAAAATTTAGTAAAATATAAATAATTAAAAAGTACATGGGAATGCGGGGTTTTGATCCCCGAATCGAGTGATTACTCAACCATTAATCAAATTCATTGATTAGATGAGCTACATCCCCGTAATGTCAATATTGAATTCAAAAACTTATTTTAATACTATTTCAAACTTTTAAAACTACAATCAATATAAAATTTAGTAAAATATTAATAATAAAATAATTTAAAAAATTAAAAAGTACATGGGGATGCAAGGTTTTGATCCCCGAATCGAGTGATTACTCAACCATTAATCAGATTAATTGATTAGATGAGCTACATCCCGTAATGTAAATAATAAATTCAAAAACTTATTTTAATACTCTTTCAAACATATTAAATTACAATCAATTCAAAATTTAGTAAAATATAAATAATAAAATAATTAAAACTTATTTCAATACTCTTTCAAACTTATAAAACTACAATCAATATAAAATTTAGTAAAATATAAATAATAAAATAATTAAAAAGTACATGGGGATGCGGAGTTTTGATCCCCGAATCGAGTGATTACTCAACCATTAATCAAATCTAATGATTAGATGAGCTACATCCCCGTAATGTCAATAATAAATTCAAAAACTTATTTCAATACTCTTTCAAACTTATAAAACTACAATCAATATAAAATTTAGTAAAATATAAATAATAAAATAATTAAAAATTACATGGGAATGTTGGGTTTTGATCCCCGAATCGAGTGATTACTCAACTATTAATCAGATGCATTGATTAGATGAGCTACATCCCTGTAATGCTAATAATGAATTCAAAAACTTATTTCAATACTCTTTCAAACTTATAAAACTACAATCAATTCAAAATTTAGTAAAATATAAATAATAAAATAATTTTAGAATTATTAAAAAGTACATGGGGATGCGGGGTTTTGATCCCCGAATCGAGTGATTACTCAACCATTAATCATATTCATTGATTAGATGAGCTACATCCCCGTAATGTCAATAATGAATTCAAAAACTTATTTTAATACTCTTTCAAACAAACTTATTTTAATACTCTTTCAAACTTATAAAACTACAATCAATTCAAAATTTAGTAAAATATAAATAATTAAAAAGTACATGGGAATGCGGGGTTTTGATCCTTGAATCAAGTGATTACTCAACCATTAATCAGATTCATTGATTAGATGAGCTACATCCCCGTAATGTCAATAATGAATTCAAAAACTTATTTTAATACTCTTTCAAACATATAAAATTACAATCAATTCAAAATTTAGTAAAATATAAATAATTAAAAAGTACATGGGGATGCGGGGTTTTGATCCCCGAATCGAGTGATTACTCAACCATTAATCAGATGTATTGATTAGATGATCTACATCCCCGTAATGCTAATAATGAATTCAAAAACTTATTTCAATACTCTTTCAAACTTATAAAACTACAATCAATATAAAATTTAGTAAAATATAAATAATAAAATAATTAAAAAATACATAGGGATGCGGGGTTTGATCCCCGAATCCAGTGATTACTCAACAATTAATCAAATCCAATGATTAGATGAGCTATATCCCCGTAATGTCAATAATAAATTCAAAAACTTATTTTAATACTCTTTCAAACTTATAAAACTACAATCAATATAAAATTTAGTAAAATATAAATAATTAAAAAGTACATGGGAATGCGGGGTTTTGATCCCCAAATCGAGTGATTACTCAACCATTAATCAGATTCATTGATTAGATGAGCTACATCCCCGTAATGTCAATATTGAATTCAAAAACTTATTTTAATACTCTTTCAAACTTTTAAAACTACAATCAATATAAAATTTAGTAATATATAAATAATAAAATAATTTAAAAAATTAAAAAGTACATAGGGATGCGGGGTTTTGATCCCCGAATCCAGTGATTACTCAACCATTAATCAAATCCAATGATTAGATGAGCTACATCCCCGTAATGTCAATAATAAATTCAAAAACTTATTTCAATACTCTTTCAAACTTATAAAACTACAATCAATATAAAATTTAGTAATATATAAATAATTAAAAAGTACATCGGAATGCGGGGTTTTGATCCCCAAATCGAGTGATTACTCAACCATTAATCAGATTCATTGATTAGATGAGCTACATCCCCGTAATGTCATTATTGAATTCAAAAACTTATTTTAATACTCTTTCAAACTTTTAAAACTACAATCAATATAAAATTTAGTAAAATATTAATAATAAAATAATTTAAAAAATTAAAAAGTACATGGGGATGCGAGGTTTTGATCCCCGAATCGAGTGATTACTCAACCATTAATCAGATTCATTGATTAGATGAGCTACATCCCGTAATGTAAATAATGAATTCAAAAACTTATTTTAATACTCTTTCAAACATATTAAATTACAATCAATTCAAAATTTAGTAAAATATAAATAATAAAATAATTAAAACTTATTTCAATACTCTTTCAAACTTATAAAACTACAATCAATATAAAATTTAGTAAAATATAAATAATAAAATAATTAAAAAGTACATGGGGATGCGGAGTTTTGATCCCCGAATCGAGTGATTACTCAACCATTAATCAAATCCAATGATTAGATGAGCTACATCCCCGTAATGTCAATAATAAATTCAAAAACTTATTTCAATACTCTTTCAAACTTATAAAACTACAATCAATATAAAATTTAGTAAAATATAAATAATAAAATAATTAAAAATTACATGGGAATGCGGGGTTTTGATCCCCGAATCGAGTGATTACTCAACTATTAATAAGATGCATTGATTAGATGAGCTACATCCCCGTAATGCTAATAATGAATTCAAAAACTTATTTCAATACTCTTTCAAACTTATAAAACTACAATCAATTCAAAATTTAGTAAAATATAAATAATAAAATAATTTTAGAATTATTAAAAAGTACATGGGGATGCGGGGTTTTGATCCCCGAATCGAGTGATTACTCAACCATTAATTATATTCATTGATTAGATGAGCTACATCCCCGTAATGTCAGTAATGAATTCAAAAACTTATTTTAATACTCTTTCAAACTTATAAAACTACAATCAATTCAAAATTTAGTAAAATATAAATAATTAAAAAGTAGATGGGAATGCGGGGTTTTGATCCTTGAATCAAGTGATTACTCAACCATTAATCAGATTCATTGATTAGATGAGCTACATCCCCGTAATGTCAATAATGAATTCAAAAACTTATTTTAATACTCTTTCAAACATATAAAATTACAATCAATTCAAAATTTAGTAAAATATAAATAATAAAATAATTAAAAAGTACATGGGGATGCGGGGTTTTGATCCCCGAATCGAGTGATTACTCAACCATTAATCAGATGTATTGATTAGATGAGCTACATCCCCGTAATGCTAATAATGAATTCAAAAACTTATTTCAATACTCTTTCAAACTTATAAAACTACAATCAATTCAAAATTTAGTAATATATAAATAATAAAATAATTTAAAAAAAATTAAAAAGTACATTGGGATGCGGGGTTTTGATCCCCGAATCGAGTGATTACTCAACCATTAATCAAATCCAATGATTAGATGAGCTACATCCCCGTAATGTCAATAATAAATTCAAAAACTTATTTCAATACTCTTTCAAACTTATAAAACTACAATCAATATAAAATTTAGTAAAATATAAATAATAAAATAATTAAAATGTACGTAGGGATGCGGGGTTTTGATCCCCGAATCCAGTGATTACTCAACCATTAATCAAATCCAATGATTAGATGAGCTATATCCCCGTAATGTCAATAATAAATTCAAAAACTTATTTCAATACTCTTTCAAACTTATAAAACTACAATCAATATAAAATTTAGTAAAATATAAATAATTAAAAAGTACATGGGAATGCGGGGTTTTGATCCCCGAATCGAGTGATTACTCAACCATTAATCAAATTCATTGATTAGATGAGCTACATCCCCGTAATGTCAATATTGAATTCAAAAACTTATTTTAATACTATTTCAAACTTTTAAAACTACAATCAATATAAAATTTAGTAAAATATTAATAATAAAATAATTTAAAAAATTAAAAAGTACATGGGGATGCAAGGTTTTGATCCCCGAATCGAGTGATTACTCAACCATTAATCAGATTAATTGATTAGATGAGCTACATCCCGTAATGTAAATAATAAATTCAAAAACTTATTTTAATACTCTTTCAAACATATTAAATTACAATCAATTCAAAATTTAGTAAAATATAAATAATAAAATAATTAAAACTTATTTCAATACTCTTTCAAACTTATAAAACTACAATCAATATAAAATTTAGTAAAATATAAATAATAAAATAATTAAAAAGTACATGGGGATGCGGAGTTTTGATCCCCGAATCGAGTGATTACTCAACCATTAATCAAATCTAATGATTAGATGAGCTACATCCCCGTAATGTCAATAATAAATTCAAAAACTTATTCAATACTCTTTCAAACTTATAAAACTACAATCAATATAAAATTTAGTAATATATAAATAATAAAATAATTTAAAAAATTAAAAAGTACATAGGGATGCGGGGTTTTGATACCCGAATCCAGTGATTACTCAACCATTAATCAAATCCAATGATTAGATGAGCTACATCCCCGTAATGTCAATAATAAATTCAAAAACTTATTTCAATACTCTTTCAAACTTATAAAACTACAATCAATATAAAATTTAGTAATATATAAATAATTAAAAAGTACATCGGAATGCGGGGTTTTGATCCCCGAATCGAGTGATTACTCAACCATTAATCAGATTCATTGATTAGATGAGCTACATCCCCGTAATGTCAATATTGAATTCAAAAACTTATTTTAATACTCTTTCAAACTTTTAAAACTACAATCAATATAAAATTTAGTAAAATATTAATAATAAAATAATTTAAAAAATTAAAAAGTACATGGGAATGCGAGGTTTTGATCCCCGAATCGAGTGATTACTCAACCATTAATCAGATTCATTGATTAGATGAGCTACATCCCGTAATGTAAATAATGAATTCGAAAACTTATCTTAATACTCTTTCAAACATATTAAATTACAATCAATTCAAAATTTAGTAAAATATAAATAATAAAATAATTAAAACTTATTTCAACACTCTTTCAAACTTATAAAACTACAATCAATATAAAATTTAGTAAAATATAAATAATAAAATAATTAAAAAGTACATGGGGATGCGGAGTTTTAATCCCCGAATCGAGTGATTACTCAACCATTAATCAAATCTAATGATTAGATGAGCTACATCCCCGTAATGTCAATAATAAATTCAAAAACTTATTTCAATACTCTTTCAAACTTATAAAACTACAATCAATTTTAAAATTTAGTAAAATATAAATAATAAAATAATTAAAAATTACATGGGAATGCGGGGTTTTGATCCCCGAATCGAGTGATTACTCAACTATTAATCAGATGCATTGATTAGATGAGCTACATCCCTGTAATGCTAATAAGGAATTCAAAAACTTATTTCAATACTCTTTCAAACTTATAAAACTACAATCAATTCAAAATTTAGTAAAATATAAATAATAAAATAATTTTAGAATTATTAAAAAGTACATGGGGATGCGGGGTTTTGATCCCCGAATCGAGTGATTACTCAACCATTAATCATATTCATTGATTAGATGAGCTACATCCCCGTAATGTCAATAATGAATTCAAAAACTTATTTTAATACTCTTTCAAACAAACTTATTTTAATACTCTTTCAAACTTATAAAACTACAATCAATTCAAAATTTAGTAAAATATAAATAATTAAAAAGTACATGGGAATGCGGGGTTTTGATCCTTGAATCAAGTGATTACTCAACCATTAATCAGATTCATTGATTAGATGAGCTACATCCCCGTAATGTGAATAATGAATTCAAAAACTTATTTTAATACTCTTTCAAACATATAAAATTACAATCAATTCAAAATTTAGTAAAATATAAATAATTAAAAAGTACATGGGGATGCGGGGTTTTGATCCCCGAATCGAGTGATTACTCAACCATTAATCAGATGTATTGATTAGATGATCTACATCCCCGTAATGCTAATAATGAATTCAAAAACTTATTTCAATACTCTTTCAAACTTATAAAACTACAATCAATATAAAATTTAGTAAAATATAAATAATAAAATAATTAAAAAATACATAGGGATGCGGGGTTTGATCCCCGAATCCAGTGATTACTCAACCATTAATCAAATCCAATGATTAGATGAGCTATATCCCCGTAATGTCAATAATAAATTCAAAAACTTATTTTAATACTCTTTCAAACTTATAAAACTACAATCAATATAAAATTTAGTAAAATATAAATAATTAAAAAGTACATGGGAATGCGGGGTTTTGATCCCCAAATCGAGTGATTACTCAACCATTAATCAGATTCATTGATTAGATGAGCTACATCCCCGTAATGTCAATATTGAATTCAAAAACTTATTTTAATACTCTTTCAAACTTTTAAAACTACAATCAATATAAAATTTAGTAATATATAAATAATAAAATAATTTAAAAAATTAAAAAGTACATAGGGATGCGGGGTTTTGATCCCCGAATCCAGTGATTACTCAACCATTAATCAAATCCAATGATTAGATGAGCTACATCCCCGTAATGTCAATAATAAATTCAAAAACTTATTTCAATACTCTTTCAAACTTATAAAACTACAATCAATATAAAATTTAGTAAAATATAAATAATTAAAAAGTACATCGGAATGCGGGGTTTTGATCCCCGAATCGAGTGATTACTCAACCATTAATCAGATTCATTGATTAGATGAGCTACATCCCCGTAATGTCAATATTGAATTCAAAAACTTATTTTAATACTCTTTCAAACTTTTAAAACTAAAATCAATATAAATTTAGTAAAATATTAATAATAAAATAATTTAAAAAATTAAAAAGTACATGGAGATGCGAGGTTTTGATCCCCGAATCGAGTGATTACTCAACCATTAATCAGATTCATTGATTAGATGAGCTACATCCCGTAATGTAAATAATGAATTCAAAAACTTATTTTAATACTCTTTCAAACATATTTAATTACAATCAATTCAAAATTTAGTAAAATATAAATAATAAAATAATTAAAACTTATTTCAACACTCTTTCAAACTTATAAAACTACAATCAATATAAAATTTAGTAAAATATAAATAATAAAATAATTAAAAAGTACATGGGGATGCGGAGTTTTGATCCCCGAATCGAGTGATTACACAACCATTAATCAAATCCAATGATTAGATGAGCTACATCCCCGTAATGTCAATAATAAATTCAAAAACTTATTTCAATACTCTTTCAAACTTATAAAACTACAATCAATATAAAATTTAGTAAAATATAAATAATAAAATAATTAAAAATTACATGGGAATGCGGGGTTTTGATCCCCGAATCGAGTGATTACTCAACTATTAATCAGATGCATTGATTAGATGAGCTACATCCCTGTAATGCTAATAATGAATTCAAAAACTTATTTCAATACTCTTTCAAACTTATAAAACTACAATCAATTCAAAATTTAGTAAAATATAAATAATAAAATAATTTTAGAATTATTAAAAAGTACATGGGGATGCGGGGTTTTGATCCCCGAATCGAGTGATTACTCAACCATTAATCATATTCATTGATTAGATGAGCTACATCCCCGTAATGTCAATAATGAATTCAAAAACTTATTTTAATACTCTTTCAAACAAACTTATTTTAATACTCTTTCAAACTTATAAAACTACAATCAATTCAAAATTTAGTAAAATATAAATAATTAAAAAGTACATGGGAATGCGGGGTTTTGATCCTTGAATCAAGTGATTACTCAACCATTAATCAGATTCATTGATTAGATGAGCTACATCCCCGTAATATGAATAATGAATTCAAAAACTTATTTTAATACTCTTTCAAACATATAAAATTACAATCAATTCAAAATTTAGTAAAATATAAATAATTAAAAAGTACATGGGGATGCGGGGTTTTGATCCCCGAATCGAGTCATTACTCAACCATTAATCAGATGTATTGATTAGATGATCTACATCCCCGTAATGCTAATAATGAATTCAAAAACTTATTTCAATACTCTTTCAAACTTATAAAACTACAATCAATATAAAATTTAGTAAAATATAAATAATAAAATAATTAAAAAATACATAGGGATGCGGGGTTTGATCCCCGAATCCAGTGATTACTCAACCATTAATCAGATTCATTGATTAGATGAGCGACATCCCCGTAATGTCAATATTGAATTCAAAAACTTATTTTAATACTCTTTCAAACTTTTAAAACTACAATCAATATAAAATTTAGTAATATATAAATAATAAAATAATTTAAAAAATTAAAAAGTACATAGGGATGCGGGGTTTTGATCCCCGAATCCAGTGATTACTCAACCATTAATCAAATCCAATGATTAGATGAGCTACATCCCCGTAATGTCAATAATAAATTCAAAAACTTATTTCAATACTCTTTCAAACTTATAAAACTACAATCAATATAAAATTTAGTAAAATATAAATAATTAAAAAGTACATCGGAATGCGGGGTTTTGATCCCCGAATCGAGTGATTACTCAACCATTAATCAGATTCATTGATTAGATGAGCTACATCCCCGTAATGTCAATATTGAATTCAAAAACTTATTTTAATACTCTTTCAAACTTTTAAAACTAAAATCAATATAAATTTAGTAAAATATTAATAATAAAATAATTTAAAAAATTAAAAAGTACATGGAGATGCGAGGTTTTGATCCCCGAATCGAGTGATTACTCAACCATTAATCAGATTCATTGATTAGATGAGCTACATCCCGTAATGTAAATAATGAATTCAAAAACTTATTTTAATACTCTTTCAAACATATTTAATTACAATCAATTCAAAATTTAGTAAAATATAAATAATAAAATAATTAAAACTTATTTCAACACTCTTTCAAACTTATAAAACTACAATCAATATAAAATTTAGTAAAATATAAATAATAAAATAATTAAAAAGTACATGGGGATGCGGAGTTTTGATCCCCGAATCGAGTGATTACACAACCATTAATCAAATCCAATGATTAGATGAGCTACATCCCCGTAATGTCAATAATAAATTCAAAAACTTATTTCAATACTCTTTCAAACTTATAAAACTACAATCAATATAAAATTTAGTAAAATATAAATAATAAAATAATTAAAAATTACATGGGAATGCGGGGTTTTGATCCCCGAATCGAGTGATTACTCAACTATTAATCAGATGCATTGATTAGATGAGCTACATCCCTGTAATGCTAATAATGAATTCAAAAACTTATTTCAATACTCTTTCAAACTTATAAAACTACAATCAATTCAAAATTTAGTAAAATATAAATAATAAAATAATTTTAGAATTATTAAAAAGTACATGGGGATGCGGGGTTTTGATCCCCGAATCGAGTGATTACTCAACCATTAATCATATTCATTGATTAGATGAGCTACATCCCCGTAATGTCAATAATGAATTCAAAAACTTATTTTAATACTCTTTCAAACAAACTTATTTTAATACTCTTTCAAACTTATAAAACTACAATCAATTCAAAATTTAGTAAAATATAAATAATTAAAAAGTACATGGGAATGCGGGGTTTTGATCCTTGAATCAAGTGATTACTCAACCATTAATCAGATTCATTGATTAGATGAGCTACATCCCCGTAATGTGAATAATGAATTCAAAAACTTATTTTAATACTCTTTCAAACATATAAAATTACAATCAATTCAAAATTTAGTAAAATATAAATAATTAAAAAGTACATGGGGATGCGGGGTTTTGATCCCCGAATCGAGTCATTACTCAACCATTAATCAGATGTATTGATTAGATGATCTACATCCCCGTAATGCTAATAATGAATTCAAAAACTTATTTCAATACTCTTTCAAACTTATAAAACTACAATCAATATAAAATTTAGTAAAATATAAATAATAAAATAATTAAAAAATACATAGGGATGCGGGGTTTGATCCCCGAATCCAGTGATTACTCAACCATTAATCAAATCCAATGATTAGATGAGCTATATCCCCGTAATGTCAATAATAAATTCAAAAACTTATTTTAATACTCTTTCAAACTTATAAAACTACAATCAATATAAAATTTAGTAAAATATAAATAATTAAAAAGTACATGGGAATGCGGGGTTTTGATCCCCAAATCGAGTGATTACTCAACCATTAATCAGATTCATTGATTAGATGAGCTACATCCCCGTAATGTCAATATTGAATTCAAAAACTTATTTTAATACTCTTTCAAACTTTTAAAACTACAATCAATATAAAATTTAGTAATATATAAATAATAAAATAATTTAAAAAATTAAAAAGTACATAGGGATGCGGGGTTTTGATCCCCGAATCCCGTGATTACTCAACCATTAATCAAATCCAATGATTAGATGAGCTACATCCCCGTAATGTCAATAATAAATTCAAAAACTTATTTCAATACTCTTTCAAACTTATAAAACTACAATCAATATAAAATTTAGTAAAATATAAATAATTAAAAAGTACATCGGAATGCGGGGTTTTGATCCCCGAATCGAGTGATTACTCAACCATTAATCAGATTCATTGATTAGATGAGCTACATCCCCGTAATGTCAATATTGAATTCAAAAACTTATTTTAATACTCTTTCAAACTTTTAAAACTAAAATCAATATAAAATTTAGTAAAATATTAATAATAAAATAATTTAAAAAATTAAAAAGTACATGGGGATGCGAGGTTTTGATCCCCGAATCGAGTGATTACTCAACCATTAATCAGATTCATTGATTAGATGAGCTACATCCCGTAATGTAAATAATGAATTCAAAAACTTATTTTAATACTCTTTCAAACATATTAAATTACAATCAATTCAAAATTTAGTAAAATATAAATAATAAAATAATTAAAACTTATTTCAATACTCTTTCAAACTTATAAAACTACAATCAATATAAAATTTAGTAAAATATAAATAATAAAATAATTAAAAAGTACATGGGGATGCGGAGTTTTGATCCCCGAATCGAGTGATTACTCAACCATTAATCAAATCCAATGATTAGATGAGCTACATCCCCGTAATGTCAATAATAAATTCAAAAACTTATTTCAATACTCTTTCAAACTTATAAAACTACAATCAATATAAAATTTAGTAAAATATAAATAATAAAATAATTAAAAATTACATGGGAATGCGGGGTTTTGATCCCCGAATCGAGTGATTACTCAACTATTAATAAGATGCATTGATTAGATGAGCTACATCCCCGTAATGCTAATAATGAATTCAAAAACTTATTTCAATACTCTTTCAAACTTATAAAACTACAATCAATTCAAAATTTAGTAAAATATAAATAATAAAATAATTTTAGAATTATTAAAAAGTACATGGGGATGCGGGGTTTTGATCCCCGAATCGAGTGATTACTCAACCATTAATTATATTCATTGATTAGATGAGCTACATCCCCGTAATGTCAGTAATGAATTCAAAAACTTATTTTAATACTCTTTCAAACTTATAAAACTACAATCAATTCAAAATTTAGTAAAATATAAATAATTAAAAAGTAGATGGGAATGCGGGGTTTTGATCCTTGAATCAAGTGATTACTCAACCATTAATCAGATTCATTGATTAGATGAGCTACATCCCCGTAATGTCAATAATGAATTCAAAAACTTATTTTAATACTCTTTCAAACATATAAAATTACAATCAATTCAAAATTTAGTAAAATATAAATAATAAAATAATTAAAAAGTACATGGGGATGCGGGGTTTTGATCCCCGAATCGAGTGATTACTCAACCATTAATCAGATGTATTGATTAGATGAGCTACATCCCCGTAATGCTAATAATGAATTCAAAAACTTATTTCAATACTCTTTCAAACTTATAAAACTACAATCAATTCAAAATTTAGTAATATATAAATAATAAAATAATTTAAAAAAAATTAAAAAGTACATTGGGATGCGGGGTTTTGATCCCCGAATCGAGTGATTACTCAACCATTAATCAAATCCAATGATTAGATGAGCTACATCCCCGTAATGTCAATAATAAATTCAAAAACTTATTTCAATACTCTTTCAAACTTATAAAACTACAATCAATATAAAATTTAGTAAAATATAAATAATAAAATAATTAAAATGTACGTAGGGATGCGGGGTTTTGATCCCCGAATCCAGTGATTACTCAACCATTAATCAAATCCAATGATTAGATGAGCTATATCCCCGTAATGTCAATAATAAATTCAAAAACTTATTTCAATACTCTTTCAAACTTATAAAACTACAATCAATATAAAATTTAGTAAAATATAAATAATTAAAAAGTACATGGGAATGCGGGGTTTTGATCCCCGAATCGAGTGATTACTCAACCATTAATCAAATTCATTGATTAGATGAGCTACATCCCCGTAATGTCAATATTGAATTCAAAAACTTATTTTAATACTATTTCAAACTTTTAAAACTACAATCAATATAAAATTTAGTAAAATATTAATAATAAAATAATTTAAAAAATTAAAAAGTACATGGGGATGCAAGGTTTTGATCCCCGAATCGAGTGATTACTCAACCATTAATCAGATTAATTGATTAGATGAGCTACATCCCGTAATGTAAATAATAAATTCAAAAACTTATTTTAATACTCTTTCAAACATATTAAATTACAATCAATTCAAAATTTAGTAAAATATAAATAATAAAATAATTAAAACTTATTTCAATACTCTTTCAAACTTATAAAACTACAATCAATATAAAATTTAGTAAAATATAAATAATAAAATAATTAAAAAGTACATGGGGATGCGGAGTTTTGATCCCCGAATCGAGTGATTACTCAACCATTAATCAAATCTAATGATTAGATGAGCTACATCCCCGTAATGTCAATAATAAATTCAAAAACTTATTCAATACTCTTTCAAACTTATAAAACTACAATCAATATAAAATTTAGTAATATATAAATAATAAAATAATTTAAAAAATTAAAAAGTACATAGGGATGCGGGGTTTTGATACCCGAATCCAGTGATTACTCAACCATTAATCAAATCCAATGATTAGATGAGCTACATCCCCGTAATGTCAATAATAAATTCAAAAACTTATTTCAATACTCTTTCAAACTTATAAAACTACAATCAATATAAAATTTAGTAATATATAAATAATTAAAAAGTACATCGGAATGCGGGGTTTTGATCCCCGAATCGAGTGATTACTCAACCATTAATCAGATTCATTGATTAGATGAGCTACATCCCCGTAATGTCAATATTGAATTCAAAAACTTATTTTAATACTCTTTCAAACTTTTAAAACTACAATCAATATAAAATTTAGTAAAATATTAATAATAAAATAATTTAAAAAATTAAAAAGTACATGGGAATGCGAGGTTTTGATCCCCGAATCGAGTGATTACTCAACCATTAATCAGATTCATTGATTAGATGAGCTACATCCCGTAATGTAAATAATGAATTCGAAAACTTATCTTAATACTCTTTCAAACATATTAAATTACAATCAATTCAAAATTTAGTAAAATATAAATAATAAAATAATTAAAACTTATTTCAACACTCTTTCAAACTTATAAAACTACAATCAATATAAAATTTAGTAAAATATAAATAATAAAATAATTAAAAAGTACATGGGGATGCGGAGTTTTAATCCCCGAATCGAGTGATTACTCAACCATTAATCAAATCTAATGATTAGATGAGCTACATCCCCGTAATGTCAATAATAAATTCAAAAACTTATTTCAATACTCTTTCAAACTTATAAAACTACAATCAATTTTAAAATTTAGTAAAATATAAATAATAAAATAATTAAAAATTACATGGGAATGCGGGGTTTTGATCCCCGAATCGAGTGATTACTCAACTATTAATCAGATGCATTGATTAGATGAGCTACATCCCTGTAATGCTAATAAGGAATTCAAAAACTTATTTCAATACTCTTTCAAACTTATAAAACTACAATCAATTCAAAATTTAGTAAAATATAAATAATAAAATAATTTTAGAATTATTAAAAAGTACATGGGGATGCGGGGTTTTGATCCCCGAATCGAGTGATTACTCAACCATTAATCATATTCATTGATTAGATGAGCTACATCCCCGTAATGTCAATAATGAATTCAAAAACTTATTTTAATACTCTTTCAAACAAACTTATTTTAATACTCTTTCAAACTTATAAAACTACAATCAATTCAAAATTTAGTAAAATATAAATAATTAAAAAGTACATGGGAATGCGGGGTTTTGATCCTTGAATCAAGTGATTACTCAACCATTAATCAGATTCATTGATTAGATGAGCTACATCCCCGTAATGTGAATAATGAATTCAAAAACTTATTTTAATACTCTTTCAAACATATAAAATTACAATCAATTCAAAATTTAGTAAAATATAAATAATTAAAAAGTACATGGGGATGCGGGGTTTTGATCCCCGAATCGAGTGATTACTCAACCATTAATCAGATGTATTGATTAGATGATCTACATCCCCGTAATGCTAATAATGAATTCAAAAACTTATTTCAATACTCTTTCAAACTTATAAAACTACAATCAATATAAAATTTAGTAAAATATAAATAATAAAATAATTAAAAAATACATAGGGATGCGGGGTTTGATCCCCGAATCCAGTGATTACTCAACCATTAATCAAATCCAATGATTAGATGAGCTATATCCCCGTAATGTCAATAATAAATTCAAAAACTTATTTTAATACTCTTTCAAACTTATAAAACTACAATCAATATAAAATTTAGTAAAATATAAATAATTAAAAAGTACATGGGAATGCGGGGTTTTGATCCCCAAATCGAGTGATTACTCAACCATTAATCAGATTCATTGATTAGATGAGCTACATCCCCGTAATGTCAATATTGAATTCAAAAACTTATTTTAATACTCTTTCAAACTTTTAAAACTACAATCAATATAAAATTTAGTAATATATAAATAATAAAATAATTTAAAAAATTAAAAAGTACATAGGGATGCGGGGTTTTGATCCCCGAATCCAGTGATTACTCAACCATTAATCAAATCCAATGATTAGATGAGCTACATCCCCGTAATGTCAATAATAAATTCAAAAACTTATTTCAATACTCTTTCAAACTTATAAAACTACAATCAATATAAAATTTAGTAAAATATAAATAATTAAAAAGTACATCGGAATGCGGGGTTTTGATCCCCGAATCGAGTGATTACTCAACCATTAATCAGATTCATTGATTAGATGAGCTACATCCCCGTAATGTCAATATTGAATTCAAAAACTTATTTTAATACTCTTTCAAACTTTTAAAACTAAAATCAATATAAATTTAGTAAAATATTAATAATAAAATAATTTAAAAAATTAAAAAGTACATGGAGATGCGAGGTTTTGATCCCCGAATCGAGTGATTACTCAACCATTAATCAGATTCATTGATTAGATGAGCTACATCCCGTAATGTAAATAATGAATTCAAAAACTTATTTTAATACTCTTTCAAACATATTTAATTACAATCAATTCAAAATTTAGTAAAATATAAATAATAAAATAATTAAAACTTATTTCAACACTCTTTCAAACTTATAAAACTACAATCAATATAAAATTTAGTAAAATATAAATAATAAAATAATTAAAAAGTACATGGGGATGCGGAGTTTTGATCCCCGAATCGAGTGATTACACAACCATTAATCAAATCCAATGATTAGATGAGCTACATCCCCGTAATGTCAATAATAAATTCAAAAACTTATTTCAATACTCTTTCAAACTTATAAAACTACAATCAATATAAAATTTAGTAAAATATAAATAATAAAATAATTAAAAATTACATGGGAATGCGGGGTTTTGATCCCCGAATCGAGTGATTACTCAACTATTAATCAGATGCATTGATTAGATGAGCTACATCCCTGTAATGCTAATAATGAATTCAAAAACTTATTTCAATACTCTTTCAAACTTATAAAACTACAATCAATTCAAAATTTAGTAAAATATAAATAATAAAATAATTTTAGAATTATTAAAAAGTACATGGGGATGCGGGGTTTTGATCCCCGAATCGAGTGATTACTCAACCATTAATCATATTCATTGATTAGATGAGCTACATCCCCGTAATGTCAATAATGAATTCAAAAACTTATTTTAATACTCTTTCAAACAAACTTATTTTAATACTCTTTCAAACTTATAAAACTACAATCAATTCAAAATTTAGTAAAATATAAATAATTAAAAAGTACATGGGAATGCGGGGTTTTGATCCTTGAATCAAGTGATTACTCAACCATTAATCAGATTCATTGATTAGATGAGCTACATCCCCGTAATATGAATAATGAATTCAAAAACTTATTTTAATACTCTTTCAAACATATAAAATTACAATCAATTCAAAATTTAGTAAAATATAAATAATTAAAAAGTACATGGGGATGCGGGGTTTTGATCCCCGAATCGAGTCATTACTCAACCATTAATCAGATGTATTGATTAGATGATCTACATCCCCGTAATGCTAATAATGAATTCAAAAACTTATTTCAATACTCTTTCAAACTTATAAAACTACAATCAATATAAAATTTAGTAAAATATAAATAATAAAATAATTAAAAAATACATAGGGATGCGGGGTTTGATCCCCGAATCCAGTGATTACTCAACCATTAATCAGATTCATTGATTAGATGAGCGACATCCCCGTAATGTCAATATTGAATTCAAAAACTTATTTTAATACTCTTTCAAACTTTTAAAACTACAATCAATATAAAATTTAGTAATATATAAATAATAAAATAATTTAAAAAATTAAAAAGTACATAGGGATGCGGGGTTTTGATCCCCGAATCCAGTGATTACTCAACCATTAATCAAATCCAATGATTAGATGAGCTACATCCCCGTAATGTCAATAATAAATTCAAAAACTTATTTCAATACTCTTTCAAACTTATAAAACTACAATCAATATAAAATTTAGTAAAATATAAATAATTAAAAAGTACATCGGAATGCGGGGTTTTGATCCCCGAATCGAGTGATTACTCAACCATTAATCAGATTCATTGATTAGATGAGCTACATCCCCGTAATGTCAATATTGAATTCAAAAACTTATTTTAATACTCTTTCAAACTTTTAAAACTAAAATCAATATAAATTTAGTAAAATATTAATAATAAAATAATTTAAAAAATTAAAAAGTACATGGAGATGCGAGGTTTTGATCCCCGAATCGAGTGATTACTCAACCATTAATCAGATTCATTGATTAGATGAGCTACATCCCGTAATGTAAATAATGAATTCAAAAACTTATTTTAATACTCTTTCAAACATATTTAATTACAATCAATTCAAAATTTAGTAAAATATAAATAATAAAATAATTAAAACTTATTTCAACACTCTTTCAAACTTATAAAACTACAATCAATATAAAATTTAGTAAAATATAAATAATAAAATAATTAAAAAGTACATGGGGATGCGG
This sequence comes from Euphrasia confusa, assembly GCA_954870475.1. Classification (NCBI taxonomy): domain Eukaryota; kingdom Viridiplantae; phylum Streptophyta; class Magnoliopsida; order Lamiales; family Orobanchaceae; genus Euphrasia; species Euphrasia confusa. The sequence continues at coordinate 10,542,164 of OX940958.1, forward strand.
AGTTTTGATCCCCGAATCGAGTGATTACACAACCATTAATCAAATCCAATGATTAGATGAGCTACATCCCCGTAATGTCAATAATAAATTCAAAAACTTATTTCAATACTCTTTCAAACTTATAAAACTACAATCAATATAAAATTTAGTAAAATATAAATAATAAAATAATTAAAAATTACATGGGAATGCGGGGTTTTGATCCCCGAATCGAGTGATTACTCAACTATTAATCAGATGCATTGATTAGATGAGCTACATCCCTGTAATGCTAATAATGAATTCAAAAACTTATTTCAATACTCTTTCAAACTTATAAAACTACAATCAATTCAAAATTTAGTAAAATATAAATAATAAAATAATTTTAGAATTATTAAAAAGTACATGGGGATGCGGGGTTTTGATCCCCGAATCGAGTGATTACTCAACCATTAATCATATTCATTGATTAGATGAGCTACATCCCCGTAATGTCAATAATGAATTCAAAAACTTATTTTAATACTCTTTCAAACAAACTTATTTTAATACTCTTTCAAACTTATAAAACTACAATCAATTCAAAATTTAGTAAAATATAAATAATTAAAAAGTACATGGGAATGCGGGGTTTTGATCCTTGAATCAAGTGATTACTCAACCATTAATCAGATTCATTGATTAGATGAGCTACATCCCCGTAATGTGAATAATGAATTCAAAAACTTATTTTAATACTCTTTCAAACATATAAAATTACAATCAATTCAAAATTTAGTAAAATATAAATAATTAAAAAGTACATGGGGATGCGGGGTTTTGATCCCCGAATCGAGTCATTACTCAACCATTAATCAGATGTATTGATTAGATGATCTACATCCCCGTAATGCTAATAATGAATTCAAAAACTTATTTCAATACTCTTTCAAACTTATAAAACTACAATCAATATAAAATTTAGTAAAATATAAATAATAAAATAATTAAAAAATACATAGGGATGCGGGGTTTGATCCCCGAATCCAGTGATTACTCAACCATTAATCAAATCCAATGATTAGATGAGCTATATCCCCGTAATGTCAATAATAAATTCAAAAACTTATTTTAATACTCTTTCAAACTTATAAAACTACAATCAATATAAAATTTAGTAAAATATAAATAATTAAAAAGTACATGGGAATGCGGGGTTTTGATCCCCAAATCGAGTGATTACTCAACCATTAATCAGATTCATTGATTAGATGAGCTACATCCCCGTAATGTCAATATTGAATTCAAAAACTTATTTTAATACTCTTTCAAACTTTTAAAACTACAATCAATATAAAATTTAGTAATATATAAATAATAAAATAATTTAAAAAATTAAAAAGTACATAGGGATGCGGGGTTTTGATCCCCGAATCCCGTGATTACTCAACCATTAATCAAATCCAATGATTAGATGAGCTACATCCCCGTAATGTCAATAATAAATTCAAAAACTTATTTCAATACTCTTTCAAACTTATAAAACTACAATCAATATAAAATTTAGTAAAATATAAATAATTAAAAAGTACATCGGAATGCGGGGTTTTGATCCCCGAATCGAGTGATTACTCAACCATTAATCAGATTCATTGATTAGATGAGCTACATCCCCGTAATGTCAATATTGAATTCAAAAACTTATTTTAATACTCTTTCAAACTTTTAAAACTAAAATCAATATAAAATTTAGTAAAATATTAATAATAAAATAATTTAAAAAATTAAAAAGTACATGGAGATGCGAGGTTTTGATCCCCGAATCGAGTGATTACTCAACCATTAATCAGATTCATTGATTAGATGAGCTACATCCCGTAATGTAAATAATGAATTCAAAAACTTATTTTAATACTCTTTCAAACATATTTAATTACAATCAATTCAAAATTTAGTAAAATATAAATAATAAAATAATTAAAACTTATTTCAACACTCTTTCAAACTTATAAAACTACAATCAATATAAAATTTAGTAAAATATAAATAATAAAATAATTAAAAAGTACATGGGGATGCGGAGTTTTGATCCCCGAATCGAGTGATTACACAACCATTAATCAAATCCAATGATTAGATGAGCTACATCCCCGTAATGTCAATAATAAATTCAAAAACTTATTTCAATACTCTTTCAAACTTATAAAACTACAATCAATATAAAATTTAGTAAAATATAAATAATAAAATAATTAAAAATTACATGGGAATGCGGGGTTTTGATCCCCGAATCGAGTGATTACTCAACTATTAATCAGATGCATTGATTAGATGAGCTAAATCCCCGTAATGCTAATAATGAATTCAAAAACTTATTTCAATACTCTTTCAAACTTATAAAACTACAATCAATTCAAAATTTAGTAAAATATAAATAATAAAATAATTTTAGAATTATTAAAAAGTACATGGGGATGCGGGGTTTTGATCCCCGAATCGAGTGATTACTCAACCATTAATCATATTCATTGATTAGATGAGCTACATCCCCGTAATGTCAATAATGAATTCAAAAACTTATTTTAATACTCTTTCAAACTTATAAAACTACAATCAATTCAAAATTTAGTAAAATATAAATAATTAAAAAGTACATGGGAATGCGGGGTTTTGATCCTTGAATCGAGTGATTACTCAACCATTAATCAGATTCATTGATTAGATGAGCTACATCCCCGTAATGTCAATATTGAATTCAAAAACTTATTTTAATACTCTTTCAAACTTTTAAAACTAAAATCAATATAAAATTTAGTAAAATATTAATAATAAAATAATTTAAAAAATTAAAAAGTACATGGAGATGCGAGGTTTTGATCCCCGAATCGAGTGATTACTCAACCATTAATCAGATTCATTGATTAGATGAGCTACATCCCGTAATGTAAATAATGAATTCAAAAACTTATTTTAATACTCTTTCAAACATATTTAATTACAATCAATTCAAAATTTAGTAAAATATAAATAATAAAATAATTAAAACTTATTTCAACACTCTTTCAAACTTATAAAACTACAATCAATATAAAATTTAGTAAAATATAAATAATAAAATAATTAAAAAGTACATGGGGATGCGGAGTTTTGATCCCCGAATCGAGTGATTACACAACCATTAATCAAATCCAATGATTAGATGAGCTACATCCCCGTAATGTCAATAATAAATTCAAAAACTTATTTCAATACTCTTTCAAACTTATAAAACTACAATCAATATAAAATTTAGTAAAATATAAATAATAAAATAATTAAAAATTACATGGGAATGCGGGGTTTTGATCCCCGAATCGAGTGATTACTCAACTATTAATCAGATGCATTGATTAGATGAGCTAAATCCCCGTAATGCTAATAATGAATTCAAAAACTTATTTCAATACTCTTTCAAACTTATAAAACTACAATCAATTCAAAATTTAGTAAAATATAAATAATAAAATAATTTTAGAATTATTAAAAAGTACATGGGGATGCGGGGTTTTGATCCCCGAATCGAGTGATTACTCAACCATTAATCATATTCATTGATTAGATGAGCTACATCCCCGTAATGTCAATAATGAATTCAAAAACTTATTTTAATACTCTTTCAAACTTATAAAACTACAATCAATTCAAAATTTAGTAAAATATAAATAATTAAAAAGTACATGGGAATGCGGGGTTTTGATCCTTGAATCAAGTGATTACTCAACCATTAATCAGATTTATTGATTAGATGAGCTACATCCCCGTAATATCAATAATGAATTCAAAAACTTATTTTAATACTCTTTCAAACATATAAAATTACAATCAATTCAAAATTTAGTAAAATATAAATAATAAAATAATTAAAAAGTACATGGGGATGCGGGGTTTTGATCCCCGAATCGAGTGATTACTCAACCATTAATCAGATGTATTGATTAGATGAGTTACATCCCCGTAATGCTAATAATGAATTCAAAAACTTATTTCAATACTCTTTCAAACTTATAAAACTACAATCAATTCAAAATTTAGTAATATATAAATAATAAAATAATTTAAAAAAAATTAAAAAGTACATTGGGATGTGGGGTTTTGATCCCCGAATCGAGTGATTACTCAACCATTAATCAAATCCAATGATTAGATGAGCTACATCCCCGTAATGTCAATAATAAATTCAAAAACTTATTTCAATACTCTTTCAAACTTATAAAACTACAATCAATATAAAATTTAGTAAAATATAAATAATAAAATAATTAAAATGTACATAGGGATGCGGGGTTTTGATCCCCGAATCCAGTGATTACTCAACCATTAATCAAATCCAATGATTAGATAAGCTATATCCCCGTAATGTCAATAATAAATTCAAAAACTTAATTAAAAAGTACATGGGTATGCGGGGTTTTGATCCTCGAATCGAGTGATTACTCAACCATTAATCAGATTCATTGATTAGATGAGCTACATCCCCGTAATGTCAATATTGAATTCAAAAACTTATTTTAATACTCTTTCAAACTTTTAAAACTACAATCAATATAAAATTTAGTAAAATATTAATAATAAAATAATTTAAAAAATTAAAAAGTACATGGGGATGCGAGGTTTTGATCCCCGAATCGAGTGATTACTCAACCATTAATCAGATTCATTGATTAGATGAGCTACATCCCGTAATGTAAATAATAAATTCAAAAACTTATATTAATACTCTTTCAAACATATTAAATTACAATCAATTCAAAATTTAGTAAAATATAAATAATAAAATAATTAAAACTTATTTCAATACTCTTTCAAACTTATAAAACTACAATCAATATAAAATTTAGTAAAATATAAATAATAAAATAATTAAAAAGTACATGGGGATGCGGAGTTTTGATCCCCAAATCGAGTGATTACACAACCATTAATCAAATCCAATGATTAGATGAGCTACATCCCCGTAATGTCAATAATAAATTCAAAAACTTATTTCAATACTCTTTCAAACTTATAAAACTACAATCAATATAAAATTTAGTAAAATATAAATAATAAAATAATTAAAAATTACATGGGAATGCGGGGTTTTGATCCCCGAATCGAGTGATTACTCAACTATTAATCAGATGCATTGATTAGATGAGCTACATCCCCGTAATGCTAATAATGAATTCAAAAACTTATTTCAATACTCTTTCAAACTTATAAAACTACAATCAATTCAAAATTTAGTAAAATATAAATAATAAAATAATTTTAGAATTATTAAAAAGTACATGGGGATGCGGGGTTTTGATCCCCGAATCGAGTGATTACTCAACCATTAATCATATTCATTGATTAGATGAGCTACATCCCCGTAATGTCAATAATGAATTCAAAAACTTATTTTAATACTCTTTCAAACTTATAAAACTACAATCAATTCAAAATTTAGTAAAATATAAATAATTAAAAAGTATATGGGAATGCGGGGTTTTGATCCTTGAATAAAGTGATTACTCAACCATTAATCAGATTCATTGATTAGATGAGCTACATCCCCGTAATGTCAATAATGAATTCAAAAACTTATTTTAATACTCTTTCAAACATATAAAATTACAATCAATTCAAAATTTAGTAAAATATAAATAATAAAATAATTAAAAAGTACATGGGGGATGCGGGGTTTTGATCCCCGAATCGAGTGATTACTCAACCATTAATCAGATGTATTGATTAGATGAGTTACATCCCCGTAATGCTAATAATGAATTCAAAAACTTATTTCTATACTCTTTCAAACTTATAAAACTACAATCAATTCAAAATTTAGTAATATATAAATAATAAAATAATTTAAAAAAAATTAAAAAGTACATTGGGATGCGGGGTTTTGATCCCCGAATCGAGTGATTACTCAACCATTAATCAAATCCAATGATTAAATGAGCTACATCCCCGTAATGTCAATAATAAATTCAAAAACTTATTTTAATACTCTTTCAAACTTATAAAACTACAATCAATATAAAATTTAGTAAAATATAAATAATAAAATAATTAAAATGTACATAGGGATGCGGGGTTTTGATCCCCGAATCCAGTGATTACTCAACCATTAATCAAATCCAATGATTAGATGAGCTATATCCCCGTAATGTCAATAATAAATTCAAAAACTTAATTAAAAAGTACATGGGAATGCGGGTTTTTGATCCCCGAATCGAGTGATTACTCAACCATTAATCAGATTCATTGATTAGATGAGCTACATCCCCGTAATGTCAATATTGAATTCAAAAACTTATTTTAATACTCTTTCAAACTTTTAAAACTACAATCAATATAAAATTTAGTAAAATATTAATAATAAAATAATTTAAAAAATTAAAAAGTACATGGGGATGAGAGGTTTTGATCCCCGAATCGAGTGATTACTCAACCATTAATCAGATTCATTGATTAGATGAGCTACATCCCGTAATGTAAATAATAAATTCAAAAACTTATTTTAATACTCTTTCAAACATATTAAATTACAATCAATTCAAAATTTAGTAAAATATAAATAATAAAATAATTAAAACTTATTTCAATACTCTTTCAAACTTATAAAACTACAATCAATATAAAATTTAGTAAAATATAAATAATAAAATAATTAAAAAGTACATGGGGATGCGGAGTTTTGATCACCGAATCGAGTGATTACTCAACCATTAATCAAATCCAATGATTAGATGAGCTACATCCCCGTAATGTCAATAATAAATTGAAAAACTTATTCAATACTCTTTCAAACTTATAAAACTACAATCAATATAAAATTTAGTAATATATAAATAATAAATTATAATATATAAATAATAAAATAATTTAAAAAATTAAAAAGTACATAGGGATGCGGGGTTTTGATCCCCGAATCCAGTGATTACTCAACCATTAATCAAATCCAATGATTAGATGAGCTATATCCCCGTAATGTCAATAATAAATTCAAAAACTTATTTTAATACTCTTTCAAACTTATAAAACTACAATCAATATAAAATTTAGTAAATTATAAATAATTAAAAAGTACATGGGAATGCGGGGTTTTGATCCCCAAATCGAGTGATTACTCAACCATTAATCAAATTCATTGATTAGATGAGCTACATCCCCGTAATGTCAATATTGAATTCAAAAACTTATTTTAATACTCTTTCAAACTTTTAAAACTACAATCAATATAAAATTTAGTAATATATAAATAATAAAATAATTTAAAAAATTAAAAAGTACATAGGGATGCGGGGTTTTGATCCCCGAATCCAGTGATTACTCAACCATTAATCAAATCCAATGATTAGATGAGCTACATCCCCGTAATGTCAATAATAAATTCAAAAACTTATTTCAATACTCTTTCAAACTTATAAAACTACAATCAATATAAAACTTAGTAAAATATAAATAATTAAAAAGTACATCGGAATGCGGGGTTTTGATCCCCGAATCGAGTGATTACTCAACCATTAATCAGATTCATTGATTAGATGAGCTACATCCCCGTAATGTCAATATTGAATTCAAAAACTTATTTTAATACTCTTTCAAACTTTTAAAACTACAATCAATATAAAATTTAGTAAAATATTAATAATATAATAATTTAAAAAATTAAAAAGTACAAGGAGATGCGAGGTTTTGATCCCCGAATCGAGTGATTACTCAACCATTAATCAGATTCATTGATTAGATGAGCTACATCCCGTAATGTAAATAATGAATTCAAAAACTTATTTTAATACTCTTTCAAACATATTAAATTACAATCAATTCAAAATTTAGTAAAATATAAATAATAAAATAATTAAAACTTATTTCAACACTCTTTCAAACTTATAAAACTACAATCAATATAAAATTTAGTAAAATATAAATAATAAAATAATTAAAAAGTACATGGGGATGCGGAGTTTTAATCCCCGAATCGAGTGATTACTCAACCATTAATCAAATCCAATGATTAGATGAGCTACATCCCCGTAATGTCAATAATAAATTCAAAAACTTATTTCAATACTCTTTCAAACTTATAAAACTACAATCAATATAAAATTTAGTAAAATATAAATAATAAAATAATTAAAAATTACATGGGAATGCGGGGTTTTGATCCCCGAATCGAGTGATTACTCAACTATTAATCAGATGCATTGATTAGATGAGCTACATCCCCGTAATGCTAATAATGAATTCAAAAACTTATTTCAATACTCTTTCAAACTTATAAAACTACAATCAATTCAAAATTTAGTAAAATATAAATAATAAAATAATTTTAGAATTATTAAAAAGTACATGGGGATGCGGGGTTTTGATCCCCGAATCGAGTGATTACTCAACCATTAATCATATTCATTGATTGGATGAGCTACATCCCCGTAATGTCAATAATGAATTCAAAAACTTATTTTAATACTCTTTCAAACTTATAAAACTACAATCAATATAAAATTTAGTAAAATATAAATAATTAAAAAGTACATCGGAATGCGGGGTTTTGATCCCCGAATCGAGTGATTACTCAACCATTAATCAGATTCATTGATTAGATGAGCTACATCCCCGTAATGTCAATATTGAATTCAAAAACTTATTTTAATACTCTTTCAAACTTTTAAAACTAAAATCAATATAAAATTTAGTAAAATATTAATAATAAAATAATTTAAAAAATTAAAAAGTACATGGAGATGCGAGGTTTTGATCCCCGAATCGAGTGATTACTCAACCATTAATCAGATTCATTGATTAGATGAGCTACATCCCGTAATGTAAATAATGAATTCAAAAACTTATTTTAATACTCTTTCAAACATATTTAATTACAATCAATTCAAAATTTAGTAAAATATAAATAATAAAATAATTAAAACTTATTTCAACACTCTTTCAAACTTATAAAACTACAATCAATATAAAATTTAGTAAAATATAAATAATAAAATAATTAAAAAGTACATGGGGATGCGGAGTTTTGATCCCCGAATCGAGTGATTACACAACCATTAATCAAATCCAATGATTAGATGAGCTACATCCCCGTAATGTCAATAATAAATTCAAAAACTTATTTCAATACTCTTTCAAACTTATAAAACTACAATCAATATAAAATTTAGTAAAATATAAATAATAAAATAATTAAAAATTACATGGGAATGCGGGGTTTTGATCCCCGAATCGAGTGATTACTCAACTATTAATCAGATGCATTGATTAGATGAGCTACATCCCCGTAATGCTAATAATGAATTCAAAAACTTATTTCAATACTCTTTCAAACTTATAAAACTACAATCAATTCAAAATTTAGTAAAATATAAATAATAAAATAATTTTAGAATTATTAAAAAGTACATGGGGATGCGGGGTTTTGATCCCCGAATCGAGTGATTACTCAACCATTAATCAGATGTATTGATTAGATGAGTTACATCCCCGTAATGCTAATAATGAATTCAAAAACTTATTTCAATACTCTTTCAAACTTATAAAACTACAATCAATTCAAAATTTAGTAATATATAAATAATAAAATAATTTAAAAAAAATTAAAAAGTACATTAGGATGTGGGGTTTTGATCCCCGAATCGAGTGATTACTCAACCATTAATCAAATCCAATGATTAGATGAGCTACATCCCCGTAATGTCAATAATAAATTCAAAAACTTATTTCAATACTCTTTCAAACTTATAAAACTACAATCAATATAAAATTTAGTAAAATATAAATAATAAAATAATTAAAATGTACATAGGGATGCGGGGTTTTGATCCCCGAATCCAGTGATTACTCAACCATTAATCAAATCCAATGATTAGATAAGCTATATCCCCGTAATGTCAATAATAAATTCAAAAACTTAATTAAAAAGTACATGGGTATGCGGGGTTTTGATCCCCGAATCGAGTGATTACTCAACCATTAATCAGATTCATTGATTAGATGAGCTATATCCCCGTAATGTCAATATTGAATTCAAAAACTTATTTTAATACTCTTTCAAACTTTTAAAACTACAATCAATATAAAATTTAGTAAAATATTAATAATAAAATAATTTAAAAAATTAAAAAGTACATGGGGATGCGAGGTTTTGATCCCCGAATCGAGTGATTAATCAACCATTAATCAGATTCATTGATTAGATGAGCTACATCCCGTAATGTAAATAATAAATTCAAAAACTTATATTAATACTCTTTCAAACATATTAAATTACAATCAATTCAAAATTTAGTAAAATATAAATAATAAAATAATTAAAACTTATTTCAATACTCTTTCAAACTTATAAAACTACAATCAATATAAAACTTAGTAAAATATAAATAATAAAATAATTAAAAAGTACATGGGGATGCGGAGTTTTGATCCCCGAATCGAGTGATTACACAACCATTAATCAAATCCAATGATTAGATGAGCTACATCCCCGTAATGTCAATAATAAATTCAAAAACTTATTTCAATACTCTTTCAAACTTATAAAACTACAATCAATATAAAATTTAGTAAAATATAAATAATAAAATAATTAAAAATTACATGGGAATGCGGGGTTTTGATCCCCGAATCGAGTGATTACTCAACTATTAATCAGATGCATTGATTAGATGAGCTACATCCTCGTAATGCTAATAATGAATTCAAAAACTTATTTCAATACTCTTTCAAACTTATAAAACTACAATCAATTCAAAATTTAGTAAAATATAAATAATAAAATAATTTTAGAATTATTAAAAAGTACATGGGGATGCGGGGTTTTGATCCCCGAATCGAGTGATTACTCAACCATTAATCATATTCATTGATTAGATGAGCTACATCCCCGTAATGTCAATAATGAATTCAAAAACTTATTTTAATACTCTTTCAAACTTATAAAACTACAATCAATTCAAAATTTAGTAAAATATAAATAATTAAAAAGTATATGGGAATGCGGGGTTTTGATCCTTGAATCAAGTGATTACTCAACCATTAATCAGATTCATTGATTAGATGAGCTACATCCCCGTAATGTCAATAATGAATTCAAAAACTTATTTTAATACTCTTTCAAACATATAAAATTACAATCAATTCAAAATTTAGTAAAATATAAATAATAAAATAATTAAAAAGTACATGGGGGATGCGGGGTTTTGATCCCCGAATCGAGTGATTACTCAACCATTAATCAGATGTATTGATTAGATGAGTTACATCCCCGTAATGCTAATAATGAATTCAAAAACTTATTTCAATACTCTTTCAAACTTATAAAACTACAATCAATTCAAAATTTAGTAATATATAAATAATAAAATAATTTAAAAAAAATTAAAAAGTACATTGGGATGCGGGGTTTTGATCCCCGAATCGAGTGATTACTCAACCATTAATCAAATCCAATGATTAAATGAGCTACATCCCCGTAATGTCAATAATAAATTCAAAAACTTATTTCAATACTCTTTCAAACTTATAAAACTACAATCAATATAAAATTTAGTAAAATATAAATAATAAAATAATTAAAATGTACATGGATGCGGGGTTTTGATCCCCGAATCCAGTGATTACTCAACCATTAATCAAATCCAATGATTAGATGAGCTATATCCCCGTAATGTCAATAATAAATTCAAAAACTTAATTAAAAAGTACATGGGAATGCGGGGTTTTGATCCCCGAATCGAGTGATTACTCAACCATTAATCAGATTCATTGATTAGATGAGCTACATCCCCGTAATGTCAATATTGATTTCAAAAACTTATTTTAATACTCTTTCAAACTTTTAAAACTACAATCAATATAAAATTTAGTAAAATATTAATAATAAAATAATTTAAAAAATTAAAAAGTACATTGGGATGAGAGGTTTTGATCCCCGAATCGAGTGATTACTCAACCATTAATCAGATTCATTGATTAGATGAGCTACATCCCGTAATGTAAATAATAAATTCAAAAACTTATTTTAATACTCTTTCAAACATATTAAATTACAATCAATTCAAAATTTAGTAAAATATAAATAATAAAATAATTAAAACTTATTTCAATACTCTTTCAAACTTATAAAACTACAATCAATATAAAATTTAGTAAAATATAAATAATAAAATAATTAAAAAGTACATGGGGATGCGGAGTTTTGATCCCCGAATCGAGTGATTACTCAACCATTAATCAAATCCAATGATTAGATGAGCTACATCCCCGTAATGTCAATAATAAATTGAAAAACTTATTCAATACTCTTTCAAACTTATAAAACTACAATCAATATAAAATTTAGTAATATATAAATAATAAAATAATTAAAAATTACATGGGAATGCGGGGTTTTGATCCCCGAATCGAGTGATTACTCAACTATTAATCAGATGCATTGATTAGATGAGCTACATCCTCGTAATGCTAATAATGAATTCAAAAACTTATTTCAATACTCTTTCAAACTTATAAAACTACAATCAATTCAAAATTTAGTAAAATATAAATAATAAAATAATTTTAGAATTATTAAAAAGTACATGGGGATGCGGGGTTTTGATCCCCGAATCGAGTGATTACTCAACCATTAATCATATTCATTGATTAGATGAGCTACATCCCCGTAATGTCAATAATGAATTCAAAAACTTATTTTAATACTCTTTCAAACTTATAAAACTACAATCAATTCAAAATTTAGTAAAATATAAATAATTAAAAAGTATATGGGAATGCGGGGTTTTGATCCTTGAATCAAGTGATTACTCAACCATTAATCAGATTCATTGATTAGATGAGCTACATCCCCGTAATGTCAATAATGAATTCAAAAACTTATTTTAATACTCTTTCAAACATATAAAATTACAATCAATTCAAAATTTAGTAAAATATAAATAATAAAATAATTAAAAAGTACATGGGGGATGCGGGGTTTTGATCCCCGAATCGAGTGATTACTCAACCATTAATCAGATGTATTGATTAGATGAGTTACATCCCCGTAATGCTAATAATGAATTCAAAAACTTATTTCAATACTCTTTCAAACTTATAAAACTACAATCAATTCAAAATTTAGTAATATATAAATAATAAAATAATTTAAAAAAAATTAAAAAGTACATTGGGATGCGGGGTTTTGATCCCCGAATCGAGTGATTACTCAACCATTAATCAAATCCAATGATTAAATGAGCTACATCCCCGTAATGTCAATAATAAATTCAAAAACTTATTTCAATACTCTTTCAAACTTATAAAACTACAATCAATATAAAATTTAGTAAAATATAAATAATAAAATAATTAAAATGTACATGGATGCGGGGTTTTGATCCCCGAATCCAGTGATTACTCAACCATTAATCAAATCCAATGATTAGATGAGCTATATCCCCGTAATGTCAATAATAAATTCAAAAACTTAATTAAAAAGTACATGGGAATGCGGGGTTTTGATCCCCGAATCGAGTGATTACTCAACCATTAATCAGATTCATTGATTAGATGAGCTACATCCCCGTAATGTCAATATTGATTTCAAAAACTTATTTTAATACTCTTTCAAACTTTTAAAACTACAATCAATATAAAATTTAGTAAAATATTAATAATAAAATAATTTAAAAAATTAAAAAGTACATTGGGATGAGAGGTTTTGATCCCCGAATCGAGTGATTACTCAACCATTAATCAGATTCATTGATTAGATGAGCTACATCCCGTAATGTAAATAATAAATTCAAAAACTTATTTTAATACTCTTTCAAACATATTAAATTACAATCAATTCAAAATTTAGTAAAATATAAATAATAAAATAATTAAAACTTATTTCAATACTCTTTCAAACTTATAAAACTACAATCAATATAAAATTTAGTAAAATATAAATAATAAAATAATTAAAAAGTACATGGGGATGCGGAGTTTTGATCCCCGAATCGAGTGATTACTCAACCATTAATCAAATTCATTGATTAGATGAGCTACATCCCCGTAATGTCAATATTGAATTCAAAAACTTATTTTAATACTCTTTCAAACTTTTAAAACTACAATCAATATAAAATTTAGTAATATATAAATAATAAAATAATTTAAAAAATTAAAAAGTACATAGGGATGCGGGGTTTTGATCCCCGAATCCAGTGATTACTCAACCATTAATCAAATCCAATGATTAGATGAGCTACATCCCCGTAATGTCAATAATAAATTCAAAAACTTATTTCAATACTCTTTCAAACTTATAAAACTACAATCAATATAAAACTTAGTAAAATATAAATAATTAAAAAGTACATCGGAATGCGGGGTTTTGATCCCCGAATCGAGTGATTACTCAACCATTAATCAGATTCATTGATTAGATGAGCTACATCCCCGTAATGTCAATATTGAATTCAAAAACTTATTTTAATACTCTTTCAAACTTTTAAAACTACAATCAATATAAAATTTAGTAAAATATTAATAATATAATAATTTAAAAAATTAAAAAGTACAAGGAGATGCGAGGTTTTGATCCCCGAATCGAGTGATTACTCAACCATTAATCAGATTCATTGATTAGATGAGCTACATCCCGTAATGTAAATAATGAATTCAAAAACTTATTTTAATACTCTTTCAAACATATTAAATTACAATCAATTCAAAATTTAGTAAAATATAAATAATAAAATAATTAAAACTTATTTCAACACTCTTTCAAACTTATAAAACTACAATCAATATAAAATTTAGTAAAATATAAATAATAAAATAATTAAAAAGTACATGGGGATGCGGAGTTTTAATCCCCGAATCGAGTGATTACTCAACCATTAATCAAATCCAATGATTAGATGAGCTACATCCCCGTAATGTCAATAATAAATTCAAAAACTTATTTCAATACTCTTTCAAACTTATAAAACTACAATCAATATAAAATTTAGTAAAATATAAATAATAAAATAATTAAAAATTACATGGGAATGCGGGGTTTTGATCCCCGAATCGAGTGATTACTCAACTATTAATCAGATGCATTGATTAGATGAGCTACATCCCCGTAATGCTAATAATGAATTCAAAAACTTATTTCAATACTCTTTCAAACTTATAAAACTACAATCAATTCAAAATTTAGTAAAATATAAATAATAAAATAATTTTAGAATTATTAAAAAGTACATGGGGATGCGGGGTTTTGATCCCCGAATCGAGTGATTACTCAACCATTAATCATATTCATTGATTGGATGAGCTACATCCCCGTAATGTCAATAATGAATTCAAAAACTTATTTTAATACTCTTTCAAACTTATAAAACTACAATCAATATAAAATTTAGTAAAATATAAATAATTAAAAAGTACATCGGAATGCGGGGTTTTGATCCCCGAATCGAGTGATTACTCAACCATTAATCAGATTCATTGATTAGATGAGCTACATCCCCGTAATGTCAATATTGAATTCAAAAACTTATTTTAATACTCTTTCAAACTTTTAAAACTAAAATCAATATAAAATTTAGTAAAATATTAATAATAAAATAATTTAAAAAATTAAAAAGTACATGGAGATGCGAGGTTTTGATCCCCGAATCGAGTGATTACTCAACCATTAATCAGATTCATTGATTAGATGAGCTACATCCCGTAATGTAAATAATGAATTCAAAAACTTATTTTAATACTCTTTCAAACATATTTAATTACAATCAATTCAAAATTTAGTAAAATATAAATAATAAAATAATTAAAACTTATTTCAACACTCTTTCAAACTTATAAAACTACAATCAATATAAAATTTAGTAAAATATAAATAATAAAATAATTAAAAAGTACATGGGGATGCGGAGTTTTGATCCCCGAATCGAGTGATTACACAACCATTAATCAAATCCAATGATTAGATGAGCTACATCCCCGTAATGTCAATAATAAATTCAAAAACTTATTTCAATACTCTTTCAAACTTATAAAACTACAATCAATATAAAATTTAGTAAAATATAAATAATAAAATAATTAAAAATTACATGGGAATGCGGGGTTTTGATCCCCGAATCGAGTGATTACTCAACTATTAATCAGATGCATTGATTAGATGAGCTACATCCTCGTAATGCTAATAATGAATTCAAAAACTTATTTCAATACTCTTTCAAACTTATAAAACTACAATCAATTCAAAATTTAGTAAAATATAAATAATAAAATAATTTTAGAATTATTAAAAAGTACATGGGGATGCGGGGTTTTGATCCCCGAATCGAGTGATTACTCAACCATTAATCATATTCATTGATTGGATGAGCTACATCCCCGTAATGTCAATAATGAATTCAAAAACTTATTTTAATACTCTTTCAAACTTATAAAACTACAATCAATATAAAATTTAGTAAAATATAAATAATTAAAAAGTACATCGGAATGCGGGGTTTTGATCCCCGAATCGAGTGATTACTCAACCATTAATCAGATTCATTGATTAGATGAGCTACATCCCCGTAATGTCAATATTGAATTCAAAAACTTATTTTAATACTCTTTCAAACTTTTAAAACTAAAATCAATATAAAATTTAGTAAAATATTAATAATAAAATAATTTAAAAAATTAAAAAGTACATGGAGATGCGAGGTTTTGATCCCCGAATCGAGTGATTAATCAACCATTAATCAGATTCATTGATTAGATGAGCTACATCCCGTAATGTAAATAATAAATTCAAAAACTTATATTAATACTCTTTCAAACATATTAAATTACAATCAATTCAAAATTTAGTAAAATATAAATAATAAAATAATTAAAACTTATTTCAATACTCTTTCAAACTTATAAAACTACAATCAATATAAAACTTAGTAAAATATAAATAATAAAATAATTAAAAAGTACATGGGGATGCGGAGTTTTGATCCCCGAATCGAGTGATTACACAACCATTAATCAAATCCAATGATTAGATGAGCTACATCCCCGTAATGTCAATAATAAATTCAAAAACTTATTTCAATACTCTTTCAAACTTATAAAACTACAATCAATATAAAATTTAGTAAAATATAAATAATAAAATAATTAAAAATTACATGGGAATGCGGGGTTTTGATCCCCGAATCGAGTGATTACTCAACTATTAATCAGATGCATTGATTAGATGAGCTACATCCTCGTAATGCTAATAATGAATTCAAAAACTTATTTCAATACTCTTTCAAACTTATAAAACTACAATCAATTCAAAATTTAGTAAAATATAAATAATAAAATAATTTTAGAATTATTAAAAAGTACATGGGGATGCGGGGTTTTGATCCCCGAATCGAGTGATTACTCAACCATTAATCATATTCATTGATTAGATGAGCTACATCCCCGTAATGTCAATAATGAATTCAAAAACTTATTTTAATACTCTTTCAAACTTATAAAACTACAATCAATTCAAAATTTAGTAAAATATAAATAATTAAAAAGTATATGGGAATGCGGGGTTTTGATCCTTGAATCAAGTGATTACTCAACCATTAATCAGATTCATTGATTAGATGAGCTACATCCCCGTAATGTCAATAATGAATTCAAAAACTTATTTTAATACTCTTTCAAACATATAAAATTACAATCAATTCAAAATTTAGTAAAATATAAATAATAAAATAATTAAAAAGTACATGGGGGATGCGGGGTTTTGATCCCCGAATCGAGTGATTACTCAACCATTAATCAGATGTATTGATTAGATGAGTTACATCCCCGTAATGCTAATAATGAATTCAAAAACTTATTTCAATACTCTTTCAAACTTATAAAACTACAATCAATTCAAAATTTAGTAATATATAAATAATAAAATAATTTAAAAAAAATTAAAAAGTACATTGGGATGCGGGGTTTTGATCCCCGAATCGAGTGATTACTCAACCATTAATCAAATCCAATGATTAAATGAGCTACATCCCCGTAATGTCAATAATAAATTCAAAAACTTATTTTAATACTCTTTCAAACTTATAAAACTACAATCAATATAAAATTTAGTAAAATATAAATAATAAAATAATTAAAATGTACATAGGGATGCGGGGTTTTGATCCCCGAATCCAGTGATTACTCAACCATTAATCAAATCCAATGATTAGATGAGCTATATCCCCGTAATGTCAATAATAAATTCAAAAACTTAATTAAAAAGTACATGGGAATGCGGGTTTTTGATCCCCGAATCGAGTGATTACTCAACCATTAATCAGATTCATTGATTAGATGAGCTACATCCCCGTAATGTCAATATTGAATTCAAAAACTTATTTTAATACTCTTTCAAACTTTTAAAACTACAATCAATATAAAATTTAGTAAAATATTAATAATAAAATAATTTAAAAAATTAAAAAGTACATGGGGATGAGAGGTTTTGATCCCCGAATCGAGTGATTACTCAACCATTAATCAGATTCATTGATTAGATGAGCTACATCCCGTAATGTAAATAATAAATTCAAAAACTTATTTTAATACTCTTTCAAACATATTAAATTACAATCAATTCAAAATTTAGTAAAATATAAATAATAAAATAATTAAAACTTATTTCAATACTCTTTCAAACTTATAAAACTACAATCAATATAAAATTTAGTAAAATATAAATAATAAAATAATTAAAAAGTACATGGGGATGCGGAGTTTTGATCACCGAATCGAGTGATTACTCAACCATTAATCAAATCCAATGATTAGATGAGCTACATCCCCGTAATGTCAATAATAAATTGAAAAACTTATTCAATACTCTTTCAAACTTATAAAACTACAATCAATATAAAATTTAGTAATATATAAATAATAAATTATAATATATAAATAATAAAATAATTTAAAAAATTAAAAAGTACATAGGGATGCGGGGTTTTGATCCCCGAATCCAGTGATTACTCAACCATTAATCAAATCCAATGATTAGATGAGCTATATCCCCGTAATGTCAATAATAAATTCAAAAACTTATTTTAATACTCTTTCAAACTTATAAAACTACAATCAATATAAAATTTAGTAAATTATAAATAATTAAAAAGTACATGGGAATGCGGGGTTTTGATCCCCAAATCGAGTGATTACTCAACCATTAATCAAATTCATTGATTAGATGAGCTACATCCCCGTAATGTCAATATTGAATTCAAAAACTTATTTTAATACTCTTTCAAACTTTTAAAACTACAATCAATATAAAATTTAGTAATATATAAATAATAAAATAATTTAAAAAATTAAAAAGTACATAGGGATGCGGGGTTTTGATCCCCGAATCCAGTGATTACTCAACCATTAATCAAATCCAATGATTAGATGAGCTACATCCCCGTAATGTCAATAATAAATTCAAAAACTTATTTCAATACTCTTTCAAACTTATAAAACTACAATCAATATAAAACTTAGTAAAATATAAATAATTAAAAAGTACATCGGAATGCGGGGTTTTGATCCCCGAATCGAGTGATTACTCAACCATTAATCAGATTCATTGATTAGATGAGCTACATCCCCGTAATGTCAATATTGAATTCAAAAACTTATTTTAATACTCTTTCAAACTTTTAAAACTACAATCAATATAAAATTTAGTAAAATATTAATAATATAATAATTTAAAAAATTAAAAAGTACAAGGAGATGCGAGGTTTTGATCCCCGAATCGAGTGATTACTCAACCATTAATCAGATTCATTGATTAGATGAGCTACATCCCGTAATGTAAATAATGAATTCAAAAACTTATTTTAATACTCTTTCAAACATATTAAATTACAATCAATTCAAAATTTAGTAAAATATAAATAATAAAATAATTAAAACTTATTTCAACACTCTTTCAAACTTATAAAACTACAATCAATATAAAATTTAGTAAAATATAAATAATAAAATAATTAAAAAGTACATGGGGATGCGGAGTTTTAATCCCCGAATCGAGTGATTACTCAACCATTAATCAAATCCAATGATTAGATGAGCTACATCCCCGTAATGTCAATAATAAATTCAAAAACTTATTTCAATACTCTTTCAAACTTATAAAACTACAATCAATATAAAATTTAGTAAAATATAAATAATAAAATAATTAAAAATTACATGGGAATGCGGGGTTTTGATCCCCGAATCGAGTGATTACTCAACTATTAATCAGATGCATTGATTAGATGAGCTACATCCCCGTAATGCTAATAATGAATTCAAAAACTTATTTCAATACTCTTTCAAACTTATAAAACTACAATCAATTCAAAATTTAGTAAAATATAAATAATAAAATAATTTTAGAATTATTAAAAAGTACATGGGGATGCGGGGTTTTGATCCCCGAATCGAGTGATTACTCAACCATTAATCATATTCATTGATTGGATGAGCTACATCCCCGTAATGTCAATAATGAATTCAAAAACTTATTTTAATACTCTTTCAAACTTATAAAACTACAATCAATATAAAATTTAGTAAAATATAAATAATTAAAAAGTACATCGGAATGCGGGGTTTTGATCCCCGAATCGAGTGATTACTCAACCATTAATCAGATTCATTGATTAGATGAGCTACATCCCCGTAATGTCAATATTGAATTCAAAAACTTATTTTAATACTCTTTCAAACTTTTAAAACTAAAATCAATATAAAATTTAGTAAAATATTAATAATAAAATAATTTAAAAAATTAAAAAGTACATGGAGATGCGAGGTTTTGATCCCCGAATCGAGTGATTACTCAACCATTAATCAGATTCATTGATTAGATGAGCTACATCCCGTAATGTAAATAATGAATTCAAAAACTTATTTTAATACTCTTTCAAACATATTTAATTACAATCAATTCAAAATTTAGTAAAATATAAATAATAAAATAATTAAAACTTATTTCAACACTCTTTCAAACTTATAAAACTACAATCAATATAAAATTTAGTAAAATATAAATAATAAAATAATTAAAAAGTACATGGGGATGCGGAGTTTTGATCCCCGAATCGAGTGATTACACAACCATTAATCAAATCCAATGATTAGATGATCTACATCCCCGTAATGTCAATAATAAATTCAAAAACTTATTTCAATACTCTTTCAAACTTATAAAACTACAATCAATATAAAATTTAGTAAAATATAAATAATAAAATAATTAAAAATTACATGGGAATGCGGGGTTTTGATCCCCGAATCGAGTGATTACTCAACTATTAATCAGATGCATTGATTAGATGAGCTACATCCCCGTAATGCTAATAATGAATTCAAAAACTTATTTCAATACTCTTTCAAACTTATAAAACTACAATCAATTCAAAATTTAGTAAAATATAAATAATAAAATAATTTTAGAATTATTAAAAAGTACATGGGGATGCGGGGTTTTGATCCCCGAATCGAGTGATTACTCAACCATTAATCAGATGTATTGATTAGATGAGTTACATCCCCGTAATGCTAATAATGAATTCAAAAACTTATTTCAATACTCTTTCAAACTTATAAAACTACAATCAATTCAAAATTTAGTAATATATAAATAATAAAATAATTTAAAAAAAATTAAAAAGTACATTAGGATGTGGGGTTTTGATCCCCGAATCGAGTGATTACTCAACCATTAATCAAATCCAATGATTAGATGAGCTACATCCCCGTAATGTCAATAATAAATTCAAAAACTTATTTCAATACTCTTTCAAACTTATAAAACTACAATCAATATAAAATTTAGTAAAATATAAATAATAAAATAATTAAAATGTACATAGGGATGCGGGGTTTTGATCCCCGAATCCAGTGATTACTCAACCATTAATCAAATCCAATGATTAGATAAGCTATATCCCCGTAATGTCAATAATAAATTCAAAAACTTAATTAAAAAGTACATGGGTATGCGGGGTTTTGATCCCCGAATCGAGTGATTACTCAACCATTAATCAGATTCATTGATTAGATGAGCTATATCCCCGTAATGTCAATATTGAATTCAAAAACTTATTTTAATACTCTTTCAAACTTTTAAAACTACAATCAATATAAAATTTAGTAAAATATTAATAATAAAATAATTTAAAAAATTAAAAAGTACATGGGGATGCGAGGTTTTGATCCCCGAATCGAGTGATTAATCAACCATTAATCAGATTCATTGATTAGATGAGCTACATCCCGTAATGTAAATAATAAATTCAAAAACTTATATTAATACTCTTTCAAACATATTAAATTACAATCAATTCAAAATTTAGTAAAATATAAATAATAAAATAATTAAAACTTATTTCAATACTCTTTCAAACTTATAAAACTACAATCAATATAAAACTTAGTAAAATATAAATAATAAAATAATTAAAAAGTACATGGGGATGCGGAGTTTTGATCCCCGAATCGAGTGATTACACAACCATTAATCAAATCCAATGATTAGATGAGCTACATCCCCGTAATGTCAATAATAAATTCAAAAACTTATTTCAATACTCTTTCAAACTTATAAAACTACAATCAATATAAAATTTAGTAAAATATAAATAATTAAAAAGTACATCGGAATGCGGGGTTTTGATCCCCGAATCGAGTGATTACTCAACCATTAATCAGATTCATTGATTAGATGAGCTACATCCCCGTAATGTCAATATTGAATTCAAAAACTTATTTTAATACTCTTTCAAACTTTTAAAACTACAATCAATATAAAATTTAGTAAAATATTAATAATATAATAATTTAAAAAATTAAAAAGTACAAGGAGATGCGAGGTTTTGATCCCCGAATCGAGTGATTACTCAACCATTAATCAGATTCATTGATTAGATGAGCTACATCCCGTAATGTAAATAATGAATTCAAAAACTTATTTTAATACTCTTTCAAACATATTAAATTACAATCAATTCAAAATTTAGTAAAATATAAATAATAAAATAATTAAAACTTATTTCAACACTCTTTCAAACTTATAAAACTACAATCAATATAAAATTTAGTAAAATATAAATAATAAAATAATTAAAAAGTACATGGGGATGCGGAGTTTTAATCCCCGAATCGAGTGATTACTCAACCATTAATCAAATCCAATGATTAGATGAGCTACATCCCCGTAATGTCAATAATAAATTCAAAAACTTATTTCAATACTCTTTCAAACTTATAAAACTACAATCAATATAAAATTTAGTAAAATATAAATAATAAAATAATTAAAAATTACATGGGAATGCGGGGTTTTGATCCCCGAATCGAGTGATTACTCAACTATTAATCAGATGCATTGATTAGATGAGCTACATCCTCGTAATGCTAATAATGAATTCAAAAACTTATTTCAATACTCTTTCAAACTTATAAAACTACAATCAATTCAAAATTTAGTAAAATATAAATAATAAAATAATTTTAGAATTATTAAAAAGTACATGGGGATGCGGGGTTTTGATCCCCGAATCGAGTGATTACTCAACCATTAATCATATTCATTGATTAGATGAGCTACATCCCCGTAATGTCAATAATGAATTCAAAAACTTATTTTAATACTCTTTCAAACTTATAAAACTACAATCAATTCAAAATTTAGTAAAATATAAATAATTAAAAAGTATATGGGAATGCGGGGTTTTGATCCTTGAATCAAGTGATTACTCAACCATTAATCAGATTCATTGATTAGATGAGCTACATCCCCATAATGTCAATAATGAATTCAAAAACTTATTTTAATACTCTTTCAAACATATAAAATTACAATCAATTCAAAATTTAGTAAAATATAAATAATAAAATAATTAAAAAGTACATGGGGGATGCGGGGTTTTGATCCCCGAATCGAGTGATTACTCAACCATTAATCAGATGTATTGATTAGATGAGTTACATCCCCGTAATGCTAATAATGAATTCAAAAACTTATTTCAATACTCTTTCAAACTTATAAAACTACAATCAATTCAAAATTTAGTAATATATAAATAATAAAATAATTTAAAAAAAATTAAAAAGTACATTGGGATGCGGGGTTTTGATCCCCGAATCGAGTGATTACTCAACCATTAATCAAATCCAATGATTAAATGAGCTACATCCCCGTAATGTCAATAATAAATTCAAAAACTTATTTTAATACTCTTTCAAACTTATAAAACTACAATCAATATAAAATTTAGTAAAATATAAATAATAAAATAATTAAAATGTACATAGGGATGCGGGGTTTTGATCCCCGAATCCAGTGATTACTCAACCATTAATCAAATCCAATGATTAGATGAGCTATATCCCCGTAATGTCAATAATAAATTCAAAAACTTAATTAAAAAGTACATGGGAATGCGGGTTTTTGATCCCCGAATCGAGTGATTACTCAACCATTAATCAGATTCATTGATTAGATGAGCTACATCCCCGTAATGTCAATATTGAATTCAAAAACTTATTTTAATACTCTTTCAAACTTTTAAAACTACAATCAATATAAAATTTAGTAAAATATTAATAATAAAATAATTTAAAAAATTAAAAAGTACATGGGGATGAGAGGTTTTGATCCCCGAATCGAGTGATTACTCAACCATTAATCAGATTCATTGATTAGATGAGCTACATCCCGTAATGTAAATAATAAATTCAAAAACTTATTTTAATACTCTTTCAAACATATTAAATTACAATCAATTCAAAATTTAGTAAAATATAAATAATAAAATAATTAAAACTTATTTCAATACTCTTTCAAACTTATAAAACTACAATCAATATAAAATTTAGTAAAATATAAATAATAAAATAATTAAAAAGTACATGGGGATGCGGAGTTTTGATCACCGAATCGAGTGATTACTCAACCATTAATCAAATCCAATGATTAGATGAGCTACATCCCCGTAATGTCAATAATAAATTGAAAAACTTATTCAATACTCTTTCAAACTTATAAAACTACAATCAATATAAAATTTAGTAATATATAAATAATAAATTATAATATATAAATAATAAAATAATTTAAAAAATTAAAAAGTACATAGGGATGCGGGGTTTTGATCCCCGAATCCAGTGATTACTCAACCATTAATCAAATCCAATGATTAGATGAGCTATATCCCCGTAATGTCAATAATAAATTCAAAAACTTATTTTAATACTCTTTCAAACTTATAAAACTACAATCAATATAAAATTTAGTAAATTATAAATAATTAAAAAGTACATGGGAATGCGGGGTTTTGATCCCCAAATCGAGTGATTACTCAACCATTAATCAAATTCATTGATTAGATGAGCTACATCCCCGTAATGTCAATATTGAATTCAAAAACTTATTTTAATACTCTTTCAAACTTTTAAAACTACAATCAATATAAAATTTAGTAATATATAAATAATAAAATAATTTAAAAAATTAAAAAGTACATAGGGATGCGGGGTTTTGATCCCCGAATCCAGTGATTACTCAACCATTAATCAAATCCAATGATTAGATGAGCTACATCCCCGTAATGTCAATAATAAATTCAAAAACTTATTTCAATACTCTTTCAAACTTATAAAACTACAATCAATATAAAACTTAGTAAAATATAAATAATTAAAAAGTACATCGGAATGCGGGGTTTTGATCCCCGAATCGAGTGATTACTCAACCATTAATCAGATTCATTGATTAGATGAGCTACATCCCCGTAATGTCAATATTGAATTCAAAAACTTATTTTAATACTCTTTCAAACTTTTAAAACTACAATCAATATAAAATTTAGTAAAATATTAATAATATAATAATTTAAAAAATTAAAAAGTACAAGGAGATGCGAGGTTTTGATCCCCGAATCGAGTGATTACTCAACCATTAATCAGATTCATTGATTAGATGAGCTACATCCCGTAATGTAAATAATGAATTCAAAAACTTATTTTAATACTCTTTCAAACATATTAAATTACAATCAATTCAAAATTTAGTAAAATATAAATAATAAAATAATTAAAACTTATTTCAACACTCTTTCAAACTTATAAAACTACAATCAATATAAAATTTAGTAAAATATAAATAATAAAATAATTAAAAAGTACATGGGGATGCGGAGTTTTAATCCCCGAATCGAGTGATTACTCAACCATTAATCAAATCCAATGATTAGATGAGCTACATCCCCGTAATGTCAATAATAAATTCAAAAACTTATTTCAATACTCTTTCAAACTTATAAAACTACAATCAATATAAAATTTAGTAAAATATAAATAATAAAATAATTAAAAATTACATGGGAATGCGGGGTTTTGATCCCCGAATCGAGTGATTACTCAACTATTAATCAGATGCATTGATTAGATGAGCTACATCCCCGTAATGCTAATAATGAATTCAAAAACTTATTTCAATACTCTTTCAAACTTATAAAACTACAATCAATTCAAAATTTAGTAAAATATAAATAATAAAATAATTTTAGAATTATTAAAAAGTACATGGGGATGCGGGGTTTTGATCCCCGAATCGAGTGATTACTCAACCATTAATCATATTCATTGATTGGATGAGCTACATCCCCGTAATGTCAATAATGAATTCAAAAACTTATTTTAATACTCTTTCAAACTTATAAAACTACAATCAATATAAAATTTAGTAAAATATAAATAATTAAAAAGTACATCGGAATGCGGGGTTTTGATCCCCGAATCGAGTGATTACTCAACCATTAATCAGATTCATTGATTAGATGAGCTACATCCCCGTAATGTCAATATTGAATTCAAAAACTTATTTTAATACTCTTTCAAACTTTTAAAACTAAAATCAATATAAAATTTAGTAAAATATTAATAATAAAATAATTTAAAAAATTAAAAAGTACATGGAGATGCGAGGTTTTGATCCCCGAATCGAGTGATTACTCAACCATTAATCAGATTCATTGATTAGATGAGCTACATCCCGTAATGTAAATAATGAATTCAAAAACTTATTTTAATACTCTTTCAAACATATTTAATTACAATCAATTCAAAATTTAGTAAAATATAAATAATAAAATAATTAAAACTTATTTCAACACTCTTTCAAACTTATAAAACTACAATCAATATAAAATTTAGTAAAATATAAATAATAAAATAATTAAAAAGTACATGGGGATGCGGAGTTTTGATCCCCGAATCGAGTGATTACACAACCATTAATCAAATCCAATGATTAGATGAGCTACATCCCCGTAATGTCAATAATAAATTCAAAAACTTATTTCAATACTCTTTCAAACTTATAAAACTACAATCAATATAAAATTTAGTAAAATATAAATAATAAAATAATTAAAAATTACATGGGAATGCGGGGTTTTGATCCCCGAATCGAGTGATTACTCAACTATTAATCAGATGCATTGATTAGATGAGCTACATCCCCGTAATGCTAATAATGAATTCAAAAACTTATTTCAATACTCTTTCAAACTTATAAAACTACAATCAATTCAAAATTTAGTAAAATATAAATAATAAAATAATTTTAGAATTATTAAAAAGTACATGGGGATGCGGGGTTTTGATCCCCGAATCGAGTGATTACTCAACCATTAATCAGATGTATTGATTAGATGAGTTACATCCCCGTAATGCTAATAATGAATTCAAAAACTTATTTCAATACTCTTTCAAACTTATAAAACTACAATCAATTCAAAATTTAGTAATATATAAATAATAAAATAATTTAAAAAAAATTAAAAAGTACATTAGGATGTGGGGTTTTGATCCCCGAATCGAGTGATTACTCAACCATTAATCAAATCCAATGATTAGATGAGCTACATCCCCGTAATGTCAATAATAAATTCAAAAACTTATTTCAATACTCTTTCAAACTTATAAAACTACAATCAATATAAAATTTAGTAAAATATAAATAATAAAATAATTAAAATGTACATAGGGATGCGGGGTTTTGATCCCCGAATCCAGTGATTACTCAACCATTAATCAAATCCAATGATTAGATAAGCTATATCCCCGTAATGTCAATAATAAATTCAAAAACTTAATTAAAAAGTACATGGGTATGCGGGGTTTTGATCCCCGAATCGAGTGATTACTCAACCATTAATCAGATTCATTGATTAGATGAGCTATATCCCCGTAATGTCAATATTGAATTCAAAAACTTATTTTAATACTCTTTCAAACTTTTAAAACTACAATCAATATAAAATTTAGTAAAATATTAATAATAAAATAATTTAAAAAATTAAAAAGTACATGGGGATGCGAGGTTTTGATCCCCGAATCGAGTGATTAATCAACCATTAATCAGATTCATTGATTAGATGAGCTACATCCCGTAATGTAAATAATAAATTCAAAAACTTATATTAATACTCTTTCAAACATATTAAATTACAATCAATTCAAAATTTAGTAAAATATAAATAATAAAATAATTAAAACTTATTTCAATACTCTTTCAAACTTATAAAACTACAATCAATATAAAACTTAGTAAAATATAAATAATAAAATAATTAAAAAGTACATAGGGATGCGGGGTTTTGATCCCCGAATCCAGTGATTACTCAACCATTAATCAAATCCAATGATTAGATGAGCTACATCCCCGTAATGTCAATAATAAATTCAAAAACTTATTTCAATACTCTTTCAAACTTATAAAACTACAATCAATATAAAACTTAGTAAAATATAAATAATTAAAAAGTACATCGGAATGCGGGGTTTTGATCCCCGAATCGAGTGATTACTCAACCATTAATCAGATTCATTGATTAGATGAGCTACATCCCCGTAATGTCAATATTGAATTCAAAAACTTATTTTAATACTCTTTCAAACTTTTAAAACTACAATCAATATAAAATTTAGTAAAATATTAATAATATAATAATTTAAAAAATTAAAAAGTACAAGGAGATGCGAGGTTTTGATCCCCGAATCGAGTGATTACTCAACCATTAATCAGATTCATTGATTAGATGAGCTACATCCCGTAATGTAAATAATGAATTCAAAAACTTATTTTAATACTCTTTCAAACATATTAAATTACAATCAATTCAAAATTTAGTAAAATATAAATAATAAAATAATTAAAACTTATTTCAACACTCTTTCAAACTTATAAAACTACAATCAATATAAAATTTAGTAAAATATAAATAATAAAATAATTAAAAAGTACATGGGGATGCGGAGTTTTAATCCCCGAATCGAGTGATTACTCAACCATTAATCAAATCCAATGATTAGATGAGCTACATCCCCGTAATGTCAATAATAAATTCAAAAACTTATTTCAATACTCTTTCAAACTTATAAAACTACAATCAATATAAAATTTAGTAAAATATAAATAATAAAATAATTAAAAATTACATGGGAATGCGGGGTTTTGATCCCCGAATCGAGTGATTACTCAACTATTAATCAGATGCATTGATTAGATGAGCTACATCCCCGTAATGCTAATAATGAATTCAAAAACTTATTTCAATACTCTTTCAAACTTATAAAACTACAATCAATTCAAAATTTAGTAAAATATAAATAATAAAATAATTTTAGAATTATTAAAAAGTACATGGGGATGCGGGGTTTTGATCCCCGAATCGAGTGATTACTCAACCATTAATCATATTCATTGATTGGATGAGCTACATCCCCGTAATGTCAATAATGAATTCAAAAACTTATTTTAATACTCTTTCAAACTTATAAAACTACAATCAATATAAAATTTAGTAAAATATAAATAATTAAAAAGTACATCGGAATGCGGGGTTTTGATCCCCGAATCGAGTGATTACTCAACCATTAATCAGATTCATTGATTAGATGAGCTACATCCCCGTAATGTCAATATTGAATTCAAAAACTTATTTTAATACTCTTTCAAACTTTTAAAACTAAAATCAATATAAAATTTAGTAAAATATTAATAATAAAATAATTTAAAAAATTAAAAAGTACATGGAGATGCGAGGTTTTGATCCCCGAATCGAGTGATTACTCAACCATTAATCAGATTCATTGATTAGATGAGCTACATCCCGTAATGTAAATAATGAATTCAAAAACTTATTTTAATACTCTTTCAAACATATTTAATTACAATCAATTCAAAATTTAGTAAAATATAAATAATAAAATAATTAAAACTTATTTCAACACTCTTTCAAACTTATAAAACTACAATCAATATAAAATTTAGTAAAATATAAATAATAAAATAATTAAAAAGTACATGGGGATGCGGAGTTTTGATCCCCGAATCGAGTGATTACACAACCATTAATCAAATCCAATGATTAGATGAGCTACATCCCCGTAATGTCAATAATAAATTCAAAAACTTATTTCAATACTCTTTCAAACTTATAAAACTACAATCAATATAAAATTTAGTAAAATATAAATAATAAAATAATTAAAAATTACATGGGAATGCGGGGTTTTGATCCCCGAATCGAGTGATTACTCAACTATTAATCAGATGCATTGATTAGATGAGCTACATCCCCGTAATGCTAATAATGAATTCAAAAACTTATTTCAATACTCTTTCAAACTTATAAAACTACAATCAATTCAAAATTTAGTAAAATATAAATAATAAAATAATTTTAGAATTATTAAAAAGTACATGGGGATGCGGGGTTTTGATCCCCGAATCGAGTGATTACTCAACCATTAATCAGATGTATTGATTAGATGAGTTACATCCCCGTAATGCTAATAATGAATTCAAAAACTTATTTCAATACTCTTTCAAACTTATAAAACTACAATCAATTCAAAATTTAGTAATATATAAATAATAAAATAATTTAAAAAAAATTAAAAAGTACATTAGGATGTGGGGTTTTGATCCCCGAATCGAGTGATTACTCAACCATTAATCAAATCCAATGATTAGATGAGCTACATCCCCGTAATGTCAATAATAAATTCAAAAACTTATTTCAATACTCTTTCAAACTTATAAAACTACAATCAATATAAAATTTAGTAAAATATAAATAATAAAATAATTAAAATGTACATAGGGATGCGGGGTTTTGATCCCCGAATCCAGTGATTACTCAACCATTAATCAAATCCAATGATTAGATAAGCTATATCCCCGTAATGTCAATAATAAATTCAAAAACTTAATTAAAAAGTACATGGGTATGCGGGGTTTTGATCCCCGAATCGAGTGATTACTCAACCATTAATCAGATTCATTGATTAGATGAGCTATATCCCCGTAATGTCAATATTGAATTCAAAAACTTATTTTAATACTCTTTCAAACTTTTAAAACTACAATCAATATAAAATTTAGTAAAATATTAATAATAAAATAATTTAAAAAATTAAAAAGTACATGGGGATGCGAGGTTTTGATCCCCGAATCGAGTGATTAATCAACCATTAATCAGATTCATTGATTAGATGAGCTACATCCCGTAATGTAAATAATAAATTCAAAAACTTATATTAATACTCTTTCAAACATATTAAATTACAATCAATTCAAAATTTAGTAAAATATAAATAATAAAATAATTAAAACTTATTTCAATACTCTTTCAAACTTATAAAACTACAATCAATATAAAACTTAGTAAAATATAAATAATAAAATAATTAAAAAGTACATGGGGATGCGGAGTTTTGATCCCCGAATCGAGTGATTACACAACCATTAATCAAATCCAATGATTAGATGAGCTACATCCCCGTAATGTCAATAATAAATTCAAAAACTTATTTCAATACTCTTTCAAACTTATAAAACTACAATCAATATAAAATTTAGTAAAATATAAATAATAAAATAATTAAAAATTACATGGGAATGCGGGGTTTTGATCCCCGAATCGAGTGATTACTCAACTATTAATCAGATGCATTGATTAGATGAGCTACATCCTCGTAATGCTAATAATGAATTCAAAAACTTATTTCAATACTCTTTCAAACTTATAAAACTACAATCAATTCAAAATTTAGTAAAATATAAATAATAAAATAATTTTAGAATTATTAAAAAGTACATGGGGATGCGGGGTTTTGATCCCCGAATCGAGTGATTACTCAACCATTAATCATATTCATTGATTAGATGAGCTACATCCCCGTAATGTCAATAATGAATTCAAAAACTTATTTTAATACTCTTTCAAACTTATAAAACTACAATCAATTCAAAATTTAGTAAAATATAAATAATTAAAAAGTATATGGGAATGCGGGGTTTTGATCCTTGAATCAAGTGATTACTCAACCATTAATCAGATTCATTGATTAGATGAGCTACATCCCCGTAATGTCAATAATGAATTCAAAAACTTATTTTAATACTCTTTCAAACATATAAAATTACAATCAATTCAAAATTTAGTAAAATATAAATAATAAAATAATTAAAAAGTACATGGGGGATGCGGGGTTTTGATCCCCGAATCGAGTGATTACTCAACCATTAATCAGATGTATTGATTAGATGAGTTACATCCCCGTAATGCTAATAATGAATTCAAA
Source organism: Euphrasia confusa (assembly GCA_954870475.1). Classification (NCBI taxonomy): domain Eukaryota; kingdom Viridiplantae; phylum Streptophyta; class Magnoliopsida; order Lamiales; family Orobanchaceae; genus Euphrasia; species Euphrasia confusa. The sequence continues at coordinate 10,574,801 of OX940958.1, forward strand.
AACTTATTTCAATACTCTTTCAAACTTATAAAACTACAATCAATTCAAAATTTAGTAATATATAAATAATAAAATAATTTAAAAAAAATTAAAAAGTACATTGGGATGCGGGGTTTTGATCCCCGAATCGAGTGATTACTCAACCATTAATCAAATCCAATGATTAAATGAGCTACATCCCCGTAATGTCAATAATAAATTCAAAAACTTATTTCAATACTCTTTCAAACTTATAAAACTACAATCAATATAAAATTTAGTAAAATATAAATAATAAAATAATTAAAATGTACATGGATGCGGGGTTTTGATCCCCGAATCCAGTGATTACTCAACCATTAATCAAATCCAATGATTAGATGAGCTATATCCCCGTAATGTCAATAATAAATTCAAAAACTTAATTAAAAAGTACATGGGAATGCGGGGTTTTGATCCCCGAATCGAGTGATTACTCAACCATTAATCAGATTCATTGATTAGATGAGCTACATCCCCGTAATGTCAATATTGATTTCAAAAACTTATTTTAATACTCTTTCAAACTTTTAAAACTACAATCAATATAAAATTTAGTAAAATATTAATAATAAAATAATTTAAAAAATTAAAAAGTACATTGGGATGAGAGGTTTTGATCCCCGAATCGAGTGATTACTCAACCATTAATCAGATTCATTGATTAGATGAGCTACATCCCGTAATGTAAATAATAAATTCAAAAACTTATTTTAATACTCTTTCAAACATATTAAATTACAATCAATTCAAAATTTAGTAAAATATAAATAATAAAATAATTAAAACTTATTTCAATACTCTTTCAAACTTATAAAACTACAATCAATATAAAATTTAGTAAAATATAAATAATAAAATAATTAAAAAGTACATGGGGATGCGGAGTTTTGATCCCCGAATCGAGTGATTACTCAACCATTAATCAAATCCAATGATTAGATGAGCTACATCCCCGTAATGTCAATAATAAATTGAAAAACTTATTCAATACTCTTTCAAACTTATAAAACTACAATCAATATAAAATTTAGTAATATATAAATAATAAAATAATTTAAAAAATTAAAAAGTACATAGGGATGCGGGGTTTTGATCCCCGAATCCAGTGATTACTCAACCATTAATCAAATACAATGATTAGATGAGCTACATCCCCGTAATGTCAATAATAAATTCAAAAACTTATTTCAATACTCTTTCAAACTTATAAAACTACAATCAATATAAAATTTAGTAATATATAAATAATTAAAAAGTACATCGGAATGCGGGGTTTTGATCCCCGAATCGAGTGATTACTCAACCATTAATCAGATTCATTGATTAGATGAGCTACATCCCCGTAATGTCAATATTGAATTCAAAAACTTATTTTAATACTCTTTCAAACTTTTAAAACTACAATCAATATAAAATTTAGTAAAATATTAATAATAAAATAATTTAAAAAATTAAAAAGTACATGGGGATGCGAGGTTTTGATCCCCGAATCGAGTGATTACTCAACCATTAATCAGATTCATTGATTAGATGAGCTACATCCCGTAATGTAAATAATGAATTCAAAAACTTATTTTAATACTCTTTCAAACATATTAAATTACAATCAATTCAAAATTTAGTAAAATATAAATAATAAAATAATTAAAACTTATTTCAACACTCTTTCAAACTTATAAAACTACAATCAATATAAAATTTAGTAAAATATAAATAATAAAATAATTAAAAAGTACATGGGGATGCGGAGTTTTAATCCCCGAATCGAGTGATTACTCAACCATTAATCAAATCCAATGATTAGATGAGCTACATCCCCGTAATGTCAATAATAAATTCAAAAACTTATTTCAATACTCTTTCAAACTTATAAAACTACAATCAATATAAAATTTAGTAAAATATAAATAATAAAATAATTAAAAATTACATGGGAATGCGGGGTTTTGATCCCCGAATCGAGTGATTACTCAACTATTAATCAGATGCATTGATTAGATGAGCTACATCCCCGTAATGCTAATAATGAATTCAAAAACTTATTTCAATACTCTTTCAAACTTATAAAACTACAATCAATTCAAAATTTAGTAAAATATAAATAATAAAATAATTTTAGAATTATTAAAAAGTACATGGGGATGCGGGGTTTTGATCCCCGAATCGAGTGATTACTCAACCATTAATCATATTCATTGATTAGATGAGCTACATCCCCGTAATGTCAATAATGAATTCAAAAACTTATTTTAATACTCTTTCAAACTTATAAAACTACAATCAATTCAAAATTTAGTAAAATATAAATAATTAAAAAGTACATGGGAATGCGGGGTTTTGATCCTTGAATCAAGTGATTACTCAACCATTAATCAGATTCATTGATTAGATGAGCTACATCCCCGTAATGTCAATAATGAATTCAAAAACTTATTTTAATACTCTTTCAAACATATAAAATTACAATCAATTCAAAATTTAGTAATATATAAATAATTAAAAAGTACATGGGGATGCGGGGTTTTGATCCCCGAATCGAGTGATTACTCAACCATTAATCAGATGTATTGATTAGATGATCTACATCCCCGTAATGCTAATAATGAATTCAAAAACTTATTTCAATACTCTTTCAAACTTATAAAACTACAATCAATATAAAATTTACTAAAATATAAATAATAAAATAATTAAAAAATACATAGGGATGCGGGGTTTGATCCCCGAATCCAGTGATTACTCAACCATTAATCAAATCCAATGATTAGATGAGCTATATCCCCGTAATGTCAATAATAAATTCAAAAACTTATTTTAATACTCTTTCAAACTTATAAAACTACAATCAATATAAAATTTAGTAAATTATAAATAATTAAAAAGTACATGGGAATGCGGGGTTTTGATCCCCAAATCGAGTGATTACTCAACCATTAATCAAATTCATTGATTAGATGAGCTACATCCCCGTAATGTCAATATTGAATTCAAAAACTTATTTTAATACTCTTTCAAACTTTTAAAACTACAATCAATATAAAATTTAGTAATATATAAATAATAAAATAATTTAAAAAATTAAAAAGTACATAGGGATGCGGGGTTTTGATCCCCGAATCCAGTGATTACTCAACCATTAATCAAATCCAATGATTAGATGAGCTACATCCCCGTAATGTCAATAATAAATTCAAAAACTTATTTCAATACTCTTTCAAACTTATAAAACTATAATCAATATAAAACTTAGTAAAATATAAATAATTAAAAAGTACATCGGAATGCGGGGTTTTGATCCCCGAATCGAGTGATTACTCAACCATTAATCAGATTCATTGATTAGATGAGCTACATCCCCGTAATGTCAATATTGAATTCAAAAACTTATTTTAATACTCTTTCAAACTTTTAAAACTACAATCAATATAAAATTTAGTAAAATATTAATAATATAATAATTTAAAAAATTAAAAAGTACAAGGAGATGCGAGGTTTTGATCCCCGAATCGAGTGATTACTCAACCATTAATCAGATTCATTGATTAGATGAGCTACATCCCGTAATGTAAATAATGAATTCAAAAACTTATTTTAATACTCTTTCAAACATATTAAATTACAATCAATTCAAAATTTAGTAAAATATAAATAATAAAATAATTAAAACTTATTTCAACACTCTTTCAAACTTATAAAACTACAATCAATATAAAATTTAGTAAAATATAAATAATAAAATAATTAAAAAGTACATGGGGATGCGGAGTTTTGATCCCCGAATCGAGTGATTACTCAACCATTAATCAAATCCAATGATTAGATGAGCTACATCCCCGTAATGTCAATAATAAATTCAAAAACTTATTTCAATACTCTTTCAAACTTATAAAACTACAATCAATATAAAATTTAGTAAAATATAAATAATAAAATAATTAAAAATTACATGGGAATGCGGGGTTTTGATCCCCGAATCGAGTGATTACTCAACTATTAATCAGATGCATTGATTAGATGAGCTACATCCCCGTAATGCTAATAATGAATTCAAAAACTTATTTCAATACTCTTTCAAACTTATAAAACTACAATCAATTCAAAATTTAGTAAAATATAAATAATAAAATAAGGAGAATTTAGAGAAAAAATAAGATTGATTTTAGTAATTATAATAAAATATCAATTTTTAGCTTAATATAAAAAAAGGTAATAAATGTTTTGTCTATATATAATTTAATATATTGATATTTATTGTATTCATAATTTAGGTATGTTTTTTAAATTTAAATTGTCTTTTTTATCCTTCAATTTATATTTACAAATAATAAATCGAAATCACACAATTTGTGAAAGAATTTGTATAAACCCTCGTCGCAATTGAATTGCTCAAGAAGATGTCTTGGATTGAGCAGAACTGATCGATAGAATATTTCCCCGAGTCGATAAACCACTACCACTTTCTAGATTTCGTTTGACATTGGGCACATTCGAAGACATTCGATTCTCTCGTTCACGAAGCAGCTCTGCCGGTGGAAAGGTTGTGGGGAAAACCAGCAGATCCTCCCGCGCCCCCCGCGCCCTCGCCGACAAAAGGAAAACCAGCAGATCCTCCCGTTGGGACTCAAAAGCGGATCTTCTCCGGCGACGTAAGAGAAGTGCAGGTGAAGAGCGGCGGCGGGAGAGAGGGGAAATGGGACGACCGCTAAGTTTTTTTTTTATTTTTTTATATTCAACATGTATGTTGGTGTTCGCGAAGAGACTACAATTGAAAAACCTATGCGTTGGATTGAAGCGACTACAATTGAAAACCAGGACTCTGATATCCATGTACTTGACGTTGGTGTTTGCGTAGAGGTTGTCGAGGGCTCCGAACGTGGCTTGCTAGGCCTGCTCCGTGGTGGCACACGTTGATGGTTGTTGCGGGACGAAGTGCATCGCCTCTTGGACGTAGGCGTCGTCGCTTAGACCCGAGCGCTCGAGGATCGTCCGCTGGATTCGAGAAACTAATCGTCAAAATCGTTGGTCAATCGCGAGTGCCTCTTCAATCGCCGTTCAATACTTGTGTATTTATTGGATTGTCGAGCATTACGTTGAACTTAAACAAGAAATTAGCTTCGGTTAGGTAGTTGCTGCTCATGGTTATGAATTTTGTAATTGGAAATGGTGTAGTGGTTTATAATCGTATCGGTTATATGCATGAATGTTCTGTGTTAAACCTTGTTCATGTTGATAAATTAGGTTGATTTATAGCCTAAAAGATGTGCCTTTGTAATTGTGTTTAATGAATGTGTGGTGTGAATTGTGAAACATTCACATTCTGCAATAACCGTGCGAGCAGTAATGCATGTATATATACATATGTGTGCAGTTTTCTAATGTTTGAATAGTGTGAGATGAAAAAAATTTAAGTGATGTCGTAAATATTTCTCGCCCTGCTCAATTCATTTACAAACTTTGTTCTTAGTTCTATATTGCAATCAAACGGTTTGAAATCAGACTTGTAGTTCTCTTGCACCCATTTGATAGTGAGGATCTCTTTCTCGGACAAAGCTTCGATATCCATCTTCAACGCAAAATTCGTGCTTTCGCCATTGTTGAATTTCTTTTGTTGTTGGCATGTTCTAAGCATTTCCTCGGATTGGTACACTACCCCTCTCATCCACAGATTTATCATGTAGACCTGTGTCCATCACGGTTAAAAACAACAATAATAAGAACTTTCATGATATAACATATTAAAACACAAACTGTTTATAACACTATCTAGCAAAAAACTCAGTTGTGTTGTTTTAAAAATAGAAAATACACTAACAAAACTTTCAAGAATAGCACTGTTATTCATGTATACCATAATTTTTGCCTCTTTGTAGCATACATCAGGACTTGACTGCCTTGATGACATAGAGTCATAGTGGATAAAACACTTTAGCACTGTGTGTCGAACGTTAACAGAGTGAAGTGGAATTTCCCTTTGTGAGTCAGAAGAATCATGATTAGATGCGCGCTCCCCACATACTCGTACAGTGGTTCGAATATAAAACAATGCATTGGCACTGCGTCCAAATTCTCGACCGCTACATGCATAAGGTAAAATAGTACGTATATGTACATCATAAACAGTTATTTGGAAAATTTCGCACCCACGGAATATATGAAACCATCACAAATATGCACTGATGTTAAACACAGTTTATCAACTACAATGGACATAAAACAAGTTTCCAGTTCTTGTATCTTATACTCACTTTATCTTATACTACAAAAGACACTACGTATCACAGACTACAATACTTGGTGCGTTAAGTTTGAAACACCGACCACATTGTACAAAATATTTTCAAAGGATTTAATTTATTCATACATGCATTTAAACAATTTGTTAGTCATCAACCAAGCAAAAATGTAACCAAGTTTACATGAGTAGGCATTTAATGTTACACTAATACATTACTTGTTCACTCCTTTTGCAGTGTATGTAGTATACACTATGAATTTTAATCCTATGCAGTGTATGTCATGACCCAATCCATAAAAGTTACAGTGTTTGTTTTATAATTTGAAATTAATCTATTAAACTAAAACAACACTTCATGTTAAACTATTAATCCAGATGATGCTTTTTGAATTACAAGTTACACTGTCCAATCCTGTGAAGTGTATGTAGCAGATTATAACATGCAACTGGAAAATTACACAAGACTTGTCCAATCATGTAATCAATGTTACAAGGTTTGAACTAATAAAAAATATGTACACAAACAAGTTTTTGAGTTACCAACTTGTGCGTAAAATATTAAACCATAGAATTTTCAAACACTACATACTACACATCCCACATTTGTTCAATAGTTTCTTTTTTAATTTGAAATTACATTATTACACTACTACAATACATGTTCGCACTAGTAGTCCTATTGATAATTCTTGACCTAACAAATACACTGTCCAAACTTATGCAGTGTACGAACTAGATTCTGTAACGTTCGAAAAGTAAGACCTTTTAATTATAAAGCATCATCCAAACCAATCCTGATTCAAATGTTAAACTATTACGACAAAGAAAACTAATAAAAAAAATTCCTTATTAAGGTTTTATGTCTCCATATTTTCCTGTTACATAATTAAATAGGTAGTCCAGTTTATTAAAGTGTGATCCATTTATATGAATTTAGTAGTATCTGAAATCTATTAGTTCAATCAAAGTGTCATGTAGTTTACAATCGATCAGCCAAAAACAATTTACTAATTTTTTTTATTACTGATAATACTGGTTCACTGACTTTCAAAAATATATATGTAAATTGAATTATTAAAAACAGTACTCATAATCATACAGTGTAACTATTAGATTTATACGAGAAGACATAAAATAAGTGAGCATCCCATAAGGCACCCCTGATATCAATATTCAAAATTTTGGGACTATAAGTTGTAGTGTGACTAACATATTTCACAATAAAATGCGTCACACAACTTGTTTGTAAATAGTTTTATCATCTTTATATATTTTTATTTACCAAATACACTGTGGCTTAGTTTAGCAATGTATATAATAGATTAAAAATGGAGGCAATATAAGTTCGAGACTGAAACGTGATGTCTCTTATAGCTTTACAAACACTTAATAGTTTTTGAACATTCATATACATCAGATATTAACTAGACATTTACAAATATGGTTAATAATCATCACCTATTTGACTTATAACTACACTGGACAACCCTGTAATGAAGTATTATTAATGTGAATACTGGTTCAATGGCTTTCAAATCAAGATTTATGTAACTCAAATCCCACACACCTACTGATTCAACTGATATTAGCACAAGATGTTGATAAACTATTTACATCCTGAAACTCTAATTCCACACACCTACTGATTCACTGATTCTTAGATAAAACATGCACAAAAATTTCAAAACCATCAAGTAAAATAAAAAAATAGAACAAATAAGAATCAACACAAGCATGAGATACTGGAGAGTCACCAATGGCATCTGCCCCGTCACATATGTTGTATTTAACTTTTCATACAAGCCCATAAGCTCCACTAACAGCTAATTATTATCAGTGGAAATCATTGACATCAATTTCTCATAAATAGGGCACACGTAGCAGAAAGAATGAAGACCATTATACAACCACCTAAACTTAGCATCAATAAAAATCTGAAAATTCAACCATACTCCGTTTCGAGTTCAACAACAATTAATACAAGATAATTACCACCAGAAAATAACAATTACACCAAGTTTAAGACCAAAAACCTAATCATTCCCACAATTAATTTCCCTCAATTACCCATTAGTTCAATTTTTATCTGTTTAAGATACATCGTGAAATTACAATCCCACACACCCAAATATACATCATGAAACTACAATCACACACACCCATTGATTCATGTGATAGTGTTATTTGGTCAAGAAGCAGATAATCTTTTTGAAAAGAACGAGATGAAGGTAATTAGAATGGGTAACACAATCTCAAATTCAACCTAAGAATTACTAATTTGGGTCGAACTAAACCACTAATCCAAGAACCCTAAAAACGACATGCAATCATTTCAACCTGTAAATAGTGTCAATTCCCATGCCAAAAAAACTACTAAATTGGGTAGAATCAAACAACAAATCTAAGAACCCTAAATCTGGTATTCAATCTAATCACCCACTATTGTAGAATCAGTGATAAATAATTGAGAAAATTACCTTAAAATTTCAAAGTCGGGAGCTTTTTGGAAGAGAAAATGCGACTTCAACAATGTTAGAGGAATCACATGTCGACGGTATGAAGAGAAGTGTCGCCGGTATCAATAGAATTATATGTTTCAGTTTAGTAGTTTGTGATATACGATTTTTTGGTTGTGTATTTGTCTATATGGAAAATTTATATTTAATCCCTTCAATTACATAGTGTATAATAAAATATATTACAGTACATAGGTTTAAATAATTAAAAGGACTTATTTGGTAAATCTTGTTTTTTTATAAATAGTATAAAGATTGATATTAATGTATAATATAGAGTAAGTTAATTACCCTTTTTAAAAATCACCCATAAAATAATTTTAGAATTATTTAAAAGTACATGGGGATGCGGGGTTTTGATCCCCGAATCGAGTGATTACTCAACCATTAATCATATTCATTGATTAGATGAGCTACATCCCCGTAATGTCAATAATGAATTCAAAAACTTATTTTAATACTCTTTCAAACTTATAAAACTACAATCAATTCAAAATTTAGTAAAATATAAATAATTAAAAAGTACATGGGAATGCGGGGTTTTGATCCTTGAATCAAGTGATTACTCAACCATTAATCAGATTCATTGATTAGATGAGCTACATCCCCGTAATGTCAATAATGAATTCAAAAACTTATTTTAATACTCTTTCAAACATATAAAATTACAATCAATTCAAAATTTAGTAAAATATAAATAATTAAAAAGTACATGGGGATGCGGGGTTTTGATCCCCGAATCGAGTGATTACTCAACCATTAATCAGATGTATTGATTAGATGATCTACATCCCCGTAATGCTAATAATGAATTCAAAAACTTATTTCAATACTCTTTCAAACTTATAAAACTACAATCAATATAAAATTTAGTAAAATATAAATAATAAAATAATTAAAAAGTACATATGGATGCGGGGTTTGATCCAAGAATCCAGTGATTACTCAACCATTAATCAAATCCAATTATTAGATGAGCTATATCCCCGTAATGTCAATAATAAATTCAAAAACTTAATTAAAAAGTACATGGGAATGCGGGGTTTTGATCCCCGAATCGAGTGATTACTCAACCATTAATCAGATTCATTGATTAGATGAGCTACATCCCCGTAATGTCAATATTGAATTCAAAAACTTATTTTAATACTCTTTCAAACTTTTAAAACTACAATCAATATAAAATTTAGTAAAATATTAATAATAAAATAATTTAAAAAATTAAAAAGTACATGGGGATGAGAGGTTTTGATCCCCGAATCGAGTGATTACTCAACCATTAATCAGATTCATTGATTAGATGAGCTACATCCCGTAATGTAAATAATAAATTCAAAAACTTATTTTAATACTCTTTCAAACATATTAAATTACAATCAATTCAAAATTTAGTAAAATATAAATAATAAAATAATTAAAACTTATTTCAATACTCTTTCAAACTTATAAAACTACAATCAATATAAAATTTAGTAAAATATAAATAATAAAATAATTAAAAAGTACATGGGGATGCGGAGTTTTGATCCCCGAATCGAGTGATTACTCAACCATTAATCAAATCCAATGATTAGATGAGCTACATCCCCGTAATGTCAATAATAAATTGAAAAACTTATTCAATACTCTTTCAAACTTATAAAACTACAATCAATATAAAATTTAGTAATATATAAATAATAAAATAATTTAAAAAATTAAAAAGTACATAGGGATGCGGGGTTTTGATCCCCGAATTCAGTGATTACTCAACCATTAATCAAATCCAATGATTAGATGAGCTACATCCCCGTAATGTCAATAATAAATTCAAAAACTTATTTCAATACTCTTTCAAACTTATAAAACTACAATCAATATAAAATTTAGTAATATATAAATAATTAAAAAGTACATCGGAATGCGGGGTTTTGATCCCCGAATCGAGTGATTACTCAACCATTAATCAGATTCATTGATTAGATGAGCTACATCCCCGTAATGTCAATATTGAATTCAAAAACTTATTTTAATACTCTTTCAAACTTTTAAAACTACAATCAATATAAAATTTAGTAAAATATTAATAATAAAATAATTTAAAAAATTAAAAAGTACATGGGGATGCGAGGTTTTGATCCCCGAATCGAGTGATTTCTCAACCATTAATCAGATTCATTGATTAGATGAGCTACATCCCGTAATGTAAATAATGAATTCAAAAACTTATTTTAATACTCTTTCAAACATATTAAATTACAATCAATTCAAAATTTAGTAAAATATAAATAATAAAATAATTAAAACTTATTTCAACACTCTTTCAAACTTATAAAACTACAATCAATATAAAATTTAGTAAAATATAAATAATAAAATAATTAAAAAGTACATGGGGATGCGGAGTTTTAATCCCCGAATCGAGTGATTACTCAACCATTAATCAAATTCAATGATTAGATGAGCTACATCCCTGTAATGTCAATAATAAATTCAAAAACTTATTTCAATACTCTTTCAAACTTATAAAACTACAATCAATATAAAATTTAGTAAAATATAAATAATAAAATAATTAAAAATTACATGGGAATGCGGGGTTTTGATCCCCAAATCGAGTGATTACTCAACTATTAATCAGATGCATTGATTAGATGAGCTACATCCCCGTAATGCTAATAATGAATTCAAAAACTTATTTCAATACTCTTTCAAACTTATAAAACTACAATCAATTCAAAATTTAGTAAAATATAAATAATAAAATAATTTTAGAATTATTAAAAAGTACATGGGGATGCGGGGTTTTGATCCCCGAATCGAGTGATTACTCAACCATTAATCATATTCATTGATTAGATGAGCTACATCCCCGTAATGTCAATAATGAATTCAAAAACTTATTTTAATACTCTTTCAAACTTATAAAACTACAATCAATTCAAAATTTAGTAAAATATAAATAATTAAAAAGTACATGGGAATGCGGGGTTTTGATCCTTGAATCAAGTGATTACTCAAAAATTAATCAGATTCATTGATTAGATGAGCTACATCCCCGTAATGTCAATAATGAATTCAAAAACTTATTTTAATACTCTTTCAAACATATAAAATTACAATCAATTCAAAATTTAGTAAAATATAAATAATTAAAAAGTACATGGGGATGCGGGGTTTTGATCCCCGAATCGAGTGATTACTCAACCATTAATCAGATGTATTGATTAGATGATCTACATCCCCGTAATGCTAATAATGAATTCAAAAACTTATTTCAATACTCTTTCAAACTTATAAAACTACAATCAATATAAAATTTAGTAAAATATAAATAATAAAATAATTAAAAAATACATAGGGATGCGGGGTTTGATCCCCGAATCCAGTGATTACTCAACCATTAATCAAATCCAATGATTAGATGAGCTATATCCCCGTAATGTCAATAATAAATTCAAAAACTTATTTTAATACTCTTTCAAACTTATAAAACTACAATCAATATAAAATTTAGTAAAATATAAATAATTAAAAAGTACATGGGAATGCGGGGTTTTGATCCCCAAATCGAGTGATTACTCAACCATTAATCAGATTCATTGATTAGATGAGCTACATCCCCGTAATGTCAATATTGAATTCAAAAACTTATTTTAATACTCTTTCAAACTTTTAAAACTACAATCAATATAAAATTTAGTAATATATAAATAATAAAATAATTTAAAAAATTAAAAAGTACATAGGGATGCGGGGTTTTGATCCCCGAATCCAGTGATTACTCAACCATTAATCAAATCCAATGATTAGATGAGCTACATCCCCGTAATGTCAATAATAAATTCAAAAACTTATTTCAATACTCTTTCAAACTTATAAAACTACAATCAATATAAAATTTAGTAAAATATAAATAATTAAAAAGTGTTGGAATAGGTGACCGGCGAGCCAACGGTTGGCCGAGCGGTTAACCGTATTCCGTTATATAACGGTTTATTTCGTTAATTAATGAAACCTATATTAATGGCATATACTATATCTGCTCCCAATGTTGAATCATAGATATAGTCCTGTACAGTTACACATGTTGTATGAATTCGGTTTTGTGGAAACCGAGAGATAATTCTGTTAACGCAACGTAACTGGTCAAACTCAGTTCCTAGTCGATGGGTTACGCCAATAACAAGGATACCCGGCCTTTCCCCCTTGAGACTAGCACTTAGTGTATGTGGGCTAATCTCGAGCCTCGGTGTTGGGACATCGACATACTTGAGTGGGTGCTCACTGTTGATGAGTTCACTGAACCCCCTCTCCCTGGAATCTCTAAGTGGTTATCACTGATCGAGTAGAGAATTCCATAATATAGTTGTACACAATTAATCCTTAAGACCCAGACATCACCGTGACTTCATCAGAGGACTAGCTGTATCGTGACGTGTCTCTGATTCCCTGGAAAGGGAGTAAGTCGAAAAAGGAGACAATGTTCGTGCAGTTCGAAATCTGATGTGAAGTCTGTGCATGGTAGTAGGGGATCTGATCGCTTGATATAGATCATGGATGTCCTGTGTGTTCTGATGGTTCGTAGTCCCGGAATCTCTGGCCAGAGTTGAATAGTGAGGTGATTAGAGAAATGTGTTTCTCTGAATCAATCACGAATGGATTTTACGAAACCTAGAACGTACGCACAGTTATCAAACTCAACAAGAGATCTCGATTAACCAATATCTCTAGTTTGATCGGGACATATGTATCGGAGGGATCGTACTGTACGCTAACTATATTACAAGGTTCTTGCAGGCACTTCATTTGTATCTAGGAAATTAGTGAAGCGTGGCTGCTAGACGCTCGTCACTGATTCGTTGGGCACCGACTTGTTCGGAGATTAAATAATATGATTATTAATCTAAAACTCTTGGGAGTAGTTGAAATAAGAACAATATGTTGTTCGAATCACAATATGTTGTGAGCCCACGGCTAGTTATACACCTGAACCATTGAGGGTCACATTCTCGTGTAAACCGATCCTTGAATACGATCATGTATTAATTAACTGTTAATTAAGTACATATAGTCGGAGGTCAATATGATTGAATCCGAGATTCATAATTGTGATTATGAGTTGGAAATAATAATGAGCTAAAGAAAACGGACACGATGGTGTACACTTTCTATTTTGGGAAATTTCCCGATTTAGCAGTACCCCTGAAATGGGCTTTCCGATTTTGTGAAATTGGAAATTTTTATTATTATCTCATATTGATGAGAAAATTAAAACGAGAACGAAAATATAATTGTTATATTTTTCGGAGATGAAATTGATTGTCAATTTTGGAGAAACGTAATGACGGCTAATGTATTGGGCCGGCTAGGGTTAATGGATCCGATCCATTAGGGTTTGAGCCCAACAAGCTCCTTTCTTCACCTATAAAAGGAGCTCCATAGGCATGAGAATAAACACACCAAAGTGAGAGCTCAAAACCCTAGCCTCACTTTCTCTCCTCTCCTTCTCCCTCTCGTCCGCCCCCTCGGCTCCTCCCTCGGAGGACCGCCGACAACCGGAGCCGCTGCCCGCCGCCGCCTAGTGCCGCCGCCGGCAGCCGCCTCCCCTCGCCGGAATCCGATTCCGGCACCGTTTTTCCGGCCCGTTTTTCCCGTCGTATTCTCCCTTACGTGTTTCTAGTGCAATACGTAAGTTGGATTACCTATACGAGGTGAAACCTGATTAGACGAGAGACGCCGAAGGAACGCCCGAGCACAGCCCGAGTCGCGCCCGTGCGCTCCAGCCGTGACACACGAGTCCAGCCGAGAGCCCCGCCACTCGCTCGGCTCTCCCCACACACGACCCGTGCCGTCCCCGCGTCGCATCCGCGCGACTTCCGACGAACCTCGTTTCGTCCGATGAATCCCTGAGGTACTTACGATTAAATTTAGATTTAATTGTTTGCGTTAAATGTTTGCGCTATGTACTGTTAATGTTTGCGCTATGGGATTTTTAATTGATAAAGAAAAATTAATTGTGATTAATTTAAATGTCAATTAAATTCAAATTGATTCGAATTAAATAATATGATTATTTTAATTGTCAATTTTACGCAAACTGATTATGTGCACATGTTTACGTAATTAATTATAAATGTGTAATTAATTAATTTGATTAATTTAATTGCACAATTCAAGTTGATTAGAATTAAATAATATGATTATGTTAATTGTCAATCTGATGCAAATTAATTATGTGCGGATGTTTACATAATCTCAAGTTGATTAGAATTAAATAATAAGATTATGTTAATTGTCAATTTGACGCAAATTAATTATGTCTGCATGTTTACATAATTAATTGTTTAGTGTAATATATTAATATGATTAATATAATTGCGCTAGAAGTAATTATTTTATATGATAATATAATTGCGCTAGAAGTAATTATTTTATATGATAATATAATTGCGCTAGAAGTAATTAATTTATATGATAAATTTAATTGCATTAGATTTAATTTATGTAGTATGGGATGCATGAATTAAATATTTAATTATTTGATAATTAAATTAAATGGTGGATTATTTATTCTGATAGATTTGAATTAAATCAATTAATGCATGTAATATTGAAAATAGGATTTTCAATAAATAAAATACAATATAATGTAAAATGTTTACATTAATGAAAAACGGTTTTTCATAAAATTTTTGTTTTCCGCTGCGTATACATGCCCTATTTTCAATAAATAAAATACAATATAATGTAATGTAAAATGTTTACATTAATGAAAAACGGTTTTTCATAAAATTTTTGTTTTCTGCTGCGTATACATGCACGATCCCCAACAAAAAGTACATCGGAATGCGGGGTTTTGATCCCCGAATCGAGTGATTACTCAACCATTAATCAGATTCATTGATTAGATGAGCTACATCCCCGTAATGTCAATATTGAATTCAAAAACTTATTTTAATACTCTTTCAAACTTTTAAAACTACAATCAATATAAAATTTAGTAAAATATTAATAATATAATAATTTAAAAAATTAAACCCGAATCCAGTGATTACTCAACCATTAATCAAATCCAATGATTAGATGAGCTACATCCCGTAATGTCAATAATAAATTCAAAAACTTATTTCAATACTCTTTCAAACTTATAAAACTACAATCAAACCATTAATCAAATCCAATGATTAGATGAGCTACATCCCCGTAATGTCAATAATAAATTCAAAAACTTATTTCAATACTCTTTCAAACTTATAAAACTACAATCAATATAAAATTTAGTAAAATATAAATAATTAAAAAGTACATCGGAATGCGGGGTTTTGATCCCCGAATCGAGTGATTACTCAACCATTAATCAGATTCATTGATTAGATGAGCTACATCCCCGTAATGTCAATATTGAATTCAAAAACTTATTTTAATACTCTTTCAAACTTTTAAAACTACAATCAATATAAAATTTAGTAAAATATTAATAATATAATAATTTAAAAAATTAAAAAGTACAAGGAGATGCGAGGTTTTGATCCCCGAATCGAGTGATTACTCAACCATTAATCAGATTCATTGATTAGATGAGCTACATCCCGTAATGTAAATAATGAATTCAAAAACTTATTTTAATACTCTTTCAAACATATTAAATTACAATCAATTCAAAATTTAGTAAAATATAAATAATAAAATAATTAAAACTTATTTCAACACTCTTTCAAACTTATAAAACTACAATCAATATAAAATTTAGTAAAATATAAATAATAAAATAATTAAAAAGTACATGGGGATGTGGAGTTTTGATCCCCGAATCGAGTGATTACTCAACCATTAATCAAATCCAATGATTAGATGAGCTACATCCCCGTAATGTCAATAATAAATTCAAAAACTTATTTCAATACTCTTTCAAACTTATAAAACTACAATCAATATAAAATTTAGTAAAATATAAATAATAAAATAATTAAAAATTACATGGGAATGCGGGGTTTTGATCCCCGAATCGAGTGATTACTCAACTATTAATCAGATGCATTGATTAGATGAGCTACATCCCCGTAATGCTAATAATGAATTCAAAAACTTATTTCAATACTCTTTCAAACTTATAAAACTACAATCAATTCAAAATTTAGTAAAATATAAATAATAAAATAATTTTAGAATTATTAAAAAGTACATGGGGATGCGGGGTTTTGATCCCCGAATCGAGTGATTACTCAACCATTAATCATATTCATTGATTAGATGAGCTACATCCCCGTAATGTCAATAATAAATTCAAAAACTTTTTTTAATACTCTTTCAAACTTATAAAACTACAATCAATTCAAAATTTAGTAAAATATAAATAATTAAAAAGTACATGGGAATGCGGGGTTTTGATCCTTGAATCAAGTGATTACTCAACCATTAATCAGATTCATTGATTAGATGAGCTACATCCCCGTAATGTCAATAATGAATTCAAAAACTTATTTTAATACTCTTTCAAACATATAAAATTACAATCAATTCAAAATTTAGTAAAATATAAATAATTAAAAAGTACATGGGGATGCGGGGTTTTGATCCCCGAATCGAGTGATTACTCAACCATTAATCAGATGTATTGATTAGATGATCTACATCCCCGTAATGCTAATAATGAATTCAAAAACTTATTTCAATACTCTTTCAAACTTATAAAACTACAATCAATATAAAATTTAGTAAAATATAAATAATAAAATAATTAAAAAGTACATAGGGATGCGGGGTTTGATCCAAGAATCCAGTGATTACTCAACCATTAATCAAATCCAATTATTAGATGAGCTATATCCCCGTAATGTCAATAATAAATTCAAAAACTTATTTCAATACTCTTTCAAACTTATAAAACTACAATCAATATAAAATTTAGTAAAATATAAATAATTAAAAAGTACATGGGAATGCGGGGTTTTGATCCCCGAATCGAGTGATTACTCAACCATTAATCAGATTCATTGATTAGATGAGCTACATCCCCGTAATGTCAATATTGAATTCAAAAACTTATTTTAATACTCTTTCAAACTTTTAAAACTACAATCAATATAAAATTTATTAATATATAAATAATAAAATAATTTAAAAAATTAAAAAGTACATAGGGATGCGGGGTTTTGATCCCCGAATCCAGTGATTACTCAACCATTAATCAAATCCAATGATTAGATGAGCTACATCCCCGTAATGTCAATAATAAATTCAAAAACTTATTTCAATACTCTTTCAAACTTATAAAACTACAATCAATATAAAATTTAGTAAAATATAAATAATTAAAAAGTACATCGGAATGCGGGGTTTTGATCCCCGAATCGAGTGATTACTCAACCATTAATCAGATTCATTGATTAGATGAGCTACATCCCCGTAATGTCAATATTGAATTCAAAAACTAATTTTAATACTCTTTCAAACTTTTAAAACTACAATCAATATAAAATTTAGTAAAATATTAATAATAAAATAATTTAAAAAATTAAAAAGTACATGGGGATGCGAGGTTTTGATCCCCGAATCGAGTGATTACTCAACCATTAATCAGATTCATTGATTAGATGAGCTACATCCCGTAATGTAAATAATGAATTCAAAAACTTATTTTAATACTCTTTCAAACATATTAAATTACAATCAATTCAAAATTTAGTAAAATATAAATAATAAAATAATTAAAACTTATTTCAACACTCTTTCAAACTTATAAAACTACAATCAATATAAAATTTAGTAAAATATAAATAATAAAATAATTAAAAAGTACATGAGGATGCGGAGTTTTGATCCCCGAATCGAGTGATTACTCAACCATTAATCAAATCCAATGATTAGATGAGCTACATCACCGTAATGTCAATAATAAATTCAAAAACTTATTTCAATACTCTTTCAAACTTATAAAACTACAATCAATATAAAATTTAGTAAAATATAAATAATAAAATAATTAAAAATTACATGGGAATGCGGGGTTTTGATCCCCGAATCGAGTGATTACTCAACTATTAATCAAATGCATTGATTAGATGAGCTACATCCCCGTAATGCTAATAATGAATTCAAAAACTTATTTCAATACTCTTTCAAACTTATAAAACTACAATCAATTCAAAATTTAGTAAAATATAAATAATTAAAAAGTATATGGGAATGCAAGGTTTTGATCCTTGAATCAAGTGATTACTCAACCATTAATCAGATTCATTGATTAGATGAGCTACATCCCCGTAATGTCAATAATGAATTCAAAAACTTATTTTAATACTCTTTCAAACATATAAAATTACAATCAATTCAAAATTTAGTAAAATATAAATAATTAAAAAGTACATGGAGATGCAGGGTTTTGATCCCCGAATCGAGTGATTACTCAACCATTAATCAGATGTATTGATTAGATGATCTACATCCCCGTAATGCTAATAATGAATTCAAAAACTTATTTCAATACTCTTTCAAACTTATAAAACTACAATCAATATAAAATTTAGTAAAATATAAATAATAAAATAATTAAAAAGTACATAGGGATGCGGGGTTTGATCCCCGAATCCAGTGATTACTCAACCATTAATCAAATCCAAAGATTAGATGAGCTATATCCCCGTAATGTCAATAATAAATTCAAAAACTTATTTCAATACTCTTTCAAACTTATAAAACTACAATCAATATAAAATTTAGTAAAATATAAATAATTAAAAAGTACATGGGAATGCGGGGTTTTGATCCCCGAATCGAGTGATTACTCAACCATTAATCAGATTCATTGATTAGATGAGCTACATCCCCGTAATGTCAATATTGAATTCAAAAACTTATTTTAATACTCTTTCAAACTTTTAAAACTACAATCAATATAAAATTTAGTAAAATATTAATAATAAAATAATTTAAAAAATTAAAAAGTACATGGGGATGCGAGGTTTTGATCCCCGAATCGAGTGATTACTCAACCATTAATCAGATTCATTGATTAGATGAGCTACATCCCGTAATGTAAATAATGAATTCAAAAACTTATTTTAATACTCTTTCAAACATATTAAATTACAATCAATTCAAAATTTAGTAAAATATAAATAATAAAATAATTAAAACTTATTTCAATACTCTTTCAAACTTATAAAACTACAATCAATATAAATTTTAGTAAAATATAAATAATAAAATAATTAAAAAGTACATGGGGATGCGGAGTTTTGATCCCCGAATCGAGTGATTACTCAACCATTAATCAAATCCAATGATTAGATGAGCTACATCCCCGTAATGTCAATAATAAATTCAAAAACTTATTTCAATACTCTTTCAAACTTATAAAACTACAATCAATATAAAATTTAGTAATATATAAATAATAAAATAATTTAAAAAATTAAAATGTACATAGGGATGCGGGGTTTTGATCCCCGAATCCAGTGATTACTCAACCATTAATAAAATCCAATGATTAGATGAGCTACATCCCCGTAATGTCAATAATAAATTCAAAAACTTATTTCAATACTCTTTCAAACTTATAAAACTACAATCAATATAAAATGGGACGTGCTAAACGGGCAGATTCTGTCCAGGCAGAATAATTAAAATAAATAAATAAATAAAATTAATATTATTAAATTACTTGAATACCCCTTTATTAAACAGTTTATAATTTATTTATTTTTATTTAATCAATTCAGTTGTTATGTTAATTCCAAAAAGAGATTGTATTTCTCTAGAAAACTTTCGGCGCAACAATAACTGTATTTAATTTTTTTAATTAAATTTTTTAGTCATAGTTATAATTTCAAAACAAAAATTCAAATTTGAAATTCAATCTTAAATATTACATTAATTATTTTCTCTCTCAAATCTCATGCGCATTGAAATATTAATATTTTACCATCTAATTAATATTATTTTTAAATTTATTTAATATAAAATTAATTTCATCATCAATTAAAAATAATTTTAAAAATAACAATTACCTGAATTTGAAATCATTAAAAAAGATAAATATGAATTTATTTTAGAATCTTTTAACAATATTTTTACTGAAATAAAAAGGACATATGAATTTATTTTAGAATCTTGTGAACAATATTTTTACTGAAATAAAAAGAACAGATCAAAACAATTTCACAAACACATCAAAAAGATAACTACACGATACATAATTTGAAGACAAAGCAAATTACATTCATAAAAAATAAAAAGGCGTTGAAATATTAATATTTTACCATCTAATTAATATTATTTTTAAATTTATTTAATATAAAATTAATTTCATCATCAATTAAAAATAATTTTAAAAATAACAATTACATGAATTTGAAATCATTAAAAAAGATAAATATAAATTTATTTTAGAATCTTGTGAACAATATTTTTACTGAAATAAAAAGGACAATCAAAACAATTTCACTAATGGGTACAAACAGATCAAATAAAAAGATAACTGACATCATATAAAAGATAACTACACGTACATAATTTGAAGACAAAGCAAATTACATTCATAAAAAATAAAAAGTTAATTAAAAGGATAAATAAAAAAATTCATTAATATCAAAACAAAGCAAATTACATCCGAATTTAACGAGGATAGAAAACTAAGCAGAATAAAAAACCAATACCAAATCAAACTTAAAAAAAATCATGCTTAAAATTAAAACAACACTTCAATCTTTAAAATAAAAATTTAAGTAGCAGCATCATCCTCCTCCTCTTGAGTACCGTTGACGCTTCCACCACCAGCTACCAAACCAACACTTGCAGTCGTGTCGGAAAGGATAACAAGGGGAATGTTAGTTTTCTTGTTTGCTTCAAGAAATATGTCATACACCTTTAGCAATGGTTCTTCTTGAAGAATCACTTGAGAAATGAAGTTTTTGCCGCAATGAGGACTCAATCGCTTGAAAAGCTCCATGACATCATTTTTTAGTGCCGAATTCTCTTTCTTAGCATAATCGTACATAACCATCAAACTTCTTGGGGATGGAGGAACTACCCATTCATTTTGTTTATGCTTAGTAGGGGTACGAGCCATAGGAACAAAAATTGTAGAGTAGAAGTTATGATATTAAAGAAGAAACAATAGAAGGTATTTATAGAGTAATTCTAACTCCTCTATCCTTTCAACTACTAATAAATTAATATATTGTACTATACTAATTTTATTAAAATTTTATAATATAATATTTATTAAATAGATTTAAACTATTTTGATTCGTAAGAATTGTTTGTACAGAATTCAAAAAAATAATAAAAATGTTCTAATGTTTATTCAATGATTAATGGCATTTTAGATACTGCAGTACTTGTTGCCTAAAAGAAAATGTAATAGGAAGTAAATATATATTTTCATATTTAAGGTGCATAAAAAATCATATTCCCAGGACATTTTATAAACGCACAAGAGGGAGTTTTTATCAACTCTGCTAAAAAGAAATAATATTTATCTGGAGGCATGTAAGCATTAACATTTATTCAAAACTAATAGTAATAGTAGTAAATACACACCTTCATTTGAAAATAATACTGTAATAGCATTGCTGGAGGTTCATTGTTAAGATTACTGTAACTACCTTACAAGAATTCTCGTAAGATTCTACACCAAAAGATCTGATGAAAAATAAAGGGAAATTAGGGCCTTAATTAAGTGTACAAGGATTCGGGTCATTCAAATCAAAATTGTGAACACTATTTCTTCCTCTTCCTCTACTATTACTACCTCGACTTCTTCCTCTTTCATTTCCCCTTCCCCTTCCTCGTGCCCTTCCTCTTGCCGTAACTCTTTGAGCAACTTCATACATTGGCATCATACGATTACGCCTAGGTCTTCCTCGTGAACGAGTACGTTCGGGGTCAAGTAACATAGTACCTCCAACTTCAAAGCTTTCTGTTGGCGTCGAGAAGCTTCCATTTCCATCTGATGTAGACTCCAAAGTCAAAAGTTCGTCCTTTAAACAAATCAATTGTTCCTTAAGAAATTCTAGCTTCCGTGAATTATCCATGGCTGCATCAACACATTCTTGAAAATGTTTCTCAACTTCTTGGAATTTCTTATACTCGTTTGTCATGTGTGGGTATCCTCCTTCAAACCAAATCGAAGAATGTCGTCTACTCACATCTTTCCTCCATCTCTTTAATATATATCTTTCATTTATACCCTGTACATCCTTGAGAATCATCACCTTAATTATATGACAACAAATTATTCCTTTGAACTCAAATCCCTTGCACTCACAATTTAGGGATTCTGTACCGCAACAATACTCGACTTTATATGTAAATTCCTTCACAAAGAAATTATTTCGAAGACTTTTCTCCATAACATAAAAATTCTCGGTACCAACCTGAGCAACGTCATCTTCAGGGGCTGGAACAACATTACAGTACATCATTCGATCAACTTCTTCTTGTATTTTTCTGAACATGGTATTTGTGTAGGCCTTCTGAAACTGCCGCTCCCAAAGGAAATGTGTTTTGCACGTTATTACCTTCACTTTTGAATCATAGTCAGCAATAAATTCCTTTTGAATTTTCTTACTGATCGCAACTTCGTATTGTTCCATGAATTCCTTCAAAGTACATCTCGAGTGAATGTAATCGTCAAAATATGCATGCATCCCTTCACTTCTTTGTGTAGAAATCATACCTGCCCAAAATATGTTGTTCAAGTAAACTGGAACCCATTTTTCCCTCACCGCATATAAATTTTGAAGCCATGCTTTGCTCTCCAATCCATACTTAACCAAGAATGCAGCCCAATTTCTCTCAAAATTAGAGATCGTAATGCTATCGTATACGATTCCTTTGAATTCGACAAGTGCTGTATCATAACTATTAATACCTTTGAATTTAATCGGCAACTTCGACAATATATGCCACAAGCAATATCTATGGGTACTGTCCGGCAAAACATCCCTTATTGCATTCCCAATGCTTTCACATTGATCAGTTAATATTGCGTTAGGTTGTATGCCCCCCATTGCTTGAAGCCAATTTTCAAAGAGCCACTTAAATGATGCTGAGTCTTCACGCGTCACCAAAGCACAGCCTAGCAATATAGATTGGCCGTGGTGATTTATTCCAACAAAAGCACCGAACGGCATTTCATACTTGTTAACAAGGTATGTGGTATCAAAACTTACAACATCATTAAAGTCCTCGTACGCAGCTCGACTTCTCGGATGAATCCACAATATGTTTCTCAGCCTCCCGTCATCATCGATATCTATCGCATAAAAAAAATATTCATCTCGATGTTGCAATTTCGCTAAAAGCTTGCGAATAGCTTCTGCATCTCCATCGCCTAATCTCAATCTTCTTCTATTGTCTATAAAATTTCTGCAATCTTTTGGAAGACACTCAATTTTATCGAGACCACCAGCTTGAACTTCACACAATCGAATATTCTTACTTGGCCTAATACCCGCAATGTCATTAGCCTCCAACTGCCTCTTCATGTGAATACCAATTTTCCTATGAGCAGGCATCAAGATCGACATACTAGGATCAAGATCATGATTGTGTGTTGCAACTGTTTTCGAAATAATCCATGATCCATCCTCTCTGCTTTATTGCATTGATATGGGCAGGACATTTTATTCTCTTTGAAATCTTTTGGGTCGAGGACGGTACCCGTGATTTGTCGCATGCCATATATGCATATTTCTCTTTCCTTAGTGTCCTCTTCAACACACTGAATCTTATCTTCCTTGCATATTCTTGATAGTTTTGAAATACACTCTCAAAGCTATCATATTGCATGCCGGTGCGCGGTTCATCAATCTGCACAACTTCTGGAAAATTTGCATCTTCGTGTTCAACATTAATCTCGTGGTGATCTTCGTTTTGCTCATCATCGTCTGAATCACTGCCAAATAAATCATGGATAAGGTTAATTGTGTTATCCTCCATTGAATAGATTAAACTATCTAGTAAGAACTTGAAAAATAATGAAAAGATAAATTTATGAGATGATAATGGACAAAAGCTCTCTGTAACTACAAATGAACGGCTCTGTTTTTTTTTGTCTGTGTAATAATTAAGAATTTCTAAGGTCTTGCGTTGGTAATTAAGATTCAACAGCTGGTTGGCGCACGCTTTATAATTTTGATTGGTTGGGTGTAGATTATATGATTTTTTATCATCTTATATTAAAATTTTATAATTTAAAATATGAAATATATTTTATATGAATTATGTTTGTATTGTTATATTTTTTACAATATTAACTCACTTATATTATTTATTTATTGAATTTTTACATTATGTTACATGTCTATGAATATTGTTTGGGAAAAGCATCGAGCCTATGTACGATGAGGAGTTGAGGGCTTTAGTTTTTTAAAGTATGTACGATGAGGGGTTGAGTCGAGTTTAGTTTTTTAAATAATATAGATAGTCGTATTTAGTTCAGAAGTAATATATATGAGCAGTAGTATTGGTTACACATGAGAACTTTAGTTTCTTGAATTATATTTATTTATTTTTTAAATAACATATAAATAAATATAATAGAGTTGTATAACAATCGTAAATCAATAGAAAATATCCTTTTTAGTTTGAATAGAATGAACAATGTATAAATTTTAACTAAGTTGTTTTTATTTACGCAAATGATTTGTATATTGTAGAGCATTGCATATGGTCTAAAGCTCTTAATTAAATATAAAAATCAAATTATAAGACTTTCATGTTTCAATCCACCATCAAATGAGTTGTTTTTATTACCAGTATTGGTTACGTATAAGGATTTTAGTTTCTTAAATTATATTTATTTAGTTTTTTAAATAACATATAAATAAATATAGTAGAGTTACACTTGTATAACAATCGTAATTAATTGAAAACATCATTTTTAATAGAACTTCTTTGAACGTTAATTGAACGTTAATAGCTTTCGTGACAATGTACGTCTATCTATTTTGTGTGATTTATTTTACATCGAGTTAGTTATGCCACCAAGTAAATTTAATTTTAAAAGATGATAAACATTTAACTTATTTATATTTGTATGACATCAACCCGATTCGAATAGAATGAACAATGTATAAATTTTAACTATTGAGTTGTTCTTATTTTACGCAAATGAATTGTATATTATAGAGCATTGCATGGTCTAAAGTTCTTAAATACAAAGATCAAATTATAAGACTTTCATGTTTCAATCTAAGTATATCAAATGATGGTAATCTAAGTATATCAAATGATGGTTGGCTAATAGTAATCGAAAAATCACATGTTCCATGCCACAAGTAATATCAATTTTTAATTTATATTTTTAAATTTTATCTATAATTTAAATTATTATAACAGTACAATTATATTTCAGTTTAATATTTTTATGATTAAATTCAATTTGTTTTTATAATCAGTTAATTAAAATATCTTATACATATCAGATAACTAGTTACATTTATATTGAATTGTAGGTGATACAAAATTCAATTTTTTATAATTATAGTTCGATATAGATTAATTAAACTAAATATAATCCAAATTAATGAGTTGTTAATATTATCAAAACCAGAGTTCAAAAATACTGGATTTCTTCAAATTATATCTAAACCTTGGTAGTAATCCTTACCCATTGTTTTAGAAACGTATCCAATCTTTTTTTTCAAGTACACGATCCCTTCTTAAAGTGAACTAAAATATCATTATTGTCTTTTTTATATCATATTTAATTATCTATTCATAAATTTTAATTAAAATATAATATTATTTAATTAAGTTTATAATTTTTTGCTTGAGTAAATTAATTTATTAATTAACATCTAAAAAAATCCAAAGTACAATATTACAAAAGTAAGCAAAAAATTTCATAAAAAAATAAATAAAACAAATCAACGTTCCAAATAACTGTTCTCCAAAGTTGAACGATAATATAATTATGTATAGTTAATGATATGACCAGTATTAATTAATATATATATATATATATATATATATATATATATATATATATATATATATATATAAAGGGTATTAAAGTCATTCTCCCTCTCACTCAAAAAGTTAATTAATAAAAAATCAAGTTCTGCCTGGGCAGAATCTGCCCAGCGAGAATTAAAATTTAGTAAAATATAAATAATTAAAAAGTACATGGAATGTGGGGTTTTGATCCCCGAATCAAGTGATTACTCAACCATTAATCAGATTCATTGATTAGATGAGCTACATCCCCGTAATGTCAATATTGAATTCAAAAACTTATTTTAATACTCTTTCAAACTTTTAAAACTACAATCAATATAAAATTTAGTAAAATATTAATAATAAAATAATTTAAAAAATTAAAAAGTACATGGGGATGCGAGGTTTTGATCCCCGAATCGAGTGATTACTCAACCATTAATCAGATTCATTGGTTAGATGAGCTACATCCCGTAATGTAAATAATGAATTCAAAAACTTATTTTAATACTCTTTCAAACATATTAAATTACAATCAATTCAAAATTTAGTAAAATATAAATAATAAAATAATTAAAACTTATTTCAATACTCTTTCAAACTTATAAAACTACAATCAATATAAAATTTAGTAAAATATAAATAATAAAATAATTATAAAGTACATGGGGATGCGGAGTTTTGATCCCCGAATCGAGTGATTACTCAACCATTAATCAGATGTATTGATTAGATGAGCTACATCACCGTAATGCTAATAATGAATTCAAAAACTTATTTCAATACTCTTTCAAACTTATAAAACTACAATCAATTCAAAATTTAGTAATATATAAATAATAAAATAATTTAAAAAATTAAAAAGTACATTGGGATGCGGGGTTTTGATCCCCGAATCGAGTGATTACTCAACCATTAATCAAATCCAATGATTAGATGAGCTACATCCCCGTAATGTCAATAATAAATTCAAAAACTTATTTCAATACTCTTTCAACCTTATAAAACTACAATCAATATAAAATTTAGTAATATATAAATAATAAAATAATTTAAAAAATTAAAAAATACATAGGGATGCGGGGTTTTGATCCCCGAATCCAGTGATTACTCATGCATTAATCAAATCCAATGATTAGATGAGCTACATCCCCGTAATGTCAATAATAAATTCAAAAACTTATTTCAATACTCTTTCAAACTTATAAAACTACAATCAATATAAAATTTAGTAAAATATAAATAATTAAAAAGTACATGGGAATGCGGGGTTTTGATCCCCGAATCGAGTGATTAGTCAACTATTAATCAGATTCATTGATTAGATGAGCTACATCCCCGTAATGTCAATATTGAATTCAAAAACTTATTTTAATACTCTTTCAAACTTATAAAACTACAATCAATATAAAATTTAGTAAAATATTAATAATAAAATAATTTAAAAAATTAAAAAGTACATGGGGATGCGAGGTTTTGATCCCCGAATCGAGTGATTACTCAACCATTAATCAGATTCATTGATTAGATGAGCTACATCCCGTAATGTAAATAATGAATTCAAAAACTTATTTTAATACTCTTTCAAACATATAAAACTACAATCAATTCAAAATTTAGTAAAATATAAATAATAAAATAATTAAAAATTACATGGGGATGCGGAGTTTTGATCCACGAATCGAGTGATTACTCAACCATTAATCAAATCCAATGATTAGATGAGCTACATTCCCGTAATGTCAATAATAAATTCAAAAACTTATTTCAATATTCTTTTAAACTTATAAAACTACAATCAATATAAAATTTAGTAAAATATACCCCGAATCGAGTGATTACTCAACCATTAATCAAATCCAATGATTAGATAAGCTACATCCCCGTAATGTCAATAATAAATTCAAAAACTTATTTCAATACTTTTTCAAACTTATAAAACTACAATCAATATAAAATTTAGTAAAATATAAATAATAAAATAATTAAAAATTACATGGAAATGCGAGGTTTTGATCCCCGAATCGAGTGATTACTCAACCATTAATCAGATGCATTGATTAGATGAGCTACATCCCCGTAATGCTAATAATGAATTCAAAAACTTATTTCAATACTCTTTCAAACTTATAAAACTACAATCAATTAAAAATTTAGTAAAATATAAATAATAAAATAATTTAGAAAATTAAAAAGTACATGGGGATGCGGGGTTTTGATCCCCGAATCGAGTGATTACTCAACCATTAATCATATTCATTGATTAGATGAGCTACATCCCCATAATGTCAATAATGAATTCAAAAACTTATTTTAATACTCTTTCAAACTTATAAAACTACAATCAATATAAAATTTAGTAAAATATAAATAATTAAAAAGTACATGGGAATGCGGGGTTTTGATCCCCGAATCGAGTGATTACTCAACCATTAATCAGATTCATTGATTAGATGAGCTACATCCCCGTAATGTCAATATTGAATTCAAAAACTTATTTTAATACTCTTTCAAACTTTTAAAACTACAATCAATATAAAATTTAGTAAAATATTAATAATAAAATAATTTAAAAAATTAAAAAGTACATGGGGATGCGAGGTTTTGATCCCCGAATCGAGTGATTACTCAACCATTAATCAGATTCATTGATTAGATGAGCTACATCCCGTAATGTAAATAATGAATTCAAAAACTTATTTTAATACTCTTTCAAACATATTAAATTACAATCAATTCAAAATTTAGTAAAATATAAATAATAAAATAATTAAAACTTATTTCAATACTCTTTCAAACTTATAAAACTATAATCAATATAAAATTTAGTAAAATAATTAAAAAGTACATGGGGATGCGGAGTTTTGATCCCCGAATCGAGTGATTACTCAACCATTAATCAGATGTATTGATTAGATGAGCTACATCCCCGTAATGCTAATAATGAATTCAAAAACTTATTTCAATACTCTTTCAAACTTATAAAACTACAATCAATTCAAAATTTAGTAATATATAAATAATAAAATAATTTAAAAAATTAAAAAGTACATTGGGATGCGGGGTTTTGATCCCCGAATCGAGTGATTACTCAACCATTAATCAAATCCAATGATTAGATGAGCTACATCCCCGTAATGTCAATAATAAATTCAAAAACTTATTTCAATACTCTTTCAAACTTATAAAACTACAATCAATATAAAATTTAGTAAAATATAAATAATTAAAAAGTACATGGGAATGCGGGGTTTTGATCCCCGAATCGAGTGATTACTCAACCATTAATCAGATTCATTGATTAGATGAGCTACATCCCCGTAATGTCAATATTGAATTCAAAAACATATTTTAATACTCTTTCAAACTTTTAAAACTACAATCAATATAAAATTTAGTAAAATATTAATAATAAAATAATTTAAAAAATTAAAAAGTACATGGGGATGCGAGGTTTTGATCCCCGAATCGAGTGATTACTCAACCATTAATCAGATTCATTGATTAGATGAGCTACATCCCGTAATGTAAATAATGAATTCAAAAACTTATTTTAATACTCTTTCAAACATATTAAATTACAATCAATTCAAAATTTAGTAAAATATAAATAATAAAATAATTAAAACTTATTTCAATACTCTTTCAAACTTATAAAACTACAATCAATATAAAATTTAGTAAAATATAAATAATAAAATAATTAAAAAGTACATGGGGATGCGGAGTTTTGATCCCTGATTACTCAACCAGTGATTACTCAACCATTAATCAGATGCATTGATTAGATGAGCTACATCCCCATAATGTCAATAATAAATTCAAAAACTTATTTCAATACTCTTTCAAACTTATAAAACTACAATCAATATAAAATTTAGTAAAATACAAATAGTAAAATAATTTAAAAAATTAAAAAGTACATGGGGATGCGGGGTTTTGATCCCCGAATCGAGTGATTACTCAACCATTAATCAGATTCATTGATTAGATGAGCTAAATCCCCGTAATGTCAATAATGAATTCAAAAACTTATTTCAATACTCTTTCAAACTTATAAAACTACAATCAATATAAAATTTAGTAAAATATAAATAATTAAAAAGTACATGGGAATGCGGGGTTTTGATCCCCGAATCGAGTGATTACTCAACCATTAATCAGATTCATTGATTAGATGAGCTACATCCCGTAATGTCAATATTGAATTCAAAAACTTATTTTAATACTCTTTCAAACTTATAAAACTACAATCAATATAAAATTTAGTAAAATATTAATAATAAAATAATTTAAAAAATTAAAAATTACATGGGGATGCGAGGTTTTGATCCCCGAATCGAGTGATTACTCAACCATTAATCAGATTCATTGATTAGATGAGCTACATCCCGTAATGTAAATAATGAATTCAAAAACTTATTTTAACACTCTTTCAAACATATTAAATTACAATCAATTCAAAATTTAGTAAAATATAAATAATAAAATAATTAAAACTTATTTCAATACTCTTTCAAACTTATAAAACTACAATCAATATAAAATTTAGTAAAATATAAATAATAAAATAATTAAAAAGTACATGGGGATGTGGAGTTTTGATCCCCGAATCGAGTGATTACTCAACCATTAATCAGATGTATTGATTAGATGAGCTACATCCCCGTAATGCTAATAATGAATTCAAAAACTTATTTCAATACACTTTCAAACTTATAAAACTACAATCAATTCAAAATTTAGTAATATATAAATAATAAAATAATTTAAAAAATTAAAAAGTACATTGGGATGCGAGGTTTTGATCCCCGAATCGAGTGATTACTCAACCATTAATCAAATCCAATGATTAGATGAGCTACATCCCCGTAATGTCAATAATAAATTCAAAAACTTATTTCACAAAACCCCGAATCGAGTGATTACTCAACCATTAATCAAATCCAATGATTAGATGAGCTACATCCCCGTAATGTCAATAATAAATTCAAAAACTTATTTCAATACTCTTTCAAACTTATAAAACTACAATCAATATAAAATTTAGTAATATATAAATAATAAAATAATTTAAAAAATTAAAAAGTACATAGGAATGCGGGGTTTTGATCCCCGAATCCAGTGATTACTCAACCATTAATCAAATCCAATGATTAGATGAGCTACATCCCCGTAATGTCAATAATAAATTCAAAAACTTATTTCAATACTCTTTCAAACTTATAAAACTACAATCAATATAAAATTCCAGTGATTACTCAACCATTAATCAAATCCAATGATTAGATGAGCTACATCCCCGTAATGTCAATAATAAATTCAAAAACTTATTTCAATACTCTTTCAAACTTATAAAACTACAATCAATATAAAATTTAGTAAAATATAAATAATTAAAAAGTACATGGGGATGCGAGGTTTTGATCCCCGAATCGAGTGATTACTCAACCATTAATCAGATTCATTGATTAGATGAGCTACATCCCCGTACTGTCAATAATGAATTCAAAAACTTATTTTAATACTCTTTCAAACTTATAAAACTACAATCAATATAAAATTTAGTAAAATATAAATAATTAAAAAGTACATGGGGATGCGAGGTTTTGATCCCCGAATCGAGTGATTACTCAACCATTAATCAGATTCATTGATTAGATGAGCTACATCCCCGTAATGTCAATATTGAATTCAAAAACTTATTTTAATACTCTTTCAAACTTTTAAAACTACAATCAATATAAAATTTAGTAAAATATTAATAATAAAATAATTTAAAAAATTAAAAAGTACATGGGGATGCGAGGTTTTGATCCCCGAATCGAGTGATTACTCAACCATTAATCAGATTCATTGATTAGATGAGCTACATCCCGTAATGTAAATAATGAATTCAAAAACTTATTTTAATACTATTTCAAACATATTAAATTACAATCAATTCAAAATTTAGTAAAATATAAATAATAAAATAATTAAAACTTATTTCAATACTCTTTCAAACTTATAAAACTACAATCAATATAAAATTTAGTAAAATATAAATAATAAAATAATTAAAAAGTACATGGGGATGCGGAGTTTTGATCCCCGAATCGAGTGATTACTCAACCATTAATCAGATGTATTGATTAGATGAGCTACATCCCCGTAATGCTAATATTGAATTCAAAAACTTATTTTAATACTCTTTCAAACTTATAAAACTACAATCAATATAAAATTTAGTAAAATATAAATAATTAAAAAGTACATGGGGATGCGAGGTTTTGATCCCCGAATCGAGTGATTACTCAACCATTAATCAGATTCATTGATTAGATGAGCTACATCCCCGTAATGTCAATATTGAATTCAAAAACTTATTTTAATACTCTTTCAAACTTTTAAAACTACAATCAATATAAAATTTAGTAAAATATTAATAATAAAATAATTTAAAAAATTAAAAAGTACATGGGGATGCGAGGTTTTGATCCCCGAATCGAGTGATTACTCAACCATTAATCAGATTCATTGATTAGATGAGCTACATCCCGTAATGTAAATAATGAATTCAAAAACTTATTTTAATACTATTTCAAACATATTAAATTACAATCAATTCAAAATTTAGTAAAATATAAATAATAAAATAATTAAAACTTATTTCAATACTCTTTCAAACTTATAAAACTACAATCAATATAAAATTTAGTAAAATATAAATAATAAAATAATTAAAAAGTACATGGGGATGCGGAGTTTTGATCCCCGAATCGAGTGATTACTCAACCATTAATCAGATGTATTGATTAGATGAGCTACATCCCCGTAATGCTAATATTGAATTCAAAAACTTATTTTAATACTCTTTCAAACTTATAAAACTACAATCAATATAAAATTTAGTAAAATATTAATAATAAAATAATTTAAAAAATTTAAAAGTACATGGGGATGCGAGGTTTTGATCCTCGAATCGAGTAATTACTCAACCATTAATCAGATTCATTGATTAGATGAGCTACATCCCGTAATGTAAATAATGAATTCAAAAACTTATTTTAATACTCTTTCAAACATATTAAATTACAATCAATTCAAAATTTAGTAAAATATAAATAATAAAATAATTAAAACTTATTTCAATACTCTTTCAAACTTATAAAACTATAATCAATATAAAATTTAGTAAAATAATTAAAAAGTACATGGGGATGCGGAGTTTTGATCCCCGAATCGAGTGATTACTCAACCATTAATCAGATGTATTGATTAGATGAGCTACATCCCCGTAATGCTAATAATGAATTCAAAAACTTATTTCAATACTCTTTCAAACTTATAAAACTACAATCAATTCAAAATTTAGTAATATATAAATAATAAAATAATTTAAAAAATTAAAAAGTACATTGGGATGCGGGGTTTTGATCCCCGAATCGAGTGATTACTCAACCATTAATCAAATCCAATGATTAGATGAGCTACATCCCCGTAATGTCAATAATAAATTCAAAAACTTATTTCAATACTCTTTCAAACTTATAAAACTACAATCAATATAAAATTTAGTAAAATATAAATAATTAAAAAGTACATGGGAATGCGGGGTTTTGATCCCCGAATCGAGTGATTACTCAACCATTAATCAGATTCATTGATTAGATGAGCTACATCCCCGTAATGTCAATATTGAATTCAAAAACATATTTTAATACTCTTTCAAACTTTTAAAACTACAATCAATATAAAATTTAGTAAAATATTAATAATAAAATAATTTAAAAAATTAAAAAGTACATGGGGATGCGAGGTTTTGATCCCCGAATCGAGTGATTACTCAACCATTAATCAGATTCATTGATTAGATGAGCTACATCCCGTAATGTAAATAATGAATTCAAAAACTTATTTTAATACTCTTTCAAACATATTAAATTACAATCAATTCAAAATTTAGTAAAATATAAATAATAAAATAATTAAAACTTATTTCAATACTCTTTCAAACTTATAAAACTACAATCAATATAAAATTTAGTAAAATATAAATAATAAAATAATTAAAAAGTACATGGGGATGCGGAGTTTTGATCCCTGATTACTCAACCAGTGATTACTCAACCATTAATCAGATGCATTGATTAGATGAGCTACATCCCCATAATGTCAATAATAAATTCAAAAACTTATTTCAATACTCTTTCAAACTTATAAAACTACAATCAATATAAAATTTAGTAAAATACAAATAGTAAAATAATTTAAAAAATTAAAAAGTACATGGGGATGCGGGGTTTTGATCCCCGAATCGAGTGATTACTCAACCATTAATCAGATTCATTGATTAGATGAGCTAAATCCCCGTAATGTCAATAATGAATTCAAAAACTTATTTCAATACTCTTTCAAACTTATAAAACTACAATCAATATAAAATTTAGTAAAATATAAATAATTAAAAAGTACATGGGAATGCGGGGTTTTGATCCCCGAATCGAGTGATTACTCAACCATTAATCAGATTCATTGATTAGATGAGCTACATCCCGTAATGTCAATATTGAATTCAAAAACTTATTTTAATACTCTTTCAAACTTATAAAACTACAATCAATATAAAATTTAGTAAAATATTAATAATAAAATAATTTAAAAAATTAAAAATTACATGGGGATGCGAGGTTTTGATCCCCGAATCGAGTGATTACTCAACCATTAATCAGATTCATTGATTAGATGAGCTACATCCCGTAATGTAAATAATGAATTCAAAAACTTATTTTAACACTCTTTCAAACATATTAAATTACAATCAATTCAAAATTTAGTAAAATATAAATAATAAAATAATTAAAACTTATTTCAATACTCTTTCAAACTTATAAAACTACAATCAATATAAAATTTAGTAAAATATAAATAATAAAATAATTAAAAAGTACATGGGGATGTGGAGTTTTGATCCCCGAATCGAGTGATTACTCAACCATTAATCAGATGTATTGATTAGATGAGCTACATCCCCGTAATGCTAATAATGAATTCAAAAACTTATTTCAATACACTTTCAAACTTATAAAACTACAATCAATTCAAAATTTAGTAATATATAAATAATAAAATAATTTAAAAAATTAAAAAGTACATTGGGATGCGAGGTTTTGATCCCCGAATCGAGTGATTACTCAACCATTAATCAAATCCAATGATTAGATGAGCTACATCCCCGTAATGTCAATAATAAATTCAAAAACTTATTTCACAAAACCCCGAATCGAGTGATTACTCAACCATTAATCAAATCCAATGATTAGATGAGCTACATCCCCGTAATGTCAATAATAAATTCAAAAACTTATTTCAATACTCTTTCAAACTTATAAAACTACAATCAATATAAAATTTAGTAATATATAAATAATAAAATAATTTAAAAAATTAAAAAGTACATAGGAATGCGGGGTTTTGATCCCCGAATCCAGTGATTACTCAACCATTAATCAAATCCAATGATTAGATGAGCTACATCCCCGTAATGTCAATAATAAATTCAAAAACTTATTTCAATACTCTTTCAAACTTATAAAACTACAATCAATATAAAATTCCAGTGATTACTCAACCATTAATCAAATCCAATGATTAGATGAGCTACATCCCCGTAATGTCAATAATAAATTCAAAAACTTATTTCAATACTCTTTCAAACTTATAAAACTACAATCAATATAAAATTTAGTAAAATATAAATAATTAAAAAGTACATGGGGATGCGAGGTTTTGATCCCCGAATCGAGTGATTACTCAACCATTAATCAGATTCATTGATTAGATGAGCTACATCCCCGTACTGTCAATAATGAATTCAAAAACTTATTTTAATACTCTTTCAAACTTATAAAACTACAATCAATATAAAATTTAGTAAAATATAAATAATTAAAAAGTACATGGGGATGCGAGGTTTTGATCCCCGAATCGAGTGATTACTCAACCATTAATCAGATTCATTGATTAGATGAGCTACATCCCCGTAATGTCAATATTGAATTCAAAAACTTATTTTAATACTCTTTCAAACTTTTAAAACTACAATCAATATAAAATTTAGTAAAATATTAATAATAAAATAATTTAAAAAATTAAAAAGTACATGGGGATGCGAGGTTTTGATCCCCGAATCGAGTGATTACTCAACCATTAATCAGATTCATTGATTAGATGAGCTACATCCCGTAATGTAAATAATGAATTCAAAAACTTATTTTAATACTATTTCAAACATATTAAATTACAATCAATTCAAAATTTAGTAAAATATAAATAATAAAATAATTAAAACTTATTTCAATACTCTTTCAAACTTATAAAACTACAATCAATATAAAATTTAGTAAAATATAAATAATAAAATAATTAAAAAGTACATGGGGATGCGGAGTTTTGATCCCCGAATCGAGTGATTACTCAACCATTAATCAGATGTATTGATTAGATGAGCTACATCCCCGTAATGCTAATATTGAATTCAAAAACTTATTTTAATACTCTTTCAAACTTATAAAACTACAATCAATATAAAATTTAGTAAAATATAAATAATTAAAAAGTACATGGGGATGCGAGGTTTTGATCCCCGAATCGAGTGATTACTCAACCATTAATCAGATTCATTGATTAGATGAGCTACATCCCCGTAATGTCAATATTGAATTCAAAAACTTATTTTAATACTCTTTCAAACTTTTAAAACTACAATCAATATAAAATTTAGTAAAATATTAATAATAAAATAATTTAAAAAATTAAAAAGTACATGGGGATGCGAGGTTTTGATCCCCGAATCGAGTGATTACTCAACCATTAATCAGATTCATTGATTAGATGAGCTACATCCCGTAATGTAAATAATGAATTCAAAAACTTATTTTAATACTATTTCAAACATATTAAATTACAATCAATTCAAAATTTAGTAAAATATAAATAATAAAATAATTAAAACTTATTTCAATACTCTTTCAAACTTATAAAACTACAATCAATATAAAATTTAGTAAAATATAAATAATAAAATAATTAAAAAGTACATGGGGATGCGGAGTTTTGATCCCCGAATCGAGTGATTACTCAACCATTAATCAGATGTATTGATTAGATGAGCTACATCCCCGTAATGCTAATATTGAATTCAAAAACTTATTTTAATACTCTTTCAAACTTATAAAACTACAATCAATATAAAATTTAGTAAAATATTAATAATAAAATAATTTAAAAAATTTAAAAGTACATGGGGATGCGAGGTTTTGATCCTCGAATCGAGTAATTACTCAACCATTAATCAGATTCATTGATTAGATGAGCTACATCCCGTAATGTAAATAATGAATTCAAAAACTTATTTTAATACTCTTTCAAACATATAAAACTACAATCAATTCAAAATTTAGTAAAATATATATAATAAAATAATTAAAAATTACATGGGGATGCGGGGGTTTGATCCCCGAATCGAGTGATTACTCAACCATTAATCAGATGCATTGATTAGATGAGCTACATCCCCGTAATGCTAATAATGAATTCAAAAACTTATTTCAATACTCTTTCAAACTTATAAAACTACATTAGATGAGCTACATCCCCGTAATGCTAATAATGAATTCAAAAACTTATTTCAATACTCTTTCAAACTTATAAAACTACAATCAATTCAAAATTTAGTAAAATATAAATAATAAAATAATTTCGAAAATTAAAAAGTACATGGGGATGCGGGGTTTTGATCCCCGAATCGAGTGATTACTCAACCATTAATCATATTCATTGATTAGATGAGCTACATCCCCGTAATGTCAATAATGAATTCAAAAACTTATTTTAATACTCTTTCAAACTTATAAAACTACAATCAATATAAAATTTAGTAAAATATAAATAATTAAAAAGTAGATGGGAATGCGGGGTTTTGATCCCCGAATCGAGTGATTACTCAACCATTAATCAGATTCATTGATTAGATGAGCTACATCCCCGTAATGTCAATATTGAATTCAAAAACTTATTTTAATACTCTTTCAAACTTATAAAACTACAATCAATATAAAATTTAATAAAATATTAATAATAAAATAATTTAAAAAATTAAAAAGTACATGGGGATGCGAGGTTTTGATCCCCGAATCAAGTGATTACTTGACCATTAATCAGATTCATTGATTAGATGAGCTACATCCCGTAATGTAAATAATGAATTCAAAAACTTATTTTAATACTCTTTCAAACATATAAAACTACAATCAATACAAAATTTAGTAAAATATAAATAATAAAATAATTAAAAATTACATGGGGATGCGGGGTTTGGATCCACGAATCGAGTGATTACTC
The DNA here is from genome assembly GCA_954870475.1 of Euphrasia confusa. Lineage (NCBI taxonomy): Eukaryota > Viridiplantae > Streptophyta > Magnoliopsida > Lamiales > Orobanchaceae > Euphrasia > Euphrasia confusa. Next base: position 10,613,885 of record OX940958.1, read on the forward strand.
AACCATTAATCAAATCCAATGATTAGATGAGCTACATTCCCGTAATGTCAATAATAAATTTAAAAACTTATTTCAATACTCTTTCAAACTTATAAAACTACAATCAATATAAAATTTAGTAAAATATACCCCGAATCGACTGATTACTCAACCATTAATCAAATCCAATGATTAGATAAGCTACATCCCCGTAATGTCAATAATAAATTCAAAAACTTATTTCAATACTCTTTCAAACTTATAAAACTACAATCAATATAAAATTTAGTAAAATATACCCCGAATCGACTGATTACTCAACCATTAATCAAATCCAATGATTAGATAAGCTACATCCCCGTAATGTCAATAATAAATTCAAAAACTTATTTCAATACTTTTTCAAACTTATAAAACTACAATCAATATAAAATTTAGTAAAATATAAATAATAAAATAATTAAAAATTACATGGGAATGCGGGGTTTTGATCCCCGAATCGAGTGATTACTCAACCATTAATCAGATGCATTGATTAGATGAGCTACATCCCCGTAATGCTAATAATGAATTCAAAAACTTATTTCGATACTCTTTCAAACTTATAAAACTACAATCAATTCAAAATTTAGTAAAATATAAATAATAAAATAATTTAGAAAATTAAAAAGTACATGGGGATGCGGGGTTTTGATCCCCGAATCGAGTGATTACTCAACCATTAATCATATTCATTGATTAGATGAGCTACATCCCCGTAATGTCAATAATGAATTCAAAAACTTATTTTAATACTCTTTCAAACTTATAAAACTACAATCAATTCAAAATTTAGTAAAATATAAATAATTAAAAAGTACATGGGGATACGAGTTTTTGATCCTTGAATCGAGTGATTACTCAACCATTAATCAGATTCATTGATTAGATGAGCTACATCCCGTAATGTCAATATTGAATTCAAAAACTTATTTTAATACTCTTTCAAACTTATAAAACTACAATCAATATAAAATTTACTAAAATATTAATAATAAAATAATTTAAAAAATTAAAAATTACATGGGGATGCGAGGTTTTGATCCCCGAATCGAGTGATTACTCAACCATTAATCAGATTCATTGATTAGATGAGATACATCCCCGTAATGTAAATAATGAATTCAAAAACTTATTTTAATACTCTTTCAAACATATAAAACTACAATCAATTCAAAATTTAGTAAAATATAAATATTAAAATAATTAAAAAGTACATGGGGATGCGGGGTTTTGATCCACGAATCGAGTGATTACTCAACCATTAATCAAATCCAATGATTAGATGAGCTACATTCCCGTAATGTCAATAATAAATTCAAAATCCACGAATCGAGTGATTACTTAACCATTAATCAAATCCAATGATTAGATGAGCTACATTCCCGTAATGTCAATAATAAATTCAAAAACTTATTTCAATACTCTGCGGGGTTTTGATCCCCGAATCAAGTGATTACTCAACCATTAATCAAATCCAATGATTAGATGAGCTACATCCCCGTAATGTCAATAATAAATTCAAAAACATATTTCAATACTCTTTCAAACTTATAAAACTATAATAAATATAAAATTTAGTAAAATATAAATAATTAAAAAGTACATGGGAATGCGGGGTTTTGATCCCCGAATCGAGTGATTACTCAATCAATTATCAGATTCATTGATTAGATGAGCTACATCCCCGTAATGTCAATATTGAATTCAAAAACTTATTTTAATACTCTTTCAAACTTGTAAAACTACAATCAATATAAAATTTAGTAAAATATTAATAATAAAATAATTTAAAAAATTAAAAATTACATGGGGATGCGAGGTTTTGATCCCCGAATCGAGTGATTACTCAACCATTAATCAGATTCATTGATTAGATGAGATACATCCCCGTAATGTAAATAATGAATTCAAAAACTTATTTTAATACTCTTTCAAACATATAAAACTACAATCAATTCAAAATTTAGTAAAATATATATAATAAAATAATTAAAAATTACATGGGGATGCGGGGGTTTGATCCCCGAATCGAGTGATTACTCAACCATTAATCAGATGCATTGATTAGATGAGCTACATCCCCGTAATGCTAATAATGAATTCAAAAACTTATTTCAATACTCTTTCAAACTTATAAAACTACATTAGATGAGCTACATCCCCGTAATGCTAATAATGAATTCAAAAACTTATTTCAATACTCTTTCAAACTTATAAAACTACAATCAATTCAAAATTTAGTAAAATATAAATAATAAAATAATTTCGAAAATTAAAAAGTACATGGGGATGCGGGGTTTTGATCCCCGAATCGAGTGATTACTCAACCATTAATCATATTCATTGATTAGATGAGCTACATCCCCGTAATGTCAATAATGAATTCAAAAACTTATTTTAATACTCTTTCAAACTTATAAAACTACAATCAATATAAAATTTAGTAAAATATAAATAATTAAAAAGTAGATGGGAATGCGGGGTTTTGATCCCCGAATCGAGTGATTACTCAACCATTAATCAGATTCATTGATTAGATGAGCTACATCCCCGTAATGTCAATATTGAATTCAAAAACTTATTTTAATACTCTTTCAAACTTATAAAACTACAATCAATATAAAATTTAATAAAATATTAATAATAAAATAATTTAAAAAATTAAAAAGTACATGGGGATGCGAGGTTTTGATCCCCGAATCAAGTGATTACTTGACCATTAATCAGATTCATTGATTAGATGAGCTACATCCCGTAATGTAAATAATGAATTCAAAAACTTATTTTAATACTCTTTCAAACATATAAAACTACAATCAATACAAAATTTAGTAAAATATAAATAATAAAATAATTAAAAATTACATGGGGATGCGGGGTTTGGATCCACGAATCGAGTGATTACTCAACCATTAATCAAATCCAATGATTAGATGAGCTACATTCCCGTAATGTCAATAATAAATTTAAAAACTTATTTCAATACTCTTTCAAACTTATAAAACTACAATCAATATAAAATTTAGTAAAATATACCCCGAATCGACTGATTACTCAACCATTAATCAAATCCAATGATTAGATAAGCTATATCCCCGTAATGTCAATAATAAATTCAAAAACTTATTTCAATACTCTTTCAAACTTATAAAACTACAATCAATATAAAATTTAGTAAAATATACCCCGAATCGACTGATTACTCAACCATTAATCAAATCCAATGATTAGATAAGCTACATCCCCGTAATGTCAATAATAAATTCAAAAACTTATTTCAATACTTTTTCAAACTTATAAAACTACAATCAATATAAAATTTAGTAAAATATAAATAATAAAATAATTAAAAATTACATGGGAATGCGGGGTTTTGATCCCCGAATCGAGTGATTACTCAACCATTAATCAGATGCATTGATTAGATGAGCTACATCCCCGTAATGCTAATAATGAATTCAAAAACTTATTTCGATACTCTTTCAAACTTATAAAACTACAATCAATTCAAAATTTAGTAAAATATAAATAATAAAATAATTTAGAAAATTAAAAAGTACATGGGGATGCGGGGTTTTGATCCCCGAATCGAGTGATTACTCAACCATTAATCATATTCATTGATTAGATGAGCTACATCCCCGTAATGTCAATAATGAATTCAAAAACTTATTTTAATACTCTTTCAAACTTATAAAACTACAATCAATTCAAAATTTAGTAAAATATAAATAATTAAAAAGTACATGGGGATACGAGTTTTTGATCCTTGAATCGAGTGATTACTCAACCATTAATCAGATTCATTGATTAGATGAGCTACATCCCGTAATGTCAATATTGAATTCAAAAACTTATTTTAATACTCTTTCAAACTTATAAAACTACAATCAATATAAAATTTACTAAAATATTAATAATAAAATAATTTAAAAAATTAAAAATTACATGGGGATGCGAGGTTTTGATCCCCGAATCGAGTGATTACTCAACCATTAATCAGATTCATTGATTAGATGAGATACATCCCCGTAATGTAAATAATGAATTCAAAAACTTATTTTAATACTCTTTCAAACATATAAAACTACAATCAATTCAAAATTTAGTAAAATATAAATATTAAAATAATTAAAAAGTACATGGGGATGCGGGGTTTTGATCCACGAATCGAGTGATTACTCAACCATTAATCAAATCCAATGATTAGATGAGCTACATTCCCGTAATGTCAATAATAAATTCAAAATCCACGAATCGAGTGATTACTTAACCATTAATCAAATCCAATGATTAGATGAGCTACATTCCCGTAATGTCAATAATAAATTCAAAAACTTATTTCAATACTCTGCGGGGTTTTGATCCCCGAATCAAGTGATTACTCAACCATTAATCAAATCCAATGATTAGATGAGCTACATCCCCGTAATGTCAATAATAAATTCAAAAACATATTTCAATACTCTTTCAAACTTATAAAACTATAATAAATATAAAATTTAGTAAAATATAAATAATTAAAAAGTACATGGGAATGCGGGGTTTTGATCCCCGAATCGAGTGATTACTCAATCAATTATCAGATTCATTGATTAGATGAGCTACATCCCCGTAATGTCAATATTGAATTCAAAAACTTATTTTAATACTCTTTCAAACTTGTAAAACTACAATCAATATAAAATTTAGTAAAATATTAATAATAAAATAATTTAAAAAATTAAAAATTACATGGGGATGCGAGGTTTTGATCCCCGAATCGAGTGATTACTCAACCATTAATCAGATTCATTTATTAGATGAGCTACATCCCCGTAATATAAATAATGAATTCAAAAACTTATTTTAATACTCTTTCAAACATATAAAACTACAATCAATTCAAAATTTAGTAAAATATAAATAATAAAATAATTAAAAATTACATGGGGATGCGGGGTTTGGATCCACGAATCGAGTGATTACTCAACCATTAATCAAATCCAATGATTAGATGAGCTACATTCCCGTAATGTCAATAATAAATTTAAAAACTTATTTCAATACTCTTTCAAACTTATAAAACTACAATCAATATAAAATTTAGTAAAATATACCCCGAATCGACTGATTACTCAACCATTAATCAAATCCAATGATTAGATAAGCTACATCCCCGTAATGTCAATAATAAATTCAAAAACTTATTTCAATACTCTTTCAAACTTATAAAACTACAATCAATATAAAATTTAGTAAAATATACCCCGAATCGACTGATTACTCAACCATTAATCAAATCCAATGATTAGATAAGCTACATCCCCGTAATGTCAATAATAAATTCAAAAACTTATTTCAATACTTTTTCAAACTTATAAAACTACAATCAATATAAAATTTAGTAAAATATAAATAATAAAATAATTAAAAATTACATGGGAATGCGGGGTTTTGATCCCCGAATCGAGTGATTACTCAACCATTAATCAGATGCATTGATTAGATGAGCTACATCCCCGTAATGCTAATAATGAATTCAAAAACTTATTTCGATACTCTTTCAAACTTATAAAACTACAATCAATTCAAAATTTAGTAAAATATAAATAATAAAATAATTTAGAAAATTAAAAAGTACATGGGGATGCGGGGTTTTGATCCCCGAATCGAGTGATTACTCAACCATTAATCATATTCATTGATTAGATGAGCTACATCCCCGTAATGTCAATAATGAATTCAAAAACTTATTTTAATACTCTTTCAAACTTATAAAACTACAATCAATTCAAAATTTAGTAAAATATAAATAATTAAAAAGTACATGGGGATACGAGTTTTTGATCCTTGAATCGAGTGATTACTCAACCATTAATCAGATTCATTGATTAGATGAGCTACATCCCGTAATGTCAATATTGAATTCAAAAACTTATTTTAATACTCTTTCAAACTTATAAAACTACAATCAATATAAAATTTACTAAAATATTAATAATAAAATAATTTAAAAAATTAAAAATTACATGGGGATGCGAGGTTTTGATCCCCGAATCGAGTGATTACTCAACCATTAATCAGATTCATTGATTAGATGAGATACATCCCCGTAATGTAAATAATGAATTCAAAAACTTATTTTAATACTCTTTCAAACATATAAAACTACAATCAATTCAAAATTTAGTAAAATATAAATATTAAAATAATTAAAAAGTACATGGGGATGCGGGGTTTTGATCCACGAATCGAGTGATTACTCAACCATTAATCAAATCCAATGATTAGATGAGCTACATTCCCGTAATGTCAATAATAAATTCAAAATCCACGAATCGAGTGATTACTTAACCATTAATCAAATCCAATGATTAGATGAGCTACATTCCCGTAATGTCAATAATAAATTCAAAAACTTATTTCAATACTCTGCGGGGTTTTGATCCCCGAATCAAGTGATTACTCAACCATTAATCAAATCCAATGATTAGATGAGCTACATCCCCGTAATGTCAATAATAAATTCAAAAACATATTTCAATACTCTTTCAAACTTATAAAACTATAATAAATATAAAATTTAGTAAAATATAAATAATTAAAAAGTACATGGGAATGCGGGGTTTTGATCCCCGAATCGAGTGATTACTCAATCAATTATCAGATTCATTGATTAGATGAGCTACATCCCCGTAATGTCAATATTGAATTCAAAAACTTATTTTAATACTCTTTCAAACTTGTAAAACTACAATCAATATAAAATTTAGTAAAATATTAATAATAAAATAATTTAAAAAATTAAAAATTACATGGGGATGCGAGGTTTTGATCCCCGAATCGAGTGATTACTCAACCATTAATCAGATTCATTTATTAGATGAGCTACATCCCCGTAATATAAATAATGAATTCAAAAACTTATTTTAATACTCTTTCAAACATATAAAACTACAATCAATTCAAAATTTAGTAAAATATAAATAATAAAATAATTAAAAATTACATGGGGATGCGGGGTTTGGATCCACGAATCGAGTGATTACTCAACCATTAATCAAATCCAATGATTAGATGAGCTACATTCCCGTAATGTCAATAATAAATTTAAAAACTTATTTCAATACTCTTTCAAACTTATAAAACTACAATCAATATAAAATTTAGTAAAATATACCCCGAATCGACTGATTACTCAACCATTAATCAAATCCAATGATTAGATAAGCTACATCCCCGTAATGTCAATAATAAATTCAAAAACTTATTTCAATACTCTTTCAAACTTATAAAACTACAATCAATATAAAATTTAGTAAAATATACCCCGAATCGACTGATTACTCAACCATTAATCAAATCCAATGATTAGATAAGCTACATCCCCGTAATGTCAATAATAAATTCAAAAACTTATTTCAATACTTTTTCAAACTTATAAAACTACAATCAATATAAAATTTAGTAAAATATAAATAATAAAATAATTAAAAATTACATGGGAATGCGGGGTTTTGATCCCCGAATCGAGTGATTACTCAACCATTAATCAGATGCATTGATTAGATGAGCTACATCCCCGTAATGCTAATAATGAATTCAAAAACTTATTTCGATACTCTTTCAAACTTATAAAACTACAATCAATTCAAAATTTAGTAAAATATAAATAATAAAATAATTTAGAAAATTAAAAAGTACATGGGGATGCGGGGTTTTGATCCCCGAATCGAGTGATTACTCAACCATTAATCATATTCATTGATTAGATGAGCTACATCCCCGTAATGTCAATAATGAATTCAAAAACTTATTTTAATACTCTTTCAAACTTATAAAACTACAATCAATTCAAAATTTAGTAAAATATAAATAATTAAAAAGTACATGGGGATACGAGTTTTTGATCCTTGAATCGAGTGATTACTCAACCATTAATCAGATTCATTGATTAGATGAGCTACATCCCGTAATGTCAATATTGAATTCAAAAACTTATTTTAATACTCTTTCAAACTTATAAAACTACAATCAATATAAAATTTACTAAAATATTAATAATAAAATAATTTAAAAAATTAAAAATTACATGGGGATGCGAGGTTTTGATCCCCGAATCGAGTGATTACTCAACCATTAATCAGATTCATTGATTAGATGAGATACATCCCCGTAATGTAAATAATGAATTCAAAAACTTATTTTAATACTCTTTCAAACATATAAAACTACAATCAATTCAAAATTTAGTAAAATATAAATATTAAAATAATTAAAAAGTACATGGGGATGCGGGGTTTTGATCCACGAATCGAGTGATTACTCAACCATTAATCAAATCCAATGATTAGATGAGCTACATTCCCGTAATGTCAATAATAAATTCAAAATCCACGAATCGAGTGATTACTCAACCATTAATCAAATCCAATGATTAGATGAGCTACATTCCCGTAATGTCAATAATAAATTCAAAAACTTATTTCAATACTCTGCGGGGTTTTGATCCCCGAATCAAGTGATTACTCAACCATTAATCAAATCCAATGATTAGATGAGCTACATCCCCGTAATGTCAATAATAAATTCAAAAACATATTTCAATACTCTTTCAAACTTATAAAACTACAATAAATATAAAATTTAGTAAAATATAAATAATTAAAAAGTACATGGGAATGCGGGGTTTTGATCCCCGAATCGAGTGATTACTCAACCAATTATCAGATTCATTGATTAGATGAGCTACATCCCCGTAATGTCAATATTGAATTCAAAAACTTATTTTAATACTCTTTCAAACTTGTAAAACTACAATCAATATAAAATTTAGTAAAATATTAATAATAAAATAATTTAAAAAATTAAAAATTACATGGGGATGCGAGGTTTTGATCCCCGAATCGAGTGATTACTCAACCATTAATCAGATTCATTTATTAGATGAGCTACATCCCCGTAATATAAATAATGAATTCAAAAACTTATTTTAATACTCTTTCAAACATATAAAACTACAATCAATTCAAAATTTAGTAAAATATAAATAATAAAATAATTAAAAAGTACATGGGAATGCGGTGTTTTGATCCACGAATCGAGTGATTACTCAACCATTAATCAAATCCAATGATTAGATGAGCTACATCCCCGTAATGTCAATAATGAATTCAAAAACTTATTTTAATACTCTTTCAAACTTATAAAACTACAATCAATATAAAATTTAGTAAAATATAAATAATTAAAAAGTACATGGGAATGCGGGGTTTTGATCCCCGAATCGAGTGATTACTCAACCATTAATCAGATTCATTGATTAGATGAGCTACATCCCGTAATGTCAATATTGAATTCAAAAACTTATTTTAATACTCTTTCAAACTTATAAAACTACAATCAATATAAAATTTAGTAAAATATTAATAATAAAATAATTTAAAAAATTAAAAATTACATGGGGATGCGAGGTTTTGATCCCCGAATCGAGTGATTACTCAACCATTAATCAGATTCATTGATTAGATGAGCTACATCCCGTAATGTAAATAATGAATTCAAAAACTTATTTTAACACTCTTTCAAACATATTAAATTACAATCAATTCAAAATTTAGTAAAATATAAATAATAAAATAATTAAAACTTATTTCAATACTCTTTCAAACTTATAAAACTACAATCAATATAAAATTTAGTAAAATATAAATAATAAAATAATTAAAAAGTACATGGGGATGCGGAGTTTTGATCCCCGAATCGAGTGATTACTCAACCATTAATCAGATGTATTGATTAGATGAGCTACATCCCCGTAATGCTAATAATGAATTCAAAAACTTATTTCAATACACTTTCAAACTTATAAAACTACAATCAATTCAAAATTTAGTAATATATAAATAATAAAATAATTTAAAAAATTAAAAAGTACATTGGGATGCGAGGTTTTGATCCCCGAATCGAGTGATTACTCAACCATTAATCAAATCCAATGATTAGATGAGCTACATCCCCGTAATGTCAATAATAAATTCAAAAACTTATTTCACAAAACCCCGAATCGAGTGATTACTCAACCATTAATCAAATCCAATGATTAGATGAGCTACATCCCCGTAATGTCAATAATAAATTCAAAAACTTATTTCAATACTCTTTCAAACTTATAAAACTACAATCAATATAAAATTTAGTAATATATAAATAATAAAATAATTTAAAAAATTAAAAAGTACATAGGAATGCGGGGTTTTGATCCCCGAATCCAGTGATTACTCAACCATTAATCAAATCCAATGATTAGATGAGCTACATCCCCGTAATGTCAATAATAAATTCAAAAACTTATTTCAATACTCTTTCAAACTTATAAAACTACAATCAATATAAAATTCCAGTGATTACTCAACCATTAATCAAATCCAATGATTAGATGAGCTACATCCCCGTAATGTCAATAATAAATTCAAAAACTTATTTCAATACTCTTTCAAACTTATAAAACTACAATCAATATAAAATTTAGTAAAATATAAATAATTAAAAAGTACATGGGGATGCGGGGTTTTGATCCCCGAATCGAGTGATTACTCAACCATTAATCAGATTCATTGATTAGATGAGCTACATCCCCGTACTGTCAATAATGAATTCAAAAACTTATTTTAATACTCTTTCAAACTTATAAAACTACAATCAATATAAAATTTAGTAAAATATACCCCGAATCGACTGATTACTCAACCATTAATCAAATCCAATGATTAGATAAGCTACATCCCCGTAATGTCAATAATAAATTCAAAAACTTATTTCAATACTCTTTCAAACTTATAAAACTACAATCAATATAAAATTTAGTAAAATATACCCCGAATCGACTGATTACTCAACCATTAATCAAATCCAATGATTAGATAAGCTACATCCCCGTAATGTCAATAATAAATTCAAAAACTTATTTCAATACTTTTTCAAACTTATAAAACTACAATCAATATAAAATTTAGTAAAATATAAATAATAAAATAATTAAAAATTACATGGGAATGCGGGGTTTTGATCCCCGAATCGAGTGATTACTCAACCATTAATCAGATGCATTGATTAGATGAGCTACATCCCCGTAATGCTAATAATGAATTCAAAAACTTATTTCGATACTCTTTCAAACTTATAAAACTACAATCAATTCAAAATTTAGTAAAATATAAATAATAAAATAATTTAGAAAATTAAAAAGTACATGGGGATGCGGGGTTTTGATCCCCGAATCGAGTGATTACTCAACCATTAATCATATTCATTGATTAGATGAGCTACATCCCCGTAATGTCAATAATGAATTCAAAAACTTATTTTAATACTCTTTCAAACTTATAAAACTACAATCAATTCAAAATTTAGTAAAATATAAATAATTAAAAAGTACATGGGGATACGAGTTTTTGATCCTTGAATCGAGTGATTACTCAACCATTAATCAGATTCATTGATTAGATGAGCTACATCCCGTAATGTCAATATTGAATTCAAAAACTTATTTTAATACTCTTTCAAACTTATAAAACTACAATCAATATAAAATTTACTAAAATATTAATAATAAAATAATTTAAAAAATTAAAAATTACATGGGGATGCGAGGTTTTGATCCCCGAATCGAGTGATTACTCAACCATTAATCAGATTCATTGATTAGATGAGATACATCCCCGTAATGTAAATAATGAATTCAAAAACTTATTTTAATACTCTTTCAAACATATAAAACTACAATCAATTCAAAATTTAGTAAAATATAAATATTAAAATAATTAAAAAGTACATGGGGATGCGGGGTTTTGATCCACGAATCGAGTGATTACTCAACCATTAATCAAATCCAATGATTAGATGAGCTACATTCCCGTAATGTCAATAATAAATTCAAAATCCACGAATCGAGTGATTACTCAACCATTAATCAAATCCAATGATTAGATGAGCTACATTCCCGTAATGTCAATAATAAATTCAAAAACTTATTTCAATACTCTGCGGGGTTTTGATCCCCGAATCAAGTGATTACTCAACCATTAATCAAATCCAATGATTAGATGAGCTACATCCCCGTAATGTCAATAATAAATTCAAAAACATATTTCAATACTCTTTCAAACTTATAAAACTACAATAAATATAAAATTTAGTAAAATATAAATAATTAAAAAGTACATGGGAATGCGGGGTTTTGATCCCCGAATCGAGTGATTACTCAACCAATTATCAGATTCATTGATTAGATGAGCTACATCCCCGTAATGTCAATATTGAATTCAAAAACTTATTTTAATACTCTTTCAAACTTGTAAAACTACAATCAATATAAAATTTAGTAAAATATTAATAATAAAATAATTTAAAAAATTAAAAATTACATGGGGATGCGAGGTTTTGATCCCCGAATCGAGTGATTACTCAACCATTAATCAGATTCATTTATTAGATGAGCTACATCCCCGTAATATAAATAATGAATTCAAAAACTTATTTTAATACTCTTTCAAACATATAAAACTACAATCAATTCAAAATTTAGTAAAATATAAATAATAAAATAATTAAAAAGTACATGGGAATGCGGTGTTTTGATCCACGAATCGAGTGATTACTCAACCATTAATCAAATCCAATGATTAGATGAGCTACATCCCCGTAATGTCAATAATGAATTCAAAAACTTATTTTAATACTCTTTCAAACTTATAAAACTACAATCAATATAAAATTTAGTAAAATATAAATAATTAAAAAGTACATGGGAATGCGGGGTTTTGATCCCCGAATCGAGTGATTACTCAACCATTAATCAGATTCATTGATTAGATGAGCTACATCCCGTAATGTCAATATTGAATTCAAAAACTTATTTTAATACTCTTTCAAACTTATAAAACTACAATCAATATAAAATTTAGTAAAATATTAATAATAAAATAATTTAAAAAATTAAAAATTACATGGGGATGCGAGGTTTTGATCCCCGAATCGAGTGATTACTCAACCATTAATCAGATTCATTGATTAGATGAGCTACATCCCGTAATGTAAATAATGAATTCAAAAACTTATTTTAACACTCTTTCAAACATATTAAATTACAATCAATTCAAAATTTAGTAAAATATAAATAATAAAATAATTAAAACTTATTTCAATACTCTTTCAAACTTATAAAACTACAATCAATATAAAATTTAGTAAAATATAAATAATAAAATAATTAAAAAGTACATGGGGATGCGGAGTTTTGATCCCCGAATCGAGTGATTACTCAACCATTAATCAGATGTATTGATTAGATGAGCTACATCCCCGTAATGCTAATAATGAATTCAAAAACTTATTTCAATACACTTTCAAACTTATAAAACTACAATCAATTCAAAATTTAGTAATATATAAATAATAAAATAATTTAAAAAATTAAAAAGTACATTGGGATGCGAGGTTTTGATCCCCGAATCGAGTGATTACTCAACCATTAATCAAATCCAATGATTAGATGAGCTACATCCCCGTAATGTCAATAATAAATTCAAAAACTTATTTCACAAAACCCCGAATCGAGTGATTACTCAACCATTAATCAAATCCAATGATTAGATGAGCTACATCCCCGTAATGTCAATAATAAATTCAAAAACTTATTTCAATACTCTTTCAAACTTATAAAACTACAATCAATATAAAATTTAGTAATATATAAATAATAAAATAATTTAAAAAATTAAAAAGTACATAGGAATGCGGGGTTTTGATCCCCGAATCCAGTGATTACTCAACCATTAATCAAATCCAATGATTAGATGAGCTACATCCCCGTAATGTCAATAATAAATTCAAAAACTTATTTCAATACTCTTTCAAACTTATAAAACTACAATCAATATAAAATTCCAGTGATTACTCAACCATTAATCAAATCCAATGATTAGATGAGCTACATCCCCGTAATGTCAATAATAAATTCAAAAACTTATTTCAATACTCTTTCAAACTTATAAAACTACAATCAATATAAAATTTAGTAAAATATAAATAATTAAAAAGTACATGGGGATGCGGGGTTTTGATCCCCGAATCGAGTGATTACTCAACCATTAATCAGATTCATTGATTAGATGAGCTACATCCCCGTACTGTCAATAATGAATTCAAAAACTTATTTTAATACTCTTTCAAACTTATAAAACTACAATCAATATAAAATTTAGTAAAATATAAATAATTAAAAAGTACATGGGGATGCGAGGTTTTGATCCCCGAATCGAGTGATTACTCAACCATTAATCAGATTCATTGATTAGATGAGCTACATCCCCGTAATGTCAATATTGAATTCAAAAACTTATTTTAATACTCTTTCAAACTTTTAAAACTACAATCAATATAAAATTTAGTAAAATATTAATAATAAAATAATTTAAAAAATTAAAAAGTACATGGGGATGCGAGGTTTTGATCCCCGAATCGAGTGATTACTCAACCATTAATCAGATTCATTGATTAGATGAGCTACATCCCGTAATGTAAATAATGAATTCAAAAACTTATTTTAATACTATTTCAAACATATTAAATTACAATCAATTCAAAATTTAGTAAAATATAAATAATAAAATAATTAAAACTTATTTCAATACTCTTTCAAACTTATAAAACTACAATCAATATAAAATTTAGTAAAATATAAATAATAAAATAATTAAAAAGTACATGGGGATGCGGAGTTTTGATCCCCGAATCGAGTGATTACTCAACCATTAATCAGATGTATTGATTAGATGAGCTACATCCCCGTAATGCTAATATTGAATTCAAAAACTTATTTTAATACTCTTTCAAACTTATAAAACTACAATCAATATAAAATTTAGTAAAATATAAATAATTAAAAAGTACATGGGGATGCGAGGTTTTGATCCCCGAATCGAGTGATTACTCAACCATTAATCAGATTCATTGATTAGATGAGCTACATCCCCGTAATGTCAATATTGAATTCAAAAACTTATTTTAATACTCTTTCAAACTTTTAAAACTACAATCAATATAAAATTTAGTAAAATATTAATAATAAAATAATTTAAAAAATTAAAAAGTACATGGGGATGCGAGGTTTTGATCCCCGAATCGAGTGATTACTCAACCATTAATCAGATTCATTGATTAGATGAGCTACATCCCGTAATGTAAATAATGAATTCAAAAACTTATTTTAATACTATTTCAAACATATTAAATTACAATCAATTCAAAATTTAGTAAAATATAAATAATAAAATAATTAAAACTTATTTCAATACTCTTTCAAACTTATAAAACTACAATCAATATAAAATTTAGTAAAATATAAATAATAAAATAATTAAAAAGTACATGGGGATGCGGAGTTTTGATCCCCGAATCGAGTGATTACTCAACCATTAATCAGATGTATTGATTAGATGAGCTACATCCCCATAATGCTAATATTGAATTCAAAAACTTATTTTAATACTCTTTCAAACTTATAAAACTACAATCAATATAAAATTTAGTAAAATATTAATAATAAAATAATTTAAAAAATTTAAAAGTACATGGGGATGCGAGGTTTTGATCCTCGAATCGAGTAATTACTCAACCATTAATCAGATTCATTGATTAGATGAGCTACATCCCGTAATGTAAATAATGAATTCAAAAACTTATTTTAATACTCTTTCAAACATATAAAACTACAATCAATTCAAAATTTAGTAAAATATATATAATAAAATAATTAAAAATTACATGGGGATGCGGGGGTTTGATCCCCGAATCGAGTGATTACTCAACCATTAATCAGATGCATTGATTAGATGAGCTACATCCCCGTAATGCTAATAATGAATTCAAAAACTTATTTCAATACTCTTTCAAACTTATAAAACTACATTAGATGAGCTACATCCCCGTAATGCTAATAATGAATTCAAAAACTTATTTCAATACTCTTTCAAACTTATAAAACTACAATCAATTCAAAATTTAGTAAAATATAAATAATAAAATAATTTCGAAAATTAAAAAGTACATGGGGATGCGGGGTTTTGATCCCCGAATCGAGTGATTACTCAACCATTAATCATATTCATTGATTAGATGAGCTACATCCCCGTAATGTCAATAATGAATTCAAAAACTTATTTTAATACTCTTTCAAACTTATAAAACTACAATCAATATAAAATTTAGTAAAATATAAATAATTAAAAAGTAGATGGGAATGCGGGGTTTTGATCCCCGAATCGAGTGATTACTCAACCATTAATCAGATTCATTGATTAGATGAGCTACATCCCCGTAATGTCAATATTGAATTCAAAAACTTATTTTAATACTCTTTCAAACTTATAAAACTACAATCAATATAAAATTTAATAAAATATTAATAATAAAATAATTTAAAAAATTAAAAAGTACATGGGGATGCGAGGTTTTGATCACCGAATCAAGTGATTACTTGACCATTAATCAGATTCATTGATTAGATGAGCTACATCCCGTAATGTAAATAATGAATTCAAAAACTTATTTTAATACTCTTTCAAACATATAAAACTACAATCAATACAAAATTTAGTAAAATATAAATAATAAAATAATTAAAAAGTACATGGGGATGCGGGGTTTGGATCCACGAATCGAGTGATTACTCAACCATTAATCAAATCCAATGATTAGATGAGCTACATTCCCGTAATGTCAATAATAAATTTAAAAACTTATTTCAATACTCTTTCAAACTTATAAAACTACAATCAATATAAAATTTAGTAAAATATAAATAATTAAAAAGTACATGGGGATGCGGGGTTTTGATCCCCGAATCGAGTGATTACTCAACCATTAATCAGATTCATTGATTAGATGAGCTACATCCCCGTACTGTCAATAATGAATTCAAAAACTTATTTTAATACTCTTTCAAACTTATAAAACTACAATCAATATAAAATTTAGTAAAATATAAATAATTAAAAAGTACATGGGGATGCGAGGTTTTGATCCCCGAATCGAGTGATTACTCAACCATTAATCAGATTCATTGATTAGATGAGCTACATCCCCGTAATGTCAATATTGAATTCAAAAACTTATTTTAATACTCTTTCAAACTTTTAAAACTACAATCAATATAAAATTTAGTAAAATATTAATAATAAAATAATTTAAAAAATTAAAAAGTACATGGGGATGCGAGGTTTTGATCCCCGAATCGAGTGATTACTCAACCATTAATCAGATTCATTGATTAGATGAGCTACATCCCGTAATGTAAATAATGAATTCAAAAACTTATTTTAATACTATTTCAAACATATTAAATTACAATCAATTCAAAATTTAGTAAAATATAAATAATAAAATAATTAAAACTTATTTCAATACTCTTTCAAACTTATAAAACTACAATCAATATAAAATTTAGTAAAATATAAATAATAAAATAATTAAAAAGTACATGGGGATGCGGAGTTTTGATCCCCGAATCGAGTGATTACTCAACCATTAATCAGATGTATTGATTAGATGAGCTACATCCCCGTAATGCTAATATTGAATTCAAAAACTTATTTTAATACTCTTTCAAACTTATAAAACTACAATCAATATAAAATTTAGTAAAATATAAATAATTAAAAAGTACATGGGGATGCGAGGTTTTGATCCCCGAATCGAGTGATTACTCAACCATTAATCAGATTCATTGATTAGATGAGCTACATCCCCGTAATGTCAATATTGAATTCAAAAACTTATTTTAATACTCTTTCAAACTTTTAAAACTACAATCAATATAAAATTTAGTAAAATATTAATAATAAAATAATTTAAAAAATTAAAAAGTACATGGGGATGCGAGGTTTTGATCCCCGAATCGAGTGATTACTCAACCATTAATCAGATTCATTGATTAGATGAGCTACATCCCGTAATGTAAATAATGAATTCAAAAACTTATTTTAATACTATTTCAAACATATTAAATTACAATCAATTCAAAATTTAGTAAAATATAAATAATAAAATAATTAAAACTTATTTCAATACTCTTTCAAACTTATAAAACTACAATCAATATAAAATTTAGTAAAATATAAATAATAAAATAATTAAAAAGTACATGGGGATGCGGAGTTTTGATCCCCGAATCGAGTGATTACTCAACCATTAATCAGATGTATTGATTAGATGAGCTACATCCCCATAATGCTAATATTGAATTCAAAAACTTATTTTAATACTCTTTCAAACTTATAAAACTACAATCAATATAAAATTTAGTAAAATATTAATAATAAAATAATTTAAAAAATTTAAAAGTACATGGGGATGCGAGGTTTTGATCCTCGAATCGAGTAATTACTCAACCATTAATCAGATTCATTGATTAGATGAGCTACATCCCGTAATGTAAATAATGAATTCAAAAACTTATTTTAATACTCTTTCAAACATATAAAACTACAATCAATTCAAAATTTAGTAAAATATATATAATAAAATAATTAAAAATTACATGGGGATGCGGGGGTTTGATCCCCGAATCGAGTGATTACTCAACCATTAATCAGATGCATTGATTAGATGAGCTACATCCCCGTAATGCTAATAATGAATTCAAAAACTTATTTCAATACTCTTTCAAACTTATAAAACTACATTAGATGAGCTACATCCCCGTAATGCTAATAATGAATTCAAAAACTTATTTCAATACTCTTTCAAACTTATAAAACTACAATCAATTCAAAATTTAGTAAAATATAAATAATAAAATAATTTCGAAAATTAAAAAGTACATGGGGATGCGGGGTTTTGATCCCCGAATCGAGTGATTACTCAACCATTAATCATATTCATTGATTAGATGAGCTACATCCCCGTAATGTCAATAATGAATTCAAAAACTTATTTTAATACTCTTTCAAACTTATAAAACTACAATCAATATAAAATTTAGTAAAATATAAATAATTAAAAAGTAGATGGGAATGCGGGGTTTTGATCCCCGAATCGAGTGATTACTCAACCATTAATCAGATTCATTGATTAGATGAGCTACATCCCCGTAATGTCAATATTGAATTCAAAAACTTATTTTAATACTCTTTCAAACTTATAAAACTACAATCAATATAAAATTTAATAAAATATTAATAATAAAATAATTTAAAAAATTAAAAAGTACATGGGGATGCGAGGTTTTGATCACCGAATCAAGTGATTACTTGACCATTAATCAGATTCATTGATTAGATGAGCTACATCCCGTAATGTAAATAATGAATTCAAAAACTTATTTTAATACTCTTTCAAACATATAAAACTACAATCAATACAAAATTTAGTAAAATATAAATAATAAAATAATTAAAAATTACATGGGGATGCGGGGTTTGGATCCACGAATCGAGTGATTACTCAACCATTAATCAAATCCAATGATTAGATGAGCTACATTCCCGTAATGTCAATAATAAATTTAAAAACTTATTTCAATACTCTTTCAAACTTATAAAACTACAATCAATATAAAATTTAGTAAAATATACCCCGAATCGACTGATTACTCAACCATTAATCAAATCCAATGATTAGATAAGCTACATCCCCGTAATGTCAATAATAAATTCAAAAACTTATTTCAATACTCTTTCAAACTTATAAAACTACAATCAATATAAAATTTAGTAAAATATACCCCGAATCGACTGATTACTCAACCATTAATCAAATCCAATGATTAGATAAGCTACATCCCCGTAATGTCAATAATAAATTCAAAAACTTATTTCAATACTTTTTCAAACTTATAAAACTACAATCAATATAAAATTTAGTAAAATATAAATAATAAAATAATTAAAAATTACATGGGAATGCGGGGTTTTGATCCCCGAATCGAGTGATTACTCAACCATTAATCAGATGCATTGATTAGATGAGCTACATCCCCGTAATGCTAATAATGAATTCAAAAACTTATTTCGATACTCTTTCAAACTTATAAAACTACAATCAATTCAAAATTTAGTAAAATATAAATAATAAAATAATTTAGAAAATTAAAAAGTACATGGGGATGCGGGGTTTTGATCCCCGAATCGAGTGATTACTAAACCATTAATCATATTCATTGATTAGATGAGCTACATCCCCGTAATGTCAATAATGAATTCAAAAACTTATTTTAATACTCTTTCAAACTTATAAAACTACAATCAATTCAAAATTTAGTAAAATATAAATAATTAAAAAGTACATGGGGATACGAGTTTTTGATCCTTGAATCGAGTGATTACTCAACCATTAATCAGATTCATTGATTAGATGAGCTACATCCCGTAATGTCAATATTGAATTCAAAAACTTATTTTAATACTCTTTCAAACTTATAAAACTACAATCAATATAAAATTTACTAAAATATTAATAATAAAATAATTTAAAAAATTAAAAATTACATGGGGATGCGAGGTTTTGATCCCCGAATCGAGTGATTACTCAACCATTAATCAGATTCATTGATTAGATGAGATACATCCCCGTAATGTAAATAATGAATTCAAAAACTTATTTTAATACTCTTTCAAACATATAAAACTACAATCAATTCAAAATTTAGTAAAATATAAATATTAAAATAATTAAAAAGTACATGGGGATGCGGGGTTTTGATCCACGAATCGAGTGATTACTCAACCATTAATCAAATCCAATGATTAGATGAGCTACATTCCCGTAATGTCAATAATAAATTCAAAATCCACGAATCGAGTGATTACTCAACCATTAATCAAATCCAATGATTAGATGAGCTACATTCCCGTAATGTCAATAATAAATTCAAAAACTTATTTCAATACTCTGCGGGGTTTTGATCCCCGAATCAAGTGATTACTCAACCATTAATCAAATCCAATGATTAGATGAGCTACATCCCCGTAATGTCAATAATAAATTCAAAAACATATTTCAATACTCTTTCAAACTTATAAAACTACAATAAATATAAAATTTAGTAAAATATAAATAATTAAAAAGTACATGGGAATGCGGGGTTTTGATCCCCGAATCGAGTGATTACTCAACCAATTATCAGATTCATTGATTAGATGAGCTACATCCCCGTAATGTCAATATTGAATTCAAAAACTTATTTTAATACTCTTTCAAACTTGTAAAACTACAATCAATATAAAATTTAGTAAAATATTAATAATAAAATAATTTAAAAAATTAAAAATTACATGGGGATGCGAGGTTTTGATCCCCGAATCGAGTGATTACTCAACCATTAATCAGATTCATTTATTAGATGAGCTACATCCCTGTAATATAAATAATGAATTCAAAAACTTATTTTAATACTCTTTCAAACATATAAAACTACAATCAATTCAAAATTTAGTAAAATATAAATAATAAAATAATTAAAAAGTACATGGGAATGCGGTGTTTTGATCCACGAATCGAGTGATTACTCAACCATTAATCAAATCCAATGATTAGATGAGCTACATTCCCGTAATGTCAATAATAAATTCAAAAACTTATTTCAATACTCTTTCAAACTTATAAAACTACAATCAATATAAAATTTAGTAAAATATTTAAAAAATTAAAAAGTACATGAGGATGCGGGGTTTTGATCCCCGAATCGAGTGATTACTCAACCATTAATCATATTCATTGATTAGATGAGCTACATCCCCGTAATGTCAATAATAAATTCAAAAACTTATTTCAATACTCTTTCAAACATATAAAATTACAATCAATTCAAAATTTAGTAAAATATAAATAATAAAATAATTAAAAAGTACATGGGGATGCGGGGTTTTGATCCACGAATCGAGTGATTACTCAACCATTAATCAAATCCAATGATTAGATGAGCTACATTCCCGTAATGTCAATAATAAATTTAAAAACTTATTTCAATACTCTTTCAAACTTATAAAACTACAATTAATATAAAATTTAGTAAAATATAAATAATAAAATAATTAAAAAGTACATAGGGATGCGGGGTTTTGATTCCTGAATCGAGTGATTACTCAATCATTAATCATATTCATTGATTAGATGAGCTACATCCCCGTTATGTCAATAATAAATTCAAAAACTTATTTCAATACTCTTTCAAACTTATAAAACTACAATCAATATAAAATTTAGTAAAATATAAATAATAAAATAATTTAAAAAATTAAAAGTACATAGGGTTGCGGGGTTTTGATCCCCGAATCCAGTGATTACTCAACCATTAATCAAATCCAATGATTAGATGAGCTACATCCCCGTAATGTCAATAATAAATTCAAAAACTTATTTCAATACTCTTTCAAACTTATAAAACTACAATCAATATAAAATTTAGTAAAATATAAATAATAAAATAATTTAAAAAATTAAAATTACATAGAGATGCGGGGTTTTGATCCCCGAATCCAGTGATTACTCAACCATTAATCAAATCCAATGATTAGATGAGCTACATCCCCGTAATGTCAATAATAAATTCAAAAACTTATTTCAATACTCTTTCAAACTTATAAAACTACAATCAATAAAATTTAGCAAAATATAAATAATTAAAAAGTACATGGGAATGCGGGGTTTTGATCCCAGAATCGAGTGATTACCCAACCATTAATTAGATTCATTGATTAGATGAGCTACATCCCCGTAATGTCAATATTGAATTCAAAAACTTATTTTAATACTCTTTCAAACTTGTAAAACTACAATCAATATAAAATTTAGTAAAATATTAATAATAAAATAATTTAAAAAATTAAAAAGTACATGGGGATGTGGGGTTTTGATCCCCGAATCGAGTGATTACTCAACCATTAATCATATTCATTGATTAGATGAGCTACATCCCCGTAATGTCAATAATAAATTCAAAAACTTATTTCAATACTCTTTCAAACATATAAAATTACAATCAATTCAAAATTTAGTAAAATATAAATAATAAAATAATTAAAAAGTACATGGAGATGCGGGGTTTTGATCCCCGAATCGAGTGATTACTCAACCATTAAGCAAATGCATTGATTAGATGAGCTACATCCCCGTAATGCTAATAATGAATTCAAAAACTTATTTCAATACTCTTTCAAACTTATAAAACTACAATCAATTCAAAATTTAGTAATATATAAATAAAAAAATATTTTAAAAAATTAAAAAGTACATTGGGATGCGGGGTTTTGATCCCCGAATCGAGTGATTACTCAACCATTAATCAAATCCAATGATTAGATGAGCTACATCCCCGTAATATAAATAATAAATTCAAAAACTTATTTCAATACTCTTTCAAACTTATAAAACTACAATCAATATAAAATTTAGTAAAATATAAATAATTAAAAAGTACATGGGAATGCGGGGTTTTGATCCCCGAATCGAGTGATTACTCAACCATTAATCAGATTCATTGATTAGATGAGTTACATCCCGTAATGTCAATATTGAATTCAAAAACTTATTTTAATACTCTTTCAAACTTATAAAACTACAATCAATATAAAATTTAGTAAAATATTAATAATAAAATAATTTAAAAAATTAAAAATTACATGGGGATGCGAGGTTTTGATCCCCGAATCGAGTGATTACTCAACCATTAATTAGATTCATTGATTAGATGAGCTACAT
The DNA here is from genome assembly GCA_954870475.1 of Euphrasia confusa. Taxonomy (NCBI): domain Eukaryota; kingdom Viridiplantae; phylum Streptophyta; class Magnoliopsida; order Lamiales; family Orobanchaceae; genus Euphrasia; species Euphrasia confusa. Next base: position 10,637,645 of record OX940958.1, read on the forward strand.
CCCCGTAATGTCAATATTGAATTCAAAAACTTATTTCAATGCGGGGTTTTGATCCCCGAATAAAGTGATTACTCAACCATTAATCAAATACAATGATTAGATGAGCTACATCCCCGTAATGTCAATAATAAATTCAAAAACATATTTCAATACTCTTTCAAACTTATAAAACTACAATCAATATAAAATTTAGTAAAATATAAATAATTAAAAAGTACATGGGAATGCGGGGTTTTGATCCCCGAATCGAGTGATTACTCAACCATTAATCAAATTCATTGATTAGATGAGCTACATCCCCGTAATGTCAATATTGAATTCAAAAACTTATTTTAATACTCTTTCAAACTTGTAAAACTACAATCAATATAAAATTTAGTAAAATATTAATAATAAAATAATTTAAAAAATTAAAAAGTACATGGGGATGCGAGGTTTTGATCCCCGAATCAAGTGATTACTCAACCATTAATCAGATTCATTTATTAGATGAGCTACATCCCCGTAATATAAATAATGAATTCAAAAACTTATTTTAATACTCTTTCAAACATATAAAACTACAATCAATTCAAAATTTAGTAAAATATAAATAATAAAATAATTAAAAAGTACATGGGAATGCGGGGTTTTGATCCACGAATCGAGTGATTACTCAACCATTAATCAAATCCAATGATTAGATGAGCTACATTCCCGTAATGTCAATAATAAATTCAAAAACTTATTTCAATACTCTTTCAAACTTATAAAACTACAATCAATATAAAATTTAGTAAAATATTTAAATGTCAATAATAAATTCAAAAACTTATTTCAATACTCTTTCAAACTTATAAAACTACAATCAATATAAAATTTAGTAAAATATTTAAAAAATTAAAAAGTACATGGGGATGCGGGGTTTTGATCCCCGAATCGAGTGATTACTCAACCATTAATCATATTCATTGATTAGATGAGCTACATCCCCGTAATGTCAATAATAAATTCAAAAACTTATTTCAATACTCTTTCAAACATATAAAATTACAATCAATTCAAAATTTAGTAAAATATAAATAATAAAATAATTAAAAAGTACATGGGGATGCGGGGTTTTGATCCTCGAATCGAGTGATTACTCAACCATTAATCAAATCCAATGATTAGATGAGCTACATTCCCGTAATGTCAATAATAAATTCAAAAACTTATTTCAATACTCTTTCAAACTTATAAAACTACAATCAATATAAAATTTAGTAAAATATAAATAATAAAATAATTAAAAATTACATGGGAATGCGGGGTTTTGATCCCCGAATCGAGTGATTACTCAAGCATTAATCAGATGCATTGATTAGATGAGCTACATCCCCGTAATGCTAATAATGAATTCAAAAACTTATTTCAATACTCTTTTAAACTTATAAAACTACAATCAATTCAAAATTTAGTAAAATATAAATAATAAAATAATTTAGAAAATTAAAAAGTACATGGGGATGCGGGGTTTTGATCCCCGAATCGAGTGATTACTCAACCATTAATCATATTCATTGATTAGATGAGCTACATCCCCGTAATGTCAATAATGAATTCAAAAACTTATTTTAATACTCTTTCAAACTTATAAAACTACAATCAATTCAAAATTTAGTAAAATATAAATAATTAAAAAGTACATGGGGATACGGGTTTTTGATCCTTGAATCGAGTGATTACTCAACCATTAATCAGATTCATTGATTATATGAGCTACATCCCCGTAATGTCAATAATGAATTCAAAAACTTATTTTAATACTCTTTCAAACATATACAATTACAATCAATTCAAAATTTAGTAAAATATAAATAATAAAATAATTAAAAAGTACATGGGGATGCGGGGTTTTGATCCCCGAATCGAGTGATTACTCAACCATTAATCAGATGCATTGATTAGATGAGCTACATCCCCGTAATGCTAATAATGAATTCAAAAACTTATTTCAATACTCTTTCAAACTTATAAAACTACAATCAATTCAAAATTTAGTAATATATAAATAATAAAATAATTTAAAAATTAAAAAGTACATTGGGATGTGGGGTTTTGATCCCGAGTGATTACTCAACCATTAATCAAATCCAATGATTAGATGAGCTACATCCCCGTAATATCAATAATAAATTCAAAAACTTATTTCAATACTCTTTCAAACTTATAAAACTACAATCAATATAAAATTTAGTAAAATATAAATAATTAAAAAGTACATGAGAATGCGGGGTTTTGATCCCCGAATCGAGTGATTACTCAACCATTAATCAGATTCATTGATTAGATGAGCTACATCCCGTAATGTCAATATTGAATTCAAAAACTTATTTTAATACTCTTTCAAACTTATAAAACTACAATCAATATAAAATTTACTAAAATATTAATAATAAAATAATTTAAAAAATTAAAAATTACATGGGGATGCGAGGTTTTGATCCCCGAATCGAGTGATTACTCAACCATTAATCAGATTCATTGATTAGATGAGATACATCCCCGTAATGTAAATAATGAATTCAAAAACTTATTTTAATACTCTTTCAAACATATAAAACTACAATCAATTCAAAATTTAGTAAAATATAAATATTAAAATAATTAAAAAGTACATGGGGATGCGGGGTTTTGATCCACGAATCGAGTGATTACTCAACCATTAATCAAATCCAATGATTAGATGAGCTACATTCCCGTAATGTCAATAATAAATTCAAAATCCACGAATCGAGTGATTACTCAACCATTAATCAAATCCAATGATTAGATGAGCTACATTCCCGTAATGTCAATAATAAATTCAAAAACTTATTTCAATACTCTGCGGGGTTTTGATCCCCGAATCAAGTGATTACTCAACCATTAATCAAATCCAATGATTAGATGAGCTACATCCCCGTAATGTCAATAATAAATTCAAAAACATATTTCAATACTCTTTCAAACATATAAAACTACAATCAATATAAAATTTAGTAAAATATAAATAATTAAAAAGTACATGGGAATGCGGGGATTTGATCCCCGAATCGAGTGATTACTCAACCAATTATCAGATTCATTGATTAGATGAGCTACATCCCCGTAATGTCAATATTGAATTCAAAAACTTATTTTAATACTCTTTCAAACTTGTAAAACTACAATCAATATAAAATTTAGTAAAATATTAATAATAAAATAATTTAAAAAATTAAAAATTACATGGGGATGCGAGGTTTTGATCCCCGAATCGAGTGATTACTCAACCATTAATCAGATTCATTTATTAGATGAGCTACATCCCCGTAATATAAATAATGAATTCAAAAACTTATTTTAATACTCTTTCAAACATATAAAACTACAATCAATTCAAAATTTAGTAAAATATAAATAATAAAATAATTAAAAAGTACATGGGAATGCGGGGTTTTGATCCACGAATCGAGTGATTACTCAACCATTAATCAAATCCAATGATTAGATGAGCTACATTCCCGTAATGTCAATAATAAATTCAAAAACTTATTTCAATACTCTTTCAAACTTATAAAACTACAATCAATATAAAATTTAGTAAAATATTTAAAAAATTAAAAAGTACATGAGGATGCGGGGTTTTGATCCCCGAATCGAGTGATTACTCAACCATTAATCATATTCATTGATTAGATGAGCTACATCCCCGTAATGTCAATAATAAATTCAAAAACTTATTTCAATACTCTTTCAAACATATAAAATTACAATCAATTCAAAATTTAGTAAAATATAAATAATAAAATAATTAAAAAGTACATGGGGATGCGGGGTTTTGATCCACGAATCGAGTGATTACTCAACCATTAATCAAATCCAATGATTAGATGAGCTACATTCCCGTAATGTCAATAATAAATTTAAAAACTTATTTCAATACTCTTTCAAACTTATAAAACTACAATTAATATAAAATTTAGTAAAATATAAATAATAAAATAATTAAAAAGTACATAGGGATGCGGGGTTTTGATTCCTGAATCGAGTGATTACTCAACCATTAATCATATTCATTGATTAGATGAGCTACATCCCCGTTATGTCAATAATAAATTCAAAAACTTATTTCAATACTCTTTCAAACTTATAAAACTACAATCAATATAAAATTTAGTAAAATATAAATAATAAAATAATTTAAAAAATTAAAAGTACATAGGGTTGCGGGGTTTTGATCCCCGAATCCAGTGATTACTCAACCATTAATCAAATCCAATGATTAGATGAGCTACATCCCCGTAATGTCAATAATAAATTCAAAAACTTATTTCAATACTCTTTCAAACTTATAAAACTACAATCAATATAAAATTTAGTAAAATATAAATAATAAAATAATTTAAAAAATTAAAATTACATAGAGATGCGGGGTTTTGATCCCCGAATCCAGTGATTACTCAACCATTAATCAAATCCAATGATTAGATGAGCTACATCCCCGTAATGTCAATAATAAATTCAAAAACTTATTTCAATACTCTTTCAAACTTATAAAACTACAATCAATAAAATTTAGCAAAATATAAATAATTAAAAAGTACATGGGAATGCGGGGTTTTGATCCCCGAATCGAGTGATTACCCAACCATTAATTAGATTCATTGATTAGATGAGCTACATCCCCGTAATGTCAATATTGAATTCAAAAACTTATTTTAATACTCTTTCAAACTTGTAAAACTACAATCAATATAAAATTTAGTAAAATATTAATAATAAAATAATTTAAAAAATTAAAAAGTACATGGGGATGTGGGGTTTTGATCCCCGAATCGAGTGATTACTCAACCATTAATCATATTCATTGATTAGATGAGCTACATCCCCGTAATGTCAATAATAAATTCAAAAACTTATTTCAATACTCTTTCAAACATATAAAATTACAATCAATTCAAAATTTAGTAAAATATAAATAATAAAATAATTAAAAAGTACATGGAGATGCGGGGTTTTGATCCACGAATCGAGTGATTACTCAACCATTAATCAAATCCAATGATTAGATGAGCTACATTCCCGTAATGTCAATAATAAATTTAAAAACTTATTTCAATACTCTTTCAAACTTATAAAACTACAATTAATATAAAATTTAGTAAAATATAAATAATAAAATAATTAAAAAGTACATAGGGATGCGGGGTTTTGATTCCTGAATCGAGTGATTACTCAACCATTAATCATATTTATTGATTAGATGAGCTACATCCCCGTTATGTCAATAATAAATTCAAAAACTTATTTCAATACTCTTTCAAACTTATAAAACTACAATCAATATAAAATTTAGTAAAATATAAATAATAAAATAATTTAAAAAATTAAAAGTACATAGGGTTGCGGGGTTTTGATCCCCGAATCCAGTGATTACTCAACCATTAATCAAATCCAATGATTAGATGAGCTACATCCCCGTAATGTCAATAATAAATTCAAAAACTTATTTCAATACTCTTTCAAACTTATAAAACTACAATCAATATAAAATTTAGTAAAATATAAATAATAAAATAATTTAAAAAATTAAAATTACATAGAGATGCGGGGTTTTGATCCCCGAATCCAGTGATTACTCAACCATTAATCAAATCCAATGATTAGATGAGCTACATCCCCGTAATGTCAATAATAAATTCAAAAACTTATTTCAATACTCTTTCAAACTTATAAAACTACAATCAATAAAATTTAGCAAAATATAAATAATTAAAAAGTACATGGGAATGCGGGGTTTTGATCCCCGAATCGAGTGATTACCCAACCATTAATTAGATTCATTGATTAGATGAGCTACATCCCCGTAATGTCAATATTGAATTCAAAAACTTATTTTAATACTCTTTCAAACTTGTAAAACTACAATCAATATAAAATTTAGTAAAATATTAATAATAAAATAATTTAAAAAATTAAAAAGTACATGGGGATGTGGGGTTTTGATCCCCGAATCGAGTGATTACTCAACCATTAATCATATTCATTGATTAGATGAGCTACATCCCCGTAATGTCAATAATAAATTCAAAAACTTATTTCAATACTCTTTCAAACATATAAAATTACAATCAATTCAAAATTTAGTAAAATATAAATAATAAAATAATTAAAAAGTACATGGAGATGCGGGGTTTTGATCCCCGAATCGAGTGATTACTCAACCATTAAGCAAATGCATTGATTAGATGAGCTACATCCCCGTAATGCTAATAATGAATTCAAAAACTTATTTCAATACTCTTTCAAACTTATAAAACTACAATCAATTCAAAATTTAGTAATATATAAATAAAAAAATATTTTAAAAAATTAAAAAGTACATTGGGATGCGGGGTTTTGATCCCCGAATCGAGTGATTACTCAACCATTAATCAAATCCAATGATTAGATGAGCTACATCCCCGTAATATAAATAATAAATTCAAAAACTTATTTCAATACTCTTTCAAACTTATAAAACTACAATCAATATAAAATTTAGTAAAATATAAATAATTAAAAAGTACATGGGAATGCGGGGTTTTGATCCCCGAATCGAGTGATTACTCAACCATTAATCAGATTCATTGATTAGATGAGTTACATCCCGTAATGTCAATATTGAATTCAAAAACTTATTTTAATACTCTTTCAAACTTATAAAACTACAATCAATATAAAATTTAGTAAAATATTAATAATAAAATAATTTAAAAAATTAAAAATTACATGGGGATGCGAGGTTTTGATCCCCGAATCGAGTGATTACTCAACCATTAATTAGATTCATTGATTAGATGAGCTACATCCCCGATATGTCAATATTGAATTCAAAAACTTATTTCAATGCGGGGTTTTGATCCCCGAATAAAGTGATTACTCAACCATTAATCAAATCCAATGATTAGATGAGCTACATCCCCGTAATGTCAATAATAAATTCAAAAACATATTTCAATACTCTTTCAAACTTATAAAACTACAATCAATATAAAATTTAGTAAAATATAAATAATTAAAAAGTACATGGGAATGCGGGGTTTTGATCCCCGAATCGAGTGATTACTCAACCATTAATCAAATTCATTGATTAGATGAGCTACATCCCCGTAATGTCAATATTGAATTCAAAAATTTATTTTAATACTCTTTCAAACTTATAAAACTACAATCAATATAAAATTTAGTAAAATATTAATAATAAAATAATTTAAAAAATTAAAATTACATAGAGATGCGGGGTTTTGATCCCCGAATCCAGTGATTACTCAACCATTAATCAAATCCAATGATTAGATGAGCTACATCCCCGTAATGTCAATAATAAATTCAAAAACTTATTTCAATACTCTTTCAAACTTATAAAACTACAATCAATATAAAATTTAGTAAAATATAAATAATAAAATAATTTAAAAAATTAAAATTACATAGAGATGCGGGGTTTTGATCCCCGAATCCAGTGATTACTCAACCATTAATCAAATCCAATGATTAGATGAGCTACATCCCCGTAATGTCAATAATAAATTCAAAAACTTATTTCAATACTCTTTCAAACTTATAAAACTACAATCAATAAAATTTAGCAAAATATAAATAATTAAAAAGTACATGGGAATGCGGGGTTTTGATCCCCGAATCGAGTGATTACCCAACCATTAATTAGATTCATTGATTAGATGAGCTACATCCCCGTAATGTCAATATTGAATTCAAAAACTTATTTTAATACTCTTTCAAACTTGTAAAACTACAATCAATATAAAATTTAGTAAAATATTAATAATAAAATAATTTAAAAAATTAAAAAGTACATGGGGATGTGGGGTTTTGATCCCCGAATCGAGTGATTACTCAACCATTAATCATATTCATTGATTAGATGAGCTACATCCCCGTAATGTCAATAATAAATTCAAAAACTTATTTCAATACTCTTTCAAACATATAAAATTACAATCAATTCAAAATTTAGTAAAATATAAATAATAAAATAATTAAAAAGTACATGGAGATGCGGGGTTTTGATCCCCGAATCGAGTGATTACTCAACCATTAAGCAAATGCATTGATTAGATGAGCTACATCCCCGTAATGCTAATAATGAATTCAAAAACTTATTTCAATACTCTTTCAAACTTATAAAACTACAATCAATTCAAAATTTAGTAATATATAAATAAAAAAATATTTTAAAAAATTAAAAAGTACATTGGGATGCGGGGTTTTGATCCCCGAATCGAGTGATTACTCAACCATTAATCAAATCCAATGATTAGATGAGCTACATCCCCGTAATATAAATAATAAATTCAAAAACTTATTTCAATACTCTTTCAAACTTATAAAACTACAATCAATATAAAATTTAGTAAAATATAAATAATTAAAAAGTACATGGGAATGCGGGGTTTTGATCCCCGAATCGAGTGATTACTCAACCATTAATCAGATTCATTGATTAGATGAGTTACATCCCGTAATGTCAATATTGAATTCAAAAACTTATTTTAATACTCTTTCAAACTTATAAAACTACAATCAATATAAAATTTAGTAAAATATTAATAATAAAATAATTTAAAAAATTAAAAATTACATGGGGATGCGAGGTTTTGATCCCCGAATCGAGTGATTACTCAACCATTAATTAGATTCATTGATTAGATGAGCTACATCCCCGATATGTCAATATTGAATTCAAAAACTTATTTCAATGCGGGGTTTTGATCCCCGAATAAAGTGATTACTCAACCATTAATCAAATCCAATGATTAGATGAGCTACATCCCCGTAATGTCAATAATAAATTCAAAAACATATTTCAATACTCTTTCAAACTTATAAAACTACAATCAATATAAAATTTAGTAAAATATAAATAATTAAAAAGTACATGGGAATGCGGGGTTTTGATCCCCGAATCGAGTGATTACTCAACCATTAATCAAATTCATTGATTAGATGAGCTACATCCCCGTAATGTCAATATTGAATTCAAAAACTTATTTTAATACTCTTTCAAACTTGTAAAACTACAATCAATATAAAATTTAGTAAAATATTAATAATAAAATAATTTAAAAAATTAAAAATTACATGGGGATGCGAGGTTTTGATCCCCGAATCGAGTGATTACTCAACCATTAATCAGATTCATTTATTAGATGAGCTACATCCCCGTAATATAAATAATGAATTCAAAAACTTATTTTAATACTCTTTCAAACATATAAAACTACAATCAATTCAAAATTTAGTAAAATATAAATAATAAAATAATTAAAAAGTACATGGGAATGCGGGGTTTTGATCCACGAATCGAGTGATTACTCAACCATTAATCAAATCCAATGATTAGATGAGCTACATTCCCGTAATGTCAATAATAAATTCAAAAACTTATTTCAATACTCTTTCAAACTTATAAAACTACAATCAATATAAAATTTAGTAAAATATTTAAAAAATTAAAAAGTACATGGGGATGCGGGGTTTTGATCCCCGAATCGAGTGATTACTCAACCATTAATCATATTCATTGATTAGATGAGCTACATCCCCGTAATGTCAATAATAAATTCAAAAACTTATTTCAATACTCTTTCAAACATATAAAATTACAATCAATTCAAAATTTAGTAAAATATAAATAATAAAATAATTAAAAAGTACATGGGGATGCGGGGTTTTGATCCACGAATCGAGTGATTACTCAACCATTAATCAAATCCAATGATTAGATGAGCTACATTCCCGTAATGTCAATAATAAATTCAAAAACTTATTTCAATACTCTTTCAAACTTATAAAACTACAATCAATATAAAATTTAGTAAAATATAAATAATAAAATAATTAAAAAGTACATAGGGATGCGGGGTTTTGATTCCTGAATTCGAATGATTACTCAACCATTAATCATATTCATTGATTAGATGAGCTACATCCCCGTTATGTCAATAATAAATTCAAAAACTTATTTCAATACTCTTTCAAACTTATAAAACTACAATCAATATAAAATTTAGTAAAATATCGGGGTTTTGATCCCCGAATCCAGTGATTACACAACCATTAATCAAATCCAATGATTAGATGAGCTACATCCCCGTAATGTCAATAATAAATTCAAAAACTTATTTCAATACTTTTTCAAACTTATAAAACTACAATCAATATAAAATTTAGTAAAATATAAATAATAAAATAATTTAAAAAATTAAAAGTACATAGGGATGCGGGGTTTTGATCCCCGAATCCAGTGATTACTCAACCATTAATCAAATCCAATGATTAGATGAGCTACATCCCCGTAATGTCAATAATAAATTCAAAAACTTATTTCAATACTCTTTCAAACTTATAAAACTACAATCAATATAAAATTTAGCAAAATATAAATAATTAAAAAGTACATGGGAATGCGGGGTTTTGATCCCCGAATCGAGTGATTACTCAACCATTAATTAGATTCATTGATTAGATGAGCTACATCCCCGTAATGTCAATAATAAATTCAAAAACTTTTTTCAATACTCTTTCAAACATATAAAATTACAATCAATTCAAAATTTAGTAAAATATAAATAATAAAATAATTAAAAAGTACATGGAGATGCGGGGTTTTGATCCCCGAATCGAGTGATTACTCAACCATTAATCAGATGCATTGTTTAGATGAGCTACATCCCCGTAATGCTAATAATGAATTCAAAAACTTATTTCAATACTCTTTCAAACTTATAAAACTACAATCAATTCAAAATTTAGTAATATATAAATAAAAAAATATTTTAAAAAATTAAAAAGTACATTGGGATGCGGGGTTTTGATCCTCGAATCGAGTGATTACTCAACCATTAATCAAATCCAATGATTAGATGAGCTACATCTCCATAATGTCAATAATAAATTCAAAAACTTATTTCAATACTCTTTCAAACTTATAAAACTACAATTAATTCAAAATTTAGTAAAATGTATATAATAAAATAATTTAAAAAATTAACCAATGATTAGATGAGCTACATCTCCATAATGTCAATAATAAATTCAAAAACTTATTTCAATACTCTTTCAAACTTATAAAACTACAATTAATTCAAAATTTAGTAAAATGTATATAATAAAATAATTTAAAAAATTAAAAAGCACATGGGGATGCGGGGTTTTGATCCCCGAATCGAGTGATTACTCAGCCATTAATTAAATCCAATGATTAGATGAGCTACATCCCCGTAATGCTAATATTGAATTCAAAAACTTATTTCAATACTCTTTCAAACTTATAAAACTACAATCAATATAAAATTTAGTAAAATACAAATAGTAAAATAATTTAAAAAATTAAAAAGTACATGGGGATGCGGGGTTTTGATCCCCGAATCGAGTGATTACTCAACCATTAATCAGATGCATTGATTAGATGAGCTACATCCCCGTAATGCTAATAATGAATTCAAAAACTTATTTCAATACTCTTTCAAACTTATAAAACTACAATCAATTCAAAATTTAGTAATATATAAATAAAAAAATATTTTAAAAAATTAAAAAGTACATTGGGATGCGGGGTTTTGATCCCCGAATCGAGTGATTACTCAACCATTAATCAAATCCAATGGTTAGATGAGCTACATCCCCGTAATATAAATAATAAATTCAAAAACTTATTTTAATACTCTTTCAAACTTATAAAACTACAATCAATATAAAATTTAGTAAAATATAAATAATTAAAAAGTACATGGGAATGCAGAGTTTTGATCCCCGAATCGAGTGATTACTCAACCATTAATCAGATTCATTGATTAGATGAGCTACATCCCGCAATGTCAATATTGAATTCAAAAACTTATTTTAATACTCTTTCAAACTTATAAAACTACAATCAATATAAAATTTAGTAAAATATTAATATTAAAATAATTTAAAAAATTAAAAATTACATGGGGATGCGAGGTTTTGATCCCCGAATCGAGTGATTACTCAACCATTAATCAAATGTATTGATTAGATGAGATACATCCCCATAATGTAAATAATGAATTCAAAAACTTATTTTAATACTCTTTCAAACATATAAAACTACAATAAATTCAAAATTTAGTAAAATATAAATATTAAAATAATTAAAAAGTACATGGGGATGCGGGGTTTTGATCCACGAATCGAGTGATTACTCAACCATTAATCAAATCCAATGATTAGATGAGCTACATTCCCGTAATGTCAATAATAAATTCAAAAACTTATTTCAATACTCTTTCAAACTTATAAAACTACAATCAATATAAAATTTAGTAAAATATAAATAATAAAATAATTTAAAAAATTAAAAAGTACATGGAGATGCGGGGTTTTGATCCCCGAATAAAGTGATTACTCAACCATTAATCAAATCCAATGATTAGATGAGCTACATCCCCGTAATGTCAATAATAAATTCAAAAACATATTTCAATACTCTTTCAAACTTATAAAACTACAATCAATATAAAATTTAGTAAAATATAAATAATTAAAAAGTACATGGGAATGCAGGGTTTTGATCCCCGAATCGAGTGATTACTCAACCATTAATCAGATTCATTGATTAGATGAGCTACATCCCCGTAATGTCAATATTGAATTCAAAAACTTATTTTAATACTCTTTCAAACTTGTAAAACTACAATCAATATAAAATTTAGTAAAATATTAATAATAAAATAATTTAAAAAATTAAAAATTACATTGGGATGCGAGGTTTTGATCCCCGAATCGAGTGATTACTCAACCATTAATCAGATTCATTTATTAGATGAGCTACATCCCCGTAATATAAATAATGAATTCAAAAACTTATTTTAATACTCTTTCAAACATATAAAACTACAATCAATTCAAAATTTAGTAAAATATAAATAATAAAATAATTAAAAAGTACATGGGAATGCGGGGTTTTGATCCACGAATCGAGTGATTACTCAACCATTAATCAAATCCAATGATTAGATGAGCTACATTCGCGTAATGTCAATAATAAATTCAAAAACTTATTTCAATACTCTTTCAAACTTATAAAACTACAATCAATATAAAATTTAGTAAAATATTTAAAAAATTAAAAAGTACATGGGGATGCGGGGTTTTAATCCCCGAATCGAGTGATTACTCAACCATTAATCATATTCATTGATTAGATGAGCTACATCCCCGTAATGTCAATAATAAATTCAAAAACTTATTTCAATACTCTTTCAAACATATAAAATTACAATCAATTCAAAATTTGGTAAAATATAAATAATAAAATAATTAAAAAGTACATGGGGATGCGGGGTTTTGATCCACGAATCGAGTGATTACTCAACCATTAATCAAATCCAATGATTAGATGAGCTACATTCCCGTAATGTCAATAATAAATTCAAAAACTTATTTCAATACTCTTTCAAACTTATAAAACTACAATCAATATAAAATTTAGTAAAATATAAATAATAAAATAATTAAAAAGTACATAGGGATGCGGGGTTTTGATTCCTGAATCGAGTGATTACTCAACCATTAATCATATTCATGAGCTACATCCCCGTAATGTCAATAATAAATTCAAAAACTTATTTCAATACTCGTTCAAACTTATAAAACTACAATCAATATAAAATTTAGTAAAATATAAATAATAAAATAATTTAAAAAATTAAAAGTACATAGGGATGCGGGGTTTTGATTCCCGAATCCAGTGATTACTCAACCATTAATCAAATCCAATGATTAGATGAGCTACATCCCCGTAATGTCAATAATAAATTCAAAAACTTATTTCAATACTATTTCAAACTTATAAAACTACAATCAATATAAAATTTAGCAAAATATAAATAATTAAAAAGTACATGGGAATGCGGGGTTTTTATCCCCGAATCGAGTGATTACTCAACCATTAATTAGATTCATTGATTAGATGAGCTAAATCCCCGTAATGTCAATATTGAATTCAAAAACTTATTTTAATACTCTTTCAAACTTGTAAAACTACAATCAATATAAAATTTAGTAAAATATTAATAATAAAATAATTTAAAAAATTAAAAAGTACATGGGGATGTGGGGTTTTGATCCCCGAATCGAGTGATTACTCAACCATTAATCATATTCATTGATTAGATGAGCTACATCCCCGTAATGTCAATAATAAATTCAAAAACTTATTTCAATACTCTTTCAAACATATAAAATTACAATCAATTCAAAATTTAGTAAAATATAAATAATAAAATAATTAAAAAGTACATGGAGATGCGGGGTTTTGATCCCCGAATCGAGTGATTACTCAACCATTAATCAGATGCATTGATTAGATGAGCTACATCCCCGTAATGCTAATAATGAATTCAAAAACTTATTTCAATACTCTTTCAAACTTATAAAACTACAATCAATTCAAAATTTAGTAATATATAAATAAAAAAATATTTTAAAAAATTAAAAAGTACATTGGGATGCGGGGTTTTGATCCCCGATGTTTTAGCACGTTTTTATCGGGTAGTATAATACGGGGCTGGGCTGTGTATAGAGGGTTTGAAACGATACTAATACATGTAAATTTATATTCTGGAGTAGGGGTTGAGCTAGATCTGGAAAAGAACAGAGGTTTTGAGCTTTGAAGCTTCTTCTGAAGGATTTCTATTATCCACTCTTTTAATATCGAGTATATTCACTAATTAGTGCCGCCCCTCAATCTGAAGGGATAAGCCCCCTATTTATAGGGACTTATGGAATGATTACATTCGGTCCACGTACTACGTCTAAAGCATTTAAAGGAAGCTAGTAACGACCCGGGGCCCGTGACCCGGAGCATAGAGGGTGCATATGGGCTCACGTGGGGGATGTATCCGTTCTTCCTGGGGTGAGCCCTTCCCCAGATAATGAGTGCGTGGCCCGGGTCGCGGCTCGGGTCTCTGAAACTCCGTTGGTTCTTTGCACGGAATGCGTGACGAGCTTGTTCATGTAGAGGATTAAGAGCGGGATCCGGGTCCGCCACTCCCGCATGGCCGGTATGATGACAACGCGATCTGAGTCCCGGGGCGAGCATGTTCCCACGTCATATCCGTGTGTGTTCCACCTCGAATGATCCGTGACCCGAGTCCCGGACGTGCCCAGAGTCATTCCCCTGCGTGGATAGCCCCGGAGATCCGTGACCCGTGGTCCGAGCCGCGATGCGTCCCCCCGCCTGGCATATCTCTGGACAGCCCTCGTCCGTGCGCCTTATCCTTGGATATATGTTTTTGTATTTGATTTTTCCTCTCCCAACACCCGAATCTAGTGATTACTCAACCATTAATCATATTCATTGATTAGATGAGCTACATCCCCGTAATGTCAATAATAAATTCAAAAACTTATTTCAATACTCTTTCAAACATATAAAATTACAATCAATTCAAAATTTAGTAAAATATAAATAATTAAATAATTAAAAACTACATGGGGATGCGGGGTTTTGATCCACGAATCGAGTGATTACTCAACCATTAATCAAATCCAATGATTAGATGAGCTACATTCCCGTAATGTCAATAATAAATTCAAAAACTTATTTCAATACTCTTTCAAACTTATAAAACTACAATCAATATAAAATTTAGTAAAATATAAATAATAAAATAATTTAAAAAATTAAAAAGTACATGGGAATGTGGGGTTTTGATCCCTGAATCGAGTGATTACTCAACCATTAATCATATTCATTTATTAGATGAGCTACATCCCCGTTATGTCAATAATAAATTCAAAAACTTATTTCAATACTCTTTCAAACTTATAAAACTACAATCAATATAAAATTTAGTAAAATATTTAAAAAATTAAAAAGTACATGGGGATGCGGGGTTTTGATCCCCGAATCGAGTGATTACTCAACCATTAATCATATTCATTGATTAGATGAGCTACATCCCCGTAATGTCAATATTGAATTCAAAAACTTATTTTAATACTCTTTCAAACTTATAAAACTACAATCAATATAAAATTTAGTAAAATATTAATAATAAAATAATTTAAAAAATTAAAAAGTACATGGGAATGCGGGGTTTTGATCCCCGAATCGAGTTATTACTCAACCATTAATTAGATTCATTGATTAGATGAGCTACATCCCCGTAATGTCAATATTGAATTCAAAAACTTATTTTAATACTCTTTCAAACTTGTAAAACTACAATCAATATAAAATTTAGTAAAATATTAATAATAAAATAATTTAAAAAATTAAAAAGTACATGGGGATGTGGGGTTTTGATCCCCAAATCGAGTGATTACTCAACCATTAATCATATTCATTGATTAGATGAGCTACATCCCCGTAATGTCAATAATAAATTCAAAAACTTATTTCAATACTCTTTCAAACATATAAAATTACAATCAATTCAAAATTTAGTAAAATATAAATAATAAAATAATTAAAAAGTACATGGAGATGCGGGGTTTTGATCCCCGAATCGAGTGATTACTCAACCATTAATCAGGCATTGATTAGATGAGCTACATCCCCGTAATGCTAATAATGAATTCAAAAACTTATTTCAATACTCTTTCAAACTTATAAAACTACAATCAATTCAAAATTTAGTAATATATAAATAAAAAAATATTTTAAAAAATTAAAAAGTACATTGGGATGCGGGGTTTTGATCCCCGAATCGAGTGATTACTCAACCATTAATCAAATCCAATGATTAGATGAGCTACATCCCCATAATATCAATAATAAATTCAAAAACTTATTTCAATACTCTTTCAAACTTATAAAACTACAATCAATATAAAATTTAGTAAAATATAAATAATTAAAAAGTACATGGGAATGCGGGGTTTTGATCCCCGAATCGAGTGATTACTCAACCATTAATCAGATTCATTGATTAGATGAGCTACATCCCGTAATGTCAATATTGAATTCAAAAACTTATTTTAATACTCTTTCAAACTTATAAAACTACAATAAATATAAAATTTAGTAAAATATTAATAATAAAATAATTTAAAAAATTAAAAATTACATGGGGATGCGAGGTTTTGATCCCCGAATCGAGTGATTACTCAACCATTAATCAGATTCATTGATTAGATGAGATACATCCCCGTAATGTAAATAATGAATTCAAAAACTTATTTCAATACTCTTTCAAACTTATAAAACTACAATCAATATAAAATTTAGTAAAATACAAATAGTAAAATAATTTAAAAAATTAAAAAGTACATGGGGATGCGGGGTTTTGATCCCGAATCGAGTGATTACTCAACCATTAATCAGATTCATTGATTAGATGAGCTAAATCCCCGTAATGTCAATAATGAATTCAAAAACTTATTTTAATACTCTTTCAAACTTATAAAACTACAATCAATTCAAAATTTAGTAAAATATAAATAATAAAATAATTAAAAAATACATGGGGATGCGGGGTTCTGATCCACGAATCGAGTGATTACTCAACCATTAATCAGATGCATTGATTAGATTAGCTACGTCCCCGTAATGCTAATAATGAATTCAAAAACTTATTTCAATACTCTTTCAAACTTATAAAACTACAATTAATTCAAAATTTAGTAAAATATATATAATAAAATAATTTAAAAAATTAAAAAGCACATGGGGATGCGGGGTTTTGATCCCCGAATCGAGTGATTACTCAACCATTAATCAAATCCAATGATTAGATGAGCTACATCCCCATAATATCAATAATAAATTCAAAAACTTATTTCAATACTCTTTCAAACTTATAAAACTACAATCAATATAATTTTTAGTAAAATACAAATAGTAAAATAATTTATATTTCAATACTCTTTCAAACTTATAAAACTACAATCAATATAATTTTTAGTAAAATAAAAATAGTAAAATAATTTAAAAAATTAAAAAGTACATGGGGATGCGGGGTTTTGATCCCCGAATCGAGTGATTACTCAACCATTAATCAGATTCATTGATTAGATGAGCTACATCCCCGTAATGTCAATAATGAATTCAAAAACTTATTTTAATACTCTTTCAAACTTATAAAACTACAATCAATTCAAAATTTAGTAAAATATAAGTAATAAAATAATTAAAAAATACATGGGGATGCGGGGTTCTGATCCCCGAATCGAGTGATTACTCAACCATTAATCAGATGCATTGATTAAATTAGCTACATCCCCATATTGCTAATAATGAATTCAAAAACTTATTTCAATACTCTTTCAAACTTATAAAACTACAATTAATTCAAAATTTAGTAAAATATATATAATAAAATAATTTAAAAAATTAAAAAGCACATGGGGAAGCGGGGTTTTGATCCCCGAATCGAGTGATTACTCAACCAATAGCTACATCCCCATATTGCTAATAATGAATTCAAAAACTTATTTCAATACTCTTTCAAACTTATAAAACTACAATTAATTCAAAATTTAGTAAAATATATATAATAAAATAATTTAAAAAATTAAAAAGCACATGGGGAAGCAGGGTTTTGATCCCCGAATCGAGTGATTACTCAACCATTAATCAGATTCATTGATTAGATGAGCTACATCCCCGTAATGTCAATAATAAATTCAAAAACTTATTTTAATACTCTTTCAAACTTATAAAACTACAATCAATTCAAAATTTAGTAAAATATAAGTAATAAAATAATTAAAAAATACATGGGGATGCGGGGTTCTGATCCCCGAATCGAGTGATTACTCAACCATTAATCAGATGCATTGATTAGATTAGCTACATCCCCATATTGCTAATAATGAATTCAAAAACTTATTTCAATACTCTTTCAAACTTATAAAACTACAATTAATTCAAAATTTAGTAAAATATATATAATAAAATAATTTAAAAAATTAAAAAGCACATGGGGAAGCGGGGTTTTGATCCCCGAATCGAGTGATTACTCAACCATTAATCAGATTCATTGATTAGATGAGCTACATCCCCATAATGACAATAATTTATTCAAAAACTTATTTTAATACTCTTTCAAACTTATAAAACTACAATCAATTCAAAATTTAGTAAAATATATATAATAAAATAATTTAAAAAATTAAAAAGCACATGGGGATGCGGGGTTTTGATACCCGAATCGAGTGATTACTTAACCATTAATCAAATCCAATGATTAGATGAGCTACATCTCCATAATGTCAATAATAAATTCAAAAACTTATTGCAATACTCTTTCAAACTTATAAAACTACAATCAATATAAAATTTAGTAAAATACAAATAGTAAAATAATTTAAAAAATTAAAAAGTACATGGGGATAATCAATATAAAATTTAGTAAAATACAAATAGTAAAATAATTTAAAAAATTAAAAAGTACATGGGGATGCGGGGTTTTGATCCCCGAATCAAGTGATTACTCAACCATTAATCAGATGCATTGATTAGATGAGCTACATCCCCGTAATGCTAATAATGAATTCAAAAACTTATTTCAATACTCTTTCAAACTTATAAAACTACAATTAATTCAAAATTTAGTAAAATATATATAATAAAATAATTTAAAAAATTAAAAAGCACATGGGGAAGCGGGGTTTTGATCCCCGAATCGAGTGATTACTCAACCATTAATAAGATTCATTGATTAGATGAGCTACATCCCCATAATGACAATAATTTATTCAAAAACTTATTTTAATACTCTTTCAAACTTATAAAACTACGATCAATTCAAAATTTAGTAAAATATATATAATAAAATAATTTAAAAAATTAAAAAGCACATGGGGATGCGGGGTTTTGATACCCGAATCGAGTGATTACTCAACCATTAATCAAATCCAATGATTAGATAAGCTACATCTCCATAATGTCAATAATAAATTCAAAAACTTATTTCAATACTCTTTCAAACTTATAAAACTACAATCAATATAAAATTTAGTAAAATACAAATAGTAAAATAATTTAAAAAATTAAAAAGTACATGGGGATGCAGGGTTTTGATCCCCGAATCGAGTGATTACTCAACCATTAATCAGATGCATTGATTAGATAAGCTACATCCCCGTAATGCTAATAATGAATTCAAAAACTTATTTCAATACTCTTTCAAACTTATAAAACTACAATTAATTCAAAATTTAGTAAAATATATATAATAAAATAATTAAAAAAATTAAAAAGCACATGGGGATGCGGGGTTTTGATCCCCGAATCGAGTTATTACTCAACCATTAATCAAATCAAATGATTAGATGAGCTACATCCCCATAATGTCAATAATAAATTCAAAAACTTATTTCAATACTCTTTCAAACTTATAAAACTACAATCAATATAAAATTTAGTAAAATACAAATAGTAAAATAATTTAAAAAATTAAAAAGTACATGGGGATGCGGGGTTTTGATCCCCGAATCGAGTGATTACTCAACCATTAATCAGATTCATTGATTAGATGAGCTAAATCCCCGTAATGTCAATAATGAATTCAAAAACTTATTTTAATACTCTTTCAAACTTATAAAACTACAATCAATTCAAAATTTAGTAAAATATAAATAATAAAATAATTAAAAAATACATGGGGATGCAGGGTTCTGATCCACGAATCGAGTGATTACTCAACCATTAATCAGATGCATTGATTAGATTAGCTACATCCCCGTAATGCTAATAATGAATTGAAAAACTTATTTCAATACTTTTTCAAACTTATAAAACTACAATTAATTCAAAATTTAGTAAAATATATATAATAAAATAATTTAAAAAATTAAAAAGCACATGGGGATGCGGGGTTTTGATCCCCGAATCGAGTGATTACTCAATCATTAATCAAATCCAATGATTAGATGAGCTACATCCACATAATGTCAATAATAAATTCAAAAACTTATTTCAGTACTCTTTCAAACTTATAAAACTACAATCAATTCAAAATTTAGTAAAATATAAATAATAAAATAATTTTAGAATTATTAAAAAGTACATGGGGATGCGGGGTTTTGATCCCCGAATCGAGTGATTACTCAACCATTAATCATATTCATTGATTAGATGAGCTATATCCCCGTAATGTCAATAATGAATTCAAAAACTTATTTTAATACTCTTTCAAACTTATAAAACTACAATCAATTCAAAATTTAGTAAAATATAAATAATTAATTTAGTAAAATATAAATAATTAAAAAGTTCATGGGAATGCGGGGTTTTGATCCTTGAATCAAGTGATTACTCAACCATTAATCAGATTCATTGATTAGATGAGCTACATCCCCGTAATGTGAATAATGAATTCAAAAACTTATTTTAATACTCTTTCAAACATATAAAATTACAATCAATTCAAAATTTAGTAAAATATAAATAATTAAAAAGTACATGGGGATGCGGGGTTTTGATCCCCGAATCGAGTGATTACTCAACCATTAATCAGATGTATTGATTAGATGATCTACATCCCCGTAATGCTAATAATGAATTCAAAAACTTATTTCAATACTCTTTCAAACTTATAAAACTACAATCAATATAAAATTTAGTAAAATATAAATAATAAAATAATTAAAAATACATAGGGATGCGGGGTTTGATCCCCGAATCCAGTGATTACTCAACTATTAATCAAATCCAATGATTAGATGAGCTATATCCCCGTAATGTCAATAATAAATTCAAAAACTTATTTTAATACTCTTTCAAACTTATAAAACTACAATCAATATAAAATTTAGTAAAATATAAATAATTAAAAAGTACATGGGAATGCGGGGTTTTGATCCCCAAATCGAGTGATTACTCAACCATTAATCAGATTCATTGATTAGATGAGCTACATCCCCGTAATGTCATTATTGAATTCAAAAACTTATTTCAATACTCTTTCAAACTTATAAAACTACAATCAATATAATTTTTAGTAAAATACAAATAGTAAAATAATTTTAATAAAATACAAATAGTAAAATAATTTTAAAAAATTTAAAAGTACATGGGGATGCGAGGTTTTGATCCCCGAATCGAGTGATTACTGAACCATTAATCAGATTCATTGATTAGATGAGCTATATCCCCGTAATGTCAATATTGAATTCAAAAACTTATTTTAATACTCTTTCAAACTTTTAAAACTACAATCAATATAAAATTTAGTAAAATATTAATAATAAAATAATTTAAAAAATTAAAAAGTACATGGGGATGCGAGGTTTTGATCCCCGAATCGAGTGATTAATCAACCATTAATCAGATTCATTGATTAGATGAGCTACATCCCGTAATGTAAATAATAAATTCAAAAACTTATATTAATACTCTTTCAAACATATTAAATTACAATCAATTCAAAATTTAGTAAAATATAAATAATAAAATAATTAAAACTTATTTCAATACTCTTTCAAACTTATAAAACTACAATCAATATAAAACTTAGTAAAATATAAATAATAAAATAATTAAAAAGTACATGGGGATGCGGAGTTTTGATCCCCGAATCGAGTGATTACACAACCATTAATCAAATCCAATGATTAGATGAGCTACATCCCCGTAATGTCAATAATAAATTCAAAAACTTATTTCAATACTCTTTCAAACTTATAAAACTACAATCAATATAAAATTTAGTAAAATATAAATAATAAAATAATTAAAAATTACATGGGAATGCGGGGTTTTGATCCCCGAATCGAGTGATTACTCAACTATTAATCAGATGCATTGATTAGATGAGCTACATCCTCGTAATGCTAATAATGAATTCAAAAACTTATTTCAATACTCTTTCAAACTTATAAAACTACAATCAATTCAAAATTTAGTAAAATATAAATAATAAAATAATTTTAGAATTATTAAAAAGTACATGGGGATGCGGGGTTTTGATCCCCGAATCGAGTGATTACTCAACCATTAATCATATTCATTGATTAGATGAGCTACATCCCCGTAATGTCAATAATGAATTCAAAAACTTATTTTAATACTCTTTCAAACTTATAAAACTACAATCAATTCAAAATTTAGTAAAATATAAATAATTAAAAAGTATATGGGAATGCGGGGTTTTGATCCTTGAATCAAGTGATTACTCAACCATTAATCAGATTCATTGATTAGATGAGCTACATCCCCGTAATGTCAATAATGAATTCAAAAACTTATTTTAATACTCTTTCAAACATATAAAATTACAATCAATTCAAAATTTAGTAAAATATAAATAATAAAATAATTAAAAAGTACATGGGGGATGCGGGGTTTTGATCCCCGAATCGAGTGATTACTCAACCATTAATCAGATGTATTGATTAGATGAGTTACATCCCCGTAATGCTAATAATGAATTCAAAAACTTATTTCAATACTCTTTCAAACTTATAAAACTACAATCAATTCAAAATTTAGTAATATATAAATAATAAAATAATTTAAAAAAAATTAAAAAGTACATTGGGATGCGGGGTTTTGATCCCCGAATCGAGTGATTACTCAACCATTAATCAAATCCAATGATTAAATGAGCTACATCCCCGTAATGTCAATAATAAATTCAAAAACTTATTTCAATACTCTTTCAAACTTATAAAACTACAATCAATATAAAATTTAGTAAAATATAAATAATAAAATAATTAAAATGTACATGGATGCGGGGTTTTGATCCCCGAATCCAGTGATTACTCAACCATTAATCAAATCCAATGATTAGATGAGCTATATCCCCGTAATGTCAATAATAAATTCAAAAACTTAATTAAAAAGTACATGGGAATGCGGGGTTTTGATCCCCGAATCGAGTGATTACTCAACCATTAATCAGATTCATTGATTAGATGAGCTACATCCCCGTAATGTCAATATTGATTTCAAAAACTTATTTTAATACTCTTTCAAACTTTTAAAACTACAATCAATATAAAATTTAGTAAAATATTAATAATAAAATAATTTAAAAAATTAAAAAGTACATTGGGATGAGAGGTTTTGATCCCCGAATCGAGTGATTACTCAACCATTAATCAGATTCATTGATTAGATGAGCTACATCCCGTAATGTAAATAATAAATTCAAAAACTTATTTTAATACTCTTTCAAACATATTAAATTACAATCAATTCAAAATTTAGTAAAATATAAATAATAAAATAATTAAAACTTATTTCAATACTCTTTCAAACTTATAAAACTACAATCAATATAAAATTTAGTAAAATATAAATAATAAAATAATTAAAAAGTACATGGGGATGCGGAGTTTTGATCCCCGAATCGAGTGATTACTCAACCATTAATCAAATCCAATGATTAGATGAGCTACATCCCCGTAATGTCAATAATAAATTGAAAAACTTATTCAATACTCTTTCAAACTTATAAAACTACAATCAATATAAAATTTAGTAATATATAAATAATAAAATAATTAAAAATTACATGGGAATGCGGGGTTTTGATCCCCGAATCGAGTGATTACTCAACTATTAATCAGATGCATTGATTAGATGAGCTACATCCTCGTAATGCTAATAATGAATTCAAAAACTTATTTCAATACTCTTTCAAACTTATAAAACTACAATCAATTCAAAATTTAGTAAAATATAAATAATAAAATAATTTTAGAATTATTAAAAAGTACATGGGGATGCGGGGTTTTGATCCCCGAATCGAGTGATTACTCAACCATTAATCATATTCATTGATTAGATGAGCTACATCCCCGTAATGTCAATAATGAATTCAAAAACTTATTTTAATACTCTTTCAAACTTATAAAACTACAATCAATTCAAAATTTAGTAAAATATAAATAATTAAAAAGTATATGGGAATGCGGGGTTTTGATCCTTGAATCAAGTGATTACTCAACCATTAATCAGATTCATTGATTAGATGAGCTACATCCCCGTAATGTCAATAATGAATTCAAAAACTTATTTTAATACTCTTTCAAACATATAAAATTACAATCAATTCAAAATTTAGTAAAATATAAATAATAAAATAATTAAAAAGTACATGGGGGATGCGGGGTTTTGATCCCCGAATCGAGTGATTACTCAACCATTAATCAAATCCAATGATTAGATGAGCTACATTCCCGTAATGTCAATAATGAATTCAAAAACTTATTTTAATACTCTTTCAAACTTATAAAACTACAATCAATTCAAAATTTAGTAAAATATAAATAATAAAATAATTAAAAAATACATGGGGATGCAGGGTTCTGATCCACGAATCGAGTGATTACTCAACCATTAATCAGATGCATTGATTAGATTAGCTACATCCCCGTAATGCTAATAATGAATTGAAAAACTTATTTCAATACTTTTTCAAACTTATAAAACTACAATTAATTCAAAATTTAGTAAAATATATATAATAAAATAATTTAAAAAATTAAAAAGCACATGGGGATGCGGGGTTTTGATCCCCGAATCGAGTGATTACTCAATCATTAATCAAATCCAATGATTAGATGAGCTACATCCACATAATGTCAATAATAAATTCAAAAACTTATTTCAGTACTCTTTCAAACTTATAAAACTACAATCAATTCAAAATTTAGTAAAATATAAATAATAAAATAATTTTAGAATTATTAAAAAGTACATGGGGATGCGGGGTTTTGATCCCCGAATCGAGTGATTACTCAACCATTAATCATATTCATTGATTAGATGAGCTATATCCCCGTAATGTCAATAATGAATTCAAAAACTTATTTTAATACTCTTTCAAACTTATAAAACTACAATCAATTCAAAATTTAGTAAAATATAAATAATTAATTTAGTAAAATATAAATAATTAAAAAGTTCATGGGAATGCGGGGTTTTGATCCTTGAATCAAGTGATTACTCAACCATTAATCAGATTCATTGATTAGATGAGCTACATCCCCGTAATGTGAATAATGAATTCAAAAACTTATTTTAATACTCTTTCAAACATATAAAATTACAATCAATTCAAAATTTAGTAAAATATAAATAATTAAAAAGTACATGGGGATGCGGGGTTTTGATCCCCGAATCGAGTGATTACTCAACCATTAATCAGATGTATTGATTAGATGATCTACATCCCCGTAATGCTAATAATGAATTCAAAAACTTATTTCAATACTCTTTCAAACTTATAAAACTACAATCAATATAAAATTTAGTAAAATATAAATAATAAAATAATTAAAAATACATAGGGATGCGGGGTTTGATCCCCGAATCCAGTGATTACTCAACTATTAATCAAATCCAATGATTAGATGAGCTATATCCCCGTAATGTCAATAATAAATTCAAAAACTTATTTTAATACTCTTTCAAACTTATAAAACTACAATCAATATAAAATTTAGTAAAATATAAATAATTAAAAAGTACATGGGAATGCGGGGTTTTGATCCCCAAATCGAGTGATTACTCAACCATTAATCAGATTCATTGATTAGATGAGCTACATCCCCGTAATGTCATTATTGAATTCAAAAACTTATTTCAATACTCTTTCAAACTTATAAAACTACAATCAATATAATTTTTAGTAAAATACAAATAGTAAAATAATTTTAATAAAATACAAATAGTAAAATAATTTTAAAAAATTTAAAAGTACATGGGGATGCGAGGTTTTGATCCCCGAATCGAGTGATTACTGAACCATTAATCAGATTCATTGATTAGATGAGCTACATCCCCGTAATGTCAATAATGAATTCAAAAACTTATTTTAATACTATTTCAAACATATAAAACTACAATTAATTCAAAATTTAGTAAAATATAAATAATAAAATAATTTAAAAAATTAAAAACTACAATTAATTCAAAATTTAGTAAAATATAAATAATAAAATAATTTAAAAAATTAAAAAGTACATGGGGATGCGGGGTTTTGATTCCCGAATCGAGTGATTACTCAACCATTAATCAGATTCATTGATTAGATGAGATACATCCCCGTAATGCTAATAATGAATTCAAAAACTTATTTCAATACTCTTTCAAACTTATAAAACTACAATCAATATAAAATTTAGTAAAATATAAATAATAAAATAATTAAAAAATACATAGGGATGCGGGGTTTGATCCCCGAATCCAGTGATTACTCAACTATTAATCAAATCCAATGATTAGATGAGCTATATCCCCGTAATGTCAATAATAAATTCAAAAACTTATTTTAATACTCTTTCAAACTTATAAAACTACAATCAATATAAAATTTAGTAAAATATAAATAATTAAAAAGTACATGGGGATGCAGGGTTTTGATCCCCGAATCGAGTGATTACTCAACCATTAATCAGATGCATTGATTAGATAAGCTACATCCCCGTAATGCTAATAATGAATTCAAAAACTTATTTCAATACTCTTTCAAACTTATAAAACTACAATTAATTCAAAATTTAGTAAAATATATATAATAAAATAATTAAAAAAATTAAAAAGCACATGGGGATGCGGGGTTTTGATCCCCGAATCGAGTTATTACTCAACCATTAATCAAGTCAAATGATTAGATGAGCTACATCCCCATAATGTCAATAATAAATTCAAAAACTTATTTCAATACTCTTTCAAACTTATAAAACTACAATCAATATAAAATTTAGTAAAATACAAATAGTAAAATAATTTAAAAAATTAAAAAGTACATGGGGATGCGGGGTTTTGATCCCCGAATCGAGTGATTACTCAACCATTAATCAGATTCATTGATTAGATGAGCTAAATCCCCGTAATGTCAATAATGAATTCAAAAACTTATTTTAATACTCTTTCAAACTTATAAAACTACAATCAATTCAAAATTTAGTAAAATATAAATAATAAAATAATTAAAAAATACATGGGGATGCAGGGTTCTGATCCACGAATCGAGTGATTACTCAACCATTAATCAGATGCATTGATTAGATTAGCTACATCCCCGTAATGCTAATAATGAATTGAAAAACTTATTTCAATACTTTTTCAAACTTATAAAACTACAATTAATTCAAAATTTAGTAAAATATATATAATAAAATAATTTAAAAAATTAAAAAGCACATGTGGATGCGGGGTTTTGATCCCCGAATCGAGTGATTACTCAATCATTAATCAAATCCAATGATTAGATGAGCTACATCCCCATAATGTCAATAATAAATTCAAAAACTTATTTCAATACTCTTTCAAACTTATAAAACTACAATCAATTCAAAATTTAGTAAAATATAAATAATAAAATAATTTTAGAATTATTAAAAAGTACATGGGGATGCGGGGTTTTGATCCCCGAATCGAGTGATTACTCAACCATTAATCATATTCATTGATTAGATGAGCTATATCCCCGTAATGTCAATAATGAATTCAAAAACTTATTTTAATACTCTTTCAAACTTATAAAACTACAATCAATTCAAAATTTAGTAAAATATAAATAATTAAAAAGTACATGGGAATGCGGGGTTTTGATCCATAAATCAAGTGATTACTCAACCATTAATCAGATTCATTGATTAGATGAGCTACATCCCCGTAATGTGAATAATGAATTCAAAAACTTATTTTAATACTCTTTCAAACATATAAAATTACAATCAATTCAAAATTTAGTAAAATATAAATAATAAAATAATTAAAAATACATAGGGATGCGGGGTTTGATCCCCGAATCCAGTGATTACTCAACTATTAATCAAATCCAATGATTAGATGAGCTATATCCCCGTAATGTCAATAATAAATTCAAAAACTTATTTTAATACTCTTTCAAACTTATAAAACTACAATCAATATAAAATTTAGTAAAATATAAATAATTAAAAAGTACATGGGAATGCGGGGTTTTGATCCCCAAATCGAGTGATTACTCAACCATTAATCAGATTCATTGATTAGATGAGCTACATCCCCGTAATGTCATTATTGAATTCAAAAACTTATTTTAATACTCTTTCAAACTTTGAAAACTACAATCAATATAAAATTTAGTAAAATATTAATAATAAAATAATTTAAAAAATTAAAAAGTACATGGGGATGCGGGGTTTTGATCCCGAATCGAGTGATTACTCAACCATTAATCAAATCCAATGATTAGATGAGCTACATCCCCATAATGTCAATAATAAATTCAAAAACTTATTTCAATACTCTTTCAAACTTATAAAACTACAATTAATTCAAAATTTAGTAAAATATATATAATAAAATAATTTAAAAAATTAAAAAGCACATGGGGATTCGGGGTTTTGATCCCCGAATCGAGTGATAACTCAACCATTAATCAAATCCAATGATTAGATGAGCTACATCCCCATAATGTCAATAATAAATTCAAAAACTTATTTCAATACTCTTTCAAACTTATAAAACTACAATCAATATAATTTTTAGTAAAATACAAATAGTAAAATAATTTTAAAAAATTAAAAAGTACATGGGGATGCGAGGTTTTGATCCCCGAATCGAGTGATTACTGAACCATTAATCATATTCATTGATTAGATGAGCTGCATCCCCGTAATATCAATAATGAATTCAAAAAATTATTTTAATACTATTTCAAACATATAAAACTACAATTAATTCAAAATTTAGTAAAATATAAATAATAAAATAATTTAAAAAATTAAAAACTACAATTAATTCAAAATTTAGTAAAATATAAATAATAAAATAATTTAAAAAATTAAAAAGTACATGGGGATGCGGGGTTTTGATCCCCGAATCGAGTGATTACTCAACCATTAATCAGATTCATTGATTAGATGAGATACATCCCCGTAATGCTAATAATGAATTCAAAAACTTATTTCAATACTCTTTCAAACTTATAAAACTACAATCAATATAAAATTTAGTAAAATATAAATAATAAAATAATTAAAAAATACATAGGGATGCGGGGTTTGATCCCCGAATCCAGTGATTACTCAACTATTAATCAAATCCAATGATTAGATGAGCTATATCCCCGTAATGTCAATAATAAATTCAAAAACTTATTTTAATACTCTTTCAAACTTATAAAACTACAATCAATATAAAATTTAGTAAAATATAAATAATTAAAAAGTACATGGGAATGCGGGGTTTTGATCCCCAAATCGAGTGATTACTCAACCATTAATCAGATTCATTGATTAGATGAGCTACATCCCCGTAATGTCATTATTGAATTCAAAAACTTATTTTAATACTCTTTCAAACTTTTAAAACTACAATCAATATAAAATTTAGTAAAATATTAATAATAAAATAATTAAAAAAATTAAAAAGTACATGGGGATGCGGGGTTTTGATCACGAATCGAGTGATTACTCAACCATTAATCAAATCCAATGATTAGATGAGCTACATCCCCATAATGTCAATAATAAATTCAAAAACTTATTTCAATACTCTTTCAAACTTATAAAACTACAATTAATTCAAAATTTAGTAAAATATATATAATAAAATAATTTAAAAAATTAAAAAGCACATGGGGATTCGGGGTTTTGATCCCCGAATCGAGTGATAACTCAACCATTAATCAAATCCAATGATTAGATGAGCTACATCCCCATAATGTCAATAATAAATTCAAAAACTTATTTCAATACTCTTTCAAACTTATAAAACTACAATCAATATAATTTTTAGTAAAATACAAATAGTAAAATAATTTTAAAAAATTAAAAAGTACATGGGGATGCGAGGTTTTGATCCCCGAATCGAGTGATTACTGAACCATTAATCAGATTCATTGATTAGATGAGCTACATCCCCGTAATGTCAATAATGAATTCAAAAACTTATTTCAATACTCTTTCAAACTTATAAAACTACAATTAATTCAAAATTTAGTAAAATATATATAATAAAATAATTTAAAAAATTAAAAAGCACATGGGGAAGCGGGGTTTTGATCCCCGAATCGAGTGATTACTCAACCATTAATCAGATTCATTGATTAGATGAGCTACATCCCCATAATGACAATAATTTATTCAAAAACTTATTTTAATACTCTTTCAAACTTATAAAACTACAATCAATTCAAAATTTAGTAAAATATATATAATAAAATAATTTAAAAAATTAAAAAGCACATGGGGATGCGGGGTTTTGATACCCGAATCGAGTGATTACTCAACCATTAATCAAATCCAATGATTAGATGAGCTACATCTCCATAATGTCAATAATAAATTCAAAAACTTATTGCAATACTCTTTCAAACTTATAAAACTACAATCAATATAAAATTTAGTAAAATACAAATAGTAAAATAATTTAAAAAATTAAAAAGTACATGGGGATAATCAATATAAAATTTAGTAAAATACAAATAGTAAAATAATTTAAAAAATTAAAAAGTACATGGGGATGCGGGGTTTTAATCCCCGAATCAAGTGATTACTCAACCATTAATCAGATGCATTGATTAGATGAGCTACATCCCCGTAATGCTAATAATGAATTCAAAAACTTATTTCAATACTCTTTCAAACTTATAAAACTACAATTAATTCAAAATTTAGTAAAATATATATAATAAAATAATTTAAAAAATTAAAAAGCACATGGGGAAGCGGGGTTTTGATCCCCGAATCGAGTGATTACTCAACCATTAATAAGATTCATTGATTAGATGAGCTACATCCCCATAATGACAATAATTTATTCAAAAACTTATTTTAATACTCTTTCAAACTTATAAAACTACGATCAATTCAAAATTTAGTAAAATATATATAATAAAATAATTTAAAAAATTAAAAAGCACATGGGGATGCGGGGTTTTGATACCCGAATCGAGTGATTACTCAACCATTAATCAAATCCAATGATTAGATAAGCTACATCTCCATAATGTCAATAATAAATTCAAAAACTTATTTCAATACTCTTTCAAACTTATAAAACTACAATCAATATAAAATTTAGTAAAATACAAATAGTAAAATAATTTAAAAAATTAAAAAGTACATGGGGATGCAGGGTTTTGATCCCCGAATCGAGTGATTACTCAACCATTAATCAGATGCATTGATTAGATAAGCTACATCCCCGTAATGCTAATAATGAATTCAAAAACTTATTTCAATACTCTTTCAAACTTATAAAACTACAATTAATTCAAAATTTAGTAAAATATATATAATAAAATAATTAAAAAAATTAAAAAGCACATGGGGATGCGGGGTTTTGATCCCCGAATCGAGTTATTACTCAACCATTAATCAAATCAAATGATTAGATGAGCTAC
The DNA here is from genome assembly GCA_954870475.1 of Euphrasia confusa. Taxonomy (NCBI): domain Eukaryota; kingdom Viridiplantae; phylum Streptophyta; class Magnoliopsida; order Lamiales; family Orobanchaceae; genus Euphrasia; species Euphrasia confusa. The sequence continues at coordinate 10,669,963 of OX940958.1, forward strand.
ATCCCCATAATGTCAATAATAAATTCAAAAACTTATTTCAATACTCTTTCAAACTTATAAAACTACAATCAATATAAAATTTAGTAAAATACAAATAGTAAAATAATTTAAAAAATTAAAAAGTACATGGGGATGCGGGGTTTTGATCCCCGAATCGAGTGATTACTCAACCATTAATCAGATTCATTGATTAGATGAGCTAAATCCCCGTAATGTCAATAATGAATTCAAAAACTTATTTTAATACTCTTTCAAACTTATAAAACTACAATCAATTCAAAATTTAGTAAAATATAAATAATAAAATAATTAAAAAATACATGGGGATGCAGGGTTCTGATCCACGAATCGAGTGATTACTCAACCATTAATCAGATGCATTGATTAGATTAGCTACATCCCCGTAATGCTAATAATGAATTGAAAAACTTATTTCAATACTTTTTCAAACTTATAAAACTACAATTAATTCAAAATTTAGTAAAATATATATAATAAAATAATTTAAAAAATTAAAAAGCACATGGGGATGCGGGGTTTTGATCCCCGAATCGAGTGATTACTCAATCATTAATCAAATCCAATGATTAGATGAGCTACATCCACATAATGTCAATAATAAATTCAAAAACTTATTTCAGTACTCTTTCAAACTTATAAAACTACAATCAATTCAAAATTTAGTAAAATATAAATAATAAAATAATTTTAGAATTATTAAAAAGTACATGGGGATGCGGGGTTTTGATCCCCGAATCGAGTGATTACTCAACCATTAATCATATTCATTGATTAGATGAGCTATATCCCCGTAATGTCAATAATGAATTCAAAAACTTATTTTAATACTCTTTCAAACTTATAAAACTACAATCAATTCAAAATTTAGTAAAATATAAATAATTAAAAAGTACATGGGAATGCGGGGTTTTGATCCTTGAATCAAGTGATTACTCAACCATTAATCAGATTCATTGATTAGATGAGCTACATCCCCGTAATGTGAATAATGAATTCAAAAACTTATTTTAATACTCTTTCAAACATATAAAATTACAATCAATTCAAAATTTAGTAAAATATAAATAATTAAAAAGTACATGGGGATGTGGGGTTTTGATCCCCGAATCGAGTGATTACTCAACCATTAATCAGATGTATTGATTAGATGATCTACATCCCCGTAATGCTAATAATGAATTCAAAAACTTATTTCAATACTCTTTCAAACTTATAAAACTACAATCAATATAAAATTTAGTAAAATATAAATAATAAAATAATTAAAAATACATAGGGATGCGGGGTTTGATCCCCGAATCCAGTGATTACTCAACTATTAATCAAATCCAATGATTAGATGAGCTATATCCCCGTAATGTCAATAATAAATTCAAAAACTTATTTTAATACTCTTTCAAACTTATAAAACTACAATCAATATAAAATTTAGTAAAATATAAATAATTAAAAAGTACATGGGAATGCGGGGTTTTGATCCCCAAATCGAGTGATTACTCAACCATTAATCAGATTCATTGATTAGATGAGCTACATCCCCGTAATGTCATTATTGAATTCAAAAACTTATTTTAATACTCTTTCAAACTTTGAAAACTACAATCAATATAAAATTTAGTAAAATACAAATAGTAAAATAATTTAAAAAATTAAAAAGTACATGGGGATGCGGGGTTTTGATCCCCGAATCGAGTGATTACTCAACCATTAATCAGATTCATTGATTAGATGAGCTAAATCCCCGTAATGTCAATAATGAATTCAAAAACTTATTTTAATACTCTTTCAAACTTATAAAACTACAATCAATTCAAAATTTAGTAAAATATAAATAATAAAATAATTAAAAAATACATGGGGATGCAGGGTTCTGATCCACGAATCGAGTGATTACTCAACCATTAATCAGATGCATTGATTAGATTAGCTACATCCCCGTAATGCTAATAATGAATTGAAAAACTTATTTCAATACTTTTTCAAACTTATAAAACTACAATTAATTCAAAATTTAGTAAAATATATATAATAAAATAATTTAAAAAATTAAAAAGCACATGGGGATGCGGGGTTTTGATCCCCGAATCGAGTGATTACTCAATCATTAATCAAATCCAATGATTAGATGAGCTACATCCACATAATGTCAATAATAAATTCAAAAACTTATTTCAGTACTCTTTCAAACTTATAAAACTACAATCAATTCAAAATTTAGTAAAATATAAATAATAAAATAATTTTAGAATTATTAAAAAGTACATGGGGATGCGGGGTTTTGATCCCCGAATCGAGTGATTACTCAACCATTAATCATATTCATTGATTAGATGAGCTATATCCCCGTAATGTCAATAATGAATTCAAAAACTTATTTTAATACTCTTTCAAACTTATAAAACTACAATCAATTCAAAATTTAGTAAAATATAAATAATTAAAAAGTACATGGGAATGCGGGGTTTTGATCCTTGAATCAAGTGATTACTCAACCATTAATCAGATTCATTGATTAGATGAGCTACATCCCCGTAATGTGAATAATGAATTCAAAAACTTATTTTAATACTCTTTCAAACATATAAAATTACAATCAATTCAAAATTTAGTAAAATATAAATAATTAAAAAGTACATGGGGATGCGGGGTTTTGATCCCCGAATCGAGTGATTACTCAACCATTAATCAGATGTATTGATTAGATGATCTACATCCCCGTAATGCTAATAATGAATTCAAAAACTTATTTCAATACTCTTTCAAACTTATAAAACTACAATCAATATAAAATTTAGTAAAATATAAATAATAAAATAATTAAAAATACATAGGGATGCGGGGTTTGATCCCCGAATCCAGTGATTACTCAACTATTAATCAAATCCAATGATTAGATGAGCTATATCCCCGTAATGTCAATAATAAATTCAAAAACTTATTTTAATACTCTTTCAAACTTATAAAACTACAATCAATATAAAATTTAGTAAAATATAAATAATTAAAAAGTACATGGGAATGCGGGGTTTTGATCCCCAAATCGAGTGATTACTCAACCATTAATCAGATTCATTGATTAGATGAGCTACATCCCGTAATGTCATTATTGAATTCAAAAACTTATTTTAATACTCTTTCAAACTTTGAAAACTACAATCAATATAAAATTTAGTAAAATATTAATAATAAAATAATTTAAAAAATTAAAAAGTACATGGGGATGCGGGGTTTTGATCCCGAATCGAGTGATTACTCAACCATTAATCAAATCCAATGATTAGATGAGCTACATCCCCATAATGTCAATAATAAATTCAAAAACTTATTTCAATACTCTTTCAAACTTATAAAACTACAATTAATTCAAAATTTAGTAAAATATATATAATAAAATAATTTAAAAAATTAAAAAGCACATGGGGATTCGGGGTTTTGATCCCCGAATCGAGTGATAACTCAACCATTAATCAAATCCAATGATTAGATGAGCTACATCCCCATAATGTCAATAATAAATTCAAAAACTTATTTCAATACTCTTTCAAACTTATAAAACTACAATCAATATAATTTTTAGTAAAATACAAATAGTAAAATAATTTTAATAAAATACAAATAGTAAAATAATTTTAAAAAATTAAAAAGTACATGGGGATGCGAGGTTTTGATCCCCGAATCGAGTGATTACTGAACCATTAATCAGATTCATTGATTAGATGAGCTACATCCCCGTAATGTCAATAATGAATTCAAAAACTTATTTTAATACTATTTCAAACATATAAAACTACAATTAATTCAAAATTTAGTAAAATATAAATAATAAAATAATTTAAAAAATTAAAAACTACAATTAATTCAAAATTTAGTAAAATATAAATAATAAAATAATTTAAAAAATTAAAAAGTACATGGGGATGCGGGGTTTTGATCCCCGAATCGAGTGATTACTCAACCATTAATCAGATTCATTGATTAGATGAGATACATCCCCGTAATGCTAATAATGAATTCAAAAACTTATTTCAATACTCTTTCAAACTTATAAAACTACAATCAATATAAAATTTAGTAAAATATAAATAATAAAATAATTAAAAAATACATAGGGATGCGGGGTTTGATCCCCGAATCCAGTGATTACTCAACTATTAATCAAATCCAATGATTAGATGAGCTATATCCCCGTAATGTCAATAATAAATTCAAAAACTTATTTTAATACTCTTTCAAACTTATAAAACTACAATCAATATAAAATTTAGTAAAATATAAATAATTAAAAAGTACATGGGAATGCGGGGTTTTGATCCCCAAATCGAGTGATTACTCAACCATTAATCAGATTCATTGATTAGATGAGCTACATCCCCGTAATGTCATTATTGAATTCAAAAACTTATTTTAATACTCTTTCAAACTTTTAAAACTACAATCAATATAAAATTTAGTAAAATATTAATAATAAAATAATTTAAAAAATTAAAAAGTACATGGGGATGCGGGATTTTGATCCCGAATCGAGTGATTACTCAACCATTAATCAAATCCAATGATTAGATGAGCTACATCCCCATAATGTCAATAATAAATTCAAAAACTTATTTCAATACTCTTTCAAACTTATAAAACTACAATTAATTCAAAATTTAGTAAAATATATATAATAAAATAATTTAAAAAATTAAAAAGCACATGGGGATTCGGGGTTTTGATCCCCGAATCGAGTGATAACTCAACCATTAATCAAATCCAATGATTAGATGAGCTACATCCCCATAATGTCAATAATAAATTCAAAAACTTATTTCAATACTCTTTCAAACTTATAAAACTACAATCAATATAATTTTTAGTAAATACAAATAGTAAAATAATTTTAAAAAATTAAAAAGTACATGGGGATGCGGGGTTCTGATCCCCGAATCGAGTGATTACTCAACCATTAATCAGATGCATTGATTAGATTAGCTACATCCCCATATTGCTAATAATGAATTCAAAAACTTATTTCAATACTCTTTCAAACTTATAAAACTACAATTAATTCAAAATTTAGTAAAATATATATAATAAAATAATTTAAAAAATTAAAAAGCACATGGGGAAGCGGGGTTTTGATCCCCGAATCGAGTGATTACTCAACCATTAATCAGATTCATTGATTAGATGAGCTACATCCCCATAATGACAATAATTTATTCAAAAACTTATTTTAATACTCTTTCAAACTTATAAAACTACAATCAATTCAAAATTTAGTAAAATATATATAATAAAATAATTTAAAAAATTAAAAAGCACATGGGGATGCGGGGTTTTGATACCCGAATCGAGTGATTACTCAACCATTAATCAAATCCAATGATTAGATGAGCTACATCTCCATAATGTCAATAATAAATTCAAAAACTTATTGCAATACTCTTTCAAACTTATAAAACTACAATCAATATAAAATTTAGTAAAATACAAATAGTAAAATAATTTAAAAAATTAAAAAGTACATGGGGATGCGGGGTTTTGATCCCCGAATCAAGTGATTACTCAACCATTAATCAGATGCATTGATTAGATGAGCTACATCCCCGTAATGCTAATAATGAATTCAAAAACTTATTTCAATACTCTTTCAAACTTATAAAACTACAATTAATTCAAAAGGGATGCGGGGTTTTGATCCCCGAATCGAGTGATTACTCAACCATTAATCAAATCAAATGATTAGATGAGCTACATCCCCATAATGTCAATAATAAATTCAAAAACTTATTTCAATACTATTTCAAACTTATAAAACTACAATCAATATAAAATTTAGTAAAATACAAATAGTAAAATAATTTAAAAAATTAAAAAGTACATGGGGATGCGGGGTTTTGATCCCCGAATCAAGTGATTACTCAACCATTAATCAGATTCATTGATTAGATGAGCTAAATCCCCGTAATGTCAATAATGAATTCAAAAACTTATTTTAATACTCTTTCAAACTTATAAAACTACAATCAATTCAAAATTTAGTAAAATATAAATAATAAAATAATTAAAAAATACATGGGGATGCGGGGTTCTGATCCACGAATCGAGTGATTACTCAACCATTAATCAGATGCATTGATTAGATTAGCTACATCCCCGTAATGCTAATAATGAATTCAAAAACTTATTTCAATACTTTTTCAAACTTATAAAACTATAATTAATTCAAAATTTAGTAAAATATATATAATAAAATAATTTAAAAAATTAAAAAGCACATGGGGATGCGGGATTTTGATCCCCGAATCGAGTGATTACTCAACCATTAATCAAATCCAATGATTAGATGAGCTACATCCCCATAATGTCAATAATAAATTCAAAAACTTATTTCAATACTCTTTCAAACTTATAAAACTACAATCAATATAATTTTTAGTAAAATACAAATAGTAAAATAATTTAAAAAATTAAAAAGTACATGGGGGTGCGGGGTTTGATCCCCGAATCGAGTGATTACTCAACCACTAATCAGATGCATTGATTAGATGAGCTATATCCCCGTAATGCTAATAATGAATTCAAAAACTTATTTCAATACTCTTTCAAACTTATAAAACTACAATTAATTCAAAATTTAGTAAAATATATATAATAAAATAATTTAAAAAATTAAAAAGCACATTGAGATGCGGGGTTTTGATCCCCGAATCGAGTGATTACTCAACCATTAATCAAATCCAATGATTGGATGAGCTACATCCCCATAATGTCAATAATAAATTCAAAAACTTATTTCAATACTCTTTCAAACTTATAAAACTACAATCAATATAAAATTTAGTAAAATACAAATAGTAAAATAATTTAAAAAATTAAAAAGTACATGGGGATGCGGGGTTTTGATCCCCGAATCGAGTGATTACTCAACCATTAATCAGATGCATTGATTAGATGAGCTACATCCCCGTAATGCTAATAATGAATTCAAAAACTTATTTCAATACTCTTTTAAACTTATAAAACTACAATTAATTCAAAATTTAGTAAAATATAAATAATAAAATAATTAAAAAATACATGGGGATGCGGGGTTCTGATCCCCGAATCGAGTGATTACTCAACCATTAATCAGATGCATTGATTAGATTAGCTACATCCCCGTAATGCTAATAATGAATTCAAAAACTTATTTCAATACTCTTTCAAACTTATAAAACTACAATTAATTCAAAATTTAGTAAAATATATATAATAAAATAATTTAAAAAATTAAAAAGCACAACAATTAATTCAAAATTTAGTAAAATATATATAATAAAATAATTTAAAAAATTAAAAAGCACATGGGGATTCGGGGTTTTGATCCCCGAATCGAGTGATAACTCAACCATTAATCAAATCCAATGATTAGATGAGCTACATCCCCATAATGTCAATAATAAATTCAAAAACTTATTTCAATACTCTTTCAAACTTATAAAACTACAATCAATATAATTTTTAGTAAAATACAAATAGTAAAATAATTTTAAAAAATTAAAAAGTACATGGGGATGCGAGGTTTTGATCCCCGAATCGAGTGATTACTGAACCATTAATCAGATTCATTGATTAGATGAGCTACATCCCCGTAATTTCAATAATGAATTCAAAAACTTATTTTAATACTATTTCAAACATATAAAACTACAATTAATTCAAAATTTAGTAAAATATAAATAATAAAATAATTTAAAAAATTAAAAACTACAATTAATTCAAAATTTAGTAAAATATAAATAATAAAATAATTTAAAAAATTAAAAAGTACATGGGGATGCGGGGTTTTGATCCCCGAATCGAGTGATTACTCAACCATTAATCAGATTCATTGATTAGATGAGATACATCCCCGTAATGTCAATAATATATTCAAAAACTTATTTTAATACTTTTTAAAACTTATAAAACTACAATCAATTCAAAATTTAGTAAAATATAAATAATAAAATAATTGTAATGTCAATAATGAATTCAAAAACTTATTTTAATACTCTTTCAAACATATAAAACTACAATCAATTCAAAATTTAGTAAAATATAAATAATAAAATAATTAAAAAGTACATGGGGATGCGGGGTTCTGATCCCCGAATCGAGTGATTACTCAACCATTAATCAGATGCATTGATTAGATTAGCTACATCCCCGTAATGCTAATAATGAATTCAAAAACTTATTTAAATACTCTTTCAAACTTATAAAACTACAATTAATTCAAAATTTAGTAAAATATATATAATAAAATGCGGGGTTTTGATCCCCGAATCGAGTGATTACTCAACCATTAATCAGATGCATTGATTAGATAAGCTACATCCCCGTAATGCTAATAATGAATTCAAAAACTTAATTCAATACTCTTTCAAACTTATAAAACTACAATTAATTCAAAATTTAGTAAAATATATATAATAAAATAATTAAAAAAATTAAAAAACACATGGGGATGCGGGGTTTGATCCCCGAATCGAGTGATTACTCAACCATTAATCAAATCAAATGATTAGATGAGCTACATCCCCATAATGTCAATAATAAATTCAAAAACTTATTTCAATACTCTTTCAAACTTATAAAACTACAATCAATATAAAATTTAGTAAAATATATATAATAAAATAATTTAAAAAATTAAAAAGCACATGGGGAAGCGGGGTTTTGATCCCCGAATCGAGTGATTACTCAACCATTAATCAGATTCATTGATTAGATGAGCTAAATCCCCATAATGACAATAATTTATTCAAAAACTTATTTTAATACTCTTTCAAACTTATAAAACTACAATCAATTCAAAATTTAGTAAAATATATATAATAAAATAATTTAAAAAATTAAAAAGCACATGGGGATGCGGGGTTTTGATACCCGAATCGAGTGATTACTCAACCATTAATCAAATCCAATGATTAGATGAGCTACATCTCCATAATGTCAATAATAAATTCAAAAACTTATTGCAATACTCTTTCAAACTTATAAAACTACAATCAATATAAAATTTAGTAAAATACAAATAGTAAAATAATTTAAAAAATTAAAAAGTACATGGGGATGCGGGGTTTTGATTCCCGAATCAAGTGATTACTCAACCATTAATCAGATGCATTGATTAGATGAGCTACATCCCCGTAATGCTAATAATGAATTCAAAAACTTATTTCAATACTCTTTCAAACTTATAAAACTACAATTAATTCAAAAGGGATGCGGGGTTTTGATCCCCGAATCGAGTGATTACTCAACCATTAATCAAATCAAATGATTAGATGAGCTACATCCCCATAATGTCAATAATAAATTCAAAAACTTATTTCAATACTATTTCAAACTTATAAAACTACAATCAATATAAAATTTAGTAAAATACAAATAGTAAAATAATTTAAAAAATTAAAAAGTACATGGGGATGCGGGGTTTTGATCCCCGAATCAAGTGATTACTCAACCATTAATCAGATTCATTGATTAGATGAGCTAAATCCCCGTAATGTCAATAATGAATTCAAAACCTTATTTTAATACTCTTTCAAACTTATAAAACTACAATCAATTCAAAATTTAGTAAAATATAAATAATAAAATAATTAAAAAATACATGGGGATGCGGGGTTCTGATCCATGAATCGAGTGATTACTCAACCATTAATCAGATGCATTGATTAGATTAGCTACATCCCCGTAATGCTAATAATGAATTCAAAAACTTATTTCAATACTTTTTCAAACTTATAAAACTATAATTAATTCAAAATTTAGTAAAATATATATAATAAAATAATTTAAAAAATTAAAAAGCACATGGGGATGCGGGATTTTGATCCCCGAATCGAGTGATTACTCAACCATTAATCAAATCCAATGATTAGATGAGCTACATCCCCATAATGTCAATAATAAATTCAAAAACTTATTTCAATACTCTTTCAAACTTATAAAACTACAATCAATATAATTTTTAGTAAAATACAAATAGTAAAATAATTTAAAAAATTAAAAAGTACATGGGGGTGCGGGGTTTGATCCCCGAATCGAGTGATTACTCAACCACTAATCAGATGCATTGATTAGATGAGCTATATCCCCGTAATGCTAATAATGAATTCAAAAACTTATTTCAATACTCTTTCAAACTTATAAAACTACAATTAATTCAAAATTTAGTAAAATATATATAATAAAATAATTTAAAAAATTAAAAAGCACATTGAGATGCGGGGTTTTGATCCCCGAATCGAGTGATTACTCAACCATTAATCAAATCCAATGATTGGATGAGCTACATCCCCATAATGTCAATAATAAATTCAAAAACTTATTTCAATACTCTTTCAAACTTATAAAACTACAATCAATATAAAATTTAGTAAAATACAAATAGTAAAATAATTTAAAAAATTAAAAAGTACATGGGGATGCGGGGTTTTGATCCCCGAATCGAGTGATTACTCAACCATTAATCAGATCCATTGATTAGATGAGCTACATCCCCGTAATGCTAATAATGAATTCAAAAACTTATTTCAATACTCTTTTAAACTTATAAAACTACAATTAATTCAAAATTTAGTAAAATATAAATAATAAAATAATTAAAAAATACATGGGGATGCGGGGTTCTGATCCCCGAATCGAGTGATTACTCAACCATTAATCAGATGCATTGATTAGATTAGCTACATCCCCGTAATGCTAATAATGAATTCAAAAACTTATTTCAATACTCTTTCAAACTTATAAAACTACAATTAATTCAAAATTTAGTAAAATATATATAATAAAATAATTTAAAAAATTAAAAAGCACAACAATTAATTCAAAATTTAGTAAAATATATATAATAAAATAATTTAAAAAATTAAAAAGCACATGGGGATTCGGGGTTTTGATCCCCGAATCGAGTGATAACTCAACCATTAATCAAATCCAATGATTAGATGAGCTACATCCCCATAATGTCAATAATAAATTCAAAAACTTATTTCAATACTCTTTCAAACTTATAAAACTACAATCAATATAATTTTTAGTAAAATACAAATAGTAAAATAATTTTAAAAAATTAAAAAGTACATGGGGATGCGAGGTTTTGATCCCCGAATCGAGTGATTACTGAACCATTAATCAGATTCATTGATTAGATGAGCTACATCCCCGTAATTTCAATAATGAATTCAAAAACTTATTTTAATACTATTTCAAACATATAAAACTACAATTAATTCAAAATTTAGTAAAATATAAATAATAAAATAATTTAAAAAATTAAAAACTACAATTAATTCAAAATTTAGTAAAATATAAATAATAAAATAATTTAAAAAATTAAAAAGTACATGGGGATGCGGGGTTTTGATCCCCGAATCGAGTGATTACTCAACCATTAATCAGATTCATTGATTAGATGAGATACATCCCCGTAATGCTAATAATATATTCAAAAACTTATTTTAATACTTTTTAAAACTTATAAAACTACAATCAATTCAAAATTTAGTAAAATATAAATAATAAAATAATTGTAATGTCAATAATGAATTCAAAAACTTATTTTAATACTCTTTCAAACATATAAAACTACAATCAATTCAAAATTTAGTAAAATATAAATAATAAAATAATTAAAAAGTACATGGGGATGCGGGGTTCTGATCCCCGAATCGAGTGATTACTCAACCATTAATCAGATGCATTGATTAGATTAGCTACATCCCCGTAATGCTAATAATGAATTCAAAAACTTATTTAAATACTCTTTCAAACTTATAAAACTACAATTAATTCAAAATTTAGTAAAATATATATAATAAAATGCGGGGTTTTGATCCCCGAATCGAGTGATTACTCAACCATTAATCAGATTCATTGATTAGATGAGCTACATCCCCATAATGGCAATAATTTATTCAAAAACTTATTTTAATACTCTTTCAAACTTATAAAACTACAATCAATTCAAAATTTAGTAAAATATATATAATAAAATAATTTAAAAAATTAAAAAGCACATGGGGATGCGGGGTTTTGATACCCGAATCGAGTGATTACTCAACCATTAATCAAATCCAATTATTAGATGAGCTACATCTCCATAATGTCAATAATAAATTCAAAAACTTATTTCAATACTCTTTCAAACTTATAAAACTACAATCAATATAATTTTTAGTAAAATACAAATAGTAAAATAATTTTAAAAAATTAAAAAGTACATGGGGATGCGAGGTTTTGATCCCCGAATCGAGTGATTACTGAACCATTAATCAGATTCATTGATTAGATGAGCTACATCCCCGTAATTTCAATAATGAATTCAAAAACTTATTTTAATACTATTTCAAACATATAAAACTACAATTAATTCAAAATTTAGTAAAATATAAATAATAAAATAATTTAAAAAATTAAAAACTACAATTAATTCAAAATTTAGTAAAATATAAATAATAAAATAATTTAAAAAATTAAAAAGTACATGGGGATGCGGGGTTTTGATCCCCGAATCGAGTGATTACTCAACCATTAATCAGATTCATTGATTAGATGAGATACATCCCCGTAATGTCAATAATATATTCAAAAACTTATTTTAATACTTTTTAAAACTTATAAAACTACAATCAATTCAAAATTTAGTAAAATATAAATAATAAAATAATTGTAATGTCAATAATGAATTCAAAAACTTATTTTAATACTCTTTCAAACATATAAAACTACAATCAATTCAAAATTTAGTAAAATATAAATAATAAAATAATTAAAAAGTACATGGGGATGCGGGGTTCTGATCCCCGAATCGAGTGATTACTCAACCATTAATCAGATGCATTGATTAGATTAGCTACATCCCCGTAATGCTAATAATGAATTCAAAAACTTATTTAAATACTCTTTCAAACTTATAAAACTACAATTAATTCAAAATTTAGTAAAATATATATAATAAAATGCGGGGTTTTGATCCCCGAATCGAGTGATTACTCAACCATTAATCAGATTCATTGATTAGATGAGCTACATCCCCATAATGGCAATAATTTATTCAAAAACTTATTTTAATACTCTTTCAAACTTATAAAACTACAATCAATTCAAAATTTAGTAAAATATATATAATAAAATAATTTAAAAAATTAAAAAGCACATGGGGATGCGGGGTTTTGATACCCGAATCGAGTGATTACTCAACCATTAATCAAATCCAATTATTAGATGAGCTACATCTCCATAATGTCAATAATAAATTCAAAAACTTATTTCAATACTCTTTCAAACTTATAAAACTACAATCAATATAAAATTTAGTAAAATAAAAATAGTAAAATAATTTAAAAAATTAAAAAGTACATGGGGATGCGGGGTTTTGATCCCCGAATCGAGTGATTACTTAACCATTAATCAGATGCATTGATTAGATAAGCTACATCCCCGTAATGCTAATAATGAATTCAAAAACTTATTTCAATACTCTTTCAAACTTATAAAACTACAATTAATTCAAAATTTAGTAAAATATATATAATAAAATAATTAAAAACTTATTTTCAATACTCTTTCAAACTTATAAAACTACAATTAATTCAAAATTTAGTAAAATATATATAATAAAATAATTAAAAAAATTAAAAAGCACATGGGGATGCGGGGTTTTGATCCCCGAATCGAGTGATTACTCAACCATTAATCAGATTCATTGATTAGATGAGCTACATCCCCATAATGGCAATAATTTATTCAAAAACTTATTTTAATACTCTTTCAAACTTATAAAACTACAATCAATTCAAAATTTAGTAAAATATATATAATAAAATAATTTAAAAAATTAAAAAGCACATGGGGATGCGGGGTTTTGATACCCGAATCGAGTGATTACTCAACCATTAATCAAATCCAATTATTAGATGAGCTACATCTCCATAATGTCAATAATAAATTCAAAAACTTATTTCAATACTCTTTCAAACTTATAAAACTACAATCAATATAAAATTTAGTAAAATATATATAATAAAATAATTTAAAAAATTAAAAAGCACATGGGGAAGCGGGGTTTTGATCCCCGAATCGAGTGATTACTCAACCATTAATCAGATTCATTGATTAGATGAGCTAAATCCCCATAATGACAATAATTTATTCAAAAACTTATTTTAATACTCTTTCAAACTTATAAAACTACAATCAATTCAAAATTTAGTAAAATATATATAATAAAATAATTTAAAAAATTAAAAAGCACATGGGGATGCGGGGTTTTGATACCCGAATCGAGTGATTACTCAACCATTAATCAAATCCAATGATTAGATGAGCTACATCTCCATAATGTCAATAATAAATTCAAAAACTTATTGCAATACTCTTTCAAACTTATAAAACTACAATCAATATAAAATTTAGTAAAATACAAATAGTAAAATAATTTAAAAAATTAAAAAGTACATGGGGATGCGGGGTTTTGATTCCCGAATCAAGTGATTACTCAACCATTAATCAGATGCATTGATTAGATGAGCTACATCCCCGTAATGCTAATAATGAATTCAAAAACTTATTTCAATACTCTTTCAAACTTATAAAACTACAATTAATTCAAAAGGGATGCGGGGTTTTGATCCCCGAATCGAGTGATTACTCAACCATTAATCAAATCAAATGATTAGATGAGCTACATCCCCATAATGTCAATAATAAATTCAAAAACTTATTTCAATACTATTTCAAACTTATAAAACTACAATCAATATAAAATTTAGTAAAATACAAATAGTAAAATAATTTAAAAAATTAAAAAGTACATGGGGATGCGGGGTTTTGATCCCCGAATCAAGTGATTACTCAACCATTAATCAGATTCATTGATTAGATGAGCTAAATCCCCGTAATGTCAATAATGAATTCAAAACCTTATTTTAATACTCTTTCAAACTTATAAAACTACAATCAATTCAAAATTTAGTAAAATATAAATAATAAAATAATTAAAAAATACATGGGGATGCGGGGTTCTGATCCATGAATCGAGTGATTACTCAACCATTAATCAGATGCATTGATTAGATTAGCTACATCCCCGTAATGCTAATAATGAATTCAAAAACTTATTTCAATACTTTTTCAAACTTATAAAACTATAATTAATTCAAAATTTAGTAAAATATATATAATAAAATAATTTAAAAAATTAAAAAGCACATGGGGATGCGGGATTTTGATCCCCGAATCGAGTGATTACTCAACCATTAATCAAATCCAATGATTAGATGAGCTACATCCCCATAATGTCAATAATAAATTCAAAAACTTATTTCAATACTCTTTCAAACTTATAAAACTACAATCAATATAATTTTTAGTAAAATACAAATAGTAAAATAATTTAAAAAATTAAAAAGTACATGGGGGTGCGGGGTTTGATCCCCGAATCGAGTGATTACTCAACCACTAATCAGATGCATTGATTAGATGAGCTATATCCCCGTAATGCTAATAATGAATTCAAAAACTTATTTCAATACTCTTTCAAACTTATAAAACTACAATTAATTCAAAATTTAGTAAAATATATATAATAAAATAATTTAAAAAATTAAAAAGCACTTTGAGATGCGGGGTTTTGATCCCCGAATCGAGTGATTACTCAACCATTAATCAAATCCAATGATTGGATGAGCTACATCCCCATAATGTCAATAATAAATTCAAAAACTTATTTCAATACTCTTTCAAACTTATAAAACTACAATCAATATAAAATTTAGTAAAATACAAATAGTAAAATAATTTAAAAAATTAAAAAGTACATGGGGATGCGGGGTTTTGATCCCCGAATCGAGTGATTACTCAACCATTAATCAGATGCATTGATTAGATGAGCTACATCCCCGTAATGCTAATAATGAATTCAAAAACTTATTTCAATACTCTTTTAAACTTATAAAACTACAATTAATTCAAAATTTAGTAAAATATAAATAATAAAATAATTAAAAAATACATAGGGATGCGGGGTTCTGATCCCCGAATCGAGTGATTACTCAACCATTAATCAGATGCATTGATTAGATTAGCTACATCCCCGTAATGCTAATAATGAATTCAAAAACTTATTTCAATACTCTTTCAAACTTATAAAACTACAATTAATTCAAAATTTAGTAAAATATATATAATAAAATGCGGGGTTTTGATCCCCGAATCGAGTGATTACTCAACCATTAATCAGATTCATTGATTAGATGAGCTACATCCCCGTAATGTCAATAATGAATTCAAAAACTTATTTTAATACTATTTCAAACATATAAAACTACAATTAATTCAAAATTTAGTAAAATATAAATAATAAAATAATTTAAAAAATTAAAAACTACAATTAATTCAAAATTTAGTAAAATATAAATAATAAAATAATTTAAAAAATTAAAAAGTGCATGGGGATGCGGGGTTTTGATCCCCGAATCGAGTGATTACTCAACCATTAATCAGATTCATTGATTAGATGAGATACATCCCCGTAATGTCAATAATATATTCAAAAACTTATTTTAATACTTTTTAAAACTTATAAAACTACAATCAATTCAAAATTTAGTAAAATATAAATAATAAAATAATTGTAATGTCAATAATGAATTCAAAAACTTATTTTAATACTCTTTCAAACATATAAAACTACAATCAATTCAAAATTTAGTAAAATATAAATAATAAAATAATTAAAAAGTACATGGGGATGCGGGGTTCTGATCCCCGAATCGAGTGATTACTCAACCATTAATCAGATGCATTGATTAGATTAGCTACATCCCCGTAATGCTAATAATGAATTCAAAAACTTATTTAAATACTCTTTCAAACTTATAAAACTACAATTAATTCAAAATTTAGTAAAATATATATAATAAAATGCGGGGTTTTGATCCCCGAATCGAGTGATTACTCAACCATTAATCAGATTCATTGATTAGATGAGCTACATCCCCATAATGGCAATAATTTATTCAAAAACTTATTTTAATACTCTTTCAAACTTATAAAACTACAATCAATTCAAAATTTAGTAAAATATATATAATAAAATAATTTAAAAAATTAAAAAGCACATGGGGATGCGGGGTTTTGATACCCGAATCGAGTGATTACTCAACCATTAATCAAATCCAATTATTAGATGAGCTACATCTCCATAATGTCAATAATAAATTCAAAAACTTATTTCAATACTCTTTCAAACTTATAAAACTACAATCAATATAAAATTTAGTAAAATAAAAATAGTAAAATAATTTAAAAAATTAAAAAGTACATGGGGATGCGGGGTTTTGATCCCCGAATCGAGTGATTACTTAACCATTAATCAGATGCATTGATTAGATAAGCTACATCCCCGTAATGCTAATAATGAATTCAAAAACTTATTTCAATACTCTTTCAAACTTATAAAACTACAATTAATTCAAAATTTAGTAAAATATATATAATAAAATAATTAAAAACTTATTTTCAATACTCTTTCAAACTTATAAAACTACAATTAATTCAAAATTTAGTAAAATATATATAATAAAATAATTAAAAAAATTAAAAAGCACATGGGGATGCGGGGTTTTGATCCCCGAATCGAGTGATTACTCAACCATTAATCAGATGCATTGATTAGATAAGCTACATCCCCGTAATGCTAATAATGAATTCAAAAACTTATTTCAATACTCTTTCAAACTTATAAAACTACAATTAATTCAAAATTTAGTAAAATATATATAATAAAATAATTAAAAAAATTAAAAAACACATGGGGATGCGGGGTTTGATCCCCGAATCGAGTGATTACTCAACCATTAATCAAATCAAATGATTAGATGAGCTACATCCCCATAATGTCAATAATAAATTCAAAAACTTATTTCAATACTCTTTCAAACTTATAAAACTACAATCAATATAAAATTTAGTAAAATAAAAATACTAAAATAATTTAAAAAATTAAAAAGTACATGGGGATGCGAGGTTTTGATCCCCGAATCAAGTGATTACTCAACCATTAATCAGATTCATTGATTAGATGAGCTACATCCCCATAATGACAATAATTTATTCAAAAACTTATTTTAATACTCTTTCAAACTTATAAAACTACAATCAATTCAAAATTTAGTAAAATATATATAATAAAATAATTTAAAAAATTAAAAAGTACATGGGATGCGGGGTTCTGATCCCCGAATCGAGTGATTACTCAACCATTAATCAGATGCATTGATTAGATTACCTACATCCCCGTAATGCTAATAATGAATTCAAAAACTTATTTTAATACTCTTTCAAACTTATAAAACTACAATCAATTCAAAATTTAGTAAAATATAAATAATAAAATAATTAAAAAATACATGGGGATGTGGGGTTCTGATCCACGAATCGAGTGATTACTCAACCATTAATCAGATGCATTGATTAGATTAGCTACATCCCCGTAATGCTAATAATGAATTCAAAAACTTATTTAAATACTCTTTCAAACTTATAAAACTACAATTAATTCAAAATTTAGTAAAATATATATAATAAAATGCGGGGTTTTGATCCCCGAATCGAGTGATTACTCAACCATTAATCAGATTCATTGATTAGATGAGCTACATCCCCATAATGGCAATAATTTATTCAAAAACTTATTTTAATACTCTTTCAAACTTATAAAACTACAATCAATTCAAAATTTAGTAAAATATATATAATAAAATAATTTAAAAAATTAAAAAGCACATGGGGATGCGGGGTTTTGATACCCGAATCGAGTGATTACTCAACCATTAATCAAATCCAATTATTAGATGAGCTACATCTCCATAATGTCAATAATAAATTCAAAAACTTATTTCAATACTCTTTCAAACTTATAAAACTACAATCAATATAAAATTTAGTAAAATAAAAATAGTAAAATAATTTAAAAAATTAAAAAGTACATGGGGATGCGGGGTTTTGATCCCCGAATCGAGTGATTACTTAACCATTAATCAGATGCATTGATTAGATAAGCTACATCCCCGTAATGCTAATAATGAATTCAAAAACTTATTTCAATACTCTTTCAAACTTATAAAACTACAATTAATTCAAAATTTAGTAAAATATATATAATAAAATAATTAAAAACTTATTTTCAATACTCTTTCAAACTTATAAAACTACAATTAATTCAAAATTTAGTAAAATATATATAATAAAATAATTAAAAAAATTAAAAAGCACATGGGGATGCGGGGTTTTGATCCCCGAATCGAGTGATTACTCAACCATTAATCAGATGCATTGATTAGATAAGCTACATCCCCGTAATGCTAATAATGAATTCAAAAACTTATTTCAATACTCTTTCAAACTTATAAAACTACAATTAATTCAAAATTTAGTAAAATATATATAATAAAATAATTAAAAAAATTAAAAAACACATGGGGATGCGGGGTTTGATCCCCGAATCGAGTGATTACTCAACCATTAATCAAATCAAATGATTAGATGAGCTACATCCCCATAATGTCAATAATAAATTCAAAAACTTATTTCAATACTCTTTCAAACTTATAAAACTACAATCAATATAAAATTTAGTAAAATAAAAATACTAAAATAATTTAAAAAATTAAAAAGTACATGGGGATGCGAGGTTTTGATCCCCGAATCAAGTGATTACTCAACCATTAATCAGATTCATTGATTAGATGAGCTACATCCCCATAATGACAATAATTTATTCAAAAACTTATTTTAATACTCTTTCAAACTTATAAAACTACAATCAATTCAAAATTTAGTAAAATATATATAATAAAATAATTTAAAAAATTAAAAAGTACATGGGATGCGGGGTTCTGATCCCCGAATCGAGTGATTACTCAACCATTAATCAGATGCATTGATTAGATTACCTACATCCCCGTAATGCTAATAATGAATTCAAAAACTTATTTTAATACTCTTTCAAACTTATAAAACTACAATCAATTCAAAATTTAGTAAAATATAAATAATAAAATAATTAAAAAATACATGGGGATGTGGGGTTCTGATCCACGAATCGAGTGATTACTCAACCATTAATCAGATGCATTGATTAGATTAGCTACATCCCCGTAATGCTAATAATGAATTCAAAAACTTATTTAAATACTCTTTCAAACTTATAAAACTACAATTAATTCAAAATTTAGTAAAATATATATAATAAAATGCGGGGTTTTGATCCCCGAATCGAGTGATTACTCAACCATTAATCAGATTCATTGATTAGATGAGCTACATCCCCATAATGGCAATAATTTATTCAAAAACTTATTTTAATACTCTTTCAAACTTATAAAACTACAATCAATTCAAAATTTAGTAAAATATATATAATAAAATAATTTAAAAAATTAAAAAGCACATGGGGATGCGGGGTTTTGATACCCGAATCGAGTGATTACTCAACCATTAATCAAATCCAATTATTAGATGAGCTACATCTCCATAATGTCAATAATAAATTCAAAAACTTATTTCAATACTCTTTCAAACTTATAAAACTACAATCAATATAAAATTTAGTAAAATAAAAATAGTAAAATAATTTAAAAAATTAAAAAGTACATGGGGATGCGGGGTTTTGATCCCCGAATCGAGTGATTACTTAACCATTAATCAGATGCATTGATTAGATAAGCTACATCCCCGTAATGCTAATAATGAATTCAAAAACTTATTTCAATACTCTTTCAAACTTATAAAACTACAATTAATTCAAAATTTAGTAAAATATATATAATAAAATAATTAAAAACTTATTTTCAATACTCTTTCAAACTTATAAAACTACAATTAATTCAAAATTTAGTAAAATATATATAATAAAATAATTAAAAAAATTAAAAAGCACATGGGGATGCGGGGTTTTGATCCCCGAATCGAGTGATTACTCAACCATTAATCAGATGCATTGATTAGATAAGCTACATCCCCGTAATGCTAATAATGAATTCAAAAACTTATTTCAATACTCTTTCAAACTTATAAAACTACAATTAATTCAAAATTTAGTAAAATATATATAATAAAATAATTAAAAAAATTAAAAAACACATGGGGATGCGGGGTTTGATCCCCGAATCGAGTGATTACTCAACCATTAATCAAATCAAATGATTAGATGAGCTACATCCCCATAATGTCAATAATAAATTCAAAAACTTATTTCAATACTCTTTCAAACTTATAAAACTACAATCAATATAAAATTTAGTAAAATACAAATACTAAAATAATTTAAAAAATTAAAAAGTACATGGGGATGCGAGGTTTTGATCCCCGAATCAAGTGATTACTCAACCATTAATCAGATTCATTGATTAGATGAGCTACATCCCCATAATGACAATAATTTATTCAAAAACTTATTTTAATACTCTTTCAAACTTATAAAACTACAATCAATTCAAAATTTAGTAAAATATATATAATAAAATAATTTAAAAAATTAAAAAGTACATGGGATGCGGGGTTCTGATCCCCGAATCGAGTGATTACTCAACCATTAATCAGATGCATTGATTAGATTACCTACATCCCCGTAATGCTAATAATGAATTCAAAAACTTATTTTAATACTCTTTCAAACTTATAAAACTACAATCAATTCAAAATTTAGTAAAATATAAATAATAAAATAATTAAAAAATACATGGGGATGTGGGGTTCTGATCCACGAATCGAGTGATTACTCAACCATTAATCAGATGCATTGATTAGATTAGCTACATCCCCGTAATGCTAATAATGAATTCAAAAACTTATTTAAATACTCTTTCAAACTTATAAAACTACAATTAATTCAAAATTTAGTAAAATATATATAATAAAATGCGGGGTTTTGATCCCCGAATCGAGTGATTACTCAACCATTAATCAGATTCATTGATTAGATGAGCTACATCCCCATAATGGCAATAATTTATTCAAAAACTTATTTTAATACTCTTTCAAACTTATAAAACTACAATCAATTCAAAATTTAGTAAAATATATATAATAAAATAATTTAAAAAATTAAAAAGCACATGGGGATGCGGGGTTTTGATACCCGAATCGAGTGATTACTCAACCATTAATCAAATCCAATTATTAGATGAGCTACATCTCCATAATGTCAATAATAAATTCAAAAACTTATTTCAATACTCTTTCAAACTTATAAAACTACAATCAATATAAAATTTAGTAAAATAAAAATAGTAAAATAATTTAAAAAATTAAAAAGTACATGGGGATGCGGGGTTTTGATCCCCGAATCGAGTGATTACTTAACCATTAATCAGATGCATTGATTAGATAAGCTACATCCCCGTAATGCTAATAATGAATTCAAAAACTTATTTCAATACTCTTTCAAACTTATAAAACTACAATTAATTCAAAATTTAGTAAAATATATATAATAAAATAATTAAAAACTTATTTTCAATACTCTTTCAAACTTATAAAACTACAATTAATTCAAAATTTAGTAAAATATATATAATAAAATAATTAAAAAAATTAAAAAGCACATGGGGATGCGGGGTTTTGATCCCCGAATCGAGTGATTACTCAACCATTAATCAGATGCATTGATTAGATAAGCTACATCCCCGTAATGCTAATAATGAATTGAAAAACTTATTTCAATACTCTTTCAAACTTATAAAACTACAATTAATTCAAAATTTAGTAAAATATATATAATAAAATAATTAAAAAAATTAAAAAACACATGGGGATGCGGGGTTTGATCCCCGAATCGAGTGATTACTCAACCATTAATCAAATCAAATGATTAGATGAGCTACATCCCCATAATGTCAATAATAAATTCAAAAACTTATTTCAATACTCTTTCAAACTTATAAAACTACAATCAATATAAAATTTAGTAAAATACAAATACTAAAATAATTTAAAAAATTAAAAAGTACATGGGGATGCGAGGTTTTGATCCCCGAATCAAGTGATTACTCAACCATTAATCAGATTCATTGATTAGATGAGCTACATCCCCATAATGACAATAATTTATTCAAAAACTTATTTTAATACTCTTTCAAACTTATAAAACTACAATCAATTCAAAATTTAGTAAAATATATATAATAAAATAATTTAAAAAATTAAAAAGTACATGGGATGCGGGGTTCTGATCCCCGAATCGAGTGATTACTCAACCATTAATCAGATGCATTGATTAGATTACCTACATCCCCGTAATGCTAATAATGAATTCAAAAACTTATTTTAATACTCTTTCAAACTTATAAAACTACAATCAATTCAAAATTTAGTAAAATATAAATAATAAAATAATTAAAAAATACATGGGGATGTGGGGTTCTGATCCACGAATCGAGTGATTACTCAACCATTAATCAGATGCATTGATTAGATTAGCTACATCCCCGTAATGCTAATAATGAATTCAAAAACTTATTTCAATACTCTTTCAAACTTATAAAACTACAATTAATTCAAAATTTAGTAAAATATATATAATAAAATAATTTAAAAAATTAAAAAGCACATGGGGATGCGGGGTTTTGATCCCCGAATCGAGTGATTACTCAATCATTAATCAAATCCAATGATTAGATGAGCTACATCCCCATAATGTCAATAATAAATTCAAAAACTTATTTCAATACTCTTTCAAACTTATAAAACTACAATCAATATAATTTTTAGTAAAATACAAATAGTAAAATAATTTAAAAAATTAAAAAGTACATGGGGATGCGGGGTTCTGATCCCCGAATCGAGTGATTACTCAACCATTAATCAGATGCATTGATTGTTGGAATTCGATATCCCGGGTGATGAGCCATATTTTTTGGCTCATTTTTTTAGGTTTTTAGAGTTAAGTATATCGAGTCTTTAGTTTGTTTTTACTTTGTTTGTGTCTGGGAGGGCACGTTTGGGTACTTGGGCAAGTTTTGCAGGTGGGCAGGTAAAGGGAAGAAAAGAGGAGCGCACTGTGTGAAAGAGGCAAGGAAATCACCTTCCATGGTCAAGAGCATCCGTTGAGCAAGCCAGACTGACGAAAAGGATCCAGCAGAGTTGATCAAGCAACTAGGCCGTCAGCAGGTGGAGCAAGATTTGAGCTCGATCAAGTACCGCACATGGTCCGCTACCTCAATCAGTCAGAGAAGAAAGTACATGGGCAAGCGCTAACATTGACGGAGACGGAACGTTGGGCATGCGGTGTACCAGGAGTCCTGAATTCTGTGGAGTCTTTTAAAGAGGACCAGATTCACACTCCCGCCTAAGAAGGACTCTCGTCCGGTCTTAGAGGTATTTCCCCCTCACGTCTCTTATCCATCCAAGCCCGTCTATATAAGAAGACCGACTGATGAAGAAACCCTAAGACGTATGAGCAGCGAGCAATCCTGATCGGAACCTTACCTGACCAGCGAAGAAGAAGGCGGCCGCGTGAGCAACACCACTCGCCGGCGTTTATTTTCTGTTAAGCCTTCGGGCCAAAAACAATCTTTATGTTTTATGCTTTTTAATTCCGTACTTAGTTTATTTCCTTTGTTGAACAATTTCCGGTTTTCAATGCATAATTCAGTTCGCCTTAATTCCTTAGTTTTATTTTCGTTTATTTCCATGAGTAGCTAATCTGTTTGTATCTGGGCAAAGACAGAACCTGACCAACCCTAAGACGTGACCATGCCGGGAGGCTTAGTGAAGACAGCAACTAGCTGAGTTTTGTTCCCGATTCAACAGGGTAGTAACTTAAGCATGTTAGGGACTTGGGCAATCCTACAGTGACCAGTGGGAACCCCGACTTGCCTAACACAGGAGTACGTGGATCAACGCGACCGGGAGAATGGGCGTCCGCGAAGTACAACATGTTGCTGGAGATGTGGTCGTATGACTTGGGTCTGTCCAGGCATGCTATTGGCCATTCCGGGTTTGCTTGGAGGATGAAGGCGACTTGACCAACTTAGACTCATGCGGTCACATAGTGTCGAATTGGTCAACGTCAGGAGACCTGTCGAGAGAGATCTGGCAGGACTTAAACATAAGAGCGAATAAGGGTTCGGGGTATTAATATGCGTGACATTATAGGGATGTTAATACTTGGGGTCTATAACTGGAAGACAAAACTGCTAGCAAAATGATGCGGGCCGAGGATCGTCTACGAGGCAAGATGTTCGTTTTCCGGCTGGAACGAGGAAGAAAACGCCGGAACGGAGGTCAGACGTGAGCAGAGGACGCACCGCGGAGTTCAGCCAAGAAATTGGCCTATTGTCGGCCGACACCAATATACACTACAAAAATGTCGGCCGACATCTTCAGAAAAGGCATGGGCTTGGCAGCGGAATGGACCTGCGCTCGAAGGATGATTTCGAGGTTCGTATCACAAAATGACATACGTACCGATGATCGGCAGCACATAGGTCAAGGGGGAAGTCAGGGGAGTCAATGCCTGGATACTTTAGTCTTTATTTGTTACATCCTATTGCATAGTCGAGTCTGTTAATTGCTCAAGTATATTAATTAGGTTGCATGCTAGTTTTATTTCTGTTTAAGTTATTTGTTATTTTTAGTCAAGTATACACGGTGACCACGGTTCGGCAGTGCCCAACTGCTTTACAAAACAAAACCTTTTCAAACGTGACAATCCAATTGAGCATCAAAAGCCGGGAAAACTATAAGCTAAATCGCCTCCTCGTGGGATCGACCCTATACTTACTACTAGTACTTGTGCTAGTGAATAGTTTAGGCTTTATAAATATTATTTTGCGCTACTCCACGACGGTAGCGTCAAAATTGGCGCCGTTGCCGGGGAGGCAATATTCCAAGCCAATAGTTTTCCGTGCTAACGCTTGACCTACCTTTGTATGCAGGATTCTGACTCATCGGGAAGCAAGGATACAGGGCTACTATTCGATCCTGAAATCGAGCGAACCGCAAGGAAGAATCGAAAAGCAGCAAGGCAGAAAAAAGCACTAGCACGTGCCGCTCAAGCAACTCAGTTGACCATAACTGAGGGAGGAGAGCCGATCTTGAACATATCGAGAGAAGACTCACCGAAAGCATCCAGGTCACCTACGCGATCAAGGATGGGAGAAGAAGGAACCAAGACGTTAAGGGACACGATGTTCCCTGAGAACTTGAATCTGAAGCCACTGGTAGGGGTGGGAACGAGCCGAGCCGAGCCGGGCTTTGCTTAAATAGGCCTAGGCCTGATGTTGAACTTTTGGGCTCAAGCCTGGCCTATGGCCTATCATAGGCTTTTTTAAGAGGTTGGGCCTGAGCCTTTTTAATAAATAGGCCCGGCCTGAAAGCCTTTTATAAGCCTTTTTCAGCACAATTCGAACATCAGCTCGGTTCAATGATAAGTCAAAAATTTAAATAAAAATATTAATTTTAATTTTAAATGTTATTTTTAACTTTTAAGTAATTGAATAATAATAAACAAGTGAACAAAAATTTATAAATACAAAAATTATTTAAAATATATTCTTCAACCAATACGGGTAATCATATTTTACTCTTCAACTATAATTTTTTTATATAGGATAACCTTTTTTAATAAGTTCTTACAAAAATTAAAAAAACATTTTATTTTTTCATATAAATTTAATTATAAAATACACTTTTTTTTATTTATATATATATATATATATATATATATATATATATTAAATAGGCCGGGCCTGATAGGCTTAGAAGGCTTAAAAAAAAGCTTAAGCTTGGCCTATTTATATAAACGAGCTTTTAAAAAAGCTCGAGCCTGGCTTGTTTATTAAACGAGCCGAGCCGAGCCGAGCCGAGCTTTTGTAGGTCGAGCCATAGGCCCCTGTCGGGTAGCCTGGCTCATTCCCATCCCTAGCCACTGGGCATCACCTTGCCCACGGTGGAGAACAATAATTGGGAAATGAAGCATGACTTCATCCAGATCTTGCCCAAGTTTAGTGACATGCCGTTGGAGGACCCACAGAGACACCTCCAAGACTTTGAATTGGCATGTGGCACCATTCGAGCAAGTGAAGGGCTAGGGGAATACATCAGACTCCTAGCCTTTCCTTTCTCACTAGCTGAAGGTGCCCGAGAGTGGCTCTACACTCTACCACCCGGAGAAGTGACCACTTGGAGTCAACTCCAACAAAAGTTCCTTGAGAAGTATTTCCCAGCTGCACGCATCCAGCAGATGAGGAAGAAGATCAATAGCATCAAGATGGGAGGAGGAGAGAACTTCCACGACTACTGGGTCAGGTTCAAACAGATGTTGGCCAAGTGCCCACAGCATCAGATCCTTGACCATGATCTGGTCCAGTACTTTGTCTCCGGATTGAGAGAAACAGAAAGGACATGGATCAATGCAGCCTGTGGAGGATCCATATTGAACAAAAGGGCCAGCGAAGCATTCAAAATTTTCAAGGAAATGGCTGAAGAGACAAGGGAGAACGGGAGTGACTTACCCAGGAACAACCTGCCCGTACCATCTGCAACTGAAGTCAAGCTGGACAAACTCTGTAACATAGTTGAGCAACTGGTACTCAACCAAAACCCAGGGCAAAAGAGAGGAGTCAAGGCATGCCAAATCTGCAAGGAAAGTAACCATGCCACTGACGAGTGCCCTGAGCTATTTGATGAAGAGGTCAAGGTGATAATGCAGAACAATGGGAACGGACAGAGACCCACGTACAACTCAAACAACTGGAAAAATCACGATAACAACCGGTATGGAAACAACAACTACCAGGGCGGAGGAAACCAAGGAAACCAAGGCCAGCAATATCACGGCCAGAGAAATAACTATCAGAATCAGGGCAACCAGCAGAACCAGAGCAATGGCCCGACTTTGGCAGACATGATGCAGACCTTGGTCACTGAAAATATCAAAGCCCAACAGGAGAATGACCGGTACAAACAGGACAATGAGAAGTACAAGGTCGAGACTAGAGGTCAACTTCAGAATATCAATGCTCAAATGCTTGAGTCACGTGGGCAATTCCAGAACATCAATGCCCAACTGGCGCACTTGACCCAGGCTATGACCGAAATGAAGAAAAAGACCAACGGTCTACCTCCCCAAATTGAACTCAATAACGCCCAACTGAATGCAATCCACCTCAAGAGTGGAAAGGTCCTGGCCGAAGCGCCCAAGAAGTCAACTTCACCATCTCGAGTGGAAGGAATTGTTGAAGAGGTCAACGAGGAACAAGAGTCAGAAGAAGAACTTGAGCTGACACCACCCGAACAGAAGGAAACATCAGTACCTGCTCAAGCGGTGACATCACCAAAAATCTACCCTCCTTTCCCAGGCAGATTGAGCAAGAAGAAAGAGAAGGAAGACACTAATGAGATGTTCCAGATGTTCAAAAAGGTGGAAATCAACATGCCTCTGTTGACCATCCTGAAATCCATGCCCAGGTGCGCCAAATTCCTCAAGGAACTGTGCACCAAAAAGGTGAAATACCAAGATGACGCCAAATTCGAAGTAGGAGAGAATGTTTCAGCGGTGCTCCAGAGGAATGTACCAAGGAAATGTGCAGACCCTGGAATGTTCTATATTCCCTGCATAATAGGCAACATGAACATAGAAAAGGCGATGCTCGACTTGGGAGCATCGATCAATGTGATGCCTAAGTCAATGTACGAAGACTTGGGTATAGGGCCAATGAAGCCAACAAGGGTAGTGATCCAGCTAGCAGATAGATCAAACGTGTACCCCGAGGGAATTCTGGAAGATGTACTGGTCAAGGTAGAGGAGCTCATCTTCCCTGCCGATTTCTATGTCTTGGACATGGGAAGGTCAAGCAAGCAGCCAGTAATGATCTTGGGCAGACCATTCTTGAAGACAGCAAGAACACACATTGACTGCGAGACTGGAAAGCTGACCTGCAAATTTGAAGGAGAAACAGTCACATTTGACTTGTTTAAATCTATGAAACACCCAGAAGACACTGAGCAAGTTCATTATGTTGACCAGATTGACGAATTGATCGAGGAGCAGGCTCTGGGATATGGAGTCTCTGACAAAGTAGATCTGGTGATACAGAGGGGATTGACCATAGAAGATGCAGTTGATGAGCAACTTGAAGTCCAACAAATAGTTGAGCAACTGGGAGCTTTGGAAAATCATCCTATGGGCATGAGCAAGCTGCCACCCCAGGAAATCACGATCATGGTGCCATCCCTGGAAAAACCACCAGAATTGGAACTGAAGAAACTCCCTGCACATCTCAAGTACATGTTTCTCGGGCATAATGATACCTTGCCCGTGATCATTAGTTCAAAATTAAAAAAGGAAGAAGAGAGCAGGCTGAGATACATCCTTGACCAGTACAAGCAAGCCATTTGATGGACTCTGGCCGACATCAAGGGGATCAGCCCCACCATATACCAACACCACATATTGCTCGAGGAAGAGTCAAGTCCAGTACGTGACCCACAGAGGAAACTGAACCCTGCCATGAAGGAGGTGGTGCTCAAGGAGATACTCAAGCTGCTTAACTTGGGCATTATCTACCCTGTTTCAGATAGCAAATGGGTCAGTCCAGTCCATGTGGTACCCAAGAAGTCAGGAATCCAAGTGATTGAGAACGAAAAGAAGGAGCAGATAGCTACTCGACTTCAAACCGGATGGAGAGTATGCATAGACTACAGGAAGTTGAACAAGGTAACAAAGAAAGACCACTTTCCACTGCCTTTCATTGATGAGATGCTCGAGAGGCTAGCTGGGAAGACACATTTTTGCTTCCTTGACGGATACTCCGGCTACATGCAAATTTGGGTGGCCCCGGAAGACCAGGACAAGACTACTTTTACTTGCCCATACGGTACATTCGCATATAGACGCATGCCCTTTGGTCTATGCAACGCCCCTGGGACTTTCCAGAGATGCATGATGAGCATTTTCGCTGATCTACTTGAGCAAGGAATAGAAGTCTTCATGGATGACTTTACTGTGTATGGCAGTTCGTTCGAGACATGCTTGAACAACCTGGAACTGGCCCTCAGCAGATGTGTGGAGAAAAGTTTGGTACTTAACTACGAGAAATGTCACTTTATGGTCGAGGAAGGGATAGTCCTTGGGCACGTAGTTTCTGCCAAGGGAATTGAAGTTGACCGAGCCAAAATAGAGACCATATCAAAGCTGCCTTATCCAAGGAATGTCAAGCAAGTCAGAGGCTTCCTTGGGCACGCTGGGTTCTACAGGAGGTTCGTGAGAGACTTTGCAAAGATTGCCCAACCTCTGACCAGGCTATTGCAAAATGAGGTTGACTGGAACTTTGATGATGACTGTCAAGCTGCCTTCAACCACCTCAAGGAAAGGTTAGTCACTGCCCCCATCATCCAACCACCAGAATGGGGAATGCCATTCGAGATTATGTGCGACGCGAGCGGTTATGCTGTTGGAGCTGTACTTGGGCAGATGAAGGGCAAGGAACGACATGTAATCTACTATGCATCCAAGACTTTGAACCCTGCCCAATGCAACTACGCGACCACAGAGAAGGAACTACTGGCCGTGGTGTTTGCCTTCGAGAAGTTCAGATCTTACTTGCTCGGAAGCAAAACCATAGTCTACACTGACCATGCCGCACTGAAGTACTTGATGGCCAAGAAGGAGACCAAGCCACGGCTGATAAGATGGATCTTGTTGCTACAAGAGTTCGACATCGAAATCAGAGACAAGTCAGGCAACCAAAACTTAGTGGCTGACCACTTGAGCAGGATAATCCAGCGAGAAGAAGGCATGCCCATCACAGAGACTTTTCCAGATGAGTACTTATATCAAATTTCAACCCACTCGGGGGAGCCATGGTATGCAGACTTGGCCAACTACATAGTCACAGGGGATATAAGGGAAGACATGACCCTCTACGGCAAGAACAAACTCAAACGGGAGAGCAAGAAGTACATTTGGGACGATCCCTACATGTGGAAGAGGGGAGAAGACCAAGTACTTAGGCGTTGCATCCCTGAAGTTGAGCAAGCAGATATCCTAAAGCACTGCCATGAGCAAGCCTGCGGAGGACATTTCGGCCACCGACGTACAGCAAGGAAGGTACTTGACTGTGGATTTTATTGGACAACTCTCTTGAGAGATTGTTTTGAGTGGTGCAGGAGCTGTGACAAGTGCCAGAGAGAGGGGAACGTGACCAAGAGAGATGAGATGCCCATGATGCCCATCATGCCCGTGGAGGTTTTCGACGTATGGGGCATCGACTTCATGGGACCACTGCCCAACTCCAGAGGAAAGGAGTATATACTCTTGGCAGTTGACTATGTATCCAAATGGGTCGAGGCCAAGGCTACAGCAACTAATGATTCGAGAGTGGTGGCCACCTTCCTCAAGGGCGACATATTCAGCAGATTTGGGGTACCCCGCGCATTGATCAGTGATCAAGGTACTCATTTCTGCAATTATATAATTGAAAGGTTGCTCAGGAAGTATGGAGTGCACCACAGGATCTCCACAGCTTATCACCCCCAGGCCAATGGGCAAGCCGAGCTATCCAATCGTATCATCAAAACCATCTTGAGGAAGACGGTCAAGCCAGAAGGAAAAGATTGGAGTGACAAGCTCGATGATGCACTTTGGGCCTACAGAACCGCCTACAAAACACCCTCAGGGATCTCTCCCTACCGTATGGTGTTTGGAAAGTCATGCCACTTGCCCGTGGAAATCGAACACAAGGCGCATTGGGCAGTGAACAAGGTCAATTTCGACTGGGATGCAGCCAGCGAAGGACGTAAGCTTGACCTGACCGAGCTGGAGGAGATAAGGATTGAGGCGTATGATAACGCGGTCAACTACAAAGAGCGAACAAAGAGAGCCCACGACAAAATCATCAAGAAAAAGAAGATCGAACCTGGTCAACTGGTTCTGGTTTACCAAACAAGGTTTAAATTCAAGGCTAAAAAGCTATCCACCAAATGGGCAGGACCATTCATAGTCCATGCCGTCTGCCCAAATGGTTCGGTTGAGCTATTTAAGCCAGGTGACAATCATATCTTTAAGGTGAATGGGCAGAGGGTCAAGGCTTACTATGGAAATGAGGACCTCAAGGGGATGATACCCCCTGAGCCAGCCGCTTGACCAAGCAAAGCAAGACAAATAAGTCAGGCCCATGACAATAAATAGAGGCAAATACCGAAGGCGAACTCGGTATGTATATTATGTTTTCCCTTGTTTCATTTTATGTTAATAAATTCACCACGCCAAGGAGTAGCCTTGGGCAGGAAGGGTTTTTGGTCTGTCTTTGTTTTCAGGAAACAGGAAAATTGAGTGGGCAACTGCGGTAATTGAGCAACGAGTAGGAGAGGCCAGCTGTGATGATTGCGGAATTATCGGGAATCCGCAAAAGAGTCCTATCGACTCTGAATTTGCAGAGTCCTAACAAATTCAAAATCCCACCACTACCCCTCTACTTCTAAAACCGCACAACCCCTCAACTTCCCCCACTATCACCACTACCCCATAACCTTAACCCCGATTATGGTTTCCACCCGCACCAAAAACACCAAGCTGAACAAAATCCCAACCGGTACCCACATCGACCTCACCAGCCCACAACCACCATCATCGAGAAAGATGGCCGGAGGAAAGTCATCCAAGGTCGCCGCCGCTGCTGCAGCCGCAAAGGAGAAAACACCACCGCCACCACCGGAAAAAACCCCATCACCGAAAAAGGCGAGCACGCCGTCGCCAAGCCCGACGCGTGAAGCAAGCCCGGCCCCCATCAATACCATCCTGGTAGATCAATTGACGGCCGAAATCGAAGCCCCAAAACTTTCCGACCTCGACACGACCCCAAAGCCATCAGAGGAGTCAAACCCGGCGAGCCACAGTGCTGAGCCGAGTGAGGACGTCGTGAAGAAAAGGAAGTTCACGGCCGAGGAGAAAGGTAAGTTCAAGAAGCCCCGTGAAGCTTCGCCGGTCGCCACCATGGAATCGTCATCTGACGAAAAGGCCGACGACATGTCAACTGCCGGCGGCGAGGAAGAAAAAGACGGCGAGGAAGAAACGGAGGTAAAAGAGGAGTCGGAGCACTCTATCCCGGTCACTCCTTCGGAAAAATTCAAAACTCCGGCGACGACCCGAGTCACCCGTGGCAAGGGCAAGCAGCCAACACCTACCCCATCCAACATCCAAAAAAGGGCAGTTGTCGTGCCCAAGACGGTATGTTTTGAGACCCTTAAAGATTTGAATATTGTTGATCAAGTTAAGGGTTATTTTGCAGCTATAGGATGGGAGGACTTCTTGACCTGGCCAGGGCAAGTCTCTGAGAAGTTGGTCAAGGAGTTCTATGAAGATCTGGAGGTAAGGACGAGCAAGGATGGCGGGCCGTTGGGCATTTCTTTCAAATTGATGGGATCGTATAATGAGGCAAGCATCTTCGAGATCAACATGGCCATGGGAGCGGCCAGTTTCAAGGACAAGTTTTCAAAGGAGTACCAGGACAGGTTGACCACACCACCCGAGCGCACACAGAAGGAGAGGAACGAGATCTGGAAAGCCTTGAGCAAGGAGAAAATCTTCAAATCCCAGGAGGCTAAAAACTTTCAGCTCAAGGACGACGCCTTGCGCATCTGTCACCGTATCCTGGCCTACAATTTTTACGGGAAGAAGGACAACAGCAACACCGTCTCCCTAACCGAGCTTGATCTACTGTGGTGCATGACCAAGAAGATCAAGGTCAACTTTGGAGCTTTCCTGTGCACACAACTGAAGAACATCTTGAGAAAGCCAGCACAGAGGTTGTCCCTTGCCCACTTTCCAGGAGTCTATGCCCAGAGAATGGAGTTGAAGCTTGATTTCGAGTTGATGGAGATGATGCCCGAGGAGAAGTTTGACCACGCATGTCTGAATAGGATGGCTGATATCAGAGTTGATGGAGAGGAGTGGGTGTTCACAAACCCAGAGGAAGTGAAGGCCTTGGCAATGGCAGCCAAGGCGAAAGTGAAGACCGAGCCTGTGAGTCGACCAAGTGTGAGGGTCGAGTCGCAGAAGGAGGAGATCCTTGAGCAATTGGATGTCCTCGAGGAGAAGCAGGACCGGATTGGAGAGAAGCAGGAAGAGATGCACGCTGCCCTACTTGCCTACTTCGCCCACGTTGGTTTCAGGTACCCACCTGAACCCAAACCCTAATTGTACCCTCCCTTTTTGTTTTAGTAGTTTAGGATTTTATTTTTGTTTTTGTTTTTTTTATTTGGTCTCGAGTCTGCCCGACTCATGTCTGATGGGGTCGACCTCTCTATTTGCACACTTTGCCCAAGGCAAAGTGTGTATGTGGGAAGGTGCGCCAACATCGTTGGAGTCGGAGTCAGGGGGGATGCTTGCCCAACTTATTACCGTTTGCACACTTTGCCCGAGGCAAAGTGTGTGAGTGGGGGAAGGACAAGAGCAACCCCATAGTTTGATCGAGTCGCATGCTTGATAAATACCTTGATCAACCTGAACAGTTTTCAAAATTAATAGTCTATGCATGAAAAATATTAGGGACGATGGAATTGCAACTAGGTAAGCTGTGAGGATTTGAGCCTACATTGTGTGTGAAAATTTCTTTCATGAGAGTAGCTGTTTAAAATGTTTGTGATGCTGAAGCTTGCCCAAGTTCTGACCATTGTGATTATTTGAAAATTGAGTTGAGTAGTAAATGATTTAGGCATTTTGTTCTGTACTACAAATAAAAAGAAGACCCTTGTTAGCCCCTTGAGCCGAGCCATTATTTCTTGATCACCTGGGGGAAAACTCCCACTGCCCTGACCAACCTGCAAATATGCTCAATTACATAAAAAGAGCAAGGTCAGGGTAAAGTCTTCTCTAAGAAAAAAAAAAGAAAAAGAAAAAAAAAAGAAAAAAAAAAGAGAGAAAAACAAAGAAAAAGAAAAAAATAGATCTACCAATAAAAGGGTGTGCTAAGGCCCGTAAGAAAGAGAAGAAATTAGGAGGAAATTTGCTAAGTAAAATGCATGTCCTACCTAAGATCAATTCTGGGCATTGCCCAAGCTAGCCTATACAGTCACCCTAGAAAGCCCTAATGATACAACCCAACTCAATTGAAAATATCACAGGATAGAACTTGGTCAAGCCCAAAGCAGAACTTCTTTTAAAACAGCATTGAGCGAAACACTACCCATCCACTACATAGAGAGAAACACTTAGTGAGAATCCCAAAATCCTGTTGCAAACTCTTGACCGTTTTTTATGCATTCCATTGACTATGATTTTGACTATCTGTTCACTTGATCAACTCTCTGTATTTTGATAAGCATGCTGTCCTTGAGTCTTCTATTTTCTTTCTATCTCTACCCCCTGTTTGTTTTCTGCTTGAGCAGGCAAGTCACCGTGCACGCTTGAGGACAAGCGAAGTAAAGTGTGTGCGTGTGATGAGCCATATTTTTTGGCTCATTTTTTTAGGTTTTTAGAGTTAAGTATATCGAGTCTTTAGTTTGTTTTTACTTTGTTTGTGTCTGGGAGGGCACGTTTGGGTACTTGGGCAAGTTTTGCAGGTGGGCAGGTAAAGGGAAGAAAAGAGGAGCGCACTGTGTGAAAGAGGCAAGGAAATCACCTTCCATGGTCAAGAGCATCCGTTGAGCAAGCCAGACTGACGAAAAGGATCCAGCAGAGTTGATCAAGCAACTAGGCCGTCAGCAGGTGGAGCAAGATTTGAGCTCGATCAAGTACCGCACATGGTCCGCTACCTCAATCAGTCAGAGAAGAAAGTACATGGGCAAGCGCTAACATTGACGGAGACGGAACGTTGGGCATGCGGTGTACCAGGAGTCCTGAATTCTGTGGAGTCTTTTAAAGAGGACCAGATTCACACTCCCGCCTAAGAAGGACTCTCGTCCGGTCTTAGAGGTATTTCCCCCTCACGTCTCTTATCCATCCAAGCCCGTCTATATAAGAAGACCGACTGATGAAGAAACCCTAAGACGTATGAGCAGCGAGCAATCCTGATCGGAACCTTACCTGACCAGCGAAGAAGAAGGCGGCCGCGTGAGCAACACCACTCGCCGGCGTTTATTTTCTGTTAAGCCTTCGGGCCAAAAACAATCTTTATGTTTTATGCTTTTTAATTCCGTACTTAGTTTATTTCCTTTGTTGAACAATTTCCGGTTTTCAATGCATAATTCAGTTCGCCTTAATTCCTTAGTTTTATTTTCGTTTATTTCCATGAGTAGCTAATCTGTTTGTATCTGGGCAAAGACAGAACCTGACCAACCCTAAGACGTGACCATGCCGGGAGGCTTAGTGAAGACAGCAACTAGCTGAGTTTTGTTCCCGATTCAACAGGGTAGTAACTTAAGCATGTTAGGGACTTGGGCAATCCTACAGTGACCAGTGGGAACCCCGACTTGCCTAACACAGGAGTACGTGGATCAACGCGACCGGGAGACTGGGCGTCCGCGAAGTACAACATGTTGCTGGAGATGTGGTCGTATGACTTGGGTCTGTCCAGGCATGCTATTGGCCATTCCGGGTTTGCTTGGAGGATGAAGGCGACTTGACCAACTTAGACTCATGCGGTCACATAGTGTCGAATTGGTCAACGTCAGGAGACCTGTCGAGAGAGATCTGGCAGGACTTAAACATAAGAGCGAATAAGGGTTCGGGGTATTAATATGCGTGACATTATAGGGATGTTAATACTTGGGGTCTATAACTGGAAGACAAAACTGTTAGCAAAATGACATACGTACCGATGATCGGCAGCACATAGGTCAAGGGGGAAGTCAGGGGAGTCAATGCCTGGATACTTTAGTCTTTATTTGTTACATCCTATTGCATAGTCGAGTCTGTTAATTGCTCAAGTATATTAAT
The DNA here is from genome assembly GCA_954870475.1 of Euphrasia confusa. Taxonomy (NCBI): domain Eukaryota; kingdom Viridiplantae; phylum Streptophyta; class Magnoliopsida; order Lamiales; family Orobanchaceae; genus Euphrasia; species Euphrasia confusa. The sequence continues at coordinate 10,706,882 of OX940958.1, forward strand.
TAGGTTGCATGCTAGTTTTATTTCTGTTTAAGTTATTTGTTATTTTTAGTCAAGTATACACGGTGACCACGGTTCGGCAGTGCCCAACTGCTTTACAAAACAAAACCTTTTCAAACGTGACAATCCAATTGAGCATCAAAAGCCGGGAAAACTATAAGCTAAATCGCCTCCTCGTGGGATCGACCCTATACTTACTACTAGTACTTGTGCTAGTGAATAGTTTAGGCTTTATAAATATTATTTTGCGCTACTCCACGACGGTAGCGTCACCGGGTCATCAAAATTGCGGAACCGATAACTCGAACGAACCCTTCGCCGGAAATCATACGAACACCGACTCATCCGCCGGAGTCCAGGCTTTGGAGACCACGCACCCGAAGGCACGTAATCCGCCCCCACCCGAACCCCCGCGAGCCGGGGTTCGCATAATCGAAGTGATCGATCGCACGCCGGCGATCGATCGGGGTAGGGCTGTTCGACAGCCCTCCCGCGGCGGGTCCGGCGACTCGCCACCACCAGGAGACCCCCGCCTTCACGGCGGGGTAGGGCACGGCACCAGCCCGTGCCCAGCGATCGATCCCCGCGGGTCGATCGCACACCCTCGGCCCAGCCGAGGGTTCGGCCCCCATCGCCCCTCGCCGAAACCCTAGCGGGCGCACGCCGCGGTCCGGTGGCTTCGCCACCACCGCGCGTTCGTCCGTCTATTCCGGGCTTCGATCCTCGGATCTTCGTCCTACGGTATTCTCGATAAAACAAATCGAACAATTAACAAGTGCGTTGAGAATTGTACCTACGATTCGTTGTTCGGAGAAACGAAATCGGTGACCTCGAGATCTTCCCGCGTATTCCTTGCACCTCGTTCGAACGTCGGGTGGGCGACGAGCTATCGAACTTATGGATCCTCTTCACTCTCAGAACTTTATTGTTGGCGTAACGTAGGTTAGTAAAGTGAAGACCATGTAGTGCTTTTATAGGCTACGAGGGGGATCAAAAGGAGAATAAATATTGGTCTTCAATATTGAAAATTAAATTGGGTCCAACCCAAATCCATTAATTCTTATCAATATTAATTTTATTTATTTTCCACTATATAAATAAAATTGCACTCCCAATATTATTCCATATTATACCAAATAATATTTCTCCAACGTAGTATTATTTATTCCGTGTATTTAAGATTTAAATATCCATGAATAAAATTTATTTATTGCTTAATAAATTTATTCATCTCTTATATCCGAGAATAGTACCACTCAACCTTATTTATTATGTGGAACAAATCCACTCGCGAGGTTTACATAATAAATCCTTATGAGCTCATCTCGGGGATATTATCAACCCTTCCGGGATACACTGTCCCTTCAAGAATTCACGGCATGTCATATATAAAATATAGTGACCCAACTTAACCGGTAATTAACCCAATAATTAAATCGGTTAATTCCTTTGGTAAATCAAAGTCACTGATATTAAATATACACACCCGCAATTGTTTCAGGGATTAAGAATAAAATACTCCGAGACTTAAATCAATTATCAGAGAGCAATCCTAATTGATAAGTCTCAAGCGATCCGCTCAATACACAAGGTGTACAAGTGTGATAAAATAATTAAGACAAATTATTTTCTCTCTCACACAACGACTATACCGATGGACTAGTTCGTGTCCATCTAGGTCGTGAGCAACTGTTCGATTAAATACGAGTAACCGATAGTATGATCTTCTGTGTGAGCCCGACACACCATACTAACTACAACGTATAAAATCCAGAACTATGATTTGCATGTATTTAATTAACAATAATTAAAAAGCAAATGAATGTCTGTAATTAATAGGTAAATGAAAGTGCATACAGAGTTCAGAATACTCAAATCTAGACATTAAGTATACTACTCTATCAATCTCCCACTTATACTAAGGTCTAGTCTTATCCTCCAAACTTCTGACTCCCAAACCCTCCAAGTGCTTGAAATATACTTCCTTAGGAAGTATCTTGGTGAAAGGGTCCGCTAGGTTGTCTTCCGAAGCTATCTTGGTGACTATCGCATCGCCCCTCTTGACGATGACTCGAATCAGGTGGTACTTGCGCTCTATGTGTTTTGTAGCACTATGGGACCGTGGTTCCTTACTGTTTGCCACTGCACCGCTATTGTCACAATAAATTGTCATAGCTCTAGGCAAACTCGGAATCACATCTAAGTCCCGGAGGAAATTAAGGAACCAAACTGACTCTTTCGCTGCCTCTGAGGCTGCAACATATTCAGCTTCCATGGTAGAGTCTGAAATGCACTTTTGCTTAACACTCCTCCATGATACGGCTCCACCTCCCAAAGTGTACACATAGCCTGATGTCGACTTTCGCCGGTCCTTATCAGCTTGGAAATCCGAATCCGTATAACCCAAAGGGATCAGATTGTCTGCTCCGTAACTCAGAATATAATCTCTAGTATTTCGCAAATACTTGAAAATGCTCTTTACAGCAGACCAATGAGCCTTTCCAGGGTTACTCTGATATCTAGCCACTACGCCAACTGCATAGCAGATATCAGGCCTCGTACATAACATTGCATACATCAAGCTTCCCACAGCCGAAGCGTAGGGAACTGCTTTCATTTCATCTTTCTCCTTTTGTGTCCGAGGACACATTTCCTTAGAAAGATAAGTTCCTTTACTGAAGGGCAGTTCGCCCTTCTTGGAATCTTGCATGTTAAAACGAGCCAGAATCGTGTCTATGTAAGATTGCTGGGATAAGTACAATGTTCTATTCCGGAGATCCCTTATAACCTTGATCCCTAGAACATGTCCAACATCTCCCAAATCTTTCATATCGAATTGTCTAGACAACCATCCCTTTATGTCTGATAACATCTTTACACTGTTGCCAATGAGAAGAATGTCATCTACATAAAGCACGAGAAACACCACCTTCTTCCCATCACGTTTCCAATACACACACGATTCGTCCATGCTTTGACTGAATCCAAAAGATTGGACTACTTCGTCAAATCGCAGGTTCCACGATCTCGAGGCTTGTTTCAATCCATAAATGGATCGATTAAGCTTGCACACTAGATGATCTCGCCCCTTAGCAATGAATCCCTCTGGTTGTTTCATATAAATTGTCTCGTCAAGACTTCCATTAAGGAAAGCTGTCTTGACATCCATTTGCCACACCTCATAATTCATATGAGCTGCTATGGATAAGAGAATTCGGATCGACTTTATCTTGGCTACCGGCGAGAAGGTCTCCTCATAATCGATTCCCTCTTTCTGAGTATATCCTTTCGCAACAAGCCGAGCTTTAAAGGTTTCAACCTTTCCGTCAGATCCTCTCTTTCTCTTGTAGACCCATTTACACCCAATTGGCTTTACGCCGCTTGGTGGTTCTACAAGATCCCAGACTTTATTAGAATCCATAGATTCTATTTCGGATTTCATCGCTTTCTTCCAAGAAGGCGCATCTATATCTTGTACCGCCTCATCATAGGTCCAGGGATCGATTTCATGAACTCCAGGTCCAGAGTCCGAAGACTGACCCAGTCCAATCCATCTATCTGGTTGTTTAACAACCCTCCCACTACGACGGCGTTCCGGTGTATTAACAGTGACAGTATTAGGTGCAGGTTCTAGTGGTGTATCTATACTCGGTTCGGCTGTATCCAGGTCTTCCTCGTTACCTCTCAACTCATCAAGTATTATGTCACTTTTGGGCTTGTGGTCCATGACATAGTCTTCCTCTAGGAACCGAGCGTTAGTACTTATAACGATCTTCTGGTCCGTAGGACTATAGAACATGCCACCCTTAGTTCCTTTCGGGTATCCTATAAACAGCCGTAATTCTGATCTAGGTTCTAACTTATCGGCACCTTGTCGCAACACATGTGCTGGACAACCCCAGATCCGAATGTGTCCCAAGTTAGGCTTACGCCCACTCCACAATTCCATGGGTGTTGTTGGTACCGTTTTGGTTGGAACCCTATTCAAGATGTACGCCGCTGTTTCCAAGGCATGTCCCCAGAACATAACAGGTAAGTCCGAGTAACTCATCATAGATCGCACCATTTCCATAAGAGTCCTATTCCTTCTTTCTGACACACCATTCTGCTGAGGAGTATATGGTGAGGTCAGTTGGGATTCAATCCCATTCTCTGCCAAGTATGCCTTGAATTCTCCAGACAGGTACTCGCCTCCGCGATCAGATCGCAGGCATTTTATGGATTTACCACGAAGGTTCTCCACAAGAGCCTTGAATTCCTTGAACTTGTCAAAAGAATCACTCTTGTGGCGCATCAGGTAAATATATCCATACCTTGAGTAATCATCAGTAAAGGTGATGAAATACTCGTACCCTCCCCTTGCCTGAGTAGACATAGGTCCGCATACATCAGAGTGAATCAAATCCAATACTTGTTCAGCTCTACGTCCTTTACCAGAAAAAGAACGCTTGGTCATTTTACCCTCCAAACAGGATTCGCAGGTTGGAAGGTCCTCTCCTTCTATGCCGCTAATGAGACCATCAGCTTTCAACCTTTGAATTCTATTCGAATTAATATGACCTAGCCTTAGATGCCACAAGTATAATTGATTCATCTTAGAAGGTTCCTTTCTCTTATTGGTGTTCGTAGATGTGTTATTACTCTCGGTTAGTTGCATCGTGTTAGACTCAGGATTCAGAATATACAAATCGTCTACCAATGTACCAGAACAGACAATCTCACTATTTCTTCTTATGACCACAGAGTGATCAAAAGAAACAGAATATCCATTCAGAATTAATTTAGAAACCGAAATCAAATTCTTTCTAAAATTCGGTACATAAAGACAATTTCGTAAAACTAAAACCTTATCACTATTAAAGTAAGTGAACGTCTCCCACTGCAACAGCCGCCACCTTCGCGGCATTGCCCATGTAGACTACGATCTCTCCCTCTCTAAGTCTCCGGGTTTCCTGGAACCCCTGCAATGAATTGCAGACATGGTCAGTGGCACCCGTATCTACACCAGGTGCTGGTAGATATCACCGCTGACAATGTTTCAGTGACTAAGGAAAATTTCGTACCTTTGATGAGAGGACAATCAGATCTCCAGTGCCCAGACTGTTTGCATTGATAGCACTTGCCTTGCGGCTTGCTTTTCCCAATCCGTGGTTTGGAACCACTGGGCTTCTTTGCTTGCACTTCTTCCCTTGCTATAAGAGCCTGTGATTTTCTGATCATACTTATGATTTTCATCCTCAAGTCATCGTTTTTAAGCGACTCCTCTAGTGGACGAAAAACAATCAGTATGTCAATCACCTCTTCAGCAGTATCCACGCTATGTCTCAACATCATATTGAGATCATTCTTAATGTCCTCATCAGTTGGGACAACAGCAGATATAGAAGGCTCGACAGTCTGAACAATGTCCAGATTTCGTTCCCAATCATCACCATATGGAACCGGTGAGTTTTCATCCTTAAGTATATCACAAAGTGGGGTCACAGTCATTCTTAACCTATAAGCACATAAAACAAACAAACAATTTAATATCCGATATTATCTCCCTTAAATAATATCATTAAATCACTAATCACATCCAAAATCCCATCAGGTAAGGCAAGCCACGTGGTGTGGACGTTTACCCACCCAAATGATTTAGCAATTAGATTTTCTTTGGTCATACATCAATCATAGCGTAACCTCGTGGGGAGGGATACTATAACGCGTATCTAAGTGTAAACCATCACTCAGTACCAAAGTAAATTACTTGGAATTGCTACATCACCGCAAGCCACGTGGTGTGGACGTTTACGATAACTTCACAACTCTTTGTAATTACTTACAACTGTCTACATCAATTAATCCAAAGTCCGTCAGTATAGCAAGCCACGTGGTGTGGACGTTTACCAACTAAGAGACTTTTATAATTGACTCCCAATTACTTGATCCATTCAATCTCGTAAATCAAGACGTGGAGAATCATAAGTGAAACTCGAAGTTTCTAACCAGTGATTCACCATGCGAACGACCCTATCTCTCATAAATGAGGGAGCCGAGCAGACAAACGACCCATCTATAAAAGTATGGCACGAAAGTCTCTAATTTGTGTCCTCTACATGACCAAGTGGCTCTGGCTCCATTCCACTCCCCGGGGTGAGAATGAGTCGACTTGAAATCAGCTTTGGAAAGACAAATTAGGCACTGTTTGATAAACTCAATCAATGTTTCTCATAAAAGGAATTACAAGAACTCTCCTCTAATGACCTATCTATATAAACTTCAAAAGTTTATAAAAGTCACCAAGAGAGCAGTAATGGAGACCATGGGTATGTTTCCATACCCTCTCCCACTTAGCTTTTTACAATAAAGGGATACGCTATCTAGTGCATAAAATAAACACATATAGCATGCATACATGTAATAAAGCACATAGTATTATCACATAGTCAAAATAATACTAGAATATTATTTTCCGACTATTATGGCTTCATCACATCCCCGTACGCATCTTCTAGTCTTCTTCGTTTCTTGAATGCTCCATGTGACGAGAATATTAATATCCAATATTTAAATCTATCTACTTTTAATAAATCCAAAAGATACTTAATTAATAATAATTAAGTCAATCGAATAAATCAAAAATAAAATTAAATATTATTAATATTTATTTTATCTTCCCTTTCTATTTCATTAAATCTCTAGAATAATCTATCCAAGACCCACTTGGAATATTCTAGATGATTTCCATAATGAAATAAGGAAATAAAATAACTAGTACTATTATACTTTTCCAAATTTATTTTATTCCTAATCCATGAATATTCCCATGAGAAGGAATAATCAAATAGGAAAATAAATTTAGTACTAAATTAATTCTTTTCTATTTTTCTAGACTATTCCATAAAGAAATAATCAAAATAGGAAATAATGAATTAATTAGGAAAGTATATTTCCGGTAGGAGTAGCCCGGGTTGGGAGACCCCGAACCACCCCCACCCTCGATCGACCGGCCAGCCACGGGGAGGACCGCCGCCGCCCAGCCACGCCGCCAACCACCGTAACCGGTGGCAGCCGCGGCTAGGGCAATAGCCGCCCCGCCCCACGCCTTCATCGGGCGTCCATGGGGATCGATCCAATCGATCCCTTGCCCTCTCCCTCTCGTCACTTCGTCTTCTCCGGCGGTCTTCGATACGTCGATCCAATCGCAAAATAAATTTACAAAATCTAAATTACAATTCCGGTATCGATTCTATACACGAAATCGACCCTATACATTTTCCGGAAAAACAATGAACATAATAATAAATCCTAAATTCGGTCAACCCCCGAATTTTTACTATTACAAGCATTCACCACCAAAAACGAATCTCGACATGTCGGAGAGTTTAATAAAACCAACAATCACATGACAAAATAATTAAACGAATAATCATCAAGCCATAATAGTCGGAACCCTGCAAGGTAGAACAATTTTATCGAAAATACCGCGAACGTAAACCACGCTCTGATACCAATTGTTGGATTTCGATATCCCGGGTCATCAAAATTGCGGAACCGATAACCCGAACGAACCCTTCGCCGGAAATCATACGAACACCGACTCATCCGCCGGAGTCCGGGCTTTGGAGACCACGCACCCGAAGGCACGTAATCCGCCCCCACCCGAACCCCCGCGAGCCGGGGTTCGCATAATCGAAGTGATCGATCGCACGCCGGCGATCGATCGGGGTAGGGCTGTTCGACAGCCCTCCCGCGGCGGGTCCGGCGACCCGCCACCACCAGGAGACCCCCGCCTTCACGGCGGGGTAGGGCACGGCACCAGCCCGTGCCCAGCGATCGATCCCCGCGGGTCGATCGCACACCCTCGGCCCAGCCGAGGGTTCGGCCCCCATCGCCCCACGCCGAAACCCTAGCGGGCGCACGCCGCGGTCCGGTGGCTTCGCCACCACCGCGCGTTCGTCCGTCTATTCCGGGCTTCGATCCTCGGATCTTCGTCCTACGGTATTCTCGATAAAACAAATCGAACAATCAACAAGTGCGTTGAGAATTGTACCTACGATTCGTTTTTCGGAGAAACGAAATCGGTGACCTCGAGATCTTCCCGCGTATTCCTTGCACCTCGTTCGAACGTCGGGTGGGCGACGAGCTATCGAACTTATGGATCCTCTTCACTCTCAGAACTTTATTGTTGGCGTAACGTAGGTTAGTAAAGTGAAGACCATGTAGTGCTTTTATAGGCTACGAGGGGGATCAAAAGGAGAATAAATATTGGGCTTCAATATTGAAAATTAAATTGGGTCCAACCCAAATCCATTAATTCTTATCAATATTAATTTTATTTATTTTCCACTATATAAATAAAATTGCACTCCCAATATTATTCCATATTATACCAAATAATATTTCTCCAACGTAGTATTATTTATTCCGTGTATTTAAGATTTAAATATCCATGAATAAAATTTATTTATTGCTTAATAAATTTATTCATCTCTTATATCCGAGAATAGTACCACTCAACCTTATTTATTATGTGGAACAAATCCACTCGCGAGGTTTACATAATAAATCCTTATGAGCTCATCTCGGGGATATTATCAACCCTTCCGGGATACACTGTCCCTTCAAGAATTCACGGCATGTCATATATAAAATATAGTGACCCAACTTAACCGGTAATTAACCCAATAATTAAATCGGTTAACTCCTTTGGTAAATCAAAGTCACTGATATTAAATATACACACCCGCAATTGTTTCAGGGATTAAGAATAAAATACTCCGAGACTTAAATCAATTATCAGAGAGCAATCCTAATTGATAAGTCTCAAGCGATCCGCTCAATACACAAGGTGTACAAGTGTGATAAAATAATTAAGACAAATTATTTTCTCTCTCACACAACGACTATACCGATGGACTAGTTCGTGTCCATCTAGGTCGTGAGCAACTGTTCGATTAAATACGAGTAACCGATAGTATGATCTTCTGTGTGGGCCCGACACACCATACTAACTACAACGTATAAAATCCAGAACTATGATTTGCATGTATTTAATTAACAATAATTAAAAAGCAAATGAATGTCTGTAATTAATAGGTAAATGAAAGTGCATACAGAGTCAGAATACTCAAATCTAGACATTAAGTATACTACTCTATCATTGATTAGATTAGCTACATCCCCGTAATGCTAATAATGAATTCAAAAACTTATTTCAATACTCTTTCAAACTTATAAAACTACAATCAATATAAAATTTAGTAAAATACAAATAGTAAAATAATTTAAAAAATTAAAAAGTACATGGGGATGCGGGGTTTTGATCCCCGAATCAAGTGATTACTCAACCATTAATCAGATGCATTGATTAGATGAGCTACATCCCCGTAATGCTAATAATGAATTCAAAAACTTATTTCAATACTATTTCAAACATATAAAACTACAATTAATTCAAAATTTAGTAAAATATAAATAATAAAATAATTTAAAAAATTAAAAACTACAATTAATTCAAAATTTAGTAAAATATAAATAATAAAATAATTTAAAAAATTAAAAAGTACATGGGGATGCGGGGTTTTGATCCCCGAATCGAGTGATTACTCAACCACTAATCAGATGCATTGATTAGATGAGCTACATCCCCGTAATGCTAATAATGAATTCAAAAACTTATTTCAATACTCTTTCAAACTTATAAAACTACAATTAATACAAAATTTAGTAAAATATATATAATAAAATAATTTAAAAAATTAAAAAGCACATTGAGATGCGGGGTTTTGATCCCTGAATCGAGTGATTACTCAACCATTAATCAAATCCAATGATTAGATGAGCTACATCCCCATAATGTCAATAATAAATTCAAAAACTTATTTCAATACTCTTTCAAACTTATAAAACTACAATCAATATAAAATTTAGTAAAATACAAATAGTAAAATAATTTAAAAAATTAAAAAGTACATGGGGATGCGGGGTTTTGATCCCCGAATCAAGTGATTACTCAACCATTAATCAAATGCATTGATTAGATGAGCTACATCCCCGAAATGCTAATAATGAATTCAAAAACTTATTTCAATACTATTTCAAACATATAAAACTACAATTAATTCAAAATTTAGTAAAATATAAATAATAAAATTATTTAAAAAATTAAAAACTACAATTAATTCAAAATTTAGTAAAATACAAATAGTAAAATAATTTAAAAAATTAAAAAGTACATGGGGATGCGGGGTTTTGATCCCCGAATCGAGTGATTACTCAACCATTAATCAGATGCATTGATTAGATGAGCTACATCCCGTAATGCTAATAATGAATTCAAAAACTTATTTCAATACTCTTTCAAACTTATAAAACTACAATTAATTCAAAATTTAGTAAAATATAAATAATAAAATAATTAAAAAATACATGGGGATGCGGGGTTCTAATCCCCGAATCGAGTGATTACTCAACCATTAATCAGATGCATTGATTAGATTAGCTACATCCCCGTAATGCTAATAATGAATTCAAAAACTTATTTCAATACTCTTTCAAACTTATAAAACTACAATTAATTCAAAATTTAGTAAAATATATATAATAAAATAATTTAAAAAATTAAAAAACACATGGGGATGCGGGGTTTTGATCCCCGAATCGAGTGATTACTCAACCATTAATCAGATTCATTGATTAGATGAGCTACATCCCCATAATGGCAATAATTTATTCAAAAACTTATTTTAATACTCTTTCAAACTTATAAAACTACAATCAATTCAAAATTTAGTAAAATATATATAATAAAATAATTTAAAAAATTAAAAAGCACATGGGGATGCGGGGTTTTGATACCCGAATCGAGTGATTACTCAACCATTAATCAAATCAAATTATTAGATGAGCTACATCTCCATAATGTCAATAATAAATTCAAAAACTTATTTCAATACTCTTTCAAACTTATAAAACTACAATCAATATAAAATTTAGTAAAATACAAATAGTAAAATAATTTAAAAAATTAAAAAGTACATGGGGATGCAGGGTTTTGATCCCCGAATCGAGTGATTACTCAACCATTAATCAGATGCATTTATTAGATAAGCTACATCCCCGTAATGCTAATAATGAATTCAAAAACTTATTTCAATACTCTTTCAAACTTATAAAACTACAATTAATTCAAAATTTAGTAAAATATATATAATAAGATAATTAAAAAAATTAAAAAGCACATGGGGATGCGGGGTTTTGATCCCCGAATCGAGTGATTACTCAACCATTAATCAAATCAAATGATTAGATGAGCTACATCCCCATAATGTCAATAATAAATTCAAAAACTTATTTTAATACTCTTTCAAACTTATAAAACTACAATCAATATAAAATTTAGTAAAATACAAATAGTAAAATAATTTAAAAAATTAAAAAGTACATGGGGATGCGGGGTTTTGATCCCCGAATCGAGTGATTACTCAACCATTAATCAGATGCATTGATTAGATGAGCTACATCCCCGTAATGCTAATAATGAATTCAAAAACTTATTTCAATACTCTTTCAAACTTATAAAACTACAATTAATTCAAAATTTAGTAAAATATAAATAATAAAATAATTAAAAAATACATGGGGATGCGGGGTTCTGATCCCCGAATCGAGTGATTACTCAACCATTAATCAGATGCATTGATTAGATTAGCTACATCCCCGTAATGCTAATAATGAATCCAAAAACTTATTTCAATACTCTTTCAAACTTATAAAACTACAATCAATATAAAATTTAGTAAAATACAAATAGTAAAATAATTTAAAAAATTAAAAAGTACATGGGGATGCGGGGTTTTGATCCCCGAATCGAGTGATTACTCAACCATTAATCAGATGCATTGATTAGATGAGCTACATCCCCGTAATGCTAATAATGAATTCAAAAACTTATTTCAATACTCTTTCAAACTTATAAAACTACAATCAATATAAAATTTAGTAAAATACAAATAGTAAAATAATTTAAAAAATTAAAAAGTACATGGAGATGCGGGGTTTTGATCCCCGAATCAAGTGATTACTCAACCATTAATCAGATGCATTGATTAGGTGAGCTACATCCCCGTAATGCTAATAATGAATTCAAAAACTTATTTCAATACTATTTGAAATTACGTCTTCGACGTAGGGTACCAACTTTTCGTGAAGTCGGTCTTAAAACAGTCTTCGTTCGCTCAACCACACTCAGTTTACACACGCTCGAAGTAATGTGAATACGATCGAACTCAAGTAGTTAAGTAGTGAAGACAAAGGTTGTATAATAGTTTCATTTCATTGAAGGATAAAACTAACTATTACACTTGTGGAGAAAGGTAGATGAAATGATCAAAAGTCGTATCCCAAGTGACGCAGCACTCCAACGAACTAAAGATCTAATACTATATCACCTAGAGCTAAATCGCATAACTCTACTATCGGTGCACAGCACAAAACAACTACCAAAAACTCTTAAAGCTATAAGCCGTAAACAATGATAGCGATACTCGAATATCAGATTTCGTTCTCTCAAAATCGTCAAGTGAAGTCTTCAGCTTCCATGGGTTTATATAGTAGTGCCGCACATGTGGAGCGCTGATGTGGAGCAATCTCACTGGTCACATGCTTGGCTGACATCACGGATCCATGGATGACATCACTTTTTGTACTTGGATTCTAGAATCTTGGAATCTTGAATCTTTGATTCTTGAATCTTCGAATCTTGAATTTTTAATTTCTTCGACTTCAAACTTCAACTCTATCTTGACTCCATCGATCTCAATACTTTGTCTTCAACTCCATCGTGATATACACTTGTCGTTGAGGCTTCAGCATTTCATCGTCTTCATGGTCGTCGATAGTATTGAAGTAGTAAAATAGTAATCCATGTTGCAAAGACGGAGAAGGCAAGAATTGCGACTCCGTTCGCAAAAGTAGAGAGTGCATGAAATGCGACTCCATTCGCAAATGTTGAGTGTGCAAGAATTGCGACTCAAGTCGCAATAGTTGAAGGCACCAGAAATTGCGACTCAAGTCGCAAAAGTAGAGGATGCCAGGATTTGCGACTCAAGTCGCAAATGTAGAGAGTGCCAGAAATGCGACTCAAGTCGCAAATGTAGAAGAGTGCCAGAATTGCGACTCAAGTCGCAAATGTTGAAAACGCCAGGAATTGCGACTCAAGTCGCAAAAGTTGAAAACGCCAGGAATTGCGACTCAAGTCGCAAATGTTGAAAACGCCAGAATTGCGACTCAAGTCGCAAATGATTAAAGGACTAGAATTGCGACTCAAGTCGCAAATGATGAAACGGCGTGATTTGCGACTCCAGTCGCAAACTTCGGAGGAGCACGTGATTTGCGAACCAATTCGCAAATGAGGGAGAGATGAGGATTTGCGACTCCAGTCGCAAATGATGGAGGATTTGCGACTCCATTCGCAAAAATGAAGGATGATGAAATTTGCGACTCCAGTCGCAAATGTTGTACTTTACTTGCATTCATTTTGTCCTTCACCTGAAAATCAAACAAGTAATGAAAATCATATGTTGTCGTCAAAACCAACATTTACACTATTTCAAACATATAAAACTACAATTAATTCAAAATTTAGTAAAATATAAATAATAAAATAATTTAAAAAATTAAAAACTACAATTAATTCAAAATTTAGTAAAATATAAATAATAAAATAATTTAAAAAATTAAAAAGTACATGGGGATGCGGGGTTTTGATCCCCGAATCGAGTGATTACTCAACCATTAATCAGATTCATTGATTAGATGAGCTACATCCCCGTAATATCAATAATTTATTCAAAAACTTATTTTAATACTCTTTCAAACTTATAAAACTACAATCAATTCAAAATTTAGTAAAATATAAATAATAAAATAATTGTAATGTCAATAATGAATTCAAAAACTTATTTTAATACTCTTTCAAACATATAAAACTACAATCAATTCAAAATTTAGTAAAATATAAATAATAAAATAATTAAAAAGTACATGGGGATGCGGGGTTCTGATCCCCGAATCGAGTGATTACTCAACCATTAATCAGATGCATTGATTAGATTAGCTACATCCCCGTAATGCTAATAATGAATTCAAAAACTTATTTCAATACTCTTTCAAACTTATAAAACTACAATTAATTCAAAATTTAGTAAAATATATATAATAAAATAATTTAAAAAATTAAAAAGCACATGGGGATGCGGGGTTTTGATCCCCGAATCGAGTGATTACTCAACCATTAATCAGATTCATTGATTAGATGAGCTACATCCCCATAATGGCAATAATTTATTCAAAAACTTATTTTAATACTCTTTCAAACTTATAAAACTACAATCAATTCAAAATTTAGTAAAATATATATAATAAAATAATTTAAAAAATTAAAAGGCACATGAGGATGTGGGGTTTTGATACCCGAATCGAGTGATTACTCAACCATTAATCAATTCCAATTATTAGATGAGCTACATCTCCATAATGTCAATAATAAATTCAAAAACTTATTTCAATACTCTTTCAAACTTATAAAACTACAATCAATATAAAATTTAGTAAAATACAAATATTAAAATAATTTAAAAAATTAAAAAGTACATGGGGATGCGGAGTTTTGATCCCCGAATCGAGTGATTACTCAACCATTAATCAGATGCATTGATTAGATAAGCTACATCCCCGTAATGCTAATAATGAATTCAAAAACTTATTTCAATACTCTTTCAAACTTATAAAACTACAATTAATTCAAAATTTAGTAAAATAAATATAATAAAATAATTAAAAAAATTAAAAAGCACATGCGAATGTGGGGTTTTGATCCCCGAATCGAGTGATTACTCAAATATTAATCAAATCAAATGATTAGATGAGCTACATCCCCATAATGTCAATAATAAATTCAAAAACTTATTTCAATACTCTTTCAAACTTATAAAACTACAATCAATATAAAATTTAGTAAAATACAAATAGTAAAATAATTTAAAAAATTAAAAAGTACATGGAGATTTTCAATACTCTTTCAAACTTATAAAACTACAATAAATATAAAATTTAGTAAAATACAAATAGTAAAATAATTTAAAAAATTACAAAGTACATGGGGATGCGGGGTTTTGATCCCGAATCGAGTGATTATTCAACCATTAATCAGATTCATTGATTAGATGAGCTAAATCCCCGTAATGTCAATAATGAATTCAAAAACTTATTTTAATACTCTTTCAAACTTATAAAACTACAATTAATTCAAAATTTAGTAAAATAAATAATTTAAAAAATTAAAAAGCACATGGGGATGCGGGGTTTTGATCCCCGAATCGAGTGATTACTCAACCATTAATCAGATGCATTGATTAGATGAGCTACATACCCGTAATGCTAATAATGAATTCAAAAACTTATTTCAATACTCTTTCAAACTTATAAAACTACAATTAATTCAAAATTTAGTAAAATATATATAATAAAATAATTTAAAAAATTAAAAAGTACATGGGATGCGGGGTTCTGATCCCCGAATCGAGTGATTACTCAACCATTAATCAGATGCATTGATTAGATTACCTACATCCCCGTAATGCTAATAATGAATTCAAAAACTTATTTCAATACTCTTTCAAACTTATAAAACTACAATTAATTCAAAATTTAGTAAAATATATATAATAAAATAATTTAAAAAATTAAAAAGCACATGGGGATGCGGGGTTTTGATGCCCGAATCGAGTGATTACTCAGCCATTAATCAAATCCAATGATTAGATGAACTACATCCCCATAATGTCAATAATAAATTCAAAAACTTATTTCAATACTCTTTCAAACTTATAAAACTACAATCAATATAAAATTTAGTAAAATACAAATAGTAAAATAATTTAAAAAATTAAAAAGTACATGGGGATGCGGGGTTTTGATCCCCGAATAGAGTGATTACTCAACCATTAATCAGATGCATTGATTAAATGAGCTACATCCCCGTAATGCTAATAATGAATTCAAAAACTTATTTCAATACTCTTTCAAACTTATAAAACTACAATCAATATAAAATTTAGTAAAATACAAATAGTAAAATAATTTAAAAAATTAAAAAGTACATGGGGATGCGGGGTTTTGATCCCCGAATCGAGTGATTAGTCAACCATTAATCAGATGCATTGATTAGATGAGCTACATCCACGTAATGCTAATAATGAATTCAAAAACTTATTTCAATACTCTTTCAAACTTATAAAACTACAATCAATATAATTTTTAGTAAAATACAAATAGTAAAATAATTTTAAAAAATTAAAAAGTACGTGGGGATGCGAGGTTTTGATCCCCGAATCGAGTGATTACTGAACCATTAATCAGATTCATTGATTAGATGAGCTACATCCCCGTAATGTCAATAATGAATTCAAAAACTTATTTTAATACTATTTCAAACATATAAAACTACAATTAATTCAAAATTTAGTAAAATATAAATAATAAAATAATTTAAAAAATTAAAAACTACAATTAATTCAAAATTTAGTAAAATATAAATAATAAAATAATTTAAAAAATTAAAAAGTACATGGGATGCGGGGTTCTGATCCCCGAATCGAGTGATTACTCAACCATTAATCAGATGCATTGATTAGATGAGCTACATCCCCGTAATGCTAATAATGAATTCAAAAACTTATTTCAATACTCTTTCAAACTTATAAAACTACAATCAATTAAAAATTTAGTAAAATATAAATAATAAAATAATTAAAAAGCACATGGGGATGCAGGGTTTTGATCCCCGAATCGAGTGATTACTCAACCATTAATCAGATTCATTGATTAGATGAGCTACATCCCCATAATGGCAATAATTTATTCAAAAACTTATTTTAATACTCTTTCAAACTTATAAAACTACAATCAATTCAAAATTTAGTAAAATATCTATAATAAAATAATTTAAAAAATTAAAAAGCACATGGGGATGTGGGATTTTGATACCCGAATCGAGTGATTACTCAACCATTAATCAAATCCAATTATTAGATGAGCTACATCTCCATAATGTCAATAATAAATTCAAAAACTTATTTCAATACTCTTTCAAACTTATAAAACTACAATCAATATAAAATTTAGTAAAATACAAATATTAAAATAATTTAAAAAATTAAAAAGTACATGGGGATGCGGAGTTTTGATCCCCGAATCGAGTGATTACTCAACCATTAATCAGATGCATTGATTAGATAAGCTACATCCCCGTAATGCTAATAATAAATTCAAAAACTTATTTCAATACTCTTTCAAACTTATAAAACTACAATTAATTCAAAATTTAGTAAAATATATATAATAAAATAATTAAAAAAATTAAAAAGCACATGGGGATGCGGGGTTTTGATCCCCGAATCGAGTGATTACTCAACCATTAATCAAATCAAATGATTAGATGAGCATTCATTGATTAGATGAGCTAAATCCCCGTAATGTCAATAATGAATTCAAAAACTTATTTTAATACTCTTTCAAACTTATAAAACTACAATCAATTCAAAATTTAGTAAAATATAAATAATAAAATAATTAAAAAATACATGGGAATGCGGGGTTCTGATCCACGAATCGAGTGATTACTCAACCATTAATCAGATGCATTGATTAGATTAGCTACATCCCCGTAATGCTAATAATGAATTCAAAAACTTATTTCAATACTCTTTCAAACTTATAAAACTACAATTAATTCAAAATTTAGTAAAATATATATAATAAAATAATTTAAAAAATTAAAAAGCACATGGGGATGCGGGGTTTTGATGCCCGAATCGAGTGATTACTCAGCCATTAATCAAATCCAATGATTAGATGAACTACATCCCCATAATGTCAATAATAAATTCAAAAACTTATTTCAATACTCTTTCAAACTTATAAAACTACAATCAATATAAAATTTAGTAAAATACAAATAGTAAAATAATTTAAAAAATTAAAAAGTACATGGGGATGCGGGTTTTGATCCCCGAATCGAGTGATTACTCAACCATTAATCAGATGCATTGATTAGATGAGCTACATCCCTGTAATGCTAATAATGAATTCAAAAACTTATTTCAATACTCTTTCAAACTTATAAAACTACAATTAATTCAAAATTTAGTAAAATATAAATAATAAAATAATTAAAAAATACATGGGGATGCGGGGTTCTGATCCCCGAATCGAGTGATTACTCAACCATTAATCAGATGCATTGATTAGATTAGCTACATCCCCGTAATGCTAATAATGAATTCAAAAACTTATTTCAATACTCTTTCAAACTTATAAAACTACAATTAATTCAAAATTTAGTAAAATATATATAATAAAATAATTTAAAAAATTAAAAAGCACATGGGGATTCGGGGTTTTGATCCCCGAATCGAGTGATAACTCAACCATTAATCAAATCCAATGATTAGATGAGCTACATCCCCATAATGTCAATAATAAATTCAAAAACTTATTTCAATACTCTTTCAAACTTATAAAACTACAATCAATATAATTTTTAGTAAAATACAAATAGTAAAATAATTTTAAAAAATTAAAAAGTACGTGGGGATGCGAGGTTTTGATCCCCGAATCGAGTGATTACTGAACCATTAATCAGATTCATTGATTAGATGAGCTACATCCCCGTAATGTCAATAATGAATTCAAAAACTTATTTTAATACTATTTCAAACTTATAAAACTACAATTAATTCAAAATTTAGTAAAATATATATAATAAAATAATTTAAAAAATTAAAAAGCACATGGGGATGCGGGGTTTTGATCCCCGAATCGAGTGATTACTCAACCATTAATCAGATGCATTGATTAGATGAGCTACATCCCCGTAATGCTAATAATGAATTCAAAAACTTATTTCAATACTCTTTCAAACTTATAAAACTACAATTAATTCAAAATTTAGTAAAATACAAATAGTAAAATAATTTAAAAAATTAAAAAGTACATGGGGATACGGGGTTTTGATCCCCGAATCGAGTGATTACTCAACCATTAATCAAATCCAATGATTAGATGAGCTACATCCCCATAATGTCAATAATAAATTCAAAAACTTATTTCAATACTCTTTCAAACTTATAAAACTACAATCAATATAAAATTTAGTAAAATACAAATAGTAAAATAATTTAAAAAATTAAAAAGTACATGGGGATGCGGGTTTTGATCCCCGAATAGAGTGATTACTCAACCATTAATCAGATGCATTGATTAAATGAGCTACATCCCCGTAATGCTAATAATGAATTCAAAAACTTATTTCAATACTCTTTCAAACTTATAAAACTACAATTAATTCAAAATTTAGTAAAATATATATAATAAAATAATTTAAAAAATTAAAAAGCACATGGGGATACGGGGTTTTGATCCCCGAATCGAGTGATTACTCAACCATTAATCAAATCCAATGATTAGATGAGCTACATCCCCATAATGTCAATAATAAATTCAAAAACTTATTTCAATACTTTTTCAAACTTATAAAACTACAATCAATATAATTTTTAGTAAAATACAAATAGTAAAATAATTTAAAAAATTAAAAAGTACATGGGGATACGGGGTTTTGATCCCCGAATCGAGTGATTACTCAACCATTAATCAAATCCAATGATTAGATGAGCTACATCCCCATAATGTCAATAATAAATTCAAAAACTTATTTCAATACTCTTTCAAACTTATAAAACTACAATCAATATAATTTTTAGTAAAATACAAATAGTAAAATAATTTAAAAAATTAAAAAGTACATGGGGATGCGGGTTTTGATCCCCGAATCGAGTGATTACTCAACCATTAATCAGATGCATTGATTAGATGAGCTACATCCCTGTAATGCTAATAATGAATTCAAAAACTTATTTCAATACTCTTTCAAACTTATAAAACTACAATTAATTCAAAATTTAGTAAAATATAAATAATAAAATAATTAAAAAATACATGGGGATGCGGGGTTCTGATCCCCGAATCGAGTGATTACTCAACCATTAATCAGATGCATTGATTAGATTAGCTACATCCCCGTAATGCTAATAATGAATTCAAAAACTTATTTCAATACTCTTTCAAACTTATAAAACTACAATTAATTCAAAATTTAGTAAAATATATATAATAAAATAATTTAAAAAATTAAAAAGCACATGGGGATACGGGGTTTTGATCCCCGAATCGAGTGATAACTCAACCATTAATCAAATCCAATGATTAGATGAGCTACATCCCCATAATGTCAATAATAAATTCAAAAACTTATTTCAATACTCTTTCAAACTTATAAAACTACAATCAATATAATTTTTAGTAAAATACAAATAGTAAAATAATTTTAAAAAATTAAAAAGTACGTGGGGATGCGAGGTTTTGATCCCCGAATCGAGTGATTACTGAACCATTAATCAGATTCATTGATTAGATGAGCTACATCCCCGTAATGTCAATAATGAATTCAAAAACTTATTTTAATACTATTTCAAACTTATAAAACTACAATTAATTCAAAATTTAGTAAAATATATATAATAAAATAATTTAAAAAATTAAAAAGCACATGGGGATGCGGGGTTTTGATCCCCGAATCGAGTGATTACTCAACCATTAATCAGATGCATTGATTAGATGAGCTACATCCCCGTAATGCTAATAATGAATTCAAAAACTTATTTCAATACTCTTTCAAACTTATAAAACTACAATTAATTCAAAATTTAGTAAAATATATATAATAAAATAATTTAAAAAATTAAAAAGCACATGGGGATGCGGGGTTTTGATGCCCGAATCGAGTGATTACTCAGCCATTAATCAAATCCAATGATTAGATGAACTACATCCCCATAATGTCAATAATAAATTCAAAAACTTATTTCAATACTCTTTCAAACTTATAAAACTACAATCAATATAAAATTTAGTAAAATACAAATAGTAAAATAATTTAAAAAATTAAAAAGTACATGGGGATGCGGGTTTTGATCCCCGAATAGAGTGATTACTCAACCATTAATCAGATGCATTGATTAAATGAGCTACATCCCCGTAATGCTAATAATGAATTCAAAAACTTATTTCAATACTCTTTCAAACTTATAAAACTACAATTAATTCAAAATTTAGTAAAATATATATAATAAAATAATTTAAAAAATTAAAAAGCACATGGGGATACGGGGTTTTGATCCCCGAATCGAGTGATTACTCAACCATTAATCAAATCCAATGATTAGATGAGCTACATCCCCATAATGTCAATAATAAATTCAAAAACTTATTTCAATACTTTTTCAAACTTATAAAACTACAATCAATATAATTTTTAGTAAAATACAAATAGTAAAATAATTTAAAAAATTAAAAAGTACATGGGGATACGGGGTTTTGATCCCCGAATCGAGTGATTACTCAACCATTAATCAAATCCAATGATTAGATGAGCTACATCCCCATAATGTCAATAATAAATTCAAAAACTTATTTCAATACTCTTTCAAACTTATAAAACTACAATCAATATAATTTTTAGTAAAATACAAATAGTAAAATAATTTAAAAAATTAAAAAGTACATGGGGATGCGGGTTTTGATCCCCGAATCGAGTGATTACTCAACCATTAATCAGATGCATTGATTAGATGAGCTACATCCCTGTAATGCTAATAATGAATTCAAAAACTTATTTCAATACTCTTTCAAACTTATAAAACTACAATTAATTCAAAATTTAGTAAAATATAAATAATAAAATAATTAAAAAATACATGGGGATGCGGGGTTCTGATCCCCGAATCGAGTGATTACTCAACCATTAATCAGATGCATTGATTAGATTAGCTACATCCCCGTAATGCTAATAATGAATTCAAAAACTTATTTCAATACTCTTTCAAACTTATAAAACTACAATTAATTCAAAATTTAGTAAAATATATATAATAAAATAATTTAAAAAATTAAAAAGCACATGGGGATTCGGGGTTTTGATCCCCGAATCGAGTGATAACTCAACCATTAATCAAATCCAATGATTAGATGAGCTACATCCCCATAATGTCAATAATAAATTCAAAAACTTATTTCAATACTCTTTCAAACTTATAAAACTACAATCAATATAATTTTTAGTAAAATACAAATAGTAAAATAATTTTAAAAAATTAAAAAGTACGTGGGGATGCGAGGTTTTGATCCCCGAATCGAGTGATTACTGAACCATTAATCAGATTCATTGATTAGATGAGCTACATCCCCGTAATGTCAATAATGAATTCAAAAACTTATTTTAATACTATTTCAAACTTATAAAACTACAATTAATTCAAAATTTAGTAAAATATATATAATAAAATAATTTAAAAAATTAAAAAGCACATGGGGATGCGGGGTTTTGATCCCCGAATCGAGTGATTACTCAACCATTAATCAGATGCATTGATTAGATGAGCTACATCCCCGTAATGCTAATAATGAATTCAAAAACTTATTTCAATACTCTTTCAAACTTATAAAACTACAATTAATTCAAAATTTAGTAAAATATATATAATAAAATAATTTAAAAAATTAAAAAGCACATGGGGATGCGGGGTTTTGATGCCCGAATCGAGTGATTACTCAGCCATTAATCAAATCCAATGATTAGATGAACTACATCCCCATAATGTCAATAATAAATTCAAAAACTTATTTCAATACTCTTTCAAACTAATAAAACTACAATCAATATAAAATTTAGTAAAATACAAATAGTAAAATAATTTAAAAAATTAAAAAGTACATGGGGATGCGGGGTTTTGATCCCCGAATAGAGTGATTACTCAACCATTAATCAGATGCATTGATTAAATGAGCTACATCCCCGTAATGCTAATAATGAATTCAAAAACTTATTTCAATACTCTTTCAAACTTATAAAACTACAATCAATATAAAATTTAGTAAAATACAAATAGTAAAATAATTTAAAAAATTAAAAAGTACATGGGGATGCGGGGTTTTGATCCCCGAATCGAGTGATTAGTCAACCATTAATCAGATGCATTGATTAGATGAGCTACATCCACGTAATGCTAATAATGAATTCAAAAACTTATTTCAATACTCTTTCAAACTTATAAAACTACAATCAATATAATTTTTAGTAAAATACAAATAGTAAAATAATTTTAAAAAATTAAAAAGTACGTGGGGATGCGAGGTTTTGATCCCCGAATCGAGTGATTACTGAACCATTAATCAGATTCATTGATTAGATGAGCTACATCCCCGTAATGTCAATAATGAATTCAAAAACTTATTTTAATACTATTTCAAACATATAAAACTACAATTAATTCAAAATTTAGTAAAATATAAATAATAAAATAATTTAAAAAATTAAAAACTACAATTAATTCAAAATTTAGTAAAATATAAATAATAAAATAATTTAAAAAATTAAAAAGTACATGGGATGCGGGGTTCTGATCCCCGAATCGAGTGATTACTCAACCATTAATCAGATGCATTGATTAGATGAGCTACATCCCCGTAATGCTAATAATGAATTCAAAAACTTATTTCAATACTCTTTCAAACTTATAAAACTACAATCAATTAAAAATTTAGTAAAATATAAATAATAAAATAATTAAAAAGCACATGGGGATGCAGGGTTTTGATCCCCGAATCGAGTGATTACTCAACCATTAATCAGATTCATTGATTAGATGAGCTACATCCCCATAATGGCAATAATTTATTCAAAAACTTATTTTAATACTCTTTCAAACTTATAAAACTACAATCAATTCAAAATTTAGTAAAATATCTATAATAAAATAATTTAAAAAATTAAAAAGCACATGGGGATGTGGGATTTTGATACCCGAATCGAGTGATTACTCAACCATTAATCAAATCCAATTATTAGATGAGCTACATCTCCATAATGTCAATAATAAATTCAAAAACTTATTTCAATACTCTTTCAAACTTATAAAACTACAATCAATATAAAATTTAGTAAAATACAAATATTAAAATAATTTAAAAAATTAAAAAGTACATGGGGATGCGGAGTTTTGATCCCCGAATCGAGTGATTACTCAACCATTAATCAGATGCATTGATTAGATAAGCTACATCCCCGTAATGCTAATAATGAATTCAAAAACTTATTTCAATACTCTTTCAAACTTATAAAACTACAATTAATTCAAAATTTAGTAAAATATATATAATAAAATAATTAAAAAAATTAAAAAGCACATGGGGATGCGGGGTTTTGATCCCCGAATCGAGTGATTACTCAACCATTAATCAAATCAAATGATTAGATGAGCTACATCCCCATAACGTCAATAATAAATTCAAAAACTTATTTCAATACTCTTTCAAACTTATAAAACTACAATCAATATAAAATTTAGTAAAATACAAATAGTAAAATAATTTAAAAAATTAAAAAGTACATGGGGATGCGGGGTTTTGATCCCCGAATCGAGTGATTACTCAACCATTAATCAGATTCATTGATTAGATGAGCTAAATCCCCGTAATGTCAATAATGAATTCAAAAACTTATTTTAATACTCTTTCAAACTTATAAAACTACAATCAATTCAAAATTTAGTAAAATATAAATAATAAAATAATTAAAAAATACATGGGAATGCGGGGTTCTGATCCACGAATCGAGTGATTACTCAACCATTAATCAGATGCATTGATTAGATTAGCTACATCCCCGTAATGCTAATAATGAATTCAAAAACTTATTTCAATACTCTTTCAAACTTATAAAACTACAATTAATTCAAAATTTAGTAAAATATATATAATAAAATAATTTAAAAAATTAAAAAGCACATGGGGATACGGGGTTTTGATCCCCGAATCGAATGATTACTCAACCATTAATCAAATCCAATGATTAGATGAGCTACATCCCCATAATGTCAATAATAAATTCAAAAACTTATTTCAATACTTTTTCAAACTTATAAAACTACAATCAATATAATTTTTAGTAAAATACAAATAGTAAAATAATTTAAAAAATTAAAAAGTACATGGGGATACGGGGTTTTGATCCCCGAATCGAGTGATTACTCAACCATTAATCAAATCCAATGATTAGATGAGCTACATCCCCATAATGTCAATAATAAATTCAAAAACTTATTTCAATACTCTTTCAAACTTATAAAACTACAATCAATATAATTTTTAGTAAAATACAAATAGTAAAATAATTTAAAAAATTAAAAAGTACATGGGGATGCGGGTTTTGATCCCCGAATCGAGTGATTACTCAACCATTAATCAGATGCATTGATTAGATGAGCTACATCCCTGTAATGCTAATAATGAATTCAAAAACTTATTTCAATACTCTTTCAAACTTATAAAACTACAATTAATTCAAAATTTAGTAAAATATAAATAATAAAATAATTAAAAAATACATGGGGATGCGGGGTTCTGATCCCCGAATCGAGTGATTACTCAACCATTAATCAGATGCATTGATTAGATTAGCTACATCCCCGTAATGCTAATAATGAATTCAAAAACTTATTTCAATACTCTTTCAAACTTATAAAACTACAATTAATTCAAAATTTAGTAAAATATATATAATAAAATAATTTAAAAAATTAAAAAGCACATGGGGATTCGGGGTTTTGATCCCCGAATCGAGTGATAACTCAACCATTAATCAAATCCAATGATTAGATGAGCTACATCCCCATAATGTCAATAATAAATTCAAAAACTTATTTCAATACTCTTTCAAACTTATAAAACTACAATCAATATAATTTTTAGTAAAATACAAATAGTAAAATAATTTTAAAAAATTAAAAAGTAAGTGGGGATGCGAGGTTTTGATCCCCGAATCGAGTGATTACTGAACCAATAATCAGATTCATTGATTAGATGAGCTACATCCCCGTAATGTCAATAATGAATTCAAAAACTTATTTTAATACTATTTCAAACTTATAAAACTACAATTAATTCAAAATTTAGTAAAATATATATAATAAAATAATTTAAAAAATTAAAAAGCACATGGGGATGCGGGGTTTTGATCCCCGAATCGAGTGATTACTCAACCATTAATCAGATGCATTGATTAGATGAGCTACATCCCCGTAATGCTAATAATGAATTCAAAAACTTATTTCAATACTCTTTCAAACTTATAAAACTACAATTAATTCAAAATTTAGTAAAATATATATAATAAAATAATTTAAAAAATTAAAAAGCACATGGGGATGCGGGGTTTTGATCCCCGAATCGAGTGATTACTCAACCATTAATCAGATGCATTGATTAGATGAGCTACATCCCCGTAATGCTAATAATGAATTCAAAAACTTATTTCAATACTCTTTCAAACTTATAAAACTACAATTAATTCAAAATTTAGTAAAATATATATAATAAAATAATTTAAAAAATTAAAAAGTACATGGGATGCGGGGTTCTGATCCCCGAATTGAGTGATTACTCAACCATTAATCAGATGCATTGATTAGATTACCTACATCCCCGTAATGCTAATAATGAATTCAAAAATTTATTTCAATACTCTTTCAAACTTATAAAACTACAATTAATTCAAAATTTAGTAAAATATATATAATAAAATAATTTAAAAAATTAAAAAGCACATGGGGATGCGGGGTTTTGATCCCCGAATCGAGTGATTACTCAGCCATTAATCAAATCCAATGATTAGATGAACTACATCCCCATAATGTCAATAATAAATTCAAAAACTTATTTCAATACTCTTTCAAACTTATAAAACTACAATCAATATAAAATTTAGTAAAATACAAATAGTAAAATAATTTAAAAAATTAAAAAGTACATGGGGATGCGGGGTTTTGATCCCCGAATCGAGTGATTACTCAACCATTAATCAGATGCATTGATTAAATGAGCTACATCCCCGTAATGCTAATAATGAATTCAAAAACTTATTTCAATACTCTTTCAAACTTATAAAACTACAATCAATATAAAATTTAGTAAAATACAAATAGTAAAATAATTTAAAAAATTAAAAAGTACATGGGGATGCGGGGTTTTGATCCCCGAATCGAGTGATTACTCAACCATTAATCAGATGCATTGATTAGATGAGCTACATCCACGTAATGCTAATAATGAATTCAAAAACTTATTTCAATACTCTTTCAAACTTATAAAACTACAATCAATATAAAATTTAGTAAAATACAAATAGTAAAATAATTTAAAAAATTAAAAAGTACATGGGGATGCGGGGTTTTGATCCCCGAATCAAGTGATTACTCAACCATTAATCAGATGCATTGATTAGATGAGCTACATCCCCGTAATGCTAATAATGAATTCAAAAACTTAATTCAATACTCTTTCAAACTTATAAAACTACAATTAATTCAAAATTTAGTAAAATATATATAATAAAATAATTTAAAAAATTAAAAAGCACATGGGGAAGCGGGGTTTTGATCCCCGAATCGAGTGATTACTCAACCATTAATCAGATTCATTGATTAGATGAGCTACATCCCCATAATGACAATAATTTATTCAAAAACATATTTTAATACTCTTTCAAACTTATAAAACTACAATCAATTCAAAATTTAGTAAAATATATATAATAAAATAATTTAAAAAATTAAAAAGCACATGGGGATGCGGGGTTTTGATACCCGAATCGAGTGATTACTCAACCATTAATCAAATCCAATGATTAGATGAGCTACATCTCCATAATGTCAATAATAAATTCAAAAACTTATTTCAATACTCTTTCAAACTTATAAAACTACAATCAATATAAAATTTAGTAAAATACAAATAGTAAAATAATTTAAAAAATTAAAAAGTACATGGGGATGCGGGGTTTTGATCCCCGAATCGAGTGATTACTCAACCATTAATCAGATGCATTGATTAGATAAGCTACATCCCCGTAATGCTAATAATGAATTCAAAAACTTATTTCAATACTCTTTCAAACTTATAAAACTACAATTAATTCAAAATTTAGTAAAATATATATAATAAAATAATTAAAAAAATTAAAAAGCACATGGGGATGCGGGGTTTTGATCCCCGAATCGAGTGATTACTCAACCATTAATCAAATCAAATGATTAGATGAGCTACATCCCCATAATGTCAATAATAAATTCAAAAACTTATTTCAATACTCTTTCAAACTTATAAAACTACAATCAATATAAAATTTAGTAAAATACAAATAGTAAAATAATTTTAAAAAATTAAAAAGTACGTGGGGATGCGAGGTTTTGATCCCCGAATCGAGTGATTACTGAACCATTAATCAGATTCATTGATTAGATGAGCTACATCCCCGTAATGTCAATAATGAATTCAAAAACTTATTTTAATACTATTTCAAACATATAAAACTACAATTAATTCAAAATTTAGTAAAATATAAATAATAAAATAATTTAAAAAATTAAAAACTACAATTAATTCAAAATTTAGTAAAATATAAATAATAAAATAATTTAAAAAATTAAAAAGTACATGGGATGCGGGGTTCTGATCCCCGAATCGAGTGATTACTCAACCATTAATCAGATGCATTGATTAGATGAGCTACATCCCCGTAATGCTAATAATGAATTCAAAAACTTATTTCAATACTCTTTCAAACTTATAAAACTACAATCAATTAAAAATTTAGTAAAATATAAATAATAAAATAATTAAAAAGCACATGGGGATGCAGGGTTTTGATCCCCGAATCGAGTGATTACTCAACCATTAATCAGATTCATTGATTAGATGAGCTACATCCCCATAATGGCAATAATTTATTCAAAAACTTATTTTAATACTCTTTCAAACTTATAAAACTACAATCAATTCAAAATTTAGTAAAATATCTATAATAAAATAATTTAAAAAATTAAAAAGCACATGGGGATGTGGGGTTTTGATACCCGAATCGAGTGATTACTCAACCATTAATCAAATCCAATTATTAGATGAGCTACATCTCCATAATGTCAATAATAAATTCAAAAACTTATTTCAATACTCTTTCAAACTTATAAAACTACAATCAATATAAAATTTAGTAAAATACAAATATTAAAATAATTTAAAAAATTAAAAAGTACATGGGGATGCGGAGTTTTGATCCCCGAATCGAGTGATTACTCAACCATTAATCAGATGCATTGATTAGATAAGCTACATCCCCGTAATGCTAATAATGAATTCAAAAACTTATTTCAATACTCTTTCAAACTTATAAAACTACAATTAATTCAAAATTTAGTAAAATATATATAATAAAATAATTAAAAAAATTAAAAAGCACATGGGGATGCGGGGTTTTGATCCCCGAATCGAGTGATTACTCAACCATTAATCAAATCAAATGATTAGATGAGCTACATCCCCATAACGTCAATAATAAATTCAAAAACTTATTTCAATACTCTTTCAAACTTATAAAACTACAATCAATATAAAATTTAGTAAAATACAAATAGTAAAATAATTTAAAAAATTAAAAAGTACATGGGGATGCGGGGTTTTGATCCCCGAATCGAGTGATTACTCAACCATTAATCAGATTCATTGATTAGATGAGCTAAATCCCCGTAATGTCAATAATGAATTCAAAAACTTATTTTAATACTCTTTCAAACTTATAAAACTACAATCAATTCAAAATTTAGTAAAATATAAATAATAAAATAATTAAAAAATACATGGGAATGCGGGGTTCTGATCCACGAATCGAGTGATTACTCAACCATTAATCAGATGCATTGATTAGATTAGCTACATCCCCGTAATGCTAATAATGAATTCAAAAACTTATTTCAATACTCTTTCAAACTTATAAAACTACAATTAATTCAAAATTTAGTAAAATATATATAATAAAATAATTTAAAAAATTAAAAAGCACATGGGGATACGGGGGTTTTGATCCCCGAATCGAGTGATTACTCAACCATTAATCAAATCCAATGATTAGATGAGCTACATCCCCATAATGTCAATAATAAATTCAAAAACTTATTTCAATACTTTTTCAAACTTATAAAACTACAATCAATATAATTTTTAGTAAAATACAAATAGTAAAATAATTTAAAAAATTAAAAAGTACATGGGGATACGGGGTTTTGATCCCCGAATCGAGTGATTACTCAACCATTAATCAAATCCAATGATTAGATGAGCTACATCCCCATAATGTCAATAATAAATTCAAAAACTTATTTCAATACTCTTTCAAACTTATAAAACTACAATCAATATAATTTTTAGTAAAATACAAATAGTAAAATAATTTAAAAAATTAAAAAGTACATGGGGATGCGGGTTTTGATCCCCGAATCGAGTGATTACTCAACCATTAATCAGATGCATTGATTAGATGAGCTACATCCCCGTAATGCTAATAATGAATTCAAAAACTTATTTCAATACTCTTTCAAACTTATAAAACTACAATTAATTCAAAATTTAGTAAAATATAAATAATAAAATAATTAAAAAATACATGGGGATGCGGGGTTCTGATCCCCGAATCGAGTGATTACTCAACCATTAATCAGATGCATTGATTAGATTAGCTACATCCCCGTAATGCTAATAATGAATTCAAAAACTTATTTCAATACTCTTTCAAACTTATAAAACTACAATTAATTCAAAATTTAGTAAAATATATATAATAAAATAATTTAAAAAATTAAAAAGCACATGGGGATTCGGGGTTTTGATCCCCGAATCGAGTGATAACTCAACCATTAATCAAATCCAATGATTAGATGAGCTACATCCCCATAATGTCAATAATAAATTCAAAAACTTATTTCAATACTCTTTCAAACTTATAAAACTACAATCAATATAATTTTTAGTAAAATACAAATAGTAAAATAATTTTAAAAAATTAAAAAGTACGTGGGGATGCGAGGTTTTGATCCCCGAATCGAGTGATTACTGAACCATTAATCAGATTCATTGATTAGATGAGCTACATCCCCGTAATGTCAATAATGAATTCAAAAACTTATTTTAATACTATTTCAAACTTATAAAACTACAATTAATTCAAAATTTAGTAAAATATATATAATAAAATAATTTAAAAAATTAAAAAGCACATGGGGATGCGGGGTTTTGATCCCCGAATCGAGTGATTACTCAACCATTAATCAGATGCATTGATTAGATGAGCTACATCCCCGTAATGCTAATAATGAATTCAAAAACTTATTTCAATACTCTTTCAAACTTATAAAACTACAATTAATTCAAAATTTAGTAAAATATATATAATAAAATAATTTAAAAAATTAAAAAGCACATGGGGATGCGGGGTTTTGATCCCCGAATCGAGTGATTACTCAACCATTAATCAGATGCATTGATTAGATGAGCTACATCCCCGTAATGCTAATAATGAATTCAAAAACTTATTTCAATACTCTTTCAAACTTATAAAACTACAATTAATTCAAAATTTAGTAAAATATATATAATAAAATAATTTAAAAATTAAAAAGTACATGGGATGCGGGGTTCTGATCCCCGAATTGAGTGATTACTCAACCATTAATCAGATGCATTGATTAGATTACCTACATCCCCGTAATGCTAATAATGAATTCAAAAACTTATTTCAATACTCTTTCAAACTTATAAAACTACAATTAATTCAAAATTTAGTAAAATATATATAATAAAATAATTTAAAAAATTAAAAAGCACATGGGGATGCGGGGTTTTGATCCCCGAATCGAGTGATTACTCAGCCATTAATCAGATCCAATGATTAGATGAACTACATCCCCATAATGTCAATAATAAATTCAAAAACTTATTTCAATACTCTTTCAAACTTATAAAACTACAATCAATATAAAATTTAGTAAAATACAAATAGTAAAATAATTTAAAAAATTAAAAAGTACATGGGGATGCGGGGTTTTGATCCCCGAATCGAGTGATTACTCAACCATTAATCAGATGCATTGATTAAATGAGCTACATCCCCGTAATGCTAATAATGAATTCAAAAACTTATTTCAATACTCTTTCAAACTTATAAAACTACAATCAATATAAAATTTAGTAAAATACAAATAGTAAAATAATTTAAAAAATTAAAAAGTACATGGGGATGCGGGGTTTTGATCCTCGAATCGAGTGATTACTCAACCATTAATCAGATGCATTGATTAGATGAGCTACATCCACGTAATGCTAATAATGAATTCAAAAACTTATTTCAATACTCTTTCAAACTTATAAAACTACAATCAATATAAAATTTAGTAAAATACAAATAGTAAAATAATTTAAAAAATTAAAAAGTACATGGGGATGCGGGGTTTTGATCCCCGAATCAAGTGATTACTCAACCATTAATCAGATGCATTGATTAGATGAGCTACATCCCCGTAATGCTAATAATGAATTCAAAAACTTAATTCAATACTCTTTCAAACTTATAAAACTACAATTAATTCAAAATTTAGTAAAATATATATAATAAAATAATTTAAAAAATTAAAAAGCACATGGGGAAGCGGGATTTTGATCCCCGAATCGAGTGATTACTCAACCATTAATCAGATTCATTGATTAGATGAGCTACATCCCCATAATGACAATAATTTATTCAAAAACATATTTTAATACTCTTTCAAACTTATAAAACTACAATCAATTCAAAATTTAGTAAAATATATATAATAAAATAATTTAAAAAATTAAAAAGCACATGGGGATGCGGGGTTTTGATACCCGAATCGAGTGATTACTCAACCATTAATCAAATCCAATGATTAGATGAGCTACATCTCCATAATGTCAATAATAAATTCAAAAACTTATTTCAATACTCTTTCAAACTTATAAAACTACAATCAATATAAAATTTAGTAAAATACAAATAGTAAAATAATTTAAAAAATTAAAAAGTACATGGGGATGCGGGGTTTTGATCTCCGAATCGAGTGATTACTCAACCATTAATCAGATGCATTGATTAGATAAGCTACATCCCCGTAATGCTAATAATGAATTCAAAAACTTATTTCAATACTCTTTTAAACTTATAAAACTACAATCAATTCAAAATTTAGTAAAATATATATAATAAAATAATTTAAAAAATTAAAAAGCACATGGGGATTCGGGGTTTTGATCCCCGAATCGAGTGATTACTCAACCATTAATCAAATCCAATGATTAGATGAGCTACATCTCCATAATGTCAATAATAAATTCAAAAACTTATTTCAATACTCTTTCAAACTTATAAAACTACAATCAATATAAAATTTAGTAAAATACAAATAGTAAAATAATTTAAAAAATTAAAAAGTACATGGGGATGCGGGGTTTTGATCCCCGAATCGAGTGATTACTCAACCATTAATCAGATGCATTGATTAGATAAGCTACATCCCCGTAATGCTAATAATGAATTCAAAAACTTATTTCAATACTCTTTCAAACTTATAAAACTACAATTAATTCAAAATTTAGTAAAATATATATAATAAAATAATTAAAAAAATTAAAAAGCACATGGGGATGCGGGGTTTTGATCCCCGAATCGAGTGATTACTCAACCATAAATCAAATCAAATGATTAGATGAGCTACATCCCCATAATGTCAATAATAAATTCAAAAACTTATTTCAATACTCTTTCAAACTTATAAAACTACAATCAATATAAAATTTAGTAAAATACAAATAGTAAAATAATTTAAAAAATTAAAAAGTACATGGGGATGCGGGGTTTTGATCCCCGAATCGAGTGATTACTCAACCATTAATCAGATGCATTGATTAGATGAGCTACATCCCCGTAATGCTAATAATGAATTCAAAAACTTATTTTAATACTCTTTCAAACTTATAAAACTAAAATCAATTCAAAATTTAGTAAAATATAAATAATAAAATAATGAAAAAATACATGGGAATGCGGGGTTCTGATCCACGAATCGAGTGATTACTCAACCATTAATCAGATGCATTGATTAGATTAGCTACATCCCCGTAATGCTAATAATGAATTCAAAAACTTATTTCAATACTCTTTCAAACTTATAAAACTACAATCAATATAAAATTTAGTAAAATACAAATAGTAAAATAATTTAAAAAATTAAAAAGTACATGGGGATGCGGGGTTTTGATCCCCGAATCAAGTGATTACTCAACCATTAATCAGATGCATTGATTAGATGAGCTACATCCCCGTAATGCTAATAATGAATTCAAAAACTTAATTCAATACTCTTTCAAACTTATAAAACTACAATTAATTCAAAATTTAGTAAAATATATATAATAAAATAATTTAAAAAATTAAAAAGCACATGGGGAAGCGGGGTTTTGATCCCCGAATCGAGTGATTACTCAACCATTAATCAGATTCATTGATTAGATGAGCTACATCCCCATAATGACAATAATTTATTCAAAAACATATTTTAATACTCTTTCAAACTTATAAAACTACAATCAATTCAAAATTTAGTAAAATATATATAATAAAATAATTTAAAAAATTAAAAAGCACATGGGGATGCGGGGTTTTGATACCCGAATCGAGTGATTACTCAACCATTAATCAAATCCAATGATTAGATGAGTTACATCTCCATAATGTCAATAATAAATTCAAAAACTTATTTCAATACTCTTTCAAACTTATAAAACTACAATCAATATAAAATTTAGTAAAATACAAATAGTAAAATAATTTAAAAAATTAAAAAGTACATGGGGATGCGGGGTTTTGATCCCCGAATCGAGTGATTACTCAACCATTAATCAGATGCATTGATTAGATAAGCTACATCCCCGTAATGCTAATAATGAATTCAAAAACTTATTTCAATACTCTTTCAAACTTATAAAACTACAATCAATTCAAAATTTAGTAAAATATATATAATAAAATAATTTAAAAAATTAAAAAGCACATGGGGATTCGGGGTTTTGATCCCCGAATCGAGTGATTACTCAACCATTAATCAAATCCAATGATTAGATGAGCTACATCTCCATAATGTCAATAATAAATTCAAAAACTTATTTCAATACTCTTTCAAACTTATAAAACTACAATTAATTCAAAATTTAGTAAAATATATATAATAAAATAATTTAAAAAATTAAAAAGCACATGGGGATGCGGGGTTTTGATCCCCGAATCGAGTGATTACTCAGCCATTAATCAGATCCAATGATTAGATGAACTACATCCCCATAATGTCAATAATAAATTCAAAAACTTATTTCAATACTCTTTCAAACTTATAAAACTACAATCAATATAAAATTTAGTAAAATACAAATAGTAAAATAATTTAAAAAATTAAAAAGTACATGGGGATGCGGGGTTTTGATCCCCGAATCGAGTGATTACTCAACCATTAATCAGATGCATTGATTAAATGAGCTACATCCCCGTAATGCTAATAATGAATTCAAAAACTTATTTCAATACTCTTTCAAACTTATAAAACTACAATCAATATAAAATTTAGTAAAATACAAATAGTAAAATAATTTAAAAAATTAAAAAGTACATGGGGATGCGGGGTTTTGATCCTCGAATCGAGTGATTACTCAACCATTAATCAGATGCATTGATTAGATGAGCTACATCCACGTAATGCTAATAATGAATTCAAAAACTTATTTCAATACTCTTTCAAACTTATAAAACTACAATCAATATAAAATTTAGTAAAATACAAATAGTAAAATAATTTAAAAAATTAAAAAGTACATGGGGATGCGGGGTTTTGATCCCCGAATCAAGTGATTACTCAACCATTAATCAGATGCATTGATTAGATGAGCTACATCCCCGTAATGCTAATAATGAATTCAAAAACTTAATTCAATACTCTTTCAAACTTATAAAACTACAATTAATTCAAAATTTAGTAAAATATATATAATAAAATAATTTAAAAAATTAAAAAGCACATGGGGAAGCGGGGTTTTGATCCCCGAATCGAGTGATTACTCAACCATTAATCAGATTCATTGATTAGATGAGCTACATCCCCATAATGACAATAATTTATTCAAAAACATATTTTAATACTCTTTCAAACTTATAAAACTACAATCAATTCAATATTTAGTAAAATATATATAATAAAATAATTTAAAAAATTAAAAAGCACATGGGGATGCGGGGTTTTGATACCCGAATCGAGTGATTACTCAACCATTAATCAAATCCAATGATTAGATGAGCTACATCTCCATAATGTCAATAATAAATTCAAAAACTTATTTCAATACTCTTTCAAACTTATAAAACTACAATCAATATAAAATTTAGTAAAATACAAATAGTAAAATAATTTAAAAAATTAAAAAGTACATGGGGATGCGGGGTTTTGATCCCCGAATCGAGTGATTACTCAACCATTAATCAGATGCATTGATTAGATAAGCTACATCCCCGTAATGCTAATAATGAATTCAAAAACTTATTTCAATACTCTTTCAAACTTATAAAACTACAATCAATTCAAAATTTAGTAAAATATATATAATAAAATAATTTAAAAAATTAAAAAGCACATGGGGATTCGGGGTTTTGATCCCCGAATCGAGTGATTACTCAACCATTAATCAAATCCAATGATTAGATGAGCTACATCTCCATAATGTCAATAATAAATTCAAAAACTTATTTCAATACTCTTTCAAACTTATAAAACTACAATCAATATAAAATTTAGTAAAATACAAATAGTAAAATAATTTAAAAAATTAAAAAGTACATGGGGATGCGGGGTTTTGATCCCCGAATCGAGTGATTACTCAACCATTAATCAGATGCATTGATTAGATAAGCTACATCCCCGTAATGCTAATAATGAATTCAAAAACTTATTTCAATACTCTTTCAAACTTATAAAACTACAATTAATTCAAAATTTAGTAAAATATATATAATAAAATAATTAAAAAAATTAAAAAGCACATGGGGATGCGGGGTTTTGATCCCCGAATCGAGTGATTACTCAACCATAAATCAAATCAAATGATTAGATGAGCTACATCCCCATAATGTCAATAATAAATTCAAAAACTTATTTCAATACTCTTTCAAACTTATAAAACTACAATCAATATAAAATTTAGTAAAATACAAATAGTAAAATAATTTAAAAAATTAAAAAGTACATGGGGATGCGGGGTTTTGATCCCCGAATCGAGTGATTACTCAACCATTAATCAGATGCATTGATTAGATGAGCTACATCCCCGTAATGCTAATAATGAATTCAAAAACTTATTTTAATACTCTTTCAAACTTATAAAACTACAATCAATTCAAAATTTAGTAAAATATAAATAATAAAATAATTAAAAAATACATGGGAATGCGGGGTTCTGATCCACGAATCGAGTGATTACTCAACCATTAATCAGATGCATTGATTAGATTAGCTACATCCCCGTAATGCTAATAATGAATTCAAAAACTTATTTCAATACTCTTTCAAACTTATAAAACTACAATCAATATAAAATTTAGTAAAATACAAATAGTAAAATAATTTAAAAAATTAAAAAGTACATGGGGATGCGGGGTTTTGATCCCCGAATCAAGTGATTACTCAACCATTAATCAGATGCATTGATTAGATGAGCTACATCCCCGTAATGCTAATAATGAATTCAAAAACTTAATTCAATACTCTTTCAAACTTATAAAACTACAATTAATTCAAAATTTAGTAAAATATATATAATAAAATAATTTAAAAAATTAAAAAGCACATGGGGAAGCGGGGTTTTGATCCCCGAATCGAGTGATTACTCAACCATTAATCAGATTCATTGATTAGATGAGCTACATCCCCATAATGACAATAATTTATTCAAAAACATATTTTAATACTCTTTCAAACTTATAAAACTACAATCAATTCAAAATTTAGTAAAATATATATAATAAAATAATTTAAAAAATTAAAAAGCACATGGGGATGCGGGGTTTTGATACCCGAATCGAGTGATTACTCAACCATTAATCAAATCCAATGATTAGATGAGCTACATCTCCATAATGTCAATAATAAATTCAAAAACTTATTTCAATACTCTTTCAAACTTATAAAACTACAATCAATATAAAATTTAGTAAAATACAAATAGTAAAATAATTTAAAAAATTAAAAAGTACATGGGGATGCGGGGTTTTGATCCCCGAATCGAGTGATTACTCAACCATTAATCAGATGCATTGATTAGATAAGCTACATCCCCGTAATGCTAATAATGAATTC
This sequence comes from Euphrasia confusa, assembly GCA_954870475.1. Taxonomy (NCBI): domain Eukaryota; kingdom Viridiplantae; phylum Streptophyta; class Magnoliopsida; order Lamiales; family Orobanchaceae; genus Euphrasia; species Euphrasia confusa. The sequence continues at coordinate 10,745,332 of OX940958.1, forward strand.
AAAAACTTATTTCAATACTCTTTCAAACTTATAAAACTACAATCAATTCAAAATTTAGTAAAATATATATAATAAAATAATTTAAAAAATTAAAAAGCACATGGGGATTCGGGGTTTTGATCCCCGAATCGAGTGATTACTCAACCATTAATCAAATCCAATGATTAGATGAGCTACATCTCCATAATGTCAATAATAAATTCAAAAACTTATTTCAATACTCTTTCAAACTTATAAAACTACAATCAATATAAAATTTAGTAAAATACAAATAGTAAAATAATTTAAAAAATTAAAAAGTACATGGGGATGCGGGGTTTTGATCCCCGAATCGAGTGATTACTCAACCATTAATCAGATGCATTGATTAGATAAGCTACATCCCCGTAATGCTAATAATGAATTCAAAAACTTATTTCAATACTCTTTCAAACTTATAAAACTACAATTAATTCAAAATTTAGTAAAATATATATAATAAAATAATTAAAAAAATTAAAAAGCACATGGGGATGCGGGGTTTTGATCCCCGAATCGAGTGATTACTCAACCATTAATCAAATCAAATGATTAGATGAGCTACATCCCCATAATGTCAATAATAAATTCAAAAACTTATTTCAATACTCTTTCAAACTTATAAAACTACAATCAATATAAAATTTAGTAAAATACAAATAGTAAAATAATTTAAAAAATTAAAAAGTACATGGGGATGCGGGGTTTTGATCCCCGAATCGAGTGATTACTCAACCATTAATCAGATTCATTGATTAGATGAGCTAAATCCCCGTAATGTCAATAATGAATTCAAAAACTTATTTTAATACTCTTTCAAACTTATAAAACTACAATCAATTCAAAATTTAGTAAAATATAAATAATAAAATAATTAAAAAATACATGGGAATGCGGGGTTCTGATCCACGAATCGAGTGAAAACTCAACCATTAATCAGATGCATTGATTAGATTAGCTACATCCCCGTAATGCTAATAATGAATTCAAAAACTTATTTCAATACTCTTTCAAACTTATAAAACTACAATTAATTCAAAATTTAGTAAAATATATATAATAAAATAATTTAAAAAATTAAAAAGCACATGGGGATACGGGGTTTTGATCCCCGAATCGAGTGATTACTCAACCATTAATCAAATCCAATGATTAGATGAGCTACATCCCCATAATGTCAATAATAAATTCAAAAACTTATTTCAATACTCTTTCAAACTTATAAAACTACAATCAATATAAAATTTAGTAAAATACAAATAGTAAAATAATTTAAAAAATTAAAAAGTACATGGGGATGCGGGGTTTTGATCCCCGAATCGAGTGATTACTCAACCATTAATCAGATGCATTGATTAGATAAGCTACATCCCCGTAATGCTAATAATGAATTCAAAAACTTATTTCAATACTCTTTCAAACTTATAAAACTACAATCAATTCAAAATTTAGTAAAATATATATAATAAAATAATTTAAAAAATTAAAAAGCACATGGGGATTCGGGGTTTTGATCCCCGAATCGAGTGATTACTCAACCATTAATCAAATCCAATGATTAGATGAGCTACATCTCCATAATGTCAATAATAAATTCAAAAACTTATTTCAATACTCTTTCAAACTTATAAAACTACAATCAATATAAAATTTAGTAAAATACAAATAGTAAAATAATTTAAAAAATTAAAAAGTACATGGGGATGCGGGGTTTTGATCCCCGAATCGAGTGATTACTCAACCATTAATCAGATGCATTGATTAGATAAGCTACATCCCCGTAATGCTAATAATGAATTCAAAAACTTATTTCAATACTCTTTCAAACTTATAAAACTACAATTAATTCAAAATTTAGTAAAATATATATAATAAAATAATTAAAAAAATTAAAAAGCACATGGGGATGCGGGGTTTTGATCCCCGAATCGAGTGATTACTCAACCATAAATCAAATCAAATGATTAGATGAGCTACATCCCCATAATGTCAATAATAAATTCAAAAACTTATTTCAATACTCTTTCAAACTTATAAAACTACAATCAATATAAAATTTAGTAAAATACAAATAGTAAAATAATTTAAAAAATTAAAAAGTACATGGGGATGCGGGGTTTTGATCCCCGAATCGAGTGATTACTCAACCATTAATCAGATGCATTGATTAGATGAGCTACATCCCCGTAATGCTAATAATGAATTCAAAAACTTATTTTAATACTCTTTCAAACTTATAAAACTACAATCAATTCAAAATTTAGTAAAATATAAATAATAAAATAATTAAAAAATACATGGGAATGCGGGGTTCTGATCCACGAATCGAGTGATTACTCAACCATTAATCAGATGCATTGATTAGATTAGCTACATCCCCGTAATGCTAATAATGAATTCAAAAACTTATTTCAATACTCTTTCAAACTTATAAAACTACAATCAATTCAAAATTTAGTAAAATATATATAATAAAATAATTTAAAAAATTAAAAAGCACATGGGGATGCGGGGTTTTGATACCCGAATCGAGTGATTACTCAACCATTAATCAAATCCAATGATTAGATGAGTTACATCTCCATAATGTCAATAATAAATTCAAAAACTTATTTCAATACTCTTTCAAACTTATAAAACTACAATCAATATAAAATTTAGTAAAATACAAATAGTAAAATAATTTAAAAAATTAAAAAGTACATGGGGATGCGGGGTTTTGATCCCCGAATCGAGTGATTACTCAACCATTAATCAGATGCATTGATTAGATAAGCTACATCCCCGTAATGCTAATAATGAATTCAAAAACTTATTTCAATACTCTTTCAAACTTATAAAACTACAATCAATTCAAAATTTAGTAAAATATATATAATAAAATAATTTAAAAAATTAAAAAGCACATGGGGATTCGGGGTTTTGATCCCCGAATCGAGTGATTACTCAACCATTAATCAAATCCAATGATTAGATGAGCTACATCTCCATAATGTCAATAATAAATTCAAAAACTTATTTCAATACTCTTTCAAACTTATAAAACTACAATTAATTCAAAATTTAGTAAAATATATATAATAAAATAATTTAAAAAATTAAAAAGCACATGGGGATGCGGGGTTTTGATCCCCGAATCGAGTGATTACTCAGCCATTAATCAGATCCAATGATTAGATGAACTACATCCCCATAATGTCAATAATAAATTCAAAAACTTATTTCAATACTCTTTCAAACTTATAAAACTACAATCAATATAAAATTTAGTAAAATACAAATAGTAAAATAATTTAAAAAATTAAAAAGTACATGGGGATGCGGGGTTTTGATCCCCGAATCGAGTGATTACTCAACCATTAATCAGATGCATTGATTAAATGAGCTACATCCCCGTAATGCTAATAATGAATTCAAAAACTTATTTCAATACTCTTTCAAACTTATAAAACTACAATCAATATAAAATTTAGTAAAATACAAATAGTAAAATAATTTAAAAAATTAAAAAGTACATGGGGATGCGGGGTTTTGATCCTCGAATCGAGTGATTACTCAACCATTAATCAGATGCATTGATTAGATGAGCTACATCCACGTAATGCTAATAATGAATTCAAAAACTTATTTCAATACTCTTTCAAACTTATAAAACTACAATCAATATAAAATTTAGTAAAATACAAATAGTAAAATAATTTAAAAAATTAAAAAGTACATGGGGATGCGGGGTTTTGATCCCCGAATCAAGTGATTACTCAACCATTAATCAGATGCATTGATTAGATGAGCTACATCCCCGTAATGCTAATAATGAATTCAAAAACTTAATTCAATACTCTTTCAAACTTATAAAACTACAATTAATTCAAAATTTAGTAAAATATATATAATAAAATAATTTAAAAAATTAAAAAGCACATGAGGAAGCGGGGTTTTGATCCCCGAATCGAGTGATTACTCAACCATTAATCAGATTCATTGATTAGATGAGCTACATCCCCATAATGACAATAATTTATTCAAAAACATATTTTAATACTCTTTCAAACTTATAAAACTACAATCAATTCAAAATTTAGTAAAATATATATAATAAAATAATTTAAAAAATTAAAAAGCACATGGGGATGCGGGGTTTTGATACCCGAATCGAGTGATTACTCAACCATTAATCAAATCCAATGATTAGATGAGCTACATCTCCATAATGTCAATAATAAATTCAAAAACTTATTTCAATACTCTTTCAAACTTATAAAACTACAATCAATATAAAATTTAGTAAAATACAAATAGTAAAATAATTTAAAAAATTAAAAAGTACATGGGGATGCGGGGTTTTGATCCCCGAATCGAGTGATTACTCAACCATTAATCAGATGCATTGATTAGATAAGCTACATCCCCGTAATGCTAATAATGAATTCAAAAACTTATTTCAATACTCTTTCAAACTTATAAAACTACAATCAATTCAAAATTTAGTAAAATATATATAATAAAATAATTTAAAAAATTAAAAAGCACATGGGGATTCGGGGTTTTGATCCCCGAATCGAGTGATTACTCAACCATTAATCAAATCCAATGATTAGATGAGCTACATCTCCATAATGTCAATAATAAATTCAAAAACTTATTTCAATACTCTTTCAAACTTATAAAACTACAATCAATATAAAATTTAGTAAAATACAAATAGTAAAATAATTTAAAAAATTAAAAAGTACATGGGGATGCGGGGTTTTGATCCCCGAATCGAGTGATTACTCAACCATTAATCAGATGCATTGATTAGATAAGCTACATCCCCGTAATGCTAATAATGAATTCAAAAACTTATTTCAATACTCTTTCAAACTTATAAAACTACAATTAATTCAAAATTTAGTAAAATATATATAATAAAATAATTAAAAAAATTAAAAAGCACATGGGGATGCGGGGTTTTGATCCCCGAATCGAGTGATTACTCAACCATAAATCAAATCAAATGATTAGATGAGCTACATCCCCATAATGTCAATAATAAATTCAAAAACTTATTTCAATACTCTTTCAAACTTATAAAACTACAATCAATATAAAATTTAGTAAAATACAAATAGTAAAATAATTTAAAAAATTAAAAAGTACATGGGGATGCGGGGGTTTGATCCCCGAATCGAGTGATTACTCAACCATTAATCAGATGCATTGATTAGATGAGCTACATCCCCGTAATGCTAATAATGAATTCAAAAACTTATTTTAATACTCTTTCAAACTTATAAAACTACAATCAATTCAAAATTTAGTAAAATATAAATAATAAAATAATTAAAAAATACATGGGAATGCGGGGTTCTGATCCACGAATCGAGTGATTACTCAACCATTAATCAGATGCATTGATTAGATTAGCTACATCCCCGTAATGCTAATAATGAATTCAAAAACTTATTTCAATACTCTTTCAAACTTATAAAACTACAATCAATATAAAATTTAGTAAAATACAAATAGTAAAATAATTTAAAAAATTAAAAACTACAATTAATTCAAAATTTAGTAAAATATAAATAATAAAATAATTTAAAAAATTAAAAAGTACATGGGATGCGCGGTTCTGATCCCCGAATCGAGTGATTACTCAACCATTAATCAAATCCAATGATTAGATGAGCTACATCTCCATAATGTCAATAATAAATTCAAAAACTTATTTCAATACTCTTTCAAACTTATAAAACTACAATCAATATAAAATTTAGTAAAATACAAATAGTAAAATAATTTAAAAAATTAAAAAGTACATGGGGATGCGGGGTTTTGATCCCCGAATCGAGTGATTACTCAACCATTAATCAGATGCATTGATTAGATAAGCTACATCCCCGTAATGCTAATAATGAATTCAAAAACTTATTTCAATACTCTTTCAAACTTATAAAACTACAATTAATTCAAAATTTAGTAAAATATATATAATAAAATAATTAAAAAAATTAAAAAGCACATGGGGATTCGGGGTTTTGATCCCCGAATCGAGTGATTACTCAACCATTAATCAAATCCAATGATTAGATGAGCTACATCCCCATAATGTCAATAATAAATTCAAAAACTTATTTCAATACTCTTTCAAACTTATAAAACTACAATCAATATAATTTTTAGTAAAATACAAATAGTAAAATAATTTAAAAAATTAAAAAGTACATGGGGATGCGGGTTTTGATCCCCGAATCGAGTGATTACTCAACCATTAATCAGATGCATTGATTAGATGAGCTACATCCCCGTAATGCTAATAATGAATTCAAAAACTTATTTCAATACTCTTTCAAACTTATAAAACTACAATCAATATAAAATTTAGTAAAATACAAATAGTAAAATAATTTAAAAAATTAAAAAGTACATGGGGATGCGGGGGTTTGATCCCCGAATCGAGTGATTACTCAACCATTAATCAGATGCATTGATTAGATGAGCTACATCCCCGTAATGCTAATAATGAATTCAAAAACTTATTTTAATACTCTTTCAAACTTATAAAACTACAATCAATTCAAAATTTAGTAAAATATAAATAATAAAATAATTAAAAAATACATGGGAATGCGGGGTTCTGATCCACGAATCGAGTGATTACTCAACCATTAATCAGATGCATTGATTAGATTAGCTACATCCCCGTAATGCTAATAATGAATTCAAAAACTTATTTCAATACTCTTTCAAACTTATAAAACTACAATCAATATAAAATTTAGTAAAATACAAATAGTAAAATAATTTAAAAAATTAAAAACTACAATTAATTCAAAATTTAGTAAAATATAAATAATAAAATAATTTAAAAAATTAAAAAGTACATGGGATGCGCGGTTCTGATCCCCGAATCGAGTGATTACTCAACCATTAATCAAATCCAATGATTAGATGAGCTACATCTCCATAATGTCAATAATAAATTCAAAAACTTATTTCAATACTCTTTCAAACTTATAAAACTACAATCAATATAAAATTTAGTAAAATACAAATAGTAAAATAATTTAAAAAATTAAAAAGTACATGGGGATGCGGGGTTTTGATCCCCGAATCGAGTGATTACTCAACCATTAATCAGATGCATTGATTAGATAAGCTACATCCCCGTAATGCTAATAATGAATTCAAAAACTTATTTCAATACTCTTTCAAACTTATAAAACTACAATTAATTCAAAATTTAGTAAAATATATATAATAAAATAATTAAAAAAATTAAAAAGCACATGGGGATTCGGGGTTTTGATCCCCGAATCGAGTGATTACTCAACCATTAATCAAATCCAATGATTAGATGAGCTACATCCCCATAATGTCAATAATAAATTCAAAAACTTATTTCAATACTCTTTCAAACTTATAAAACTACAATCAATATAATTTTTAGTAAAATACAAATAGTAAAATAATTTAAAAAATTAAAAAGTACATGGGGATGCGGGTTTTGATCCCCGAATCGAGTGATTACTCAACCATTAATCAGATGCATTGATTAGATGAGCTACATCCCCGTAATGCTAATAATGAATTCAAAAACTTATTTCAATACTCTTTCAAACTTATAAAACTACAATTAATTCAAAATTTAGTAAAATATAAATAATAAAATAATTAAAAAATACATGGGGATGCGGGGTTCTGATCCCCGAATCGAGTGATTACTCAACCATTAATCAGATGCATTGATTAGATTAGCTACATCCCCGTAATGCTAATAATGAATTCAAAAACTTATTTCAATACTCTTTCAAACTTATAAAACTACAATTAATTCAAAATTTAGTAAAATATATATAATAAAATAATTTAAAAAATTAAAAAGCACATGGGGATTCGGGGTTTTGATCCCCGAATCGAGTGATAACTCAACCATTAATCAAATCCAATGATTAGATGAGCTACATCCCCATAATGTCAATAATAAATTCAAAAACTTATTTCAATACTCTTTCAAACTTATAAAACTACAATCAATATAATTTTTAGTAAAATACAAATAGTAAAATAATTTTAAAAAATTAAAAAGTACGTGGGGATGAGAGGTTTTGATCCCCGAATCGAGTGATTACTGAACCATTAATCAGATTCATTGATTAGATGAGCTACATCCCCGTAATGTCAATAATGAATTCAAAAACTTATTTTAATACTATTTCAAACATATAAAACTACAATTAATTCAAAATTTAGTAAAATATAAATAATAAAATAATTTAAAAAATTAAAAACTACAATTAATTCAAAATTTAGTAAAATATAAATAATAAAATAATTTAAAAAATTAAAAAGTACATGGGATGCGGGGTTCTGATCCCCGAATCGAGTGATTACTCAACCATTAATCAGATGCATTGATTAGATGAGCTACATCCCCGTAATGCTAATAATGAATTCAAAAACTTATTTCAATACTCTTTCAAACTTATAAAACTACAATCAATTAAAAATTTAGTAAAATATAAATAATAAAATAATTAAAAAGCACATGGGGATGCGGGGTTTTGATCCCCGAATCGAGTGATTACTCAACCATTAATCAGATTCATTGATTAGATGAACTACATCCCCATAATGGCAATAATTTATTCAAAAACTTATTTTAATACTCTTTCAAACTTATAAAACTACAATCAATTCAAAATTTAGTAAAATATATATAATAAAATAATTTAAAAAATTAAAAAGCACATGGGGATGTGGGGTTTTGATACCCGAATCGAGTGATTACTCAACCATTAATCAAATCCAATTATTAGATGAACTACATCTCCATAATGTCAATAATAAATTCAAAAACTTATTTCAATACTCTTTCAAACTTATAAAACTACAATCAATATAAAATTTAGTAAAATACAAATATTAAAATAATTTAAAAAATTAAAAAGTACATGGGGATGCGGAGTTTTGATCCCCGAATCGAGTGATTACTCAACCATTAATCAGATGCATTGATTAGATAAGCTACATCCCCGTAATGCTAATAATGAATTCAAAAACTTATTTCAATACTCTTTCAAACTTATAAAACTACAATTAATTCAAAATTTAGTAAAATAAATATAATAAAATAATTAAAAAAAATTAAAAAGCACATGGGGATGCGGGGTTTTGATCCCCGAATCGAGTGATTACTCAAATATTAATCAAATCAAATGATTAGATGAGCTACATCCCCATAATGTCAATAATAAATTCAAAAACTTATTTCAATACTCTTTCAAACTTATAAAACTACAATCAATATAAAATTTAGTAAAATACAAATAGTAAAATAATTTAAAAAATTAAAAAGTACATGGGGATTTTCAATACTCTTTCAAACTTATAAAACTACAATCAATATAAAATTTAGTAAAATACAAATAGTAAAATAATTTAAAAAATTAAAAAGTACATGGGGATGCGGGGTTTTGATCCCGAATCGAGTGATTACTCAACCATTAATCAGATTCATTGATTAGATGAGCTAAATCCCCATAATGTCAATAATGAATTCAAAAACTTATTTTAATACTCTTTCAAACTTATAAAACTACAATCAATATAATTTTTAGTAAAATACAAATAGTAAAATAATTTAAAAAAGTAAAAAGTACATGGGGATGCGGGTTTTGATCCCCGAATCGAGTGATTACTCAACCATTAATCAGATGCATTGATTAGATGAGCTACATCCCCGTAATGCTAATAATGAATTCAAAAACTTATTTCAATACTCTTTCAAACTTATAAAACTACAATTAATTCAAAATTTAGTAAAATATAAATAATAAAATAATTAAAAAATACATGGGGATGCGGGGTTCTGATCCCCGAATCGAGTGATTACTCAACCATTAATCAGATGCATTGATTAGATTAGCTACATCCCCGTAATGCTAATAATGAATTCAAAAACTTATTTCAATACTCTTTCAAACTTATAAAACTACAATTAATTCAAAATTTAGTAAAATATATATAATAAAATAATTTAAAAAATTAAAAAGCACATGGGGATTCGGGGTTTTGATCCCCGAATCGAGTGATAACTCAACCATTAATCAAATCCAATGATTAGATGAGCTACATCCCCATAATGTCAATAATAAATTCAAAAACTTATTTCAATACTCTTTCAAACTTATAAAACTACAATCAATATAATTTTTAGTAAAATACAAATAGTAAAATAATTTTAAAAAATTAAAAAGTACGTGGGGATGAGAGGTTTTGATCCCCGAATCGAGTGATTACTGAACCATTAATCAGATTCATTGATTAGATGAGCTACATCCCCGTAATGTCAATAATGAATTCAAAAACTTATTTTAATACTATTTCAAACATATAAAACTACAATTAATTCAAAATTTAGTAAAATATAAATAATAAAATAATTTAAAAAATTAAAAACTACAATTAATTCAAAATTTAGTAAAATATAAATAATAAAATAATTTAAAAAATTAAAAAGTACATGGGATGCGGGGTTCTGATCCCCGAATCGAGTGATTACTCAACCATTAATCAGATGCATTGATTAGATGAGCTACATCCCCGTAATGCTAATAATGAATTCAAAAACTTATTTCAATACTCTTTCAAACTTATAAAACTACAATCAATTAAAAATTTAGTAAAATATAAATAATAAAATAATTAAAAAGCACATGGGGATGCGGGGTTTTGATCCCCGAATCGAGTGATTACTCAACCATTAATCAGATTCATTGATTAGATGAACTACATCCCCATAATGGCAATAATTTATTCAAAAACTTATTTTAATACTCTTTCAAACTTATAAAACTACAATCAATTCAAAATTTAGTAAAATATATATAATAAAATAATTTAAAAAATTAAAAAGCACATGGGGATGTGGGGTTTTGATACCCGAATCGAGTGATTACTCAACCATTAATCAAATCCAATTATTAGATGAACTACATCTCCATAATGTCAATAATAAATTCAAAAACTTATTTCAATACTCTTTCAAACTTATAAAACTACAATCAATATAAAATTTAGTAAAATACAAATAGTAAAATAATTTAAAAAATTAAAAAGTACATGGGGATGCGGGGTTTTGATCCCGAATCGAGTGATTACTCAACCATTAATCAGATTCATTGATTAGATGAGCTAAATCCCCGTAATGTCAATAATGAATTCAAAAACTTATTTTAATACTCTTTCAAACTTATAAAACTACAATCAATATAATTTTTAGTAAAATACAAATAGTAAAATAATTTAAAAAATTAAAAAGTACATGGGGATGCGGGTTTTGATCCCCGAATCGAGTGATTACTCAACCATTAATCAGATGCATTGATTAGATGAGCTACATCCCCGTAATGCTAATAATGAATTCAAAAACTTATTTCAATACTCTTTCAAACTTATAAAACTACAATTAATTCAAAATTTAGTAAAATATAAATAATAAAATAATTAAAAAATACATGGGGATGCGGGGTTCTGATCCCCGAATCGAGTGATTACTCAACCATTAATCAGATGCATTGATTAGATTAGCTACATCCCCGTAATGCTAATAATGAATTCAAAAACTTATTTCAATACTCTTTCAAACTTATAAAACTACAATTAATTCAAAATTTAGTAAAATATATATAATAAAATAATTTAAAAAATTAAAAAGCACATGGGGATTCGGGGTTTTGATCCCCGAATCGAGTGATAACTCAACCATTAATCAAATCCAATGATTAGATGAGCTACATCCCCATAATGTCAATAATAAATTCAAAAACTTATTTCAATACTCTTTCAAACTTATAAAACTACAATCAATATAATTTTTAATAAAATACAAATAGTAAAATAATTTTAAAAAATTAAAAAGTACGTGGGGATGCGAGGTTTTGATCCCCGAATCGAGTGATTACTGAACCATTAATCAGATTCATTGATTAGATGAGCTACATCCCCGTAATGTCAATAATGAATTCAAAAACTTATTTTAATACTATTTCAAACATATAAAACTACAATTAATTCAAAATTTAGTAAAATATAAATAATAAAATAATTTAAAAAATTAAAAACTACAATTAATTCAAAATTTAGTAAAATATAAATAATAAAATAATTTAAAAAATTAAAAAGTACATGGGATGCGGGGTTCTGATCCCCGAATCGAGTGATTACTCAACCATTAATCAGATGCATTGATTAGATGAGCTACATCCCCGTAATGCTAATAATGAATTCAAAAACTTATTTCAATACTCTTTCAAACTTATAAAACTACAATCAATTAAAAATTTAGTAAAATATAAATAATAAAATAATTAAAAAGCACATGGGGATGCGGGGTTTTGATCCCCGAATCGAGTGATTACTCAACCATTAATCAGATTCATTGATTAGATGAGCTACATCCCCATAATGGCAATAATTTATTCAAAAACTTATTTTAATACTCTTTCAAACTTATAAAACTACAATCAATTCAAAATTTAGTAAAATATATATAATAAAATAATTTAAAAAATTAAAAAGCACATGGGGATGTGGGGTTTTGATACCCGAATCGAGTGATTACTCAACCATTAATCAAATCCAATTATTAGATGAACTACATCTCCATAATGTCAATAATAAATTCAAAAACTTATTTCAATACTCTTTCAAACTTATAAAACTACAATCAATATAAAATTTAGTAAAATACAAATATTAAAATAATTTAAAAAATTAAAAAGTACATGGGGATGCGGAGTTTTGATCCCCGAATCGAGTGATTACTCAACCATTAATCAGATGCATTGATTAGATAAGCTACATCCCCGTAATGCTAATAATGAATTCAAAAACTTATTTCAATACTCTTTCAAACTTATAAAACTACAATTAATATAATTTTTAGTAAAATACAAATAGTAAAATAATTTAAAAAATTAAAAAGTACATGGGGATACGGGGTTTTGATCCCCGAATCGAGTGATTACTCAACCATTAATCAAATCCAATGATTAGATGAGCTACATCCCCATAATGTCAATAATAAATTCAAAAACTTATTTCAATACTTTTTCAAACTTATAAAACTACAATCAATATAATTTTTAGTAAAATACAAATAGTAAAATAATTTAAAAAATTAAAAAGTACATGGGGATACGGGGTTTTGATCCCCGAATCGAGTGATTACTCAACCATTAATCAAATCCAATGATTAGATGAGCTACATCCCCATAATGTCAATAATAAATTCAAAAACTTATTTCAATACTCTTTCAAACTTATAAAACTACAATTAATTCAAAATTTAGTAAAATATAAATAATAAAATAATTAAAAAATACATGGGGATGCGGGGTTCTGATCCCCGAATCGAGTGATTACTCAACCATTAATCAGATGCATTGATTAGATTAGCTACATCCCCATAATGACAATAATTTATTCAAAAACATATTTTAATACTCTTTCAAACTTATAAAACTACAATCAATTCAAAATTTAGTAAAATATAAATAATAAAATAATTTAAAAAATTAAAAAGTACATGGGATGCGGGGTTCTGATCCCCGAATCGAGTGATTACTCAACCATTAATCAGATGCATTGATTAGATGAGCTACATCCCCGTAATGCTAATAATGAATTCAAAAACTTATTTCAATACTCTTTCAAACTTATAAAACTACAATCAATTAAAAATTTAGTAAAATATAAATAATAAAATAATTAAAAAGCACATGGGGATGCGGGGTTTTGATCCCCGAATCGAGTGATTACTCAACCATTAATCAGATTCATTGATTAGATGAGCTACATCCCCATAATGGCAATAATTTATTCAAAAACTTATTTTAATACTCTTTCAAACTTATAAAACTACAATCAATTCAAAATTTAGTAAAATATATATAATAAAATAATTTAAAAAATTAAAAAGCACATGGGGATGTGGGGTTTTGATACCCGAATCGAGTGATTACTCAACCATTAATCAAATCCAATTATTAGATGAACTACATCTCCATAATGTCAATAATAAATTCAAAAACTTATTTCAATACTCTTTCAAACTTATAAAACTACAATCAATATAAAATTTAGTAAAATACAAATATTAAAATAATTTAAAAAATTAAAAAGTACATGGGGATGCGGAATTAATCAAATCCAATGATTAGATGAGCTACATCCCCATAATGTCAATAATAAATTCAAAAACTTATTTCAATACTCTTTCAAACTTATAAAACTACAATTAATTCAAAATTTAGTAAAATATAAATAATAAAATAATTAAAAAATACATGGGGATGCGGGGTTCTGATCCCCGAATCGAGTGATTACTCAACCATTAATCAGATGCATTGATTAGATTAGCTACATCCCCATAATGACAATAATTTATTCAAAAACATATTTTAATACTCTTTCAAACTTATAAAACTACAATCAATTCAAAATTTAGTAAAATATAAATAATAAAATAATTTAAAAAATTAAAAAGTACATGGGATGCGGGGTTCTGATCCCCGAATCGAGTGATTACTCAACCATTAATCAGATGCATTGATTAGATGAGCTACATCCCCGTAATGCTAATAATGAATTCAAAAACTTATTTCAATACTCTTTCAAACTTATAAAACTACAATCAATTAAAAATTTAGTAAAATATAAATAATAAAATAATTAAAAAGCACATGGGGATGCGGGGTTTTGATCCCCGAATCGAGTGATTACTCAACCATTAATCAGATTCATTGATTAGATGAGCTACATCCCCATAATGGCAATAATTTATTCAAAAACTTATTTTAATACTCTTTCAAACTTATAAAACTACAATCAATTCAAAATTTAGTAAAATATATATAATAAAATAATTTAAAAAATTAAAAAGCACATGGGGATGTGGGGTTTTGATACCCGAATCGAGTGATTACTCAACCATTAATCAAATCCAATTATTAGATGAACTACATCTCCATAATGTCAATAATAAATTCAAAAACTTATTTCAATACTCTTTCAAACTTATAAAACTACAATCAATATAAAATTTAGTAAAATACAAATATTAAAATAATTTAAAAAATTAAAAAGTACATGGGGATGCGGAGTTTTGATCCCCGAATCGAGTGATTACTCAACCATTAATCAGATGCATTGATTAGATAAGCTACATCCCCGTAATGCTAATAATGAATTCAAAAACTTATTTCAATACTCTTTCAAACATATAAAACTACAATTAATATAATTTTTAGTAAAATACAAATAGTAAAATAATTTAAAAAATTAAAAAGTACATGGGGATACGGGGTTTTGATCCCCGAATCGAGTGATTACTCAACCATTAATCAAATCCAATGATTAGATGAGCTACATCCCCATAATGTCAATAATAAATTCAAAAACTTATTTCAATACTTTTTCAAACTTATAAAACTACAATCAATATAATTTTTAGTAAAATACAAATAGTAAAATAATTTAAAAAATTAAAAAGTACATGGGGATACGGGGTTTTGATCCCCGAATCGAGTGATTACTCAACCATTAATCAAATCCAATGATTAGATGAGCTACATCCCCATAATGTCAATAATAAATTCAAAAACTTATTTCAATACTCTTTCAAACTTATAAAACTACAATTAATTCAAAATTTAGTAAAATATAAATAATAAAATAATTAAAAAATACATGGGGATGCGGGGTTCTGATCCCCGAATCGAGTGATTACTCAACCATTAATCAGATGCATTGATTAGATTAGCTACATCCCCATAATGACAATAATTTATTCAAAAACATATTTTAATACTCTTTCAAACTTATAAAACTACAATCAATTCAAAATTTAGTAAAATATAAATAATAAAATAATTTAAAAAATTAAAAAGTACATGGGATGCGGGGTTCTGATCCCCGAATCGAGTGATTACTCAACCATTAATCAGATGCATTGATTAGATGAGCTACATCCCCGTAATGCTAATAATGAATTCAAAAACTTATTTCAATACTCTTTCAAACTTATAAAACTACAATCAATTAAAAATTTAGTAAAATATAAATAATAAAATAATTAAAAAGCACATGGGGATGCGGGGTTTTGATCCCCGAATCGAGTGATTACTCAACCATTAATCAGATTCATTGATTAGATGAGCTACATCCCCATAATGGCAATAATTTATTCAAAAACTTATTTTAATACTCTTTCAAACTTATAAAACTACAATCAATTCAAAATTTAGTAAAATATATATAATAAAATAATTTAAAAAATTAAAAAGCACATGGGGATGCGGGGTTTTGATACCCGAATCGAGTGATTACTCAACCATTAATCAAATCCAATTATTAGATGAGCTACATCCCCATAATGTCAATAATAAATTCAAAAACTTATTTCAATACTCTTTCAAACTTATAAAACTACAATTAATTCAAAATTTAGTAAAATATAAATAATAAAATAATTAAAAAATACATGGGGATGCGGGGTTCTGATCCCCGAATCGAGTGATTACTCAACCATTAATCAGATGCATTGATTAGATTAGCTACATCCCCATAATGACAATAATTTATTCAAAAACATATTTTAATACTCTTTCAAACTTATAAAACTACAATCAATTCAAAATTTAGTAAAATATAAATAATAAAATAATTTAAAAAATTAAAAAGTACATGGGATGCGGGGTTCTGATCCCCGAATCGAGTGATTACTCAACCATTAATCAGATGCATTGATTAGATGAGCTACATCCCCGTAATGCTAATAATGAATTCAAAAACTTATTTCAATACTCTTTCAAACTTATAAAACTACAATCAATTAAAAATTTAGTAAAATATAAATAATAAAATAATTAAAAAGCACATGGGGATGCGGGGTTTTGATCCCCGAATCGAGTGATTACTCAACCATTAATCAGATTCATTGATTAGATGAGCTACATCCCCATAATGGCAATAATTTATTCAAAAACTTATTTTAATACTCTTTCAAACTTATAAAACTACAATCAATTCAAAATTTAGTAAAATATATATAATAAAATAATTTAAAAAATTAAAAAGCACATGGGGATGTGGGGTTTTGATACCCGAATCGAGTGATTACTCAACCATTAATCAAATCCAATTATTAGATGAACTACATCTCCATAATGTCAATAATAAATTCAAAAACTTATTTCAATACTCTTTCAAACTTATAAAACTACAATCAATATAAAATTTAGTAAAATACAAATATTAAAATAATTTAAAAAATTAAAAAGTACATGGGGATGCGGAATTAATCAAATCCAATGATTAGATGAGCTACATCCCCATAATGTCAATAATAAATTCAAAAACTTATTTCAATACTCTTTCAAACTTATAAAACTACAATTAATTCAAAATTTAGTAAAATATAAATAATAAAATAATTAAAAAATACATGGGGATGCGGGGTTCTGATCCCCGAATCGAGTGATTACTCAACCATTAATCAGATGCATTGATTAGATTAGCTACATCCCCATAATGACAATAATTTATTCAAAAACATATTTTAATACTCTTTCAAACTTATAAAACTACAATCAATTCAAAATTTAGTAAAATATAAATAATAAAATAATTTAAAAAATTAAAAAGTACATGGGATGCGGGGTTCTGATCCCCGAATCGAGTGATTACTCAACCATTAATCAGATGCATTGATTAGATGAGCTACATCCCCGTAATGCTAATAATGAATTCAAAAACTTATTTCAATACTCTTTCAAACTTATAAAACTACAATCAATTAAAAATTTAGTAAAATATAAATAATAAAATAATTAAAAAGCACATGGGGATGCGGGGTTTTGATCCCCGAATCGAGTGATTACTCAACCATTAATCAGATTCATTGATTAGATGAGCTACATCCCCATAATGGCAATAATTTATTCAAAAACTTATTTTAATACTCTTTCAAACTTATAAAACTACAATCAATTCAAAATTTAGTAAAATATATATAATAAAATAATTTAAAAAATTAAAAAGCACATGGGGATGTGGGGTTTTGATACCCGAATCGAGTGATTACTCAACCATTAATCAAATCCAATTATTAGATGAACTACATCTCCATAATGTCAATAATAAATTCAAAAACTTATTTCAATACTCTTTCAAACTTATAAAACTACAATCAATATAAAATTTAGTAAAATACAAATATTAAAATAATTTAAAAAATTAAAAAGTACATGGGGATGCGGAGTTTTGATCCCCGAATCGAGTGATTACTCAACCATTAATCAGATGCATTGATTAGATAAGCTACATCCCCGTAATGCTAATAATGAATTCAAAAACTTATTTCAATACTCTTTCAAACATATAAAACTACAATTAATATAATTTTTAGTAAAATACAAATAGTAAAATAATTTAAAAAATTAAAAAGTACATGGGGATACGGGGTTTTGATCCCCGAATCGAGTGATTACTCAACCATTAATCAAATCCAATGATTAGATGAGCTACATCCCCATAATGTCAATAATAAATTCAAAAACTTATTTCAATACTTTTTCAAACTTATAAAACTACAATCAATATAATTTTTAGTAAAATACAAATAGTAAAATAATTTAAAAAATTAAAAAGTACATGGGGATACGGGGTTTTGATCCCCGAATCGAGTGATTACTCAACCATTAATCAAATCCAATGATTAGATGAGCTACATCCCCATAATGTCAATAATAAATTCAAAAACTTATTTCAATACTCTTTCAAACTTATAAAACTACAATTAATTCAAAATTTAGTAAAATATAAATAATAAAATAATTAAAAAATACATGGGGATGCGGGGTTCTGATCCCCGAATCGAGTGATTACTCAACCATTAATCAGATGCATTGATTAGATTAGCTACATCCCCATAATGACAATAATTTATTCAAAAACATATTTTAATACTCTTTCAAACTTATAAAATTACAATCAATTCAAAATTTAGTAAAATATAAATAATAAAATAATTTAAAAAATTAAAAAGTACATGGGATGCGGGGTTCTGATCCCCGAATCGAGTGATTACTCAACCATTAATCAGATGCATTGATTAGATGAGCTACATCCCCGTAATGCTAATAATGAATTCAAAAACTTATTTCAATACTCTTTCAAACTTATAAAACTACAATCAATTAAAAATTTAGTAAAATATAAATAATAAAATAATTAAAAAGCACATGGGGATGCGGGGTTTTGATCCCCGAATCGAGTGATTACTCAACCATTAATCAGATTCATTGATTAGATGAGCTACATCCCCATAATGGCAATAATTTATTCAAAAACTTATTTTAATACTCTTTCAAACTTATAAAACTACAATCAATTCAAAATTTAGTAAAATATATATAATAAAATAATTTAAAAAATTAAAAAGCACATGGGGATGTGGGGTTTTGATACCCGAATCGAGTGATTACTCAACCATTAATCAAATCCAATTATTAGATGAACTACATCTCCATAATGTCAATAATAAATTCAAAAACTTATTTCAATACTCTTTCAAACTTATAAAACTACAATCAATATAAAATTTAGTAAAATACAAATATTAAAATAATTTAAAAAATTAAAAAGTACATGGGGATGCGGAATTAATCAAATCCAATGATTAGATGAGCTACATCCCCATAATGTCAATAATAAATTCAAAAACTTATTTCAATACTCTTTCAAACTTATAAAACTACAATTAATTCAAAATTTAGTAAAATATAAATAATAAAATAATTAAAAAATACATGGGGATGCGGGGTTCTGATCCCCGAATCGAGTGATTACTCAACCATTAATCAGATGCATTGATTAGATTAGCTACATCCCCATAATGACAATAATTTATTCAAAAACATATTTTAATACTCTTTCAAACTTATAAAACTACAATCAATTCAAAATTTAGTAAAATATAAATAATAAAATAATTTAAAAAATTAAAAAGTACATGGGATGCGGGGTTTTGATCCCCGAATCGAGTGATTACTCAACCATTAATCAGATTCATTGATTAGATTAGCTACATCCCCGTAATGTCAATAATGAATTCAAAAACTTATTTTAATACTATTTCAAACATATAAAACTACAATTAATTCAAAATTTAGTAAAATATAAATAATAAAATAATTTAAAAAATTAAAAACTACAATTAATTCAAAATTTAGTAAAATATAAATAATAAAATAATTTAAAAAATTAAAAAGTACATGGGATGCGGGGTTCTGATCCCCGAATCGAGTGATTACTTAACCATTAATCAGATGCATTGATTAGATGAGCTACATCCCCGTAATGCTAATAATGAATTCAAAAACTTATTTCAATACTCTTTCAAACTTATAAAACTACAATCAATTAAAAATTTAGTAAAATATAAATAATAAAATAATTAAATAATGAATTCAAAAACTTATTTCAATACTCTTTCAAACTTATAAAACTACAATCAATTAAAAATTTAGTAAAATATAAATAATAAAATAATTAAAAAGCACATGGAGATGCGGGGTTTTGATCCCCGAATCGAGTGATTACTCAACCATTAATCAAATCCAATGATTAGATGAGCTACATCCCCATAATGTCAATAATAAATTCAAAAACTTATTTCAATACTTTTTCAAACTTATAAAACTACAATCAATATAATTTTTAGTAAAATACAAATAGTAAAATAATTTAAAAAATTAAAAAGTACATGGGGATACGGGGTTTTGATCCCCGAATCGAGTGATTACTCAACCATTAATCAAATCCAATGATTAGATGAGCTACATCCCCATAATGTCAATAATAAATTCAAAAACTTATTTCAATACTTTTTCAAACTTATAAAACTACAATCAATATAATTTTTAGTAAAATACAAATAGTAAAATAATTTAAAAAATTAAAAAGTACATGGGGATACGGAGTTTTGATCCCCGAATCGAGTGATTACTCAACCATTAATCAAATCCAATGATTAGATGAGCTACATCCCCATAATGTCAATAATAAATTCAAAAACTTATTTCAATACTCTTTCAAACTTATAAAACTACAATCAATATAATTTTTAGTAAAATACAAATAGTAAAATAATTTAAAAAATTAAAAAGTACATGGGGATGCAGGTTTTGATCCCCGAATCGAGTGATTACTCAACCATTAATCAGATGCATTGATTAGATGAGCTACATCCCCGTAATGCTAATAATGAATTCAAAAACTTATTTCAATACTTTTTCAAACTTATAAAACTACAATTAATTCAAAATTTAGTAAAATATAAATAATAAAATAATTAAAAAATACATGGGGATGCGGGGTTCTGATCCCCGAATCGAGTGATTACTCAACCATTAATCAGATGCATTGATTAGATTAGCTACATCCCCATAATGACAATAATTTATTCAAAAACATATTTTAATACTCTTTCAAACTTATAAAACTACAATCAATTCAAAATTTAGTAAAATATATATAATAAAATAATTTAAAAAATTAAAAAGCATATGGGGATGCGGGGTTTTGATACCCGAATCGAGTGATTACTCAACCATTAATCAAATCCAATGATTAGATGAGCTACATCTCCATAATGTCAATAATAAATTCAAAAACTTATTTCAATACTCTTTCAAACTTATAAAACTACAATCAATATAAAATTTAGTAAAATACAAATAGTAAAATAATTTAAAAAATTAAAAAGTACATTGGGATGCGGGGTTTTGATCCCCGAATCGAGTGATTACTCAACCATTAATCAGATGCATTGATTAGATAAGCTACATCCCCGTAATGCTAATAATGAATTCAAAAACTTATTTCAATACTCTTTCAAACTTATAAAACTACAATTAATTCAAAATTTAGTAAAATATATATAATAAAATAATTAAAAAAATTAAAAAGCACATGGGGATGCGGGGTTTTGATCCCCGAATCGAGTGATTACTCAACCATTAATCAAATCAAATGATTAGATGAGCTACATCCCCATAATGTCAATAATAAATTCAAAAACTTATTTCAATACTCTTTCAAACTTATAAAACTACAATCAATATACAATTTAGTAAAATACAAATAGTAAAATAATTTTAAAAATTAAAAAGTACATGAGGATGCGGGGTTTTGATCCCCGAATCGAGTGATTACTCAACCATTAATCAGATTCATTGATTAGATGAGCTAAATCCCGTAATGTCAATAATGAATTCAAAAACTTATTTTAATACTCTTTCAAACTTATAAAACTACAATCAATTCAAAATTTAGTAAAATATAAATAATAAAATAATTAAAAAATACATGGGAATGCGGGGTTCTGATCCACGAATCGAGTGATTACTCAACCATTAATCAGATGCATTGATTAGATTAGCTACATCCCCGTAATGCTAATAATGAATTCAAAAACTTATTTCAATACTCTTTCAAACTTATAAAACTACAATTAATTCAAAATTTAGTAAAATATATATAATAAAATAATTTAAAAAATTAAAAAGCACATGGGGATACGGGGTTTTGATCCCCGAATCGAGTGATTACTCAACCATTAATCAAATCCAATGATTAGATGAGCTACATTCCCATAATGTCAATAATAAATTCAAAAACTTATTTCAATACTCTTTCAAACTTATAAAACTACAATCAATATAAAATTTAGTAAAATACAAATAGTAAAATAATTTAAAAAATTAAAAAGTACATGGGGATGCAGGGTTTTGATCCCCGAATCGAGTGATTACTCAACCATTAATCAGATTCATTGATTAGATGAGCTAAATCCCCGTAATGTCAATAATGAATTCAAAAACTTATTTTAATACTCTTTCAAACTTATAAAACTACAATCAATTCAAAATTTAGTAAAATATAAATAATAAAATAATTAAAAAATACATGGGAATGCGGGGTTCTGATCCACGAATCGAGTGATTACTCAACCATTAATCAGATGCATTGATTAGATTAGCTACAT
This sequence comes from Euphrasia confusa, assembly GCA_954870475.1. NCBI lineage: Eukaryota > Viridiplantae > Streptophyta > Magnoliopsida > Lamiales > Orobanchaceae > Euphrasia > Euphrasia confusa. The sequence goes on from OX940958.1 coordinate 10,768,442, forward strand.
CCCCGTAATGCTAATAATGAATTCAAAAACTTATTTCAATACTCTTTCAAACTTATAAAACTACAATTAATTCAAAATTTAGTAAAATATATATAATAAAATAATTAAAAAAATTAAAAAGCACATGGGGATGCGGGGTTTTGATCCCCGAATCGAGTGATTACTCAACCATTAATCAAATCAAATGATTAGATGAGCTACATCCCCATAATGTCAATAATAAATTCAAAAACTTATTTCAATACTCTTTCAAACTTATAAAACTACAATCAATATACAATTTAGTAAAATACAAATAGTAAAATAATTTTAAAAATTAAAAAGTACATGAGGATGCGGGGTTTTGATCCCCGAATCGAGTGATTACTCAACCATTAATCAGATTCATTGATTAGATGAGCTAAATCCCGTAATGTCAATAATGAATTCAAAAACTTATTTTAATACTCTTTCAAACTTATAAAACTACAATCAATTCAAAATTTAGTAAAATATAAATAATAAAATAATTAAAAAATACATGGGAATGCGGGGTTCTGATCCACGAATCGAGTGATTACTCAACCATTAATCAGATGCATTGATTAGATTAGCTACATCCCCGTAATGCTAATAATGAATTCAAAAACTTATTTCAATACTCTTTCAAACTTATAAAACTACAATTAATTCAAAATTTAGTAAAATATATATAATAAAATAATTTAAAAAATTAAAAAGCACATGGGGATACGGGGTTTTGATCCCCGAATCGAGTGATTACTCAACCATTAATCAAATCCAATGATTAGATGAGCTACATTCCCATAATGTCAATAATAAATTCAAAAACTTATTTCAATACTCTTTCAAACTTATAAAACTACAATCAATATAAAATTTAGTAAAATACAAATAGTAAAATAATTTAAAAAATTAAAAAGTACATGGGGATGCAGGGTTTTGATCCCCGAATCGAGTGATTACTCAACCATTAATCAGATTCATTGATTAGATGAGCTAAATCCCCGTAATGTCAATAATGAATTCAAAAACTTATTTTAATACTCTTTCAAACTTATAAAACTACAATCAATTCAAAATTTAGTAAAATATAAATAATAAAATAATTAAAAAATACATGGGAATGCGGGGTTCTGATCCACGAATCGAGTGATTACTCAACCATTAATCAGATGCATTGATTAGATTAGCTACATCCCCGTAATGCTAATAATGAATTCAAAAACTTATTTCAATACTCTTTCAAACTTATAAAACTACAATTAATTCAAAATTTAGTAAAATATATATAATAAAATAATTAAAAAAATTAAAAAGCACATGGGGATGCGGGGTTTTGATCCCCGAATCGAGTGATTACTCAACCATTAATCAAATCAAATGATTAGATGAGCTACATCCCCATAATGTCAATAATAAATTCAAAAACTTATTTCAATACTCTTTCAAACTTATAAAACTACAATCAATATACAATTTAGTAAAATACAAATAGTAAAATAATTTTAAAAATTAAAAAGTACATGAGGATGCGGGGTTTTGATCCCCGAATCGAGTGATTACTCAACCATTAATCAGATTCATTGATTAGATGAGCTAAATCCCGTAATGTCAATAATGAATTCAAAAACTTATTTTAATACTCTTTCAAACTTATAAAACTACAATCAATTCAAAATTTAGTAAAATATAAATAATAAAATAATTAAAAAATACATGGGAATGCGGGGTTCTGATCCACGAATCGAGTGATTACTCAACCATTAATCAGATGCATTGATTAGATTAGCTACATCCCCGTAATGCTAATAATGAATTCAAAAACTTATTTCAATACTCTTTCAAACTTATAAAACTACAATTAATTCAAAATTTAGTAAAATATATATAATAAAATAATTTAAAAAATTAAAAAGCACATGGGGATACGGGGTTTTGATCCCCGAATCGAGTGATTACTCAACCATTAATCAAATCCAATGATTAGATGAGCTACATTCCCATAATGTCAATAATAAATTCAAAAACTTATTTCAATACTCTTTCAAACTTATAAAACTACAATTAATTCAAAATTTAGTAAAATATAAATAATAAAATAATTAAAAAATACATGGGGATGCGGGGTTCTGATCCCCGAATCGAGTGATTACTCAACCATTAATCAGATGCATTGATTAGATTAGCTACATCCCCATAATGACAATAATTTATTCAAAAACATATTTTAATACTCTTTCAAACTTATAAAACTACAATCAATTCAAAATTTAGTAAAATATATATAATAAAATAATTTAAAAAATTAAAAAGCACATGGGGATGCGGGGTTTTGATACCCGAATCGAGTGATTACTCAACCATTAATCAAATCCAATGATTAGATGAGCTACATCTCCATAATGTCAATAATAAATTCAAAAACTTATTTCAATACTCTTTCAAACTTATAAAACTACAATCAATATAAAATTTAGTAAAATACAAATAGTAAAATAATTTAAAAAATTAAAAAGTACATGGGGATGCGGGGTTTTGATCCCCGAATCGAGTGATTACTCAACCATTAATCAGATGCATTGATTAGATAAGCTACATCCCCGTAATGCTAATAATGAATTCAAAAACTTATTTCAATACTCTTTCAAACTTATAAAACTACAATTAATTCAAAATTTAGTAAAATATATATAATAAAATAATTAAAAAAATTAAAAAGCACATGGGGATGCGGGGTTTTGATCCCCGAATCGAGTGATTACTCAACCATTAATCAAATCAAATGATTAGATGAGCTACATCCCCATAATGTCAATAATAAATTCAAAAACTTATTTCAATACTCTTTCAAACTTATAAAACTACAATCAATATACAATTTAGTAAAATACAAATAGTAAAATAATTTTAAAAATTAAAAAGTACATGAGGATGCGGGGTTTTGATCCCCGAATCGAGTGATTACTCAACCATTAATCAGATTCATTGATTAGATGAGCTAAATCCCGTAATGTCAATAATGAATTCAAAAACTTATTTTAATACTCTTTCAAACTTATAAAACTACAATCAATTCAAAATTTAGTAAAATATAAATAATAAAATAATTAAAAAATACATGGGAATGCGGGGTTCTGATCCACGAATCGAGTGATTACTCAACCATTAATCAGATGCATTGATTAGATTAGCTACATCCCCGTAATGCTAATAATGAATTCAAAAACTTATTTCAATACTCTTTCAAACTTATAAAACTACAATTAATTCAAAATTTAGTAAAATATATATAATAAAATAATTTAAAAAATTAAAAAGCACATGGGGATACGGGGTTTTGATCCCCGAATCGAGTGATTACTCAACCATTAATCAAATCCAATGATTAGATGAGCTACATTCCCATAATGTCAATAATAAATTCAAAAACTTATTTCAATACTCTTTCAAACTTATAAAACTACAATTAATTCAAAATTTAGTAAAATATAAATAATAAAATAATTAAAAAATACATGGGGATGCGGGGTTCTGATCCCCGAATCGAGTGATTACTCAACCATTAATCAGATGCATTGATTAGATTAGCTACATCCCCATAATGACAATAATTTATTCAAAAACATATTTTAATACTTTTTCAAACTTATAAAACTACAATCAATTCAAAATTTAGTAAAATATATATAATAAAATAATTTAAAAAATTAAAAAGCACATGGGGATGCGGGGTTTTGATACCCGAATCGAGTGATTACTCAACCATTAATCAAATCCAATGATTAGATGAGCTACATCTCCATAATGTCAATAATAAATTCAAAAACTTATTTCAATACTCTTTCAAACTTATAAAACTACAATCAATATAAAATTTAGTAAAATACAAATAGTAAAATAATTTAAAAAATTAAAAAGTACATGGGGATGCGGGGTTTTGATCCCCGAATCGAGTGATTACTCAACCATTAATCAGATGCATTGATTAGATAAGCTACATCCCCGTAATGCTAATAATGAATTCAAAAACTTATTTCAATACTCTTTCAAACTTATAAAACTACAATTAATTCAAAATTTAGTAAAATATATATAATAAAATAATTAAAAAAATTAAAAAGCACATGGGGATGCGGGGTTTTGATCCCCGAATCGAGTGATTACTCAACCATTAATCAAATCAAATGATTAGATGAGCTACATCCCCATAATGTCAATAATAAATTCAAAAACTTATTTCAATACTCTTTCAAACTTATAAAACTACAATCAATATAAAATTTAGTAAAATACAAATAGTAAAATAATTTAAAAAATTAAAAAGTACATGGGGATGCGGGGTTTTGATCCCCGAATCGAGTGATTACTCAACCATTAATCAGATGCATTGATTAGATAAGCTACATCCCCGTAATGCTAATAATGAATTCAAAAACTTATTTCAATACTCTTTCAAACTTATAAAACTACAATTAATTCAAAATTTAGTAAAATATATATAATAAAATAATTAAAAAAATTAAAAAGCACATGGGGATGCGGGGTTTTGATCCCCGAATCGAGTGATTACTCAACCATTAATCAAATCAAATGATTAGATGAGCTACATCCCCATAATGTCAATAATAAATTCAAAAACTTATTTCAATACTCTTTCAAACTTATAAAACTACAATCAATATAAAATTTAGTAAAATACAAATAGTAAAATAATTTAAAAAATTAAAAAGTACATGGGGATGCAGGGTTTTGATCCCCGAATCGAGTGATTACTCAACCATTAATCAGATTCATTGATTAGATGAGCTAAATCCCCGTAATGTCAATAATGAATTCAAAAACTTATTTTAATACTCTTTCAAACTTATAAAACTACAATCAATTCAAAATTTAGTAAAATATAAATAATAAAATAATTAAAAAATACATGGGAATGCGGGGTTCTGATCCACGAATCGAGTGATTACTCAACCATTAATCAGATGCATTGATTAGATTAGCTACATCCCCGTAATGCTAATAATGAATTCAAAAACTTATTTCAATACTCTTTCAAACTTATAAAACTACAATTAATTCAAAATTTAGTAAAATATATATAATAAAATAATTTAAAAAATTAAAAAGCACATGGGGATACGGGGTTTTGATCCCCGAATCGAGTGATTACTCAACCATTAATCAAATCCAATGATTAGATGAGCTACATCCCCATAATGTCAATAATAAATTCAAAAACTTATTTCAATACTTTTTCAAACTTATAAAACTACAATCAATATAATTTTTAGTAAAATACAAATAGTAAAATAATTTAAAAAATTAAAAAATACATGGGAATGCGGGGTTCTGATCCACGAATCGAGTGATTACTCAACCATTAATCAGATGCATTGATTAGATTAGCTACATCCCCGTAATGCTAATAATGAATTCAAAAACTTATTTCAAAACTCTTTCAAACTTATAAAACTACAATTAATTCAAAATTTAGTAAAATATATATAATAAAATAATTTAAAAAATTAAAAAGCACATGGGGATACGGGGTTTTGATCCCCGAATCGAGTGATTACTCAACCATTAATCAAATCCAATGATTAGATGAGCTACATCCCCATAATGTCAATAATAAATTCAAAAACTTATTTCAATACTTTTTCAAACTTATAAAACTACAATCAATATAATTTTTAGTAAAATACAAATAGTAAAATAATTTAAAAAATTAAAAAGTACATGGGGATACGGGGTTTTGATCCCCGAATCGAGTGATTACTCAACCATTAATCAAATCCAATGATTAGATGAGCTACATCCCCATAATGTCAATAATAAATTCAAAAACTTATTTCAATACTCTTTCAAACTTATAAAACTACAATCAATATAATTTTTAGTAAAATACAAATAGTAAAATAATTTAAAAAATTAAAAAGTACATGGGGATGCGGGTTTTGATCCCCGAATCGAGTGATTACTCAACCATTAATCAGATGCATTGATTAGATGAGCTACATCCCCGTAATGCTAATAATGAATTCAAAAACTTATTTCAATACTCTTTCAAACTTATAAAACTACAATTAATTCAAAATTTAATAAAATATAAATAATAAAATAATTAAAAAATACATGGGGATGCGGGGTTCTGATCCCCGAATCGAGTGATTACTCAACCATTAATCAGATGCATTGATTAGATTAGCTACATCCCCGTAATGCTAATAATGAATTCAAAAACTTATTTCAATACTCTTTCAAACTTATAAAACTACAATTAATTCAAAATTTAGTAAAATATATATAATAAAATAATTTAAAAAATTAAAAAGCACATGGGGATTCGGGGTTTTGATCCCCGAATCGAGTGATAACTCAACCATTAATCAAATCCAATGATTAGATGAGCTACATCCCCATAATGTCAATAATAAATTCAAAAACTTATTTCAATACTCTTTCAAACTTATAAAACTACAATCAATATAATTTTTAGTAAAATACAAATAGTAAAATAATTTTAAAAAATTAAAAAGTACGTGGGGATGCGAGGTTTTGATCCCCGAATCGAGTGATTACTGAACCATTAATCAGATTCATTGATTAGATGAGCTACATCCCCGTAATGTCAATAATGAATTCAAAAACTTATTTTAATACTATTTCAAACATATAAAACTACAATTAATTCAAAATTTAGTAAAATATAAATAATAAAATAATTTAAAAAATTAAAAACTACAATTAATTCAAAATTTAGTAAAATATAAATAATAAAATAATTTAAAAAATTAAAAAGTACATGGGATGCGGGGTTCTGATCCCCGAATCGAGTGATTACTCAACCATTAATCAGATGCATTGATTAGATGAGCTACATCCCCGTAATGCTAATAATGAATTCAAAAACTTATTTCAATACTCTTTCAAACTTATAAAACTACAATCAATTAAAAATTTAGTAAAATATAAATAATAAAATAATTAAAAAGCACATGGGGATGCGGGGTTTTGATCCCCGAATCGAGTGATTACTCAACCATTAATCAGATTCATTGATTAGATGAGCTACATCCCCATAATGGCAATAATTTATTCAAAAACTTATTTTAATACTCTTTCAAACTTATAAAACTACAATCAATTCAAAATTTAGTAAAATATATATAATAAAATAATTTAAAAAATTAAAAAGCACATGGGGATGTGGGGTTTTGATACCCGAATCGAGTGATTACTCAACCATTAATCAAATCCAATTATTAGATGAACTACATCTCCATAATGTCAATAATAAATTCAAAAACTTATTTCAATACTCTTTCAAACTTATAAAACTACAATCAATATAAAATTTAGTAAAATACAAATATTAAAATAATTTAAAAAATTAAAAAGTACATGGGGATGCGGAGTTTTGATCCCCGAATCGAGTGATTACTCAACCATTAATCAGATGCATTGATTAGATAAGCTACATCCCCGTAATGCTAATAATGAATTCAAAAACTTATTTCAATACTCTTTCAAACTTATAAAACTACAATTAATTCAAAATTTAGTAAAATAAATATAATAAAATAATTAAAAAAATTAAAAAGCACATGGGGATGCGGGGTTTTGATCCCCGAATCGAGTGATTACTCAAATATTAATCAAATCAAATGATTAGATGAGCTACATCCCCATAATGTCAATAATAAATTCAAAAACTTATTTCAATACTCTTTCAAACTTATAAAACTACAATCAATATAAAATTTAGTAAAATACAAATAGTAAAATAATTTAAAAAATTAAAAAGTACATGGGGATTTTCAATACTCTTTCAAACTTATAAAACTACAATCAATATAAAATTTAGTAAAATACAAATAGTAAAATAATTTAATAAAACTACAATCAATATAAAATTTAGTAAAATACAAATAGTAAAATAATTTAAAAAATTAAAAAGTACATGGGGATGCGGGGTTTTGATCCCGAATCGAGTGATTACTCAACCATTAATCAGATTCATTGATTAGATGAGCTAAATCCCCGTAATGTCAATAATGAATTCAAAAACTTATTTTAATACTCTTTCAAACTTATAAAACTACAATTAATTCAAAATTTAGTAAAATATATATAATAAAATAATTTAGTAAAATACAAATAGTAAAATAACAACCATTAATCAGATTCATTGATTAGATGAGCTAAATCCCCGTAATGTCAATAATGAATTCAAAAACTTATTTTAATACTCTTTCAAACTTATAAAACTACAATTAATTCAAAATTTAGTAAAATATATATAATAAAATAATTTAGTAAAATACAAATAGTAAAATAATTTAAAAAATTAAAAAGTACATGGGGATGCGGGGTTTTGATCCCGAATCGAGTGATTACTCAACCATTAATCAGATTCATTGATTAGATGAGCTAAATCCCCGTAATGTCAATAATGAATTCAAAAACTTATTTTAATACTCTTTCAAACTTATAAAACTACAATTAATTCAAAATTTAGTAAAATATATATAATAAAATAATTTAAAAAATTAAAACGCACATGGGGATGCGGGGTTTTGATCCCCGAATCGAGTGATTACTCAACCATTAATCAGATGCATTGATTAGATGAGCTACATCCCCGTAATGCTAATAATGAATTCAAAAACTTATTTCAATACTCTTTCAAACTTATAAAACTACAATTAATTCAAAATTTAGTAAAATATATATAATAAAATAATTTAAAAAATTAAAAAGTACATGGGATGCGGGGTTCTGATCCCCGAATCGAGTGATTACTCAACCATTAATCAGATTCATTGATTAGATTACCTACATCCCCGTAATGCTAATAATGAATTCAAAAACTTATTTCAATACTCTTTCAAACTTATAAAACTACAATTAATTCAAAATTTAGTAAAATATATATAATAAAATAATTTAAAAAATTAAAAAGCACATGGGGATGCGGGGTTTTGATCCCCGAATCGAGTGATTACTCAGCCATTAATCAAATCCAATGATTAGATGAACTACATCCCCATAATGTCAATAATAAATTCAAAAACTTATTTCAATACTCTTTCAAACTTATAAAACTACAATCAATATAAAATTTAGTAAAATACAAATAGTAAAATAATTTAAAAAATTAAAAAGTACATGGGTGTTGGGGGGGTTAAAACCGGATTCGGAAACGTATTTCCGAGACGGGACGCGCGGTGCAAGGGCCCCCCGGGGCTGATCACGCAGGAAGAAGCGGGGGACCCGAACACGGCTCGCGGCTCGGATCACGCGGCACGCAGGCAGATACACACCCAAACGTCCGAGGCAGGGAAGCGGCTATGGGGACGCGTCGCGTGTCGGGTCACGGGTCACGAATCCCGTGGGCAAAAACGCGTAATGAAGAAACCCGAGGCATGGCCGCGATACGGGTCACGAATCAGGCCGAACGGGCCTCGGCGGGGTGTAACGCGAGATATGCGCACGACCCGAGGCTCGGGTCACGACGTCGTCTCGCGAGCCATGCAGGGGTATTGACCCCGGGTCGCACCCGCAATCCACTTTCACCAAACCGCCCTGCGTTCCGTACGTGGAGACGGCGGGGATTCATCCCGCTGCCTTGATCGCGCGATCAGTACCTGAGGGAGGGCTCACCCTGGGGAGAACGAAGACATCACCCACGTGATCCCACATGCGTCGGATACATGCCGAGTCACGGGCCTCGGGTCGTTACTAGCTTCATTTAATGATGTAGACATAGTACGTGGTCTGAATGTAATCATTTGATAACTCCCTATAAATAGGGGACTTATCCCTTCAGATGAGGGGGCGGCACTAATTAGTGAATATACTTGATATTAAAAGAGTGGATAATAGAAATCCTTCAGAAGAAGCTTCAAAGCTCAAAACCTCTGTTCTTTCCCAGATCTAGCTCAACCCCTACTCCAGAATATAAATTTACATGTATTAGTATCGTTTCAAACCCTCTATACACAGCCCAGCCCCGTATTATACTACCCGATAAAAACGTGCTAAAACATTTGGCGCTAGAAGGAGGGGGTTGTTATACTAGACCCAGAGAAAGAAAGAAGAGCCGAAGCCATGTCTGATGGAGCCACCGCGTCAGATTCCTCCCGCTCCGCCACGAGGAAGAAGCTGGAGAGAGGGAAGATGCCCGCCGTCGAGTCAGACGCCGCACCGCCACTCTCCCCAAAAGTCCCGGGGGACGTCCCCGGGAACGAAGACGCCGCCATCACCGGAGAGCTGGACGGCCACAACACGTCCAACCAGTACCTCCGTAGCAGCTCCGAGGCCCGACGCCTCAGACGCCGCCAGCAGGCCCACCGCCATGCACATCGCTCGGATCCTGAGTTCCGACGCGGACCACCTCCTCCCGAGACACCGACCCGGGAATTGCACCTCCTTTTGGACACCCCCGAAAAGATCGACGTTGCGATGTCGGATCTCATACAGCGTAAGCGTACTCTAACCTCCCTCTCTATTCGTCCAGGTGAGAAGATTGGGAAAGGAAGCGCGTTCGGCCGCCTGGGGCCCGGTCACGCCAGTCACAGCGCGTTCGACCGCCTCGGAGGATGCCGTGCCGGCTCCAACCGCTACACAATCCCCGCCCGCCGGCTCGTCTTCGATCTCGGCGAGGAGGCCGACAACCAGTCGGCCCCGACAGACCGGATCGGGGGAGACGACGAGGGAAGGACTCGTCACCCCGACCCGAAGCAGGGTCCCGGGACCCGTGTCCCGCAACCACCGGGACCCGAGGCGGGTCTCTTGGACCTCTACAGCAAAGTGTCCGAGATGGAGAAGAAGCTGTCCGAGGCCCAGGCCCGACCGGAGCGGGTCAACTACTGCAAAGAACCCTTGGCCCTAGAGGTCGAGCATGCGGTCATGCAGTACGAGATCCAGCCCCTCCAGACCACCTTGTACGACGGGAAGACGGATCCCGAGATCCACCTCAGCCGCTTCCGTACGTACATGTCCGGGAGGGGAGCCAGCGACGCCACGAGGTGCAGGCTTTTCCCCCTCACCCTCGGAGATGTGGCCCACAAATGGTTCGCGGGGATCTCCTCCCGCTCAATCCACTGTTTCGACGACCTCGTCCAGCGTTTCGTGGCGCACTTCGCCTCCAAGGTGAACCGCCTCGAGCAGAGCCAGCGCCTGATCGGCATTCGCCAGAATGTGGAGGAAGGCGACGAGCGGTATGTGGACCGAGTCGGGGACATCCTGCTCGGCGGAGAAGAGGTCGGCGACGATCTCAAGCTGCACACGGCGATGAACGGGCTCCGGAAGAATTCCGAGCTCTTCAAGCACCTGATGCTCAATTATCCACAGACCTACGAGGACTTCCGCGTAAAGGCCGCGGCGCAGTGTTGGTACCAACGCCTCATGCGCGGTACGGAGGCCCCCGGAGACACAAAACGGAAGGATCCCGCACCCGTGGAGGCGAGACCGAGTCACGTTCCCAGGAGAGGCCCTCTCAAGGCCCCGGAACGGGACCGTCCTGCCCCGAGTTACCGCGAGATGGAGGTCCGGCTGGTCGAAGTCATCGGGCAGGACACCATGGCCATGATGCACGCACTCCAGGCCATGGGGGACACCTTGACCAAACCCGAGCCCATGAGGATCTCACCGGACAGACTCGACAGGCGCCTGTGGTGCGCTTTCCACGAGCAACACGGGCACCCCACCGGTCAGTGTCGCCAGCTGCTCAGGCAACTATGGAAGTTATTTGAGGAAGGGAAACTCTGGGAGCTCCTCGGCAGACCTGGGGACCGGGGGACCGGCCAAGTGGCCAACCCGGGCAACGGAAGGAACGTGGTCGCAGCCCCGGGCCACGGAGGACAGAACCGCGGCCAGTCCCCGGTCCACGTCGGGCAGATCCTGATGATCGGCGGGCTACAGCCCATCACTAGCGAGAGCAGAAGGAAAAAGAAGCGCGAGGTGGAGATATGGAGGATCTACCAGGAGACGAACCCTGCTCCCCCTAAAAGCATCTCGGAACGCGCCTTGATCACGTTCTCCCCGGGGGACCGCATAGGGGTCGGCTACCCCAAGAGTGAGGCCTTGGTGATCACTACCGCCATACTCGGAGTGGAAGTGGCGCGACTTCTGGTCGATAACGGAGCCCATTGCAATATCTTGTACAAGCAGGCCCTCGACCAGATGGACAACATGGCGCAATACATACTCCCCAGTAACGTGAGACTCAAAGGCGTAGGGAAAGACGTGTTGATTCCCTACGGGACGGTGGTGCTACCTCTGGAATTAAGAGACGAGAAAACCCCCGAAATAAAGCTATTAAGGAACTTGACCTTCGTAATAGTCGATGAAGTTAGCGGATATAACGCACTTTTGGGGAGGCCTTTTCTAGAAGCTTTCGAAGCTGTGGCCTCCTCGTACTATTACTGTATCAAGTTCCCAGTCTCCTCCGGGGCCATTGGCACCGTCCGAGGAGACCAATTAATGGCAAAAAGATGTTTGTTGTACTCCTCGGATGAAGAAATCAAAGAATTAAATACCCTACGAGGAAGTAGACCCTGCGGTCCCGGAACTCGGGATCAATCCCGAAGCATTCGGGACCCAGGGTGAAAAAAGTGAGAAAAAGCCAGAGGAGTCTCTCATAGCAATTACAAAAGATGACCCGGATTCTGGATTGGAACGGACACCGAGCGCGGTCACTACAGAGCAGGTCTCGGATCCCGTTGCGATTCCGGGTCTCGGACTCGGCGGGACATCACGAGACGGTGTAGCCTCGAACCCGGGGCCGAGACCCTATCTGGATGAAGAACCGGAAATCGGACCTACTTCACGGGATGCGGAACCCCGTAGTCAGACCCGTGACACTCAGGACACGCTTCCGGGAACCCGAAACCGGGACAGCATAGGGGTCGAAGCTCTAGAGAAGACCGTCCCCCTCGAAGTCGGAAGCAACGACTGTCCGCGACAGTTGCTCATCGGATCGTCAATGGCACCCGCGACAATAGATGAGCTCAAGAAATTCCTCCAAGCCAACCTGCCTACATTCGCATGGACAAGTGGGGAACTCGGCAGGGTTGACCCGGGACGCGCTTGCCACCACCTACGGCTGGATAACAAATGCCGCGCCATAGCCCAGAGACGCCGGAAGATGGGCCCCGAGAAAAATGAGGCGCTTAACTCCGAGGTCGACAAGCTGCTCCAAGATGGCTTGATTCGACTCGCCCCACATGACGTAACATGGGTCTCGAACGCGGTCATGGTAAGGAAATCCCAGGGAAAATGGAGGCTCTGCATCGATTACACCGACCTCAACGACGCGTGCCCCAAGGATCATTTCCCAATGCCGCACATCGACCAACTAGTGGACAGCACCGCGGGACACGCCATGTTTTCGATCATGGACGCGAGCTCCGGATACCATCAAATCCCAATGAATCCCGACGACACCCGGCACACGGCATTCTATACAGGGAGCAACGTCTACTGCTGGGAACGGATGCCGTTCGGTCTAAAAAACGCAGGGGCCACCTACCAAAGGCTAGTAAACACCATGTTCGCCGGAGAACTCGGGAAAACTGTCGAGGTTTACATCGACGACATCATCGTCAAAAGCAACAGCGAGTCCAACCACGTCAAAGATCTGGCCCGAGTATTTGAGATTTTAGGACAGTATAATATGAAGCTGAATCCCAGGAAATGTCACTTCGGGGTTCGGAAGGGAATGTTCCTAGGCCACGTGTTCGGAGAAAACGGGCTCGAGCCCAACCCAGCAAAGATCAAGGCAATAATCGACATGCAGGAACCTCGGGACATTAAGGGGGTCCAACGCCTCACAGGATGCTTGGCGGCCCTTAGCCGGTACATCTCTCGCCTCGGTGACAAGACACGCCCCTTTTTTGGGTCGATCAAAAATCAGGAGTTCCATTGGAAGAAGGACAGCCAGAAGGCGTTCACTCAGATCAAGGAATACCTCGCCGGCCCACACTTGCTCGCGGTGCCGAAACCGGGAGAAAAGCTGTTTCTGTACCTCGCCGCAACGGAAGGCGCGGTTAGCGCCGTGCTGGTCCGAGCCGAGGGTGCCCTCCACATGCCCATCTATTTCATAAGCCACGTGTTGCACGAAGCTGAAACCCGCTATACCCCCCTCGAAAAGCTCGCCTACGCCCTCGTAGTCTCGGTCCGGAAACTGAGAGCTTACCTTTTCGAACACCCAGTCGAGGTACTTACGACAATGCCGTTACGACAAGTGCTGCACAGATCGGATATCTCGGGAAGGTTGCTTCGATGGAGTCTGGAATTAAGTCAATACGACCTGACCTTCGCGCCCCGTACGTCGATCAAGGCGCAAGCCCTGGCGGATTTCATCGTGGAGCTCACTTTTCCCCCACGGAGCACAGGATCAGCACGCCCCTGGCAGCTTCACGTGGACGGATCCTCAACCAGCGCGTGCTCGGGGGCCGGGGTGGTGCTCCTGGGGCCAGACGGAGACTCGTTCACTCACGCGGTAAAGTTTAATTTTTTCGCGACTAATAACGAGGCCGAATACGAGGCATTGGTAGCGGGTTTAGAAATGTCCGTGGCAGTCAGCGTTCCCCGCCTCCACATATTCATGGACTCACAACTAGTGGTGAACCAAGTGACCGGTGATTACGAGGCAAAGAGCGAACAGATGAAGAAATATCTGGATTTGGTGTGGTCCCTCTGCGAGAAAATCCCGGACGTCCGTATCGAACAAATCCCGCGGGAGCACAACTCGCAGGCCGACGCCCTATCCAAACTAGCCTCGGCCGAAGGATCCGCGGATTTGTCCCGGGTCATCTTGACCCAGTTAAACTCGCCATCGATCGCGGCCCGGGCGGAAGTCATGCCAGTAGACCCGGCTCCCGGGATGGCTCCAGAAGAAATGCCCGGGATGGATTGGCGCGACCCGGTGCTGCAGTTCATCGAATCCGGGACCCTCCCCTCAGACCGAGTCGAAGCGAAGCAACTCCGCATACGCGCCGCGAGGTACACGATCCTAAACTCTCAATTATTCCGCAGGAGTTTCTCGATGCCGCTTTTGAAATGCATCTCCAAAGAAGACGGGATGCGGGTACTTTCGGAGATCCACGAAGGACTATGCGGAAACCATGCCGGGGGACGATCTCTCGCCCACAAGGCAATGGGCCAGGGTTATTACTGGCCGAGCTTGCGCCGGGACGCGACCATCTTCGCCCGCAAATGCCTCCAGTGCCAGCTTATGGGGCCAAACATCCTGGTGGCCCCCGAAGAACTCAAGCCGATATACTCTCCGTGGCCGTTCGCTCGGTGGGGGATTGATATCATTGGACCTCTAGCCCCCGCGCCGGGAGGAGTCAAGTTCGCGATCGTGGCGGTAGACTACTTCACCAAGTGGGCTGAGGCGGAGGCGGTCCAGAAGATCGATCAAGCCAAAGTGATCAAATTCATCTGGAGGAACATAATCTGCCGGTTCGGTTTGCCCGAGTCCATCATCTCGGACAACGGCAAGCAGTTCGACGGAACCGCGGTCGCGGAGTTCTGCGAGCAATGGGGGATCCGGAGGACGTTTTCCACCCCCTACCATCCACAGACTAACGGGCAAGTTGAGGCCGTTAACAAAATCTTGAAGCACACCCTTAAAGCGAAGCTCGAGTCGCGAAAAGGGAAATGGGCCGAGGAGTTACCCGAAGTGCTGTGGTCATACCGAACCACAGCCCGGAACGCCACGGGAGAAACGCCATACGCCTTGGCATTTGGAGCCGAAGCTGTGATCCCAGCCGAGATCATGGTCCGTTCGCACCGAACCGCCCAGGCCATCACCCCGGAGAACGAAGCAGTCATGCGCCTGGAGCTGGATTTGCTGGAAGAGAGGAGGCTGAGCTCCGACTCCCTCAACGCGATGAACAAACAGAGGATCGCCAGAGCTTATGACGCACGGGTCCGATCTCGCGAATTCGAGATTGGAGACTTAGTATTGAAAAAGCTGCTCGGGACGCATTCCGGGGCCCTCGGACCAACGTGGGAAGGGCCGTTCCGAATCACCAAATGTCTATTAAACGGAGCGTACGAGTTAGAGCTGCCAGACGGGACCCCAGATCAATACCGATGGAACGCACGACACTTAAAAAAGTTCTACCAGTAAGGAGAAGCCACCGCGGTCCCGGATCAAAGAAAGCAAGTTTTACCTTTATTCCTAAATGGGGAACAGATAAAAACGGATATTTCCGCACAGCTAAATGCCAAAGATCCCGGTAAAACTAATGAGCTCCTAAAAAGACCTCCGGGTCAAAGAGTCATAACGTGCGGGGGAACATATAAAAACGGATATTTCCGCACAGCTAAATGCCAAAGATCCCGATAAAACTAATGAGCTCCTAAAAAGACCTCCGGGTCAAAGAGTCATAACGTGCGGGGGAACATATAAAAACGGATATTTCCGCACAGCTAAATGCCAAAGATCCCGGTAAAACTAATGAGCTCCTAAAAAGACCTCCGGGTCAAAGAGTCATAACGTGCGGGGGAACATATAAAAACGGATATTTCCGCACAGCTAAATGCCAAAGATCCCGGTAAAACCAATGAGCTCCTAAAAAAGACCTCCGGGTCAAAGAGTCATAACGTGCGGGGGAACATATAAAAACAGATATTTCCGCAAACAAAGCCACGGACTATTCCCAGTGCCCGCTCCCGAAACCACGTCCCGCAAGACGGGATCGCAAGGCGGCATCTCGATCCAGTACCTTCTACCCGGGACCCGTGGACCCGAGATGAAATAGAAGGGCAGCATCTCGGACCTTCAGCAAAATTCCCGTCTTCCCATCCCGGAAGATCCCAGGAAAAGGGGTACCACCCACTGGGGCCCGGGTTAGGGCCACCAAAAATACCAAGGCAGAAACAGCGCTACAATCATCAATCTATGCAGATAAATGGATAAAAAACACTGAACAAAAACCCAAATAGAAACCAAAGCCAAGCCACATGGCTCGATTTTAAAATCCAAAGAGGCAGAGCCCCCACGACAAAACATCCAGAAATTCAGAATCCAAAGCAAGGAAAAGAAATTGTCTTGGGCCAAATGCCCTCGGCCACCAACGGCCGCAAGAAGGAAGCAAAAAACAAAAAGCAAATAATGATGATCAATCAAAGACCCCTTGAAGGAGGCTGCCATCACACTGAACCGCCCGCCACATCGGGACGCATGCCATCCACCTCAGCCATCACCTGGTCTCCCTGCCTAGGAGCCGACACTACGGGAACATCTCCAACCGGATCTACGCCTGCGGTGAGGTCTTCTAAAGGCTTCTCCAAGTAGCTTGACGCCACCTCCTCCATGATCACCTCCTGGCCGGAGTACGAATCACCTTTCGCCTCCGGAACCGCCTCGTGGACCACACCGGCGTCCTCTCCCATCACTCCTGAGGCATGATCAGCGGTTCCCGCCATCTCCTCCGCGGCAGTCAAGACAATCCCCGCCGGTCTCGGAGGGGCGGCGTGAGCAGGGGGCGAACCGGGTCGGACCAAGCGATCATAGCTGGGCCACCATTTCATGTCAATATGAAGGTCCTCTTCTAGGTCGAGGAAGGTCTCGGAAATCCCAGGATCAAGCTCGCGACCCTCCATGTACTTTTTCCAGTAAGCCAGGACGCCGTCAAGGAGTGCTGGATCGTTGGTCCGATGAGCATGCCGGACTATATCCGCCATGGAGCGAGAATAGAAATGATCCAGGAGAATCGTGTGATCGGTCCAGGGGCTCTCAAGATAGGCCTCCAGCTCGTCGGTGCGGGCATCAGCCTCCACCTGCCGTTCCCGGAGGGATGCCACCTCTGCAGCCCGAGCGACGAGAGTTTGTTCCAACTGCGCCGCGCGGGCCGTCGCCTCGGATAGCGCTGTAGTTATCTGCGCGACCCGGGCCTCCGCCGCCGCAGTCCCGGCAACCGCCTCCTCTAACTTCTCCCCTCGAAGATCCGCCACGGCGCGCCATTTGTCCCGGTCTCCCGACGAAGCGGCGAGGGCCTCGGTGCTCTGCCGGAGAGCCTCCTCGTTCTCCTTGAGTTCCCCGCTCAGCTGCTCGTTCCGGGAGACCACGTCCACGTTCAGGCGGCCCAGTTCCTCGACGGTCTTTTCCCTCTCATTGGCCAGATCCATCCAGTGCTTGATCTGGCGGGCCTGCCCCTCGAGCCAGTCGTGGACCGCGGCCATGGCCACTGTGGCCTGACTCTGTAGCATGGACGCTACGAGGAATGCCTCATCCGGATTCCGGTTGATGGCTTGCAGCTCGTGAGTCCAACAGCGGGCCACCGAGTCGATTGCCCGGCCTACGGGGAGTCCCGGGGTAGATACGGGGGGCAGGGGCCCACGGCTCGCAGCATACTGGAGCAGCAGCGGCGCCAAATGGGGCGCCGAACCCAAGACCCTGCCATCACAAAAACGCGACATAACCGAATCGATTAAACACAGCGAAAGGACGTAAGGATAAGATACAGGGATCAAGCAGCGAGGCGCCTACCTCTGAGCGACGCCCTGGTCAATACCATAAATCGGTGTGCTCCCCACGGCCGGCACGGCCCTACGAGACCCTATCTGCAACGGCTCGACGCTGACCCGGGGGCCGGATCCGACATCCTCTGGGACGAGAGGTGCCCTCCGCTTCCGGGACGGAGACGATTCGGGCATCTCCGGGATATCCTGATAGAATACCCCGCCGAAGGGCGAATCAGGAAAAGACCCTGTCAGAGGTTCCCTCGCGGGAGATGACCCGTCCGAGACAGCTTCTACGCGACCCCCAACCCGGGACCCGGGAACGCGGCTGCCAGAGGGAGACGCGTGGATCACGCCCCCCGCGTCCACTATGGCGGTACCATGAGGGATCTCGGGAAGTGATCCCGAATCTCGGGACTCCGCCTCTCCCTGCGATAGCAGCGGTGAAGGCTGACGGTCTCGGCGAGCCCGGGGGGCAGGCCGAGCCGGGATCACAGGCGGCGTTGCGGCGACCGATCCGCGGGTCCTCGCTCTCAGGGCGGGCCTGCGAGGCGGCGGCACGGGAGT
Source organism: Euphrasia confusa (assembly GCA_954870475.1). Lineage (NCBI taxonomy): Eukaryota > Viridiplantae > Streptophyta > Magnoliopsida > Lamiales > Orobanchaceae > Euphrasia > Euphrasia confusa. The sequence goes on from OX940958.1 coordinate 10,787,495, forward strand.
TGGTCCTTTCCGGTCAGGAACTCCGGGGCATTTGGACATCTTGTCGCGGGGGCGATCTTCGAAAATCCGATTGAACGGGGCTGCAACACGACCGTCAAAGCCCATTAACACACCAAGGGATACCGACCCGACAACCTAGTAGGAAACGAGAACGGGGCGTTATTACCTGGGTACTGGTGGAACAGATGCTTAGGGGGACAAATCAGGCGAGCAGCGTCCCGAGACTCCTCAGTACACAGGTGGTCGACACGGCGGCGCCTAGACGGCAGGGCGGCGGCGAACTTCAGAGCGACCTGATAGTCCCAGTTCAGCGGTCCCTCTCGGCGAATGTTTACACCTGCGAGTTCAATAGGAAGAGTTAAAATCAGTAAGGCTGAGAATACTTAGAGACGTTTCGACCCTTACTGGCAATCTTGTCATGATAGCGAATGGGAATGTCGACCTCCCCGCTGGGGGTCTGGGTCCGCCACGCTCCCGAGACATACACCCACTGGGCCCAGGGAAGGTCAACTTTAGACACTTTCACCCCGACGGCGGGTAGTCCGGGGCGGCTCTTTACGGTATAGTCACCATCGTCCCCCCCGAAGCCGGAAATCACGAACGAGCGCCGAATCTCCGAATCCGTAAGGGTCCGGTAGAGACCTACGTTGCCCAACATAGAGAGCACCCCGATGAGTTGCGACCATCCATTGGGATGGATCTGGTGAGGAGCAACTTCCCAGAACCGGAGCGCGGCGCTGACACTGGGATGCAACGGAAACCGGAGTCCTGCCTCCATCGCCTCCGTCCCGATCGCCACCATCCCCGGGGGCGGGCAGCAAGCGGATTCCCCGGCCCGGGGTATGTAAACGTGAACATCGTTGGGGACCCGCCACCTCTCCCGTCGTACCATAGCGGGAGTCACGATGCTCGCCCGACCATGGGCCCCCCATCTGGAGGTACTACAGGCACGTGTAAAGGGGGCTAGGGGCCGCGAAGGCACGCCGGGGTAAGGGTTCTCTCGGAAGTAGGACTCCCAGAGAAATACGTCGGGCGGAGGGTGCTCCTCATCCATCAGCGCGACAAATTGCTGGAACAAGACGTTCATATCCGTTTCTGAGTCCGACGACGAATCGCGGGGAACTTCGTCCCCCGCCGCATCCTCAGACGATGTGTCCGACAGCATGTGTCCCTTTCCCCGGGACGACGACATCTAAGCCTGTAGAATAAATGAAATAAAGGAGGTATTACCTTGAGCAAAACTCTGAAGGCCTTGAGGGCGAGAAACCGGCGATCCCTAGGGTTAATAGAGCGGAATTGAAGGTACGAAAAAGAAACCGATGCGCATTTGGGGGTTTTTATAAAGGAAAGCCGCACCAGAAAGGGGACAAGCGGGAACGGTTATTAATAAAAACACTCAAGTGCTCTAAAGGCCCAACACGCGAGAAAAGGGGCCCAATCGACTGTGGGCCGCCCGCAGCTAGCCACCGGCCCGCGCTCCGTGGCACGGGACCCAGGTCACGGGATGAATGCCCAGGCAGGGTGATTTGGTTTTGGGTAATTATGGCGTCTCCCCGGAAAGGGGATGCCGTGTCGCAGAAATTCCCATCACAGGGCACGCAGGGATCCAAAGCGGCATCCCACAACCCCTATTTTCCCGCACACCTCGCTCCCGGCGGCGGAAGGGGCATAGCCGAGCAGGAGGGCGTGTCGTATTATGCCGTAAAGATATTTTTTGTCAAACAAAGGGAGAATAGCGACAGAAAACTTCAAAAGGAAAACATAGCTTCATTAAAACAAATCCCCGGCTGGGGAGAACCGTTTACATCAGAAGATCGAGACCAGAGAATACAAAAAGAGAAATTAATAAAAGAAACAGAGAGGGCCGCGTGGGTCAGGCGCTCGAGGGTTCGGGGCTTTCCGAGGCTCGGTTCGGCCAAGACCTTCTGTTCCATTGGCTGTCGAAAACAGAGATGGAGAATCCAGACTCCGGATCCCACACCAAGTGAATGTGCCATCCCTTCCGAAGCCCGGTATGCTGAACGAATCTGATCCAGCCTTGACCCCCGAGCGCTATCTGCCGTCGCAGGCGGGTCTTGGAGACCGTCCACACTTGGCCTCCGTCGTCGGTCAGCGAGATCTCAGAACCCAGTAACCCCTCCAGTGGCCGAACAAATGCCATCGGGAGAGGAAAATTGCCGTAGTGCCACCGGCCTTTGAATTTCCGAGACAGGCGTCGCCACCCCGAAGAGGTCGAGATGACTTCTGGCCTCATTGAGAATCGTTTGCCTAATGGAAAAAGCACAGATTGGAGTTTTTCCCAAAGTTGCCTGAACACCTGGCCTTTATAGGGACGGGGAAGTGCGCTTAGTGGGGCAAAATTAGGCGGGAATAATCCCGCCACTTATTCGTGGTGTGACTATGTATGGATTAAAACCAGGGGCGGCACCCACCGGCCCGGGGGATGAGATCGGGCTGCAGAGGAATCCCGCGTCCCGGAAAAAAACCGCTCTATTCACAATACCCAAGAAACTTGCGAAGACCCTTTGTCTCCCCTCCAGAGGGTGTCCCGAGGCGGAGATCATCCCCAGGCGCCAGGCCGAGATACGACCGGCCCGATGTTCCCAACGAGCGGAGACATCACCAGAAGAAGGACCTCCGGCGATCTCTCCGGGGGACAATGTTGGGGGGGTTAAAACCGGATTCGGAAACGTATTTCCGAGACGGGACGCGCGGTGCAAGGGCCCCCCGGGGCTGATCACGCAGGAAGAAGCGGGGGACCCGAACACGGCTCGCGGCTCGGATCACGCGGCACGCAGGCAGATACACCCCCAAACGTCCGAGGCAGGGAAGCGGCTATGGGGACGCGTCGCGTCTCGGGTCACGGGTCACGAATCCCGTGGGCAAAAACGCGTAATGAAGAAACCCGAGGCATGGCCGCGATACGGGTCACGAATCAGGCCGAACGAGCCTCGGCGGGGTGTAACGCGAGATATGCGCACGACCCGAGGCTCGGGTCACGACGTCGTCTCGCGAGCCATGCAGGGGTATTGACCCCGGGTCGCACCCGCAATCCACTTTCACCAAACCGCCCTGCGTTCCGTACGTGGAGACGGCGGGGATTCATCCCGCTGCCTTGATCGCGCGATCAGTACCTGAGGGAGGGCTCACCCTGGGGAGAACGAAGACATCACCCACGTGATCCCACATGCGTCGGATACATGCCGAGTCACGGGCCTCGGGTTGTTACTAGCTTCATTTAATGATGTAGACATAGTACGTGGTCTGAATGTAATCATTTGATAACTCCCTATAAATAGGGGACTTATCCCTTCAGATGAGGGGGCGGCACTAATTAGTGAATATACTTGATATTAAAAGAGTGGATAATAGAAATCCTTCAGAAGAAGCTTCAAAGCTCAAAACCTCTGTTCTTTCCCAGATCTAGCTCAACCCCTACTCCAGAATATAAATTTACATGTATTAGTATCGTTTCAAACCCTCTATACACAGCCCAGCCCCGTATTATACTACCCGATAAAAACGTGCTAAAACAATGGGGATGCGGGGTTTTGATCCCCGAATCGAGTGATTACTCAACCATTAATCAGATGCATTGATTAAATGAGCTACATCCCCGTAATGCTAATAATGAATTCAAAAACTTATTTCAATACTCTTTCAAACTTATAAAACTACAATCAATATAAAATTTAGTAAAATACAAATAGTAAAATAATTTAAAAAATTAAAAAGTACATGGGGATGCGGGGTTTTGATCCCCGAATCGAGTGATTACTCAACCATTAATCAGATGCATTGATTAGATGAGCTACATCCCCGTAATGCTAATAATGAATTCAAAAACTTATTTCAATACTCTTTCAAACTTATAAAACTACAATCAATATAAAATTTAGTAAAATACAAATAGTAAAATAATTTAAAAAATTAAAAAGTACATGGGGATGCGGGGTTTTGATCTCCGAATCAAGTGATTACTCAACCATTAATCAGATGCATTGATTAGATTAGCTACATCCCCGTAATGCTAATAATGAATTCAAAAACTTATTTCAATACTCTTTCAAACTTATAAAACTACAATTAATTCAAAATTTAGTAAAATATATATAATAAAATAATTTAAAAAATTAAAAAGCACATGGGGATTCGGGGTTTTGATCCCCGAATCGAGTGATAACTCAACCATTAATCAAATCCAATGATTAGATGAGCTACATCCCCATAATGTCAATAATAAATTCAAAAACTTATTTCAATACTCTTTCAAACTTATAAAACTACAATCAATATAATTTTTAGTAAAATACAAATAGTAAAATAATTTTAAAAAATTAAAAAGTACGTGGGGATGCGAGGTTTTGATCCCCGAATCGAGTGATTACTGAACCATTAATCAGATTCATTGATTAGATGAGCTACATCCCCGTAATGTCAATAATGAATTCAAAAACTTATTTCAATACTATTTCAAACATATAAAACTACAATTAATTCAAAATTTAGTAAAATATAAATAATAAAATAATTTAAAAAATTAAAAACTACAATTAATTCAAAATTTAGTAAAATATAAATAATAAAATAATTTAAAAAATTAAAAAGTACATGGGATGCGGGGTTCTGATCCCCGAATCGAGTGATTACTCAACCATTAATCAGATGCATTGATTAGATGAGCTACATCCCCGTAATGCTAATAATGAATTCAAAAACTTATTTCAATACTCTTTCAAACTTATAAAACTACAATCAATTAAAAATTTAGTAAAATATAAATAATAAAATAATTAAAAACCACATGGGGATGCGGGGTTTTGATCCCCGAATCGAGTGATTACTCAACCATTAATCAGATTCATTGATTAGATGAGCTACATCCCCATAATGGCAATAATTTATTCAAAAACTTATTTTAATACTCTTTCAAACTTATAAAACTACAATCAATTCAAAATTTAGTAAAATATATATAATAAAATAATTTAAAAAATTAAAAAGCACATGGGGATGTGGGGTTTTGATACCCGAATCGAGTGATTACTCAACCATTAATCAAATCCAATTATTAGATGAGCTACATCTCCATAATGTCAATAATAAATTCAAAAACTTATTTCAATACTCTTTCAAACTTATAAAACTACAATCAATATAAAATTTAGTAAAATACAAATATTAAAATAATTTAAAAAATTAAAAAGTACATGGGATGCGGAGTTTTGATCCCCGAATCGAGTGATTACTCAACCATTAATCAGATGCATTGATTAGATAAGCTACATCCCCGTAATGCTAATAATGAATTCAAAAACTTATTTCAATACTCTTTCAAACTTATAAAACTACAATTAATTCAAAATTTAGTAAAATAAATATAATAAAATAATTAAAAAAATTAAAAAGCACATGGGGATGCGGGGTTTTGATCCCCGAATCGAGTGATTACTCAAATATTAATCAAATCAAATGATTAGATGAGCTACATCCCCATAATGTCAATAATAAATTCAAAAACTTATTTCAATACTCTTTCAAACTTATAAAACTACAATCAATATAAAATTTAGTAAAATACAAATAGTAAAATAATTTAAAAAATTAAAAAGTACATGGGGATTTTCAATACTCTTTCAAACTTATAAAACTACAATCAATATAAAATTTAGTAAAATACAAATAGTAAAATAATTTAAAAAATTAAAAAGTACATGGGGATGCGGGGTTTTGATCCCGAATCGAGTGATTACTCAACCATTAATCAGATTCATTGATTAGATGAGCTAAATCCCCGTAATGTCAATAATGAATTCAAAAACTTATTTTAATACTCTTTCAAACTTATAAAACTACAATTAATTCAAAATTTAGTAAAATATATATAATAAAATAATTTAAAAAATTAAAAAGCACAAACTACAATCAATATAATTTTTAGTAAAATACAAATAGTAAAATAATTTTAAACTACAATTAATTCAAAATTTAGTAAAATATATATAATAAAATAATTTAAAAAATTAAAAAGCACAAACTACAATCAATATAATTTTTAGTAAAATACAAATAGTAAAATAATTTTAAAAAATTAAAAAGTACGTGGGGATGCGAGGTTTTGATCCCCGAATCGAGTGATTACTGAACCATTAATCAGATTCATTGATTAGATGAGCTACATCCCCGTAATGTCAATAATGAATTCAAAAACTTATTTTAATACTATTTCAAACATATAAAACTACAATTAATTCAAAATTTAGTAAAATATAAATAATAAAATAATTTAAAAAATTAAAAACTACAATTAATTCAAAATTTAGTAAAATATAAATAATAAAATAATTTAAAAAATTAAAAAGTACATGGGATGGGGGGTTCTGATCCCCGAATCGAGTGATTACTCAACCATTAATCAGATGCATTGATTAGATGAGCTACATCCCCGTAATGCTAATAATGAATTCAAAAACTTATTTCAATACTCTTTCAAACTTATAAAACTACAATCAATTAAAAATTTAGTAAAATATAAATAATAAAATAATTAAAAAGCACATGGGGATGCGGGGTTTTGATCCCCGAATCGAGTGATTACTCAACCATTAATCAGATTCATTGATTAGATGAGCTACATCCCCATAATGGCAATAATTTATTCAAAAACTTATTTTAATACTCTTTCAAACTTATAAAACTACAATCAATTCAAAATTTAGTAAAATATATATAATAAAATAATTTAAAAAATTAAAAAGCACATGGGGATGTGGGGTTTTGATACCCGAATCGAGTGATTACTCAACCATTAATCAAATCCAATTATTAGATGAGCTACATCTCCATAATGTCAATAATAAATTCAAAAACTTATTTCAATACTCTTTCAAACTTATAAAACTACAATCAATATAAAATTTAGTAAAATACAAATATTAAAATAATTTAAAAAATTAAAAAGTACATGGGGATGCGGAGTTTTGATCCCCGAATCGAGTGATTACTCAACCATTAATCAGATGCATTGATTAGATAAGCTACATCCCCGTAATGCTAATAATGAATTCAAAAACTTATTTCAATACTCTTTCAAACTTATAAAACTACAATTAATTCAAAATTTAGTAAAATAAATATAATAAAATAATTAAAAAAATTAAAAAGCACATGGGGATGCGGGGTTTTGATCCCCGAATCGAGTGATTACTCAAATATTAATCAAATCAAATGATTAGATGAGCTACATCCCCATAATGTCAATAATAAATTCAAAAACTTATTTCAATACTCTTTCAAACTTATAAAACTACAATCAATATAAAATTTAGTAAAATACAAATAGTAAAATAATTTAAAAAATTAAAAAGTACATGGGGATTTTCAATACTCTTTCAAACTTATAAAACTACAATCAATATAAAATTTAGTAAAATACAAATAGTAAAATAATTTAAAAAATTAAAAAGTACATGAGGATGCGGGGTTTTGATCCCGAATCGAGTGATTACTCAACCATTAATCAGATTCATTGATTAGATGAGCTAAATCCCCGTAATGTCAATAATGAATTCAAAAACTTATTTTAATACTCTTTCAAACTTATAAAACTACAATTAATTCAAAATTTAGTAAAATATATATAATAAAATAATTTAAAAAATTAAAAAGCACATTGGGATGCGGGGTTTTGATCCCCGAATTGAGTGATTACTCAACCATTAATCAGATGCATTGATTAGATGAGCTACATCCCCATAATGCTAATAATGAATTCAAAAACTTATTTCAATACTCTTTCAAACTTATAAAACTACAATTAATTCAAAATTTAGTAAAATATATATAATAAAATAATTTAAAAAATTAAAAAGTACATGGGATGCGGGGTTCTGATCCCCGAATCGAGTGATTACTCAACCATTAATCAGATACATTGATTAGATTACCTACATCCCCGTAATGCTAATAATGAATTCAAAAACTTATTTCAATACTCTTTCAAACTTATAAAACTACAATTAATTCAAAATTTAGTAAAATATATATAATAAAATAATTTAAAAAATTAAAAAGCACATGGGGATGCGGGGTTTTGATCCCCGAATCGAGTGATTACTCAGCCATTAATCAAATCCAATGATTAGATGAACTACATCCCCATAATGTCAATAATAAATTCAAAAACTTATTTCAATACTCTTTCAAACTTATAAAACTACAATCAATATAAAATTTAGTAAAATACAAATAGTAAAATAATTTAAAAAATTAAAAAGTACATGGGGATGCGGGGTTTTGATCCCCGAATCGAGTGATTACTCAACCATTAATCAGATGCATTGATTAAATGAGCTACATCCCCGTAATGCTAATAATGAATTCAAAAACTTATTTCAATACTCTTTCAAACTTATAAAACTACAATCAATATAAAATTTAGTAAAATACAAATAGTAAAATGATTTAAAAAATTAAAAAGTACATGGGGATGCGGGGTTTTGATCCCCGAATCGAGTGATTACTCAACCATTAATCAGATGCATTGATTAGATGAGCTACATCCCCGTAATGCTAATAATGAATTCAAAAACTTATTTCAATACTTTTTCAAACTTATAAAACTACAATCAATATAAAACTTAGTAAAACATATATAATAAAATAATTAAAAACTTATTTCAATACTCTTTCAAACTTATAAAACTACAATTAATTCAAAATTTAGTAAAATATATATAATAAAATAATTAAAAAAATTAAAAAGCACATGGGGATGCGGGGTTTTGATCCCCGAGTGATTACTCAACCATTAATCAAATCCAATGATTAGATGAGCTACATCCCCATAATGTCAATAATAAATTCAAAAACTTATTTCAATACTTTTTCAAACTTATAAAACTACAATCAATATAATTTTTAGTAAAATACAAATAGTAAAATAATTTAAAAAATTAAAAAGTACATGGGGATACGGGGTTTTGATCCCCGAATCGAGTGATTACTCAACCATTAATCAGATTCATTGATTAGATGAGCTACATCCCCATAATGGCAATAATTTATTCAAAAACTTATTTTAATACTCTTTCAAACTTATAAAACTACAATTAATTCAAAATTTAGTAAAATATATATAATAAAATAATTTAAAAAATTAAAAAGCACATTGAGATACGGGGTTTTGATCCCCGAATCGAGTGATTACTCAACCATTAATCAAATCAAATGATTAGATGAGCTACATCCCCATAATGACAATAATTTATTCAAAAACTTATTTTAATACTCTTTCAAACTTATAAATCTACAATCAATTCAAAATTTAGTAAAATATATATAATAAAATAATTTAAAAAATTAAAAAGCACATGGAGATGCGGGGTTTTGATACCCGAATCGAGTGATTACTCAACCATTAATCAAATCCAATTATTAGATGAGCTACATCTCCATAATGTCAATAATAAATTCAAAAACTTATTTCAATACTCTTTCAAACTTATAAAACTACAATCAATATAATTTTTAGTAAAATACAAATAGTAAAATAATTTAAAAAATTAAAAAGTACATGGGGATGCGAGGTTTTGATCCCCGAATCGAGTGATTACTCAACCATTAATCAGATTTATTGATTAGATGAGCTACATCCCCGTAATGTCAATAATGAATTCAAAAACTTATTTTAATACTCTTTCAAACTTATAAAACTACAATCAATTCAAAATTTAGTAAAATATAAATAATAAAATAATTTAAAAAAGTAATGTCAATAATGAATTAAAAAACTTATTTTAATACTCTTTCAAACATATAAAACTACAATTAATTCAAAATTTAGTAAAATATATATAATAAAATAATTTAAAAAATTATTTTTATACTCTTTTAAACTTATAAAACTACAATCAATTCAAAATTTAGTAAAATATAAATAATAAAATAATTAAAAAGTACATGGGGATGTGGGGTTTTGATCCCCGAATCGAGTGATTACTCAACCATTAATCAGATTCATTGATTAGATGAGCTACATCCCCGTAATGTCAATAATGAATTCAAAAACTTATTTTTATACTCTTTCAAACTTATAAAACTACAATCAATTCAAAATTTAGTAAAATATAAATAATTAAATAATTTAAAAAGTACATGGGGATGCGGGGTTTTGATCCCCGAATCGAGTGATTACTCAACCATTAATCAGATGCATTGATTAGATGAGCTACATCCCCGTAATGCTAATAATGAATTCAAAAACTTATTTCAATACTTTTTCAAACTTATAAAACTACAATCAATATAAAACTTAGTAAAACATATATAATAAAATAATTAAAAACTTATTTCAATACTCTTTCAAACTTATAAAACTACAATTAATTCAAAATTTAGTAAAATATATATAATAAAATAATTAAAAAAATTAAAAAGCACATGGGGATGCGGGGTTTTGATCCCCGAGTGATTACTCAACCATTAATCAAATCCAATGATTAGATGAGCTACATCCCCATAATGTCAATAATAAATTCAAAAACTTATTTCAATACTTTTTCAAACTTATAAAACTACAATCAATATAATTTTTAGTAAAATACAAATAGTAAAATAATTTAAAAAATTAAAAAGTACATGGGGATACGGGGTTTTGATCCCCGAATCGAGTGATTACTCAACCATTAATCAGATTCATTGATTAGATGAGCTACATCCCCATAATGGCAATAATTTATTCAAAAACTTATTTTAATACTCTTTCAAACTTATAAAACTACAATTAATTCAAAATTTAGTAAAATATATATAATAAAATAATTTAAAAAATTAAAAAGCACATTGAGATACGGGGTTTTGATCCCCGAATCGAGTGATTACTCAACCATTAATCAAATCAAATGATTAGATGAGCTACATCCCCATAATGACAATAATTTATTCAAAAACTTATTTTAATACTCTTTCAAACTTATAAAACTACAATCAATTCAAAATTTAGTAAAATATATATAATAAAATAATTTAAAAAATTAAAAAGCACATGGAGATGCGGGGTTTTGATACCCGAATCGAGTGATTACTCAACCATTAATCAAATCCAATTATTAGATGAGCTACATCTCCATAATGTCAATAATAAATTCAAAAACTTATTTCAATACTCTTTCAAACTTATAAAACTACAATCAATATAATTTTTAGTAAAATACAAATAGTAAAATAATTTAAAAAATTAAAAAGTACATGGGGATGCGAGGTTTTGATCCCCGAATCGAGTGATTACTCAACCATTAATCAGATTTATTGATTAGATGAGCTACATCCCCGTAATGTCAATAATGAATTCAAAAACTTATTTTAATACTCTTTCAAACTTATAAAACTACAATCAATTCAAAATTTAGTAAAATATAAATAATAAAATAATTTAAAAAAGTAATGTCAATAATGAATTAAAAAACTTATTTTAATACTCTTTCAAACATATAAAACTACAATTAATTCAAAATTTAGTAAAATATATATAATAAAATAATTTAAAAAATTATTTTTATACTCTTTTAAACTTATAAAACTACAATCAATTCAAAATTTAGTAAAATATAAATAATAAAATAATTAAAAAGTACATGGGGATGTGGGGTTTTGATCCCCGAATCGAGTGATTACTCAACCATTAATCAGATTCATTGATTAGATGAGCTACATCCCCGTAATGTCAATAATGAATTCAAAAACTTATTTTTATACTCTTTCAAACTTATAAAACTACAATCAATTCAAAATTTAGTAAAATATAAATAATAAAATAATTAAAAAGTACATGGGGATGCGGGGTTTTGATCCCCGAATCGAGTGTTACTTAACCATTAATCAAATGTATTGATTTGATGATCTACATCCCCGTAATTCTAATAATGAATTCAAAAACTTATTTCAATACTCTTTCAAGCTTATAAAACTACAATCAATTAAAAATTTAGTAAAATATAAATAATAAAATAATTTAAAATTAAAAAGTACATGGGGATGCGGGGTTTTGATCCCCGAATCGAGTGATTACTCAACCATTAATCAAATCCAATAATTACAACCATTAATCAAATCCAATGATTAGATGGGCTACATCCCCGTAATGTCAATAATAAATTCAAAAACTTATTTCAATACTCTTTCAAACTTATAAAACTACAATCAATATAAAATTTAGTAAAATATAAATAATAAAATAATTTAAAAAATTAAAAAGTACATGGGAATGCGGGGTTTTGATCCCCGAATCGAGTGATTACTCAACCATTAATCAGATTCATTGATTAGATGAGCTACATCCCCGTAATGTCAATAATGAATTCAAAAACTTATTTTAATACTCTTTCAAACATATAAAACTACAATCAATTCAAAATTTAGTAAAATATAAATAATACAATAATTAAAAAGTACATGGGGATGCGGGGTTTTGATCCCCGAATCGAGTGATTACTCAACCATTAATCAAATTTATTGATTAGATGAGCTACATCTCCGTAATGTCAATAATGAATTCAAAAACTTATTTTAATACTCTTTCAAACTTATAAAACTAAAATCCATTCAAAATTTAGTAAAATATAAATAATTAAATAATTAAAAAGTACATGGGTATGCGGGGTTTTGATCCCCGAATCGAGTGATTACTCAACCATTAATCAAATGTATTGATTAGATGATCTACATCCCCGTAATGCTAATAATGAATTCAAAAACTTATTTCAATACTCTTTCAAACTTATAAAACTAAAATCAATTCAAAATTTAGTAAAATATAAATAATAAATTAATTTAAAAAATTAAAAAGTACATGGGGATGCGGGGTTTTGATCCCCGAATCGAGTGATTACTTAACCATTAATCAGATTCATTGATTAGATGAGCTACATCCCCGTAATGTCAATAATGAATTCAAAAACTTATTTTTATACTCTTTCAAACTTATAAAACTACAATCAATTCAAAATTTATTAAAATATAAATAATAAAATAATTAAAAAGTACATGGGGATGCGGGGTTTTGATCCCCGAATCGAGTGATTACTCAACCATTAATCAGATGCATTGATTAGATGAGCTACATCCCCGTAATGCTAATAATGAATTCAAAAACTTATTTCAATACTCTTTCAAGCTTATAAAACTACAATCAATTAAAAATTTAGTAAAATATAAATAATAAAATAATTTAAAAAATTAAAAAGTACATGGGGATGTGGGGTTTTGATCCCCGAATCGAGTGATTACTCAACCATTAATCAAATCCAATGATTACAACCATTAATCAAATCCAATTATTAGATGGGCTACATCCCCGTAATGTCAATAATAAATTCAAAAACTTATTTCAATACTCTTTCAAACTTATAAAACTACAATCTATATAAAATTTAGTAAAATATAAATAATTTAAAAAATTAAAAAGTCAAATCCAATGATTACAACCATTAATCAAATCCAATGATTAGATGGGCTACATCCCCGTAATGTCAATAATAAATTCAAAAACTTATTTCAATACTCTTTCAAACTTATAAAACTACAATCAATATAAAATTTAGTAAAATATAAATAATTTAAAAAACTAAAAAGTACATGGGGATGCGGGGTTTTGATCCCCGAATCGAGTGATTACTCAACCATTAATAAGATTCATTGATTAGATGAGCTACATCCCCGTAATGTCAATAATGAATTCAAAAACTTATTTTTATACTCTTTCAAACTTATAAAACTACAATCAATTCAAAATTCAGTAAAATATAAATAATAAAATAATTAAAAAGTACATGGGGATGTGGGGTTTGATCCCCGAATCGAGTGATTACTCAACCATTAATCAGATGCATTGATTAGATGAGCTACATCCCCGTAATGTCATAACGAATTCAAAAACTTATTTTAATACTCTTTCAAACTTATAAAACTACAATCAATTCAAAATTTAGTAAAATATAAATAATTAAAAAGTACATGGGGATGCGTTTCAAACTTATAAAACTACAATCAATTCAAAATTTAGTAAAATATAAATAATTAAAAAGTACATGGGTATGCGGGGTTTTGATCCCCGAATCGTGATTCTTCAACCATTAATCAGATTTATTGATTAGATGAGCTACATCTCGGTAATGTCAATAATGAATTCAAAAACTTATTTTAATACTCTTTCAAACTTATAAAACTAAAATCCATTCAAAATTTAGTAAAATATAAATAATTAAATAATTAAAAAGTACATGGGGATGCGGGGTTTTGATCCCCGAATCGAGTGATTACTCAACCATTAATCAGATGTATTTATTAGATGATCTACATCCCCGTAATGCTAATACTGAATTCAAAAACTTATTTCAATACTCTTTCAAACTTATAAAACTACAATCAATTCAAAATTTAGTAAAATATAAATAATAAAATAATTTAAAAAATTAAAAAGTACATGGGAATGCGGGGTCTTGATCCCCGAATCGAATGATTACTCAACCATTAATCAGATTCATTGATTAGATGAGCTACATCCCCGTAATGTCAATAATGAATTCAAAAACTTATTTTTATACTCTTTTAAACTTATAAAACTACAATCAATTCAAAATTTAGTAAAATATAAATAATAAAATAATTAAAAAGTACATGGGGATGCGGGGTTTTGATATCCCCGAATCGAGTGATTACTCAACCATTAATCAGATTTATTGATTAGATGAGCTACATCTCCGTAATGTCAATAATGAATTCAAAAACTTATTTTAATACTCTTAAAATATAAATAATAAAATAATTAAAAAGTACATGGGGATGCGGGGTTTTGATATCCCCGAATCGAGTGATTACTCAACCATTAATCAGATTTATTGATTAGATAAGCTACATCTCCGTAATGTCAATAATGAATTCAAAAACTTATTTTAATACTCTTTCAAACTTATAAAACTAAAATCCATTCAAAATTTAGTAAAATATAAATAATTAAATTATTTAAAAAGTACATGGGGATGCGGGGTTTTGATCCCCGAATCGAGTGATTACTCAATCATTAATCAGATGCATTGATTAGATGAGCTACATCCCCGTAATGTCATAACGAATTCAAAAACTTATTTTAATACTCTTTCAAACTTATAAAACTACAATCAATTCAAAATTTAGTAAAATATAAATAATTAAAAAGTACATGGGGATGCGTTTCAAACTTATAAAACTACAATCAATTCAAAATTTAGTAAAATATAAATAATTAAAAAGTACATGGGTATGCGGGGTTTTGATCCCCGAATCGTGATTCTTCAACCATTAATCAGATTTATTGATTAGATGAGCTACATCTCGGTAATGTCAATAATGAATTCAAAAACTTATTTTAATACTCTTTCAAACTTATAAAACTAAAATCCATTCAAAATTTAGTAAAATATAAATAATTAAATAATTAAAAAGTACATGGGGATGCGGGGTTTTGATCCCCGAATCGAGTGATTACTCAACCATTAATCAGATGTATTTATTAGATGATCTACATCCCCGTAATGCTAATACTGAATTCAAAAACTTATTTCAATACTCTTTCAAACTTATAAAACTACAATCAATTCAAAATTTAGTAAAATATAAATAATAAAATAATTTAAAAAATTAAAAAGTACATGGGAATGCGGGGTCTTGATCCCCGAATCGAATGATTACTCAACCATTAATCAGATTCATTGATTAGATGAGCTACATCCCCGTAATGTCAATAATGAATTCAAAAACTTATTTTTATACTCTTTTAAACTTATAAAACTACAATCAATTCAAAATTTAGTAAAATATAAATAATAAAATAATTAAAAAGTACATGGGGATGCGGGGTTTTGATATCCCCGAATCGAGTGATTACTCAACCATTAATCAGATTTATTGATTAGATGAGCTACATCTCCGTAATGTCAATAATGAATTCAAAAACTTATTTTAATACTCTTAAAATATAAATAATAAAATAATTAAAAAGTACATGGGGATGCGGGGTTTTGATATCCCCGAATCGAGTGATTACTCAACCATTAATCAGATTTATTGATTAGATAAGCTACATCTCCGTAATGTCAATAATGAATTCAAAAACTTATTTTAATACTCTTTCAAACTTATAAAACTAAAATCCATTCAAAATTTAGTAAAATATAAATAATTAAATTATTTAAAAAGTACATGGGGATGCGGGGTTTTGATCCCCGAATCGAGTGATTACTCAACCATTAATCAGATGTATTGATTAGATGATCTACATCCCCGTAATGCTAATACTGAATTCAAAAACTTATTTCAATACTCTTTGAAACTTATAAAACTACAATCAATTCAAAATTTAGTAAAATATAAATAATAAAATAATTTAAAAAATTAAAAAGTACATGGGGATGCGGGATCTTGATCCCCGAATCGAGTGTTACTTAACCATTAATCAAATGTATTGATTTGATGATCTACATCCCCGTAATTCTAATAATGAATTCAAAAACTTATTTCAATACTCTTTCAAGCTTATAAAACTACAATCAATTAAAAATTTAGTAAAATATAAATAATAAAATAATTTAAAATTAAAAAGTACATGGGGATGCGGGGTTTTGATCCCCGAATCGAGTGATTACTCAACCATTAATCAAATCCAATAATTACAACCATTGATCAAATCCAATGATTAGATGGGCTACATCCCCGTAATGTCAATAATAAATTCAAAAACTTATTTCAATACTCTTTCAAACTTATAAAACTACAATCAATATAAAATTTAGTAAAATATAAATAATAAAATAATTTAAAAAATTAAAAAGTACATGGGAATGCGGGGTTTTGATCCCCGAATCGAGTGATTACTCAACCATTAATCAGATTCATTGATTAGATGAGCTACATCCCCGTAATGTCAATAATGAATTCAAAAACTTATTTTAATACTCTTTCAAACATATAAAACTACAATCAATTCAAAATTTAGTAAAATATAAATAATACAATAATTAAAAAGTACATGGGGATGCGGGGTTTTGATCCCCGAATCGAGTGATTACTCAACCATTAATCAAATTTATTGATTAGATGAGCTACATCTCCGTAATGTCAATAATGAATTCAAAAACTTATTTTAATACTCTTTCAAACTTATAAAACTAAAATCCATTCAAAATTTAGTAAAATATAAATAATTAAATAATTAAAAAGTACATGGGTATGCGGGGTTTTGATCCCCGAATCGAGTGATTACTCAACCATTAATCAAATGTATTGATTAGATGATCTACATCCCCGTAATGCTAATAATGAATTCAAAAACTTATTTCAATACTCTTTCAAACTTATAAAACTACAATCAATTCAAAATTTAGTAAAATATAAATAATAAATTAATTTAAAAAATTAAAAAGTACATGGGGATGCGGGGTTTTGATCCCCGAATCGAGTGATTACTCAACCATTAATCAGATTCATTGATTAGATGAGCTACATCCCCGTAATGTCATAATGAATTCAAAAACTTATTTTAATACTCTTTCAAACTTATAAAACTACAATCAATTCAAAATTTAGTAAAATATAAATAATACAATAATTAAAAAGTACATGGGGATGCGGGGTTTTGATCCCCGAATCGAGTGATTACTCAACCATTAATCAAATTTATTGATTAGATGAGCTACATCTCCGTAATGTCAATAATGAATTCAAAAACTTATTTTAATACTCTTTCAAACTTATAAAACTAAAATCCATTCAAAATTTAGTAAAATATAAATAATTAAATAATTAAAAAGTACATGGGTATGCGGGGTTTTGATCCCCGAATCGAGTGATTACTCAACCATTAATCAAATGTATTGATTAGATGATCTACATCCCCGTAATGCTAATAATGAATTCAAAAACTTATTTCAATACTCTTTCAAACTTATAAAACTACAATCAATTCAAAATTTAGTAAAATATAAATAATAAATTAATTTAAAAAATTAAAAAGTACATGGGGATGCGGGGTTTTGATCCCCAAATCGAGTGATTACTCAACCATTAATCAGATTCATTGATTAGATGAGCTACATCCCCGTAATGTCAATAATGAATTCAAAAACTTATTTTTATACTCTTTCAAACTTATAAAACTACAATCAATTCAAAATTTATTAAAATATAAATAATAAAATAATTAAAAAGTACATGGGGATGCGGGGTTTTGATCCCCGAATCGAGTGATTACTCAACCATTAATCAGATGCATTGATTAGATGAGCTACATCCCCGTAATGCTAATAATGAATTCAAAAACTTATTTCAATACTCTTTCAAGCTTATAAAACTACAATCAATTAAAAATTTAGTAAAATATAAATAATAAAATAATTTAAAAAATTAAAAAGTACATGGGGATGTGGGGTTTTGATCCCCGAATCGAGTGATTACTCAACCATTAATCAAACCCAATGATTACAACCATTAATCAAATCCAATTATTAGATGGGCTACATCCCCGTAATGTCAATAATAAATTCAAAAACTTATTTCAATACTCTTTCAAACTTATAAAACTACAATCTATATAAAATTTAGTAAAATATAAATAATTTAAAAAATTAAAAAGTCAAATCCAATGATTACAACCATTAATCAAATCCAATGATTAGATGGGCTACATCCCCGTAATGTCAATAATAAATTCAAAAACTTATTTCAATACTCTTTCAAACTTATAAAACTACAATCAATATAAAATTTAGTAAAATATAAATAATTTAAAAAACTAAAAAGTACATGGGGATGCGGGGTTTTGATCCCCGAATCGAGTGATTACTCAACCATTAATAAGATTCATTGATTAGATGAGCTACATCCCCGTAATGTCAATAATGAATTCAAAAACTTATTTTTATACTCTTTCAAACTTATAAAACTACAATCAATTCAAAATTCAGTAAAATATAAATAATAAAATAATTAAAAAGTACATGGGGATGTGGGGTTTTGATCCCCGAATCGAGTGATTACTCAATCATTAATCAGATGCATTGATTAGATGAGCTACATCCCCGTAATGTCATAACGAATTCAAAAACTTATTTTAATACTCTTTCAAACTTATAAAACTACAATCAATTCAAAATTTAGTAAAATATAAATAATTAAAAAGTACATGGGGATGCGGGGTTTTGATCCCCGAATCGTGATTCTTCAACCATTAATCAGATTTATTGATTAGATGAGCTACATCTCCGTAATGTCAATAATGAATTCAAAAACTTATTTTAATACTCTTTCAAACTTATAAAACTAAAATCCATTCAAAATTTAGTAAAATATAAATAATTAAATAATTAAAAAGTACATGGGGATGCGGGGTTTTGATCCCCGAATCGAGTGATTACTCAACCATTAATCAGATGTATTGATTAGATGATCTACATCCCCGTAATGCTAATACTGAATTCAAAAACTTATTTCAATACTCTTTCAAACTTATAAAACTACAATCAATTCAAAATTTAGTAAAATATAAATAATAAAATAATTTAAAAAATTAAAAAGTACATGGGGATGCGGGGTCTTGATCCCCGAATCGAATGATTACTCAACCATTAATCAGATTCATTGATTAGATGAGCTACATCCCCGTAATGTCAATAATGAATTCAAAAACTTATTTTTATACTCTTTTAAACTTATAAAACTACAATCAATTCAAAATTTAGTAAAATATAAATAATAAAATAATTAAAAAGTACATGGGGATGCGGGGTTTTGATATCCCCGAATCGAGTGATTACTCAACCATTAATCAGATTTATTGATTAGATGAGCTACATCTCCGTAATGTCAATAATGAATTCAAAAACTTATTTTAATACTCTTAAAATATAAATAATAAAATAATTAAAAAGTACATGGGGATGCGGGGTTTTGATATCCCCGAATCGAGTGATTACTCAACCATTAATCAGATTTATTGATTAGATAAGCTACATCTCCGTAATGTCAATAATGAATTCAAAAACTTATTTTAATACTCTTTCAAACTTATAAAACTAAAATCCATTCAAAATTTAGTAAAATATAAATAATTAAATTATTTAAAAAGTACATGGGGATGCGGGGTTTTGATCCCCGAATCGAGTGATTACTCAACCATTAATCAGATGTATTGATTAGATGATCTACATCCCCGTAATGCTAATACTGAATTCAAAAACTTATTTCAATACTCTTTGAAACTTATAAAACTACAATCAATTCAAAATTTAGTAAAATATAAATAATAAAATAATTTAAAAAATTAAAAAGTACATGGGGATGCGGGGTCTTGATCCCCGAATCGAATGATTACTCAACCATTAATCAGATTCATTGATTAGATGAGCTAAATCCCCGTAATGTCAATAATGAATTCAAAAACTTATTTTTATACTCTTTTAAACTTATAAAACTACAATCAATTCAAAATTTAGTAAAATATAAATAATAAAATAATTAAAAAGTACATGGGGATGCGGGGTTTTGATCCCCGAATCGAGTGATTATTCAACCATTAATCAAATTTATTGATTAGATGAGCTACATCTCCGTAATGTCAATAATGAATTCAAAAACTTATTCTAATACTATTTCAAACTTATAAAACTAAAATCCATTCAAAATTTAGTAAAATATAAATAATAAAATAATTAAAAAGTACATGGGGATGCGGGGTTTTGATCCCCGAATCGAGTGATTATTCAACCATTAATCAAATTTATTGATTAGATGAGCTACATCTCCGTAATGTCAATAATGAATTCAAAAACTTATTCTAATACTATTTCAAACTTATAAAACTAAAATCCATTCAAAATTTAGTAAAATATAAATAATTAAATAATTAAAAAGTACATGGGGATGCGGGGTTTTGATCCCCGAATCGAGTGATTACTAAACCATTAATCAAATGTATTGATTAGCCCCGTAATGCTAATAATGAATTCAAAAACTTATTTCAATAAATTACATGGGGATGCGGGGTTTTGATCCCCGAATCGAGTGATTACTCAACCATTAATCAGATTCATTGATTAGATGAGCTACATCCCCGTAATGTCAATAATGAATTCAAAAACTTATTTTTATACTCTTTCAAACTTATAAAACTACAATCAATTCAAAATTTAGTAAAATATAAATAATAAAATAATTAAAAAGTACATGGGGATGCGGGGTTTTGATCCCCGAATCGAGTGATTACTCAACCATTAATCAGATGCATTGATTAGATGAGCTACATCCCTGTAATGCTAATAATGAATTCAAAAACTTATTTCAATACTCTTTCAAGCTTATAAAACTACAATCAATTAAAAATTTAGTAAAATATAAATAATAAAATAATTTAAAAAATTAAAAAGTACATGGGGATGCGGGGTTTTGATCCCCGAATCGAGTGATTACTCAACCATTAATCAAATCCAATGATTACAACCATTAATCAAATCCAATGATTAGATGGGCTACATCCCCGTAATGTCAATAATAAATTCAAAAACTTATTTCAATACTCTTTCAAACTTATAAAACTACAATCAATATAAAATTTAGTAAAATATAAATAATTTAAAAAATTAAAAAGTACATGGGGATGCGGGGTTTTGATCCCCGAATCGAGTGATTACTCAACCATTAATTAGATTCATTGATTAGATGAGCTACATCCCCGTAATGTCAATAATGAATTCAAAAACTTATTTTAATACTCTTTCAAACATATAAAACTACAATCAATTCAAAATTTAGTAAAATATAAATAATAAAATAATTAAAAAGTACATGGGGATGCGGGGTTTTGATCCCCGAATCGAGTGATTACTCAACCATTAATCAGATGTATTGATTAGATGATCTACATCCCCGTAATGCTAATAATGAATTCAAAAACTTATTTCAATACTCTTTCAAACTTATAAAACTACAATCAATTCAAAATTTAGTAAAATATAAATAATAAAATAATTTAAAAAATTAAAAAGTACATGGGGATGCGGGGTTTTGATCCCCGAATCGAGTGATTACTCAACCATTAATCAAATTCATTGATTAGATGAGCTACATCCCCGTAATGTCAATAATGAATTCAAAAACTTATTTGTATACTCTTTCAAACTTATAAAACTATTATTTCAATACTATTTCGAACTTATAAAACTACAATCAATTCAAAATTTAGTAAAATATAAATAATAAAATAATTTAAAAAATTAAAAAGTACATGAGTAAATTTAGTAAAATATAAATAATAAAATAATTAAAAAGTACATGGGGATACGGGGTTTTGATCTCCGAATCGAGTGATTACTCAACCATTAATCAAATCCAATAATTAGATGAGCTACATCCCCGTAATGTCAATAATAAATTCAAATCTTATTTCAATACTCTTTCAAACTTATAAATTTACAATCAATGTTTTGATCCCCGAATCGAGTGATTACTCAACCATTAATCAAATCCAAAGATTAGTTGAGCTACATCACCGTAATGTCAATAATAAATTCAAAAACTTATTTTAATACTCTTTCAAACTTATAAAACTACAATCAATTCAAAATTTAGTAAAATATAAATAATTAAAAAGTACATGGGGATGCGGGGTTTTGATCCCCGAATCGAGTGATTACTCAACCATTAATCAAATCCAATAATTACAACCATTAATCAAATCCAATGATTAGATGGGCTACATCCCCGTAATGTCAATAATAAATTCAAAAACTTATTTCAATACTCTTTCAAACTTATAAAACTACAATCAATATAAAATTTAGTAAAATATAAATAATAAAATAATTTAAAAAATTAAAAAGTACATGGGAATGCGGGGTTTTGATCCCCGAATCGAGTGATTACTCAACCATTAATCAGATTCATTGATTAGATGAGCTACAACCCCGTAATGTCAATAATGAATTCAAAAACTTATTTTAATACTCTTTCAAACATATAAAACTACAATCAATTCAAAATTTAGTAAAATATAAATAATACAATAATTAAAAAGTACATGGGGATGCGGGGTTTTGATCCCCGAATCGAGTGATTACTCAACCATTAATCAGATTTATTGATTAGATGAGCTACATCTCCGTAATGTCAATAATGAATTCAAAAACTTATTTTAATACTCTTTCAAACTTATAAAACTAAAATCCATTCAAAATTTAGTAAAATATAAATAATTAAATAATTAAAAATTACATGGGGATGCGGTGTTTTGATCCTTGAATCGAGTGATTACTCAACCATTAATCAGATTCATTGATTAGATGAGCTACATCCTCGTAATGTCAATAATGAATTCAAAAACTTATTTTAATACTCTTTCAAACTTATAAAACTACAATCAATTCAAAATTTAGTAAAATATAAATAATTAAAAAGTACATGGGGATGCGGGGTTTTGATCCCCGAATCGAGTGATTATTCAACCATTAATCAGATTTATTGATTATATGAGCTACATCTCCGTAATGTCAATAATGAATTTAAAAACTTATTTTAATACTCTTTCAAACTTATAAAACTAAAATCCATTCAAAATTTAGTAAAATATAAATAATTAAATAATTAAAAAGTACATGGGTATGCGGGGTTTTGATCCCCGAATCGAGTGATTACTCAACCATTAATCAAATGTATTGATTAGATGATCTACATCCCCGTAATGCTAATAATGAATTCAAAAACTTATTTCAATACTCTTTCAAACTTATAAAACTACAATCAATTCAAAATTTAGTAAAATATAAATAATAAATTAATTTAAAAAATTAAAAAGTACATGGGGATGCGGGGTTTTGATCCCCGAATCGAGTGATTACTCAACCATTAATCAGATTCATTGATTAGATGAGCTACATCCCCGTAATGTCAATAATGAATTCAAAAACTTATTTTTATACTCTTTCAAACTTATAAAACTACAATCAATTCAAAATTTATTAAAATATAAATAATAAAATAATTAAAAAGTACATGGGGATGCGGGGTTTTGATCTCCGAATCGAGTGATTACTCAACCATTAATCAGATGCATTGATTAGATGAGCTACATCCCCGTAATGCTAATAATGAATTCAAAAACTTATTTCAATACTCTTTCAAGCTTATAAAACTACAATCAATTAAAAATTTAGTAAAATATAAATAATAAAATAATTTAAAAAATTAAAAAGTACATGGGGATGTAGGGTTTTGATCCCCGAATCGAGTGATTACTCAACCATTAATCAAATCCAATGATTACAACCATTAATCAAATCCAATTATTAGATGGGCTACATCCCCGTAATGTCAATAATAAATTCAAAAACTTATTTCAATACTCTTTCAAACTTATAAAACTACAATCTATATAAAATTTAGTAAAATATAAATAATTTAAAAAATTAAAAAGTCAAATCCAATGATTACAACCATTAATCAAATCCAATGATTAGATGGGCTACATCCCCGTAATGTCAATAATAAATTCAAAAACTTATTTCAATACTCTTCCAAACTTATAAAACTACAATCAATATAAAATTTAGTAAAATATAAATAATTTAGCCCACTAAAAAGTACATGGGGATGCGGGGTTTTGATCCCCGAATCGAGTGATTACTCAACCATTAATCAAATTCATTGATTAGATGAGCTACATCCCCGTAATGTCAATAATGAATTCAAAAACTTATTTTTATACTCTTTCAAACTTATAAAACTACAATCAATTCAAAATTCAGTAAAATATAAATAATAAAATAATTAAAAAGTACATGGGGATGCGGGGTTTTGATCCCCGGATCGAGTGATTACTCAACCATTAATCAGATGCATTGATTAGATGAGCTACATCCCCGTAATGTCATAATGAATTCAAAAACTTATTTTAATACTCTTTCAAACTTATAAAACTACAATCAATTCAAAATTTAGTAAAATATAAATAATTAAAAAGTACATGGGGATGCGGGGTTTTGATCCCCGAATCATGATTATTCAACCATTAATCAGATTTATTGATTAGATGAGCTACATCTCCATAATGTCAATAATGAATTCAAAAACTTATTTCAATACTCTTTCAAACTTATAAAACTAAAATCCATTCAAAATTTAGTAAAATATAAATAATTAAATAATTAAAAAGTACATGGGGATGCGGGGTTTTGATCCCCGAATCGAGTGATTACTCAACCATTAATCAGATGTATTGATTAGATGATCTACATCCCCGTAATGCTAATACTGAATTCAAAAACTTATTTCAATACTCTTTCAAACTTATAAAACTACAATCAATTCAAAATTTAGTAAAATATAAATAATAAAATAATTTAAAAAATTAAAAAGTACATGGGGATGCGGGGTCTTGATCCCCGAATCGAATGATTACTCAACCATTAATCAGATTCATTGATTAGATGAGCTACATCCCCGTAATGTCAATAATGAATTCAAAAACTTATTTTTATACTCTTTTAAACTTATAAAACTACAATCAATTCAAAATTTAGTAAAATATAAATAATAAAATAATTAAAAAGTACATGGGGATGTGGGGTTTTGATCCCCGAATCGAGTGATTACTCAACCATTAATCAGATGCATTGATTAGATGAGCTACATCCCCGTAATGTCATAACGAATTCAAAAACTTATTTTAATACTCTTTCAAACTTATAAAACTACAATCAATTCAAAATTTAGTAAAATATAAATAATTAAATAATTAAAAAGTACATGGGGATGCGGTTATTTCAATAAATTACATGGGGATGCGGGGGTTTGATCCCCGAATCGAGTGATTACTCAACCATTAATCAGATTCATTGATTAGATGAGCTACATCCCCGTAATGTCAATAATGAATTCAAAAACTTATTTTTATACTCTTTCAAACTTATAAAACTACAATCAATTCAAAATTTAGTAAAATATAAATAATAAAATAATTAAAAAGTACATGGGGATGCGGGGTTTTGATATCCCCGAATCGAGTGATTACTCAACCATTAATCAGATTTATTGATTAGATGAGCTACATCTCCGTAATGTCAATAATGAATTCAAAAACTTATTTTAATACTCTTTCAAACTTATAAAACTAAAATCCATTCAAAATTTAGTAAAATATAAATAATTAAATAATTTAAAAAGTACATGGGGATGCGGGGTTTTGATCCCCGAATCGAGTGATTACTCAACCATTAATCAGATGTATTGATTAGATGATCTACATCCCCGTAATGCTAATACTGAATTCAAAAACTTATTTCAATACTCTTTCAAACTTATAAAACTACAATCAATTCAAAATTTAGTAAAATATAAATAATAAAATAATTTAAAAAATTAAAAAGTACATGGGGATGCGGGGTCTTGATCCCCGAATCGAATGATTACTCAACCATTAATCAAATTCATTGATTAGATGAGCTACATCCCCGTAATGTCAATAATGAATTCAAAAACTTATTTTTATACTCTTTTAAACTTATAAAACTACAATCAATTCAAAATTTAGTAAAATATAAATAATAAAATAATTAAAAAGTACATGGGGATGTGGGTTTTTGATCCCCGAATCGAGTGATTACTCAACCATTAATCAGATGCATTGATTAGATGAGCTACATCCCCGTAATGTCATAACGAATTCAAAAACTTATTTTAATACTCTTTCAAACTTATAAAACTACAATCAATTCAAAATTTAGTAAAATATAAATAATTAAATAATTAAAAAGTACATGGGGATGTGGGGTTTTGATCCCCGAATCGAGTGATTACTCAACCATTAATCAAATGTATTGATTAGATGATCTACATCCCCGTAATGCTAAT
This sequence comes from Euphrasia confusa, assembly GCA_954870475.1. Lineage (NCBI taxonomy): Eukaryota > Viridiplantae > Streptophyta > Magnoliopsida > Lamiales > Orobanchaceae > Euphrasia > Euphrasia confusa. The sequence continues at coordinate 10,814,420 of OX940958.1, forward strand.
AATGAATTCAAAAACTTATTTCAATAAATTACATGGGGATGCGGGGTTTTGATCCGCGAATCGAGTGATTACTCAACCATTAATCAGATTCATTGATTAGATGAGCTACATCCCCGTAATGTCAATAATGAATTCAAAAACTTATTTTTATACTCTTTCAAACTTATAAAACTACAATCAATTCAAAATTTAGTAAAATATAAATAATAAAATAATTAAAAAGTACATGGGTATGCGGGGTTTTGATATCCCCGAATCGAGTGATTACTCAACCATTAATCAGATTTATTGATTAGATGAGCTACATCTCCGTAATGTCAATAATGAATTCAAAAACTTATTTTAATACTCTTAAAATATAAATAATAAAATAATTAAAAAGTACATGGGGATGCGGGGTTTTGATATCCCCGAATCGAGTGATTACTCAACCATTAATCAGATTTATTGATTAGATGAGCTACATCTCCGTAATGTCAATAATGAATTCAAAAACTTATTTTAATACTCTTTCAAACTTATAAAACTAAAATCCATTCAAAATTTAGTAAAATATAAATAATTAAATAATTTAAAAAGTACATGGGGATGCGGGGTTTTGATCCCCGAATCGAGTGATTACTCAACCATTAATCAGATGTATTGATTAGATGATCTACATCCCCGTAATGCTAATACTGAATTCAAAAACTTATTTCAATACTCTTTCAAACTTATAAAACTACAATCAATTCAAAATTTAGTAAAATATAAATAATAAAATAATTTAAAAAATTAAAAAGTAATACTGAATTCAAAAACTTATTTCAATACTCTTTCAAACTTATAAAACTACAATCAATTCAAAATTTAGTAAAATATAAATAATAAAATAATTTAAAAAATTAAAAAGTACATGGGGATGCGGGGTCTTGATCCCCGAATCGAATGATTACTCAACCATTAATCAAATTCATTGATTAGATGAGCTACATCCCCGTAATGTCAATAATGAATTCAAAAACTTATTTTTATACTCTTTTAAACTTATAAAACTACAATCAATTCAAAATTTAGTAAAATATAAATAATAAAATAATTAAAAAGTACATGGGGATGCGGGGTTTTGATATCCCCGAATCGAGTGATTACTCAACCATTAATCAGATTTATTGATTAGATGAGCTACATCTCCGTAATGTCAATAATGAATTCAAAAACTTATTTTTATACTCTTTTAAACTTATAAAACTACAATCAATTCAAAATTTAGTAAAATATAAATAATAAAATAATTAAAAAGTACATGGGGATGTGGGGTTTTGATCCCCGAATCGAGTGATTACTCAACCATTAATCAGATGCATTGATTAGATGAGCTACATCCCCGTAATGTCATAACGAATTCAAAAACTTATTTTAATACTCTTTCAAACTTATAAAACTACAATCAATTCAAAATTTAGTAAAATATAAATAATTAAATAATTAAAAAGTACATGGGGATGCGGGGTTTTGATCCCCGAATCGAGTGATTACTCAACCATTAATCAAATGTATTGATTATATGATCTACATCCCCGTAATGCTAATAATGAATTCAAAAACTTATTTCAATAAATTACATGGGGATGCGGGGTTTTGATCCCCGAATCGAGTGATTACTCAACCATTAATCAGATTCATTGATTAGATGAGCTACATCCCCGTAATGTCAATAATGAATTCAAAAACTTATTTTTATACTCTTTCAAACTTATAAAACTACAATCAATTCAAAATTTAGTAAAATATAAATAATAAAATAATTAAAAAGTACATGGGGATGCGGGGTTTTGATATCCCCGAATCGAGTGATTACTCAACCATTAATCAGATTTATTGATTAGATGAGCTACATCTCCGTAATGTCAATAATGAATTCAAAAACTTATTTTAATACTCTTTCAAACTTATAAAACTAAAATCCATTCAAAATTTAGTAAAATATAAATAATTAAATAATTTAAAAAGTACATGGGGATGCGGGGTTTTGATCCCCGAATCGAGTGATTACTCAACCATTAATCAGATGTATTGATTAGATGATCTACATCCCCGTAATGCTAATACTGAATTCAAAAACTTATTTCAATACTCTTTCAAACTTATAAAACTACAATCAATTCAAAATTTAGTAAAATATAAATAATAAAATAATTTAAAAAATTAAAAAGTACATGGGGATGCGGGGTCTTGATCCCCGAATCGAATGATTACTCAACCATTAATCAAATTCATTGATTAGATGAGCTACATCCCCGTAATGTCAATAATGAATTCAAAAACTTATTTTTATACTCTTTTAAACTTATAAAACTACAATCAATTCAAAATTTAGTAAAATATAAATAATAAAATAATTAAAAAGTACATGGGGATGTGGGTTTTTGATCCCCGAATCGAGTGATTACTCAACCATTAATCAGATGCATTGATTAGATGAGCTACATCCCCGTAATGTCATAACGAATTCAAAAACTTATTTTAATACTCTTTCAAACTTATAAAACTACAATCAATTCAAAATTTAGTAAAATATAAATAATTAAATAATTAAAAAGTACATGGGGATGTGGGGTTTTGATCCCCGAATCGAGTGATTACTCAACCATTAATCAAATGTATTGATTAGATGATCTACATCCCCGTAATGCTAATAATGAATTCAAAAACTTATTTCAATAAATTACATGGGGATGCGGGGTTTTGATCCGCGAATCGAGTGATTACTCAACCATTAATCAGATTCATTGATTAGATGAGCTACATCCCCGTAATGTCAATAATGAATTCAAAAACTTATTTTTATACTCTTTCAAACTTATAAAACTACAATCAATTCAAAATTTAGTAAAATATAAATAATAAAATAATTAAAAAGTACATGGGTATGCGGGGTTTTGATATCCCCGAATCGAGTGATTACTCAACCATTAATCAGATTTATTGATTAGATGAGCTACATCTCCGTAATGTCAATAATGAATTCAAAAACTTATTTTAATACTCTTAAAATATAAATAATAAAATAATTAAAAAGTACATGGGGATGCGGGGTTTTGATATCCCCGAATCGAGTGATTACTCAACCATTAATCAGATTTATTGATTAGATGAGCTACATCTCCGTAATGTCAATAATGAATTCAAAAACTTATTTTAATACTCTTTCAAACTTATAAAACTAAAATCCATTCAAAATTTAGTAAAATATAAATAATTAAATAATTTAAAAAGTACATGGGGATGCGGGGTTTTGATCCCCGAATCGAGTGATTACTCAACCATTAATCAGATGTATTGATTAGATGATCTACATCCCCGTAATGCTAATACTGAATTCAAAAACTTATTTCAATACTCTTTCAAACTTATAAAACTACAATCAATTCAAAATTTAGTAAAATATAAATAATAAAATAATTTAAAAAATTAAAAAGTAATACTGAATTCAAAAACTTATTTCAATACTCTTTCAAACTTATAAAACTACAATCAATTCAAAATTTAGTAAAATATAAATAATAAAATAATTTAAAAAATTAAAAAGTACATGGGGATGCGGGGTCTTGATCCCCGAATCGAATGATTACTCAACCATTAATCAAATTCATTGATTAGATGAGCTACATCCCCGTAATGTCAATAATGAATTCAAAAACTTATTTTTATACTCTTTTAAACTTATAAAACTACAATCAATTCAAAATTTAGTAAAATATAAATAATAAAATAATTAAAAAGTACATGGGGATGCGGGGTTTTGATCCCCGAATCGAGTGATTATTCAACCATTAATCAGATTTATTGATTAGATGAGCTACATCTCCGTAATGTCAATAATGAATTCAAAAACTTATTCTAATACTATTTCAAACTTATAAAACTAAAATCCATTCAAAATTTAGTAAAATATAAATAATTAAATAATTAAAAAGTACATGGGGATGCGGGGTTTTGATCCCCGAATCGAGTGATTACTCAACCATTAATCAAATGTATTGATTAGATGATCTACATCCCCGTAATGCTAATAATGAATTCAAAAACTTATTTCAATAAATTACATGGGGATGCGGGGTTTTGATCCCGAATCGAGTGATTACTCAACCATTAATCAGATTCATTGATTAGATGAGCTAAATCCCCGTAATGTCAATAATGAATTCAAAAACTTATTTCAATACTCTTTCAAACTTATAAAACTACAATTAATTCAAAATTTAGTAAAATATATATAATAAAATAATTTAAAAAATTAAAAAGCACATGGGGATGCAGGGTTTTGATCCCCGAATCGAGTGATTACTCAACCATTAATCAGATTCATTGATTAGATGAGCTACATCCCCATAATGACAATAATTTATTCAAAAACTTATTTTAATACTCTTTCAAACTTATAAAACTACAATCAATTCAAAATTTAGTAAAATATATATAATAAAATAATTTAAAAAATTAAAAAGCACATGAGGATGCGGGGTTTTGATACCCGAATCGAGTGATTACTCAACCATTAATCAAATCCAATGATTAGATGAGCTACATCCCTGTAATGCTAATAATGAATTTAAAAACTTATTTCAATACTCTTTCAAGCTTATAAAACTACAATCAATTAAAAATTTAGTAAAATATAAATAATAAAATAATTTAAAAAATTAAAAAGTACATGGGGATGCGGGGTTTTGATCCCCGAATCGAGTGATTACTCAACCATTAATCAAATCCAATGATTACAACCATTAATCAAATCCAATGATTAGATGGGCTACATCCCCGTAATGTCAATAATAAATTCAAAAACTTATTTCAATACTCTTTCAAACTTATAAAACTACAATCAATATAAAATTTAGTAAAATATAAATAATTTAAAAAATTAAAAAGTACATGGGGATGCGGGGTTTTGATCTCCGAATCGAGTGATTACTCAACCATTAATTAGATTCATTAATTAGATGAGCTACATCCCCGTAATGTCAATAATGAATTCAAAAACTTATTTTAATACTCTTTCAAACATATAAAACTACAATCAATTCAAAATTTAGTAAAATATAAATAATAAAATAATTAAAAAGTACATGGGGATGCGGGGTTTTGATCCCCGAATCGAGTGATTACTCAACCATTAATCAGATGTATTGATTAGATGATCTACATCCCCGTAATGCTAATAATGAATTCAAAAACTTATTTCAATACTCTTTCAAACTTATAAAACTACAATCAATTCAAAATTTAGTAAAATATAAATAATAAATTAATTTAAAAAATTAAAAAGTACATGGGGATGCGGGGTTTTGATCCCCGAATCGAGTGATTACTCAACCATTAATCAGATTCATTGATTAGATGAGCTACATCCCCGTAATGTCAATAATGAATTCAAAAACTTATTTTAATACTCTTTCAAACATATAAAACTACAATCAATTCAAAATTTAGTAAAATATAAATAATACAATAATTAAAAAGTACATGGGGATGCGGGGTTTTGATCCCCGAATCGAGTGATTACTCAACCATTAATCAGATTTATTGATTAGATGAGCTACATCTCCGTAATGTCAATAATGAATTCAAAAACTTATTTTAATACTCTTTCAAACTTATAAAACTAAAATCCATTCAAAATTTAGTAAAATATAAATAATTAAATAATTAAAAATTACATGGGGATGCGGTGTTTTGATCCTTGAATCGAGTGATTACTCAACCATTAATCAGATTCATTGATTAGATGAGCTACATCCTCGTAATGTCAATAATGAATTCAAAAACTTATTTTAATACTCTTTCAAACTTATAAAACTACAATCAATTCAAAATTTAAGTAAAATATAAATAATTAAAAAGTACATGGGGATGCGGGGTTTTGATCCCCGAATCGAGTGATTATTCAACCATTAATCAGATTTATTGATTATATTAGTTACATCTCCGTAATGTCAATAATGAATTCAAAAACTTATTTTAATACTCTTTCAAACTTATAAAACTAAAATCCATTCAAAATTTAGTAAAATATAAATAATTAAATAATTAAAAAGTACATGGGTATGCGGGGTTTTGATCCCCGAATCGAGTGATTACTCAACCATTAATCAAATGTATTGATTAGATGATCTACATCCCCGTAATGCTAATAATGAATTCAAAAACTTATTTCAATACTCTTTCAAACTTATAAAACTACAATCAATTCAAAATTTAGTAAAATATAAATAATAAATTAATTTAAAAAATTAAAAAGTACATGGGGATGCGGGGTTTTGATCCCCGAATCGAGTGATTACTCAACCATTAATCAGATTCATTGATTAGATGAGCTACATCCCCGTAATGTCAATAATGAATTCAAAAACTTATTTTTATACTCTTTCAAACTTATAAAACTACAATCAATTCAAAATTTATTAAAATATAAATAATAAAATAATTAAAAAGTACATGGGGATGCGGGGTTTTGATCCCCGAATCGAGTGATTACTCAACCATTAATCAGATGCATTGATTAGATGAGCTACATCCCCGTAATGCTAATAATGAATTCAAAAACTTATTTCAATACTCTTTCAAGCTTATAAAACTACAATCAATTAAAAATTTAGTAAAATATAAATAATAAAATAATTTAAAAAATTAAAAAGTACATGGGGATGTGGGGTTTTGATCCCCGAATCGAGTGATTACTCAACCATTAATCAAATCCAATGATTACAACCATTAATCAAATCCAATTATTAGATGGGCTACATCCCCGTAATGTCAATAATAAATTCAAAAACTTATTTCAATACTCTTTCAAACTTATAAAACTACAATCTATATAAAATTTAGTAAAATATAAATAATTTAAAAAATTAAAAAGTCAATAATAAATTCAAAAACTTATTTCAATACTCTTTCAAACTTATAAAACTACAATCTATATAAAATTTAGTAAAATATAAATAATAAAATAATTTAAAAAATTAAAAAGTAAACATATTTCAATACTCTTTCAAACTTATAAAACTACAATCAATTCAAAAATGCGGGGTTTTGATCCCCGAATCGAGTGATTACTCAACCATTAATCAGATGCATTGATTAGATGAGCTACATCCCCGTAATGTCATAACGAATTCAAAAACTTATTTTAATACTCTTTCAAACTTATAAAACTACAATCAATTCAAAATTTAGTAAAATATAAATAATTAAAAAGTACATGGGGATGCGGGGTTTTGATCCCCGAATCATGATTATTCAACCATTAATCAGATTTATTGATTAGATGAGCTACATCTCCGTAATGTCAATAATGAATTCAAAAACTTATTTTAATACTCTTTCAAACTTATAAAACTAAAATCCATTCAAAATTTAGTAAAATATAAATAATTAAATAATTAAAAAGTACATGGGGATGCGGGGTTTTGATCCCCGAATCGAGTGATTACTCAACCATTAATCAGATTCATTGATTAGATGAGCTACATCCCCGTAATGTCAATAATGAATTCAAAAACTTATTTTTATACTCTTTCAAACTTATAAAACTACAATCAATTCAAAATTTAGTAAAATATAAATAATAAAATAATTAAAAAGTACATGGGGATGCGGGGTTTTGATCCCCGAATCGAGTGATTACTCAACCATTAATCAGATGCATTGATTAGATGAGCTACATCCCTGTAATGCTAATAATGAATTCAAAAACTTATTTCAATACTCTTTCAAGCTTATAAAACTACAATCAATTAAAAATTTAGTAAAATATAAATAATAAAATAATTTAAAAAATTAAAAAGTACATGGGGATGCGGGGTTTTGATCCCCGAATCGAGTGATTACTCAACCATTAATCAAATCCAATGATTACAACCATTATCAAATCCAATGATTAGATGGGCTACATCCCCGTAATGTCAATAATAAATTCAAAAACTTATTTCAATACTCTTTCAAACTTATAAAACTACAATCAATATAAAATTTAGTAAAATATAAATAATTTAAAAAATTAAAAAGTACATGGGGATGCGAGGTTTTGATCCCCGAATCGAGTGATTACTCAACCATTAATTAGATTCATTGATTAGATGAGTTACATCCCCGTAATGTCAATAATGAATTCAAAAACTTATTTTAATACTCTTTCAAACATATAAAACTACAATCAATTCAAAATTTAGTAAAATATAAATAATAAAATAATTAAAAAGTGCATGGGGATGCGGGGTTTTGATCCCCGAATCGAGTGATTACTCAACCATTAATCAGATTCATTGATTAGATGAGCTACATCCCCGTAATGTCAATAATGAATTCAAAAACTTATTTTTATACTCTTTCAAACTTATAAAACTATTATTTCAATACTATTTCAAACTTATAAAACTACAATCAATTCAAAATTTAGTAAAATATAAATAATAAAATAATTTAAAAAATTAAAAAGTACATGAGTAAATTTAGTAAAATATAAATAATAAAATAATTAAAAAGTACATGGGGATACGGGGTTTTGATCTCCGAATCGAGTGATTACTCAACCATTAATCAAATCCAATAATTAGATGAGCTACATCCCCGTAATGTCAATAATAAATTCAAATCTTATTTCAATACTCTTTCAAACTTATAAATTTACAATCAATGTTTTGATCCCCGAATCGAGTGATTACTCAACCATTAATCAGATTCATTGATTAGATGAGCTACATCCTCGTAATGTCAATAATGAATTCAAAAACTTATTTTAATACTCTTTCAAACTTATAAAACTAAAATTCATTCAAAATTTAGTAAAATATAAATAATTAAATAATTAAAAAGTACATGGGGATGTGGGGTTCTGATCCCCGAATCGAGTGATTACTCAACCATTAATCAGATGCATTGATTAGACTAGCTACATCCCCGTAATGCTAATGAATTCAAAAACTTATTTTAATACTCTTTCAAACTTATAAAACTACAATTAATTCAAAATTTAGTAAAATATAAATAATAAAATAATTAAAAAGTACATAGGGATGCGGGGTTTTTATCCCCGAATCGAGTGATTACTCAACCATTAATCAGATGCATTGATTAGATGAGCTACATCCACGTAATGCTAATAATGAATTCAAAAACTTATTTCAATACTCTTTCAAGCTTATAAAACTACAATCAATTAAAAATTTAGTAAAATATAAATAATAAAATAATTTAAAAAATTAAAAAGTACATGGGGATGTGGGGTTTTGATCCCCGAATCGAGTGATTAATCAACCATTAATCAAATCCAATGATTACAACCATTAATCAAATCCAATGATTAGATGGGCTACATCCCCGTAATGTCAATAATAAATTCAAAAACTTATTTCAATACTCTTTCAAACTTATAAAACTACAATCAATATAAAATTTAGTAAAATATAAATAATTTAAAAAATTAAAAAGTCAAATCCAATGATTACAACCATTAATCAAATCCAATGATTAGATGGGCTACATCCCCGTAATGTCAATAATAAATTCAAAAACTTATTTCAATACTCTTTCAAACTTATAAAACTACAATCAATATAAAATTTAGTAAAATATAAATAATTTAAAAAATTCAATAATAAATTCAAAAACTTATTTCAATACTCTTTCAAACTTATAAAACTACAATCAATATAAAATTTAGTAAAATATAAATAATTTAAAAAATTAAAAAGTACATGGGGATGCGGGGTTTTGATCCCCGAATCGAGTGATTACTCAACCATTAATCAGATTCATTGATTAGATGAGCTACATCCCCGTAATGTCAATAATGAATTCAAAAACTTATTTTTATACTCTTTCAAACTTATAAAACTACAATCAATTCAAAATTTAGTAAAATATAAATAATAAAATAATTAAAAAGTACATGGGGATGCGGGGTTTTGATTCCCGAATCGAGTGATTACTCAACCATTAATCAGATGCATTGATTAGATGAGCTACATCCCCGTAATGTCAATAATGAATTCAAAAACTTATTTTAATACTCTTACAAACTTATAAAACTACAATCAATTCAAAATTTAGTAAAATATAAATAATTAAAAAGTACATGGGGATGCGGGGTTTTGATCCCCGAATCGTGATTATTCAACCATTAATCAGATTTATTGATTAGATGAGCTACATCTCCGTAATGTCAATAATGAATTCAAAAACTTATTTTAATACTCTTTCAAACTTATAAAACTAAAATCCATTCAAAATTTAGTAAAATATAAATAATTAAATAATTAAAAAGTACATGGGGATGCGGGGTTTTGATCCCCGAATCGAGTGATTACTCAACCATTAATCAGATGTATTGATTAGATGATCTACATCCCCGTAATGCTAATACTGAATTCAAAAACTTATTTCAATACTGTTTCAAACTTATAAAACTACAATCAATTCAAAATTTAGTAAAATATAAATAATAAAATAATTTAAAAAATTAAAAAGTACATGGGGATGCGTGGTTTTGATCCCCGAATCGAATGATTACTCAACCATTAATCAGATTCATTGATTAGATGAGCTACATCCCCGTAATGTCAATAATGAATTCAAAAACTTATTTTTATACTCTTTTAAACTTATAAAACTACAATCAATTCAAAATTTAGTAAAATATAAATAATAAAATAATTAAAAAGTACATGGGGATGCGGGGTTTTGATCCCCGAATCGAGTGATTATTCAACCATTAATCAGATTTATTGATTAGATGAGCTACATCTCCGTAATGTCAATAATGAATTCAAAAACTTATTCTAATACTCTTTCAAACTTATAAAACTAAAATCCATTCAAAATTTAGTAAAATATAAATAATAAAATAATTAAAAAGTACATGGGGATGCGGGGTTTTGATCCCCGAATCGAGTGATTACTCAACCATTAATCAGATGCATTGATTAGATGAGCTACATCCCCGTAATGCTAATAATGAATTCAAAAACTTATTTCAATACTCTTTCAAGCTTATAAAACTACAATCAATTAAAAATTTAGTAAAATATAAATAATAAAATAATTTAAAAAATTAAAAAGTACATGGGGATGCGGGGTTTTGATCCCCGAATCGAGTGATTACTCAACCATTAATCAGATGTATTGATTAGATGATCTACATCCCCATAATGCTAATAATGAATTCAAAAACTTATTTCAATACTCTTTCAAACTTATAAAACTACTTTCAAACTTATAAAACTACAATCAATTCAAAATTTAGTAAAATATAATAATAAAATAATTTAAAAAATTAAAAAGTACATGGGGATGCGGGGTTTAGATCCCCGAATCGAGTGATTACTCAACCATTAATCAGATTCATTGATTAGATGAGCTACATCCCCGTAATGTCAATAATGAATTCAAAAACTTATTTTTATACTCTTTCAAACTTATAAAACTATTATTTCAATACTATTTCAAACTTATAAAACTACAATCAATTCAAAATTTAGTAAAATATAAATAATAAAATAATTTAAAAAATTAAAAAGTACATGAGTAAATTTAGTAAAATATAAATAATAAAATAATTAAAAAGTACATGGGGATACGGGGTTTTGATCTCCGAATCGAGTGATTACTCAACCATTAATCAAATCCAATAATTAGATGAGCTACATCCCCGTAATGTCAATAATAAATTCAAATCTTATTTCAATACTCTTTCAAACTTATAAATTTACAATCAATGTTTTGATCCCCGAATCGAGTGATTACTTAACCATTAATCAAATCCAAAGATTAGTTGAGCTACATCACCGTAATGTCAATAATAAATTCAAAAACTTATTTTAATACTCTTTCAAACTTATAAAACTACAATCAATTCAAAATTTAGTAAAATATAAATAATTAAAAAGTACATGGGGATGCGGGGTTTTGATCCCCGAATCGAGTGATTATTCAACCATTAATCAGATTTATTGATTAGATGAGCTACATCTCCCTAATGTCAATAATGAATTCAAAAACTTATTTTAATACTCTTTCAAACTTATAAAACTAAAATCCATTCAAAATTTAGTAAAATATAAATAATTAAATAATTAAAAAGTACATGGGGATGTGGGGTTCTGATCCCCGAATCGAGTGATTACTCAACCATTAATCAGATGCATTGATTAGACTAGCTACATCCCCGTAATGCTAATGAATTCAAAAACTTATTTCAATACTCTTTCAAACTTATAAAACTACAATTAATTCAAAATTTAGTAAAATATATATAATAAAATAATTTAAAAAATTAAAAAGCACATGGGGATGCAGGGTTTTGATCCCCGAATCGAGTGATTACTCAACCATTAATTAGATTCATTGATTAGATGAGCTACATCCCCGTAATGTCAATAATAAATTCAAAAACTTATTTCAATACTCTTTCAAACTTATAAAACTACAATCAATATAAAATTAAGTAAAATATAAATAATAAAATAATTTAAAAAATTAAAAAGTACATGGGGATGCGGGGTTTTGATCCCCGAATCGAGTGATTACTCAACCATTAATCAGATTCATTGATTAGATGAGCTACATCCCCGTAATGTTAATAATGAATTCAAAAACTTATTTTTATACTCTTTCAAAGTTATAAAACTACAATCAATTCAAAATTTAGTAAAATATAAATAATAAAATAATTAAAAGTAAATGGGGATGTGGGGTTTTGATCCCCGAATCGAGTGATTACTCAACCATTAATCAGATGCATTGATTAGATGAGCTACATCCCCGTAATGCTAATAATGAATTCAAAAATTTATTTCAATACTCTTTCAAGCTTATAAAACTACAATCAATTAAAAATTTAGTAAAATATAAATAATAAAATAATTTTAAAAATTAAAAAGTACATGGGGATGTGGGGTTTTGATCCCCGAATCGAGTGATTACTCAACCATTAATCAGACGCATTGGTTAGATGAGCTACATCCCCGTAATGTCAATAATGAATTCAAAAACTTATTTTAATACTCTTTCAAACTTATAAAACTACAATCAATTCAAAATTTAGTAAAATATAAATAATTAAAAAGTACATGGGGATGCGGGGTTTTGATCCCCGAATCGTGATTATTCAACCATTAATCAGATTTATTGATTAGATGAGCTACATCTCCGTAATGTCAATAATGAATTCAAAAACTTATTTTAATACTCTTTCAAACTTATAAAACTAAAATCCATTCAAAATTTAGTAAAATATAAATAATTAAATAATTAAAAAGTACATGGGGATGCGGGGTTTTGATCCCCGAATCGAGTGTTACTCAACCATTAATCAAATGTATTGATTAGATGATCTACATCCCCGTAATTCTAATAATGAATTCAAAAACTTATTTCAATATTCTTTCAAACTTATAAAACTACAATCAATTCAAAATTTAGTAAAATATAAATAATAAAATAATTTAAAAAATTAAAAAGTACATGTGGATGCGGGGTTTTGATCCCCGAATCGAGTGATTACTCAACCATTAATCAGATTCATTGATTAGATGAGCTACATCCCCGTAATGTTAATAATGAATTCAAAAACTTATTTTTATACTCTTTCAAAGTTATAAAACTACAATCAATTCAAAATTTAGTAAAATATAAATAATAAAATAATTAAAAGTACATGGGGATGTGGGGTTTTGATCCCCGAATCGAGTGATTACTCAACCATTAATCAGATGCATTGATTAGATGAGCTTATAAAACTACAATCAATTAAAAATTTAGTAAAATATAAATAATAAAATAATTTAAAAAATTAAAAAGTACATGGGGATGTGGGGTTTTGATCCCCGAATCGAGTGATTACTCAACCATTAATCAAATCCAATGATTACAACCATTAATCAAATCCAATGATTAGATGGGCTACATTCCCGTAATGTCAATAATAAATTCAAAAACTTATTTCAATACTCTTTCAAACTTATAAAACTACAATCAATATAAAATTTAGTAAAATATAAATAATTTAAAAAATTAAAAAGTACATGGGGATGCGGGGTTTTGATCCTCGAATCGAGTGATTACTCAACCATTAATCAGATTCATTGATTAGATGAGCTACATCCCCGTAATGTAAATAACGAATTCAAAAACTTATTTTTATACTCTTTCAAACTTATAAAACTATTATTTCAATACTATTTCAAACTTATAAAACTACAATCAATTCAAAATTTAGTAAAATATAAATAATAAAATAATTTTAAAAAATAAAAAGTACATGAGTAAATTTAGTAAAATATAAATAATAAAATAATTAAAAAGTACATGGAGATACGGGGTTTTGATCTCCGAATCGAGTGATTACTCAACCATTAATCAAATCCAATAATTAGATGAGCTACATCCCCGTAATGTCAATAATAAATTCAAATCTTATTTCAATACTCTTTCAAACTTATAAATTTACAATCAATGTTTTGATCCCCGAATCGAGTGATTACTCAACCATTAATCAAATCCAAAGATTAGTTGAGCTACATCACCGTAATGTCAATAATAAATTCAAAAAATTATTTTAATACTCTTTCAAACTTATAAAACTACAATCAATTCAAAATTTAGTAAAATATAAATAATTAAAAAGTACATGGGGATGCGAGGTTTTGATCCCCGAATCGAGTGATTATTCAACCATTAATCAGATTTATTGATTAGATGAGCTACATCTCCCTAATGTCAATAATGAATTCAAAAACTTATTTTAATACTCTTTCAAACTTATAAAACTAAAATCCATTCAAAATTTAGTAAATATAAATAATTAAATAATTAAAAAGTACATGGGGATGTGGGGTTCTGATCCCCGAATCGAGTGATTACTCAACCATTAATCAGATGCATTGATTAGACTAGCTACATCCCCGTAATGCTAATGAATTCAAAAACTTATTTCAATACTCTTTCAAACTTATAAAACTACAATTAATTCAAAATTTAGTAAAATATATATAATAAAATAATTTAAAAAATTAAAAAGCACATGGGGATGCAGGGTTTTGATCCCCGAATCGAGTGATTACTCAACCATTAATCAAATCCAATGATTAGATAGGCTACATCCCCATAATGTCAATAATAAATTCAAAAACTTATTTCAATACTCTTTCAAACTTATAAAACTACAATCAATATAAAATTAAGTAAAATATAAATAATAAAATAATTAAAAAGTACATGGAGATGCGGGGTTTTGATCCCCGAATCGAGTGATTACTCAACCATTAATCAGATTCATTGATTAGATGAGCTACATCCCCGTAATGTCAATAATGAATTCAAAAACTTATTTTAATACCTCTTTCAAACATATAAAACTACAATCAATTCAAAATTTAGTAAAATATAAATAATAAAATAATTAAAAAGTACATGGGGATGCGGGGTTTTGATCCCCGAATCGAGTGATTACTCAACCATTAATCAGATGTATTGATTAGATGATCTACATCCCCGTAATGCTAATAATGAATTCAAAAACTTATTTCAATACTCTTTCAAACTTATAAAACTACAATCAATTCAAAATTTAGTAAAATATAAATAATAAAATAATTTAAAAAATTAAAAAGTACATGGGGATGCGGGGTTTTGATCCCCGAATCGAGTGATTACTCAACCATTAATCAGATTCATTGATTAGATGAGCTACATTCCCGTAATGTCAATAATGAATTCAAAAACTTATTTTTATACTCTTTCAAACTTATAAAACTATTATTTCAATACTATTTCAAACTTATAAAACTACAATCAATTCAAAATTTAGTAAAATATAAATAATAAAATAATTTAAAAAATTAAAAAGTACATGAGTAAATTTAGTAAAATATAAATAATAAAATAATTAAAAAGTACATGGGAATACGGGGTTTTGAACTCCGAATCGTGTGATTACTCAACCATTAATCAAATCCAATGATTAGATGAGCTACATCCCCGTAATGTCAATAATAAATTCAAATCTTATTTCAATACTCTTTCAAACTTATAAATTTACAATCAATGTTTTGATCCCCGAATCGAGTGATTACTCAACCATTAATCAAATCCAAAGATTAGTTGAGCTACATCACCGTAATGTCAATAATAAATTCAAAAACTTATTTTAATACTCTTTCAAACTTATAAAACTACAATCAATTCAAAATTTAGTAAAATATAAATAATTAAAAAGTACATGGGGATGCGGGGTTTTGATCCCCGAATCGAGTGATTATTCAACCATTAATCAGATTTATTGATTAGATGAGCTATATCTCCGTAATATCAATAATGAATTCAAAAACTTATTTTAATACTCTTTCAAACTTATAAAACTAAAATCCATTGAAAATTTAGTAAAATATAAATAATTAAATAATTAAAAAGTACATGGGGATGTGGGGTTTTGATCCCCACATCGAGTGATTACTCAACCATTAATCAGATTCATTGATTAGATGAGCTACATCCCCGTAATGTCAATAATGAATTCAAAAACTTATTTTAATACTCTTTCAAACTTATAAAACTACAATCAATTCAAAATTTAGTAAAATATAAATAATAAAATAATTGTAATGTCAATAATGAATTCAAAAACTTATTTTAATATTCTTTCAAACATATAAAACTACAATCAATTCAAAATTTAGTAAAATATAAATAATAAAATAATTAAAAAGTACATGGGGATGCGGGGTTTAGATCCCCGAATCGAGTGATTACTCAACCATTAATCAAATTCATTGATTAGATGAGCTACATCCCCGTAATGTCAATAATGAATTCAAAAACTTATTTTAATACTCTTTCAAACTTATAAAACTACAATCAATTCAAAATTTAGTAAAATATAAATAATAAAATAATTTAAAAAATTAAAAACTACATAGGGATCAGGGGTTTTGATCCCGGAATCAAGTGATTACTCAACCATTAATTAGATGCATTGATTAGATGAGCTACATCCCGTAATGCTAATAATGAATTCAAAAACTTATTTCAATACTCTTTAAAACTTATAAAACTACAATCAATTCAAAATTTAGTAAAATATAAATAATAAAATAATTTAAAAAATTAAAAAGTAAACATATTTCAATACTCTTTCAAACTTATAAAACTACAA
This sequence comes from Euphrasia confusa, assembly GCA_954870475.1. Lineage (NCBI taxonomy): Eukaryota > Viridiplantae > Streptophyta > Magnoliopsida > Lamiales > Orobanchaceae > Euphrasia > Euphrasia confusa. The sequence goes on from OX940958.1 coordinate 10,831,611, forward strand.
TCAATTCAAAAATGCGGGGTTTTGATCCCCGAATCGAGTGATTACTCAACCATTAATCAGATGCATTGATTAGATGAGCTACATCCCCGTAATGCTAATAATGAATTCAAAAACTTATTTCAATACTCTTTCAAACTTATAAAACTACAATCAATTCAAAATTTAGTAAAATATAAATAATAAAATAATTTAAAAAATTAAAAAGTAAACTTATTTCAATACACTTTCAAACTTATAAAACTACAATCAATTCAAAAATGCGGGGTTTTGATCCCCGAATCGAGTGATTACTCAACCATTAATCAAATCTAATGATTAGATGAGCTACATCCCCGTAATATCAATAATAAATTCAAATCTTATTTCAATACTCTTTCAAACTTATAAAATTACAATCAATGTTTTGATCCCCGAATCGAGTAATTACTCAACCATTAATCAAATTGATTGATTAGATGAGCTACATCTCCGTAATGTCAATAATGAATTCAAAAACTTATTTTAATACTCTTTCAAACTTATAAATCTACAATCAATTCAAAATTTAGTAAAATATAAATAATAAAATAATTTAAAAAATAAAAAAGTACATGGGGATGCGAGGTTTTGATCCCCGAATCGAGTGATTACTCAACCATTAATCAAATTCATTGATTAGATGAGATACATCCTCGTAATGTCAATAATGAATTCAAAAACTTATTTTAATACTCTTTCAAACTTATAAAACTATTATTTCAATACTATTTCAAACTTATAAAACTACAATCAATTCAAAATTTAGTAAAATATAAATAATAAAATAATTTAAAAATTAAAAAGTACATGAGGAAATTTAGTAAAATATAAATAATAAAATAATTAAAAGTACATGGGGATACGGGGTTTTGATCTCCGAATCGAGTGATTACTCAACCATTAATCAAATCCAATGATTAGATGAGCTACATCCCCGTAATGTCAATAATAAATTCAAATCTTATTTCAATACTCTTTCAAACTTATAAATTTACAATCAATGTTTTGATCCCCGAATCGAGTGATTACTCAACCATTAATCAAATCCAAAGATTAGTTGAGCTACATCACCGTAATGTCAATAATAAATTCAAAAACTTATTTCAATACTTTTTCAAACTTATTAAACTACAATCAATATAAAATTTAGTAAAATATAAATAATAAAATAAATTAAAAAATTAAAAAGTACATGGGGATGCGGGGTTTAAATCCCCTAATCGAGTGATTTAATCAGATTCATTGATTAGATGAGCTACATTCCCGTAATGCTAATAATGAATTCAAAAACTTATTTCAATACTCTTTCAAACTTATAAAACTACAATCAATTCAAAATTTAGTAAAATATAAATAATAAAATAATTAAAAAGTACATGGGAATGCGGGGTTTTGATCCCCGAATCGAGTGATTACTCAACCATTAATCCCCCGAATCGAGTGATTACTCAATCATTAATCAGATTCATTGATTAGATGAGCTACATCCCCGTAATGTCAATAATGAATTCAAAAACTTATTTTAATACTCTTTCAAACTTATAAAACTACAATCAATTCAAAATTTAATAAAATATAAATAATAAAATAATTTAATACATCCCCGTAATGTCAATAATGAATTCAAAAACTTATTTTAATACTCTTTCAAACTTATAAAACTACAATCAATTCAAAATTTAGTAAAATATAAATAATAAAATAATTTAAAAAATTAAAAACTAGATAGGGATCCAGGGGTTTGATCCCGGAATCAAGTGATTACTCAACCATTAATCAGATGCATTGATTAGATGAGCTACATCCCCGTAATGCTAATAATGAATTCAAAAACTTATTTCAATACTATTTCAAACTTATAAAACTACAATCAATTCAAAATTTAGTAAAATATAAATAATAAAATAATTTAAAAAATTAAAAAGTAAACTTATTTCAATACTCTTTCAAACTTATAAAACTACAATCAATTCAAAAATGCGGGGTTTTGATCCCCGAATCGAGTGATTACTCAACCATTAATCAGATGCATTGATTAGATGAGCTACATCCCCGTAATGCTAATAATGAATTCAAAAACTTATTTCAATACTCTTTCAAACTTATAAAACTACAATCAATTCAAAATTTAGTAAAATATAAATAATAAAATAATTTAAAAAATTAAAAATTACATGGGGATGCGGGGTTTTGATCCCCGAATCGAGTGATTACTCAACCATTAATCAGATTCATTGATTAGATGAGCTACATCCCCGTAATGTCAATAATGAATTCAAAAACTTATTTTTATACTCTTTCAAACTTATAAAACTATTATTTCAATACTATTTCAAACTTATAAAACTACAATCAATTCAAAATTTAGTAAAATATAAATAATAAAATAATTTAAAAAATTAAAAAGTACATGAGTAAATTTAGTAAAATATAAAAAATAAAATAATTAAAAAGTACATGGGGATACGGGGTTTTGATCTCCGAACCGAGTGATTACTCAACCATTAATCAAATCCAATAATTAGATGCGCTACATCCCCGTAATGTCAATAATAAATTCAAATCTTATTTCAATACTCTTTCAAACTTATAAATTTACAATCAATGTTTTGATCCCCGAATCGAGTGATTACTCAACCATTAATCAAATCCAAAGATTAGTTGAGCTACATCACCGTAATGTCAATAATAAATTCAAAAACTTATTTTAATACTCTTTCAAACTTATAAAACTACAATCAATTCAAAATTTAGTAAAATATAAATAATTAAAAAGTACATGGGGATGCGGGGTTTTGATCCCCGAATCGAGTGATTATTCAACCATTAATCAGATTTATTGATTAGATGAGCTATATCTCCGTAATGTCAATAATGAATTCAAAAACTTATTTTAATACTCTTTCAAACTTATAAAACTAAAATCCATTCAAAATTTAGTAAAATATAAATAATTAAATAATTAAAAAGTACATGGGGATGTGGGGTTTTGATCCCCGAATCGAGTGATTACTCAACCATTAATCAGATTCATTGATTAGATGAGCTACATCCCCGTAATGTCAATAATGAATTCAAAAACTTATTTTTATACTCTTTCAAACTTATAAAACTATTATTTCAATACTATTTCAAACTTATAAAACTACAATCAATTCAAAATTTAGTAAAATATAAATAATAAAATAATTTAAAAAATTAAAAAGTACATGAGTAAATTTAGTAAAATATAAATAATAAAATAATTAAAAAGTACATGGGGATACGGGGTTTTGATCTCCGAACCGAGTGATTACTCAACCATTAATCAAATCCAATAATTAGATGAGCTACATCCCCGTAATGTCAATAATAAATTCAAATCTTATTTCAATACTCTTTCAAACTTATAAATTTACAATCAATGTTTTGATCCCCGAATCGAGTGATTACTCAACCATTAATCAAATCCAAAGATTAGTTGAGCTACATCACCGTAATGTAAATAATAAATTCAAAAACTTATTTTAATACTCTTTCAAACTTATAAAACTACAATCAATTCAAAATTTAGTAAAATATAAATAATTAAAAAGTACATGGGGATGCGGGGTTTTGATCCCCGAATCGAGTGATTATTCAACCATTAATCAGATTTATTGATTAGATGAGCTATATCTCCGTAATGTCAATAATGAATTCAAAAACTTATTTTAATACTCTTTCAAACTTATAAAACTAAAATCCATTCAAAATTTAGTAAAATATAAATAATTAAATAATTAAAAAGTACATGGGGATGTGGGGTTTTGATCCCAACATCGAGTGATTACTCAACCATTAATCAGATTCATTGATTAGATGAGCTACATCCCCGTAATGTCAATAATGAATTCAAAAACTTATTTTAATACTCTTTCAAACTTATAAAACTAAAGTACATGGGGATGCGGGGTTTAGATCCCCGAATCGAGTGATTACTCAACCATTAATCAAATTCATTGATTAGATGAGCTACATCCCCGTAATGTCAATAATGAATTCAAAAACTTATTTTAATACTCTTTCAAACTTATAAAACTACAATCAATTCAAAATTTAGTAAAACTAGTCTCAACACCCGTGCGATGCACGGAAGAGTTTTAGCTAACATTGTTATTATGTAAAATTTAACATATTAAAAAATTAGTGTATGATGTTTATACTCCATTAGTTTGGTGTTGAAGTTTATAAGACTTTAGTATTTTTTAATACAATATTAGCTAGAGATGTATTTTTTCAAGTATTAGTATTATGTTTTAAGCTTTTTTTTTCATGAATAGATGTTATTTCAATTCTAAACAATTAAATTTAAATTGTTGTGTGAACAAAGATAATGATAAGAGTTAATTCACCATTACGAAATTTGAAACACCTTTATACACTATATTTTTATTCTATTGTTAAGCTTTTCACTCTCGACACAAATTAAAGGTTTCAACCCGTCTCTCAGTGACTCTCGACATGCGGTAGTTATAACAACACTTGGTACGCGTAGTTACAACCATGGTTCTAAAAATCTCCGCCTAGCTCCGATTAATCCCCGCCTAGACTCTAGGCTGTACTCGACCGCCTCGATTTTAGGCTCTAGGCCCCTAACCCGCCTAAGCGCCGCCTAAACCCGCTCAGACCCGCCTAAACCCGCTTTGGACCGCCTAAGTTCAATTAATTTCGTCTTTACTTACTTAGACTGTTATCGAGCAGATTTAATTAAACAGTCAAATTAGATGCAAATCTTGATAAATCAAATAAAATAGATGATGTTATGATAAATTTTGAGTTACGACACCAAAATTTGAAAAAATTATTAAATATATAATGAAAATGATCTAAAATTTTAAATTTACAAACTATTTTTTATTATTTTACTATGTTAAACTTGTGATTAATACTATGTTTAGATTATTATTGATTATTTTGTTCAAAATATTGATTTATTATGCATAGAAATATTTTTAAAATATTATATTAATTAATTAAATATAAAAAAGTAAAACGATTAATCCCCGCCTAGTCCCCGATTAATCCCTCTAGGCGCTAGGCCCTTAGTCACCGCCCGACTAGCGCCTAGCGCCTTTTAGAACCTTGGTTACAACCAACCGCGTACCCAGTGTTGTTATAACTACCACTTTCAATTGCAAAGACCATTGGAAGGATTGATATTTCGCAAAAGTATTATAAGGACACCAATCCCACCAACAAAAATAAAATATAAATAACTAATCAACAATAAAATATTAAAAAACGTTTTATTTATATAATTAGAATAAACCAAAATACTTATTAAAATTTTGTACACATAGAATTGCGATTTACTTTCTGAATTACTAAAGACATTTGTTAAAACATACTAAGTTCACGGTTGATCAGCGCAATAGATACAAAACTCTTGTAGATTATTTCGCCTGTATCATAGATGAACGCCATAATCGTTAATTTCATCCACTTCATTCAGAGTTGACGCTAAAATTGCTCTTTGCTCGTGCTTGCAAAAAACTAATATCGAATATGTGTTAAAGATAAGAAGGAAATGTTGCTTGAACATTGATTTTATAAAATAATCAGACTAAGTTGTCAAAATCTTTTAATTAATATCTATATAGGCTTATCCCGTCGTTGGGATCGCCAAAAATACTATCTCCAACCCAAAATCAGAAATTCAATCAATAAACACTCGTAAAATAAGATTATCATTTTCATTGTCAATATTTTGTAACCTAATATTTTTTGTAAAACGGAAAATTTTGCAATCGCTTCATATATTAGAATAATTAATCGTGGCATTAACAAAAATATTTGAGCTAGAATCTCTAGTCTGTGGATAGTTACTGCACCCGTGCGATACACGAAAAAGTTTTAAAATGTACCAAATGACAAATGTTTTGGTCACTATCGAAACTACAACATATTTTTCAAAAATATACTAATGTTGGACAAAGACTGACTTTGACATTTATTAATTAATCGATAATATAAATCTTATCGCTATAATTTTTTCTGCCCAATACTTTCGTCTCGATGTCATAATTACCAAGTTTTATTAAAATTATCGCGTTCAATTCCACAAACTATTGGAAAGATCGATATTTCGCAAAAGTACGGGGCACCAACCTCACAAAAAAAACATAGAATTAATAAACAATAAGATATTAAAAAATGTTTTATTTATAAAATTAGAACTAACCAAAATAATTATTAAAAATTTGTACACATAAAGATTTCCTTTTCTTTTCTGGACAGGACGTGATTCTCGATAACATAATTACTAAGTTTTCTTTATAATTACCGAGTTCAATTGCACTGATTATTAGAAGAATCGATATTCCGCAAAAGTATTATCCGGAACACCAACCTCACCAACAAAAATAAAATACAAAAAATTAATCAACAAAATAAATATTACAAAACTATTTATTTATAAAATTAGGACTAACCAAAATACTTATTAAAACATTTTACACATAAAGATGCGATTTACTTTCTGAATTACTAAAGGCATTTGGTTACTCTCGAAACTACAACATACTCTTCAAAAATATACTAACGTTGAACAAATACTGACTTTGACATTTATTAATCGACAATATAAATTTTGTCGCTATAATTTTTTCCGCCCATTACTTTCGTCTTGATGACATAATTACCAAATTTTGTTATAATTACCGCGTTCAATTCCACAAACTATTGAAAATATCGATATTCCGCAAAAGTATTATCGAGACACCAACCTTACCAACAAAAATAAAATATAAAGACCTAATCAACAATAAGATATTAAAAAACGTTTTATTTTTAAAATTAGAACAAACCAAAATACTTGTTAAAACTTTGTACACATAGAGATGCGATTTACTTTCTGAATTACTGAAGGCATTTGTTAAAGCATATTAAGTCCACGGTTGATCATGGCAATAGATACAGAAGTATGGTAGATTATTTCGCCCGTATCATACATGGACGCTATAATCGTTAATTCCATCCACTTCGTTTAGAGTTGGCGCTAAAATTGCTCTTTGCTCGTGCTTGTAAAAAACGAATATCGACAATGTGTTAAAAATAAGAAGGAAATGTTGCTTGAACATTGATTTTATAAAATAATCAGACTAAGTTGTCAAAATCTTTTCATGAATATCTATATAGGCTTCTTCTGTCGTTGTCATCTCCAAAAGTACCATCTCTAACATCAGAAATTCAATAAAAAAAAACACTCGTGGAATAAGGTTGTCATTTTAATTGTCAATATTTTCCAACCTCATATTTTTTGTAAAATGGAAAATTTTGCAAACCCTTCATATATTTAGAATAATTAATCGTGGCATGAACAAAAATATTCGAGCTAGAATTTTTAGTCTATGGATAGTAATTGCACCTATGCGATACACGAAAAAGTTTTATAATGTACCAAATGACAAATGTTTTTATCACTCTCGAAACTACAACATACTCTTCAAAAATATACTAATGTTGGAGAAATACTGACTTTGACATTTATTAATCGACAATATAAATCTTATCGCTAGAATTTTTTCCGCCCAATACTTTAGTTTTGATGACATAATTACTAAGTTTTGTTATAATTACCGTGTTTAATTCCACAAACTATTGGAAAGATCGATATATTCCGTAAAAGTATTATCGAGACACCAACCTCACCAACAAAAATAAAATACAAAGAATTAATTAACAATAACATATTAAAAAATGTTTTAGTTATAAAATTAGAATTAACCAAAATACTTATTAAAACTTTGTACACGTAAGGATGTGATTTTCTGGTCTCGAATTCCGACCCCGTACCGTCCCGTGTTATTCCCACATTTACTCATCGCAGAGTAAGAGCTTCTACCCGGTTATGTAGGTCACTCTCAAAACGGCAACATAAATTTTCCAGTGTGTAAATATTGGTCTCTTAAAAAATATACTATCATTGGACAAAGATTGACCTTGACATTTATTAATCGTTGTTGAGCTATATTAATCAATAATATAAATTTTGTAGCCAGATTTTTTCCCTCTAAATACTTTCGTTTTGATAACATAATTACCAAGTTTTGTTATAATTACCGAGTTCAATTGCACAAACTATTAGAAGAATCTATATTCTTCAAAAGTATTATCCTAAACACCAACCTCACAAACAAAAATAAAATACAAAGAATTAATTAACAGAATAGATATTAAAAAACATTTTATTTTTAAAAGTAGAACTAACTAAAATACATATTAAAACATTTTACACATAGAGATGCGATTTAATTTTTGAATTACTAAAGACATTTGTTAAAATATATTAAGTTCACAGTCGATCAACAATCAACGTAATAGATACATAACTCTGGTAAATTATTTCGCGCGTATCATACATGGACGTCATAATCATTAATTCCATCTACTTCATTAATTCCATCTAGTTCGTTCATCCCGTTTTTGCAAAAAACGAATATCGACAATGTATTCATGATAAGAACGTTGATCACTGATTTTTTAAAAATAATCTAATTAAGTTATTAAAATCTTTTTATGAATATCTATAAAAACCGTTGATTTTTTTAAAATGATTAACGGCTTAAAATTTTAGAACCTGTCAAATAATGGGTGGATAATTCGTATATTATTGTCCACGCTCGAGTCATAAAAAATTTACTCGAGTTATCACACGTCTCACATAATTATAGTAATATAAGGGTGATAATTGTCGATAAAATTAGCATTTTGTTATTATTCAACTGGATCATTATTTATAGTTATACATGTCCAAACCTACTCATTCAAACGTTTCAAAACAGTTTTTGAATCGTAATATACAATTGATCATTCTTAAATACTGACATTTAAAAAAATAAATTAATGTTGCACGAATATTGACTTTGCCCGTGCGTAAATAAATCATAGTTACTATTGAATCGTATTTAAATACTAACGTTTTAAAAAAATATGTTGCACACATATTGATTTATTACGTGCTTAAATATATCGTCTAACCCATTAAACTAAATAATATTTAGAAAATAAATAGTATTATTAATTATAACAAAATAAGAAATTTTAGAAACTCTTTTTACAATTATTGTTTTATTTGTGAACATTTATTTTATATTTATAAAAATATTAAATCGCCCAAAATCCGTACTTAGCCGCTGAAACTCACTGATTTTATATTTATAAAAATGAATTATGATTTAAAATTTAGAACTTATTAAATAATGAGTGGGTCATGAGTACATGATCGACCACTCGCTAAAAAAAATAACTCAAAATTTCACTCGCAATCCGCTGCACCCATATTAACTGATAACATATTATATAATAAAACAGAGATGTTTAAAAATACCACAAAAACCAACTCGTACGCTATCATGACCCGTAGCCACTCAAACCGTTGATTTTAAATTTTAAATGAATAAGTGTTTAAAATTTAGAACATGTCAAATAATGGGTGGATCATGAGTGCATTACATTGTCCACGCCCGAGTCATAAAAAATTGACTCGACATTACTCTATAAATTCATATGCACCCGTTATCACATGTTTCACAAAATTGTCGATAAAATTAACATTCTTTCATTATTCAACTATATCATTATTTATAGATATACCTGTCCAAATCTGCTTATTCAAACGTTTCAAAAATAATTTATGAATCGTAATATATTGACTTTGTCCGTGCGTAAATATATCATAGTTAATCTTAAATCGAAACATACAATTCGTGTTTAAATACTAACGTCTTAAAAAAATATGTTGCACACATATTGATTTATCCCGTGTTGTCTAATTCGTTAACCTAAATAATAATTAAAAAATAAATTGTATTATTAATTATAATAATTCGTTAACCTAAATAATAATTAAAAAATAAATTGTATTATTAATTATAATAAAATAAGAAATTTTGGAACCTCTTTTTACAATTATTGTTTTATTTCTAAACATTTATTTTCTATTTATTAAAATATTAACCCGTCCGCCAAATCCACACTTAGCCGATGAAACTCGTGATTTTATATATATAAAAATGAATTATGGCTTAAATTTTTAGAAAATATCACATAATGAGTGGGTTATGGGTACATGATCGACTAAAAATTTCACTTGCAATTCGCCTCCACCCGTATTAACTGTTATAACATATTATTTAATAAAACTTTGATTTAAAAAATACCACAAAAATCAACTCGCACGCTATCATGATTCGTAGCCACCCACCGTTGATTTTTTTTAAATGAATAACGGTTTAAAATTTTAAAACCTGTCAAATAATAGGTGGACCATGAGTACATTAGTGTCCGCTCGAGTCATAAAAATTAGACTCGACATTACTCTATAAATATATCTGCACCCGTTATCACATCTCACAAAATTATAGTAGCATAAGGGTGATAATTGTCGATAAAATTAGCATTCTTTCATTATTCAACAGAATCATTATTTATAGATATATACGGTGCATAAATATTGACTTAAATTAGCATTCTTTCATTATTAACAGAATCATTATTTATAGATATATACGGTGCATAAATATTGACTTTGCCCGTGCGTAACAAATACGGTGCATAAATATTGAGTTTGCCCGTGCGTAATAAATAAATTCGGATACCCAACAGACCTGCATATTTACTATTATATAATTAAAAAGTTTTATAAAGAAAGTATATCAATTGAATGAGAATTTTTGAGCAAGTCTAACATCAATTTCTTCCAATTATTAAGAACGAAATACTTATCTTATTAAGTGTCATAATTATTAATGTCACCATAACTATAGGACGTCACTCTTATTTGCTTTTTAAATTAATCAAATAAACTTGCTCATATTTAAATTGCGTCAAAAATTTGGTTAAATAAATAATATGCTAATGTCACCATAACTATAGGACGTCACTATTATTTGCTTTTTAAATTAATCAAATAAACTTGCTCATATTTAAATTGCGTCAAAAATTTGGTTAAATAAATAATATGCTGTTTTTTTAAGTTTATTTAAGTTAATATATTCAATCTTATTCTTTTTCAAAATTTAATATTTAATTTGATTAATCTGTCTAAATTTAAAATACTTACAGCAATCGCATTAAAATATATGTATATATTATTATATATTAATTTCCTTCTATCTACAAAATATTTTAATTCAGTTCTAATTAATTGGTTTCATCGTTTTAAACTGCGTAAGTAAGAAGATGAAAATAAAATACAAAATAAAAAAGAAAGTGATTATCTTTATTGAAAGTGCGTGGGCAGGGGTATTTATGAAGAAAATACGCTGCCCTGCTGTAAGGCAGTGCAATGCGGCAGCACGAAGCCCTAAAATAGAATTCGTTCGTTTTTCGTGATTTAATTTATTTAAGTATTTTAATAGGTTTATTAGAATATCAGATTAATATAAATATATGTGATATATGTATATTGGCAGCGGAAGAATTAAAAATAAATTAAACGAACGAACGCACACACACTCACACGAAAGCAAAATTAAAGAACACAAGAAATTAATCTTTGTATGGGTATTTAAATTAAATTTAAATCACCCATACGAATGTGCCTTACGGCAAAAATATATTATTAAAGAAACGAGTCATTACAATGAGTAATCTCGGATTTACAATCGATTAAACTCAAGGCAATGCGAAGGCATTCCTTAACGTTTATCGGATCCGGAGATTAATGAACAATCAAAACAGAAATAAAGCATCTAATACTATCCTATACTAAAATGCAGATCATCACTTAGTCGTAATTCACTCTCACGGATGAGATGATAAATGGACGAAGAACTTCCAATGAAGCTCTTGCCTACAAAATCGACTAGAGAATGATCTTAAGAAAAATGATGTTTCTGGATAGCTAAAAGTGTTAAGGAATGAGCTGAAGTCTCCTGGTATTTATAGGTGAAGCTCTCAACCAAAATCCCTAGTAAAACTAGGTTTAAAGTGGTTGAGAGAAGATAGGAACCGCCTTTGACCCAACTCCTGTCTTTTCCGCACAGCGAGCTGTCCTTCAGGCAGGGCGAACCTTCTTCAATTGACTGGAATGCTTTGCCTCTTGCTAATGCCTTCCATTTCTCTTTGTTTTCAGGTTCTCTATGCATAACGTTCCTACTCGAGTCCTCTGCCCTTGTTCGTCGGGCGGCATGCTGAAGCTCTTCGTCGTGCGGCATGCCGAAGCTCTTCGTCGTGCGGCATGCCGAAGCTCTTCGTCCTGCGGCATGCCGAAGCTTCGTCCTGCCGCAAGGTTTTGTTCAGTATTTAAAGTCTCTATCTCCAGCTTGCCTTTTTGAGTCCTCTGCTCTTGTTCGTCCTGCGGCAGGCCGAAGCTCTTCGTCATGCGGCATAACGAAGCTTCGTCCTGCCGCAAGGTCTTGCGTAAGTATTCAAGGTCTATATCTTCAGCTTGCATTCTTGAGTCCTCTGCTCTTGTTCGTCCTGCGGCATGACGAAGCTTCGTCCTGCCGCAAGGTCTGGTTCAGTCATCCAAAGTATTGATTGTTCTTACAAGCACGAATCAAGTGATACATCATGCTAAAATACATCACACATAGAATGAGTGACAACAACAATATACAAGTGTGAAGAAAGGAGAAAAACATGTAAATATGCTCAAGGCATTGTTATGCACAGTAACTCTGCGGCATTGCTCTGCCTAACATATTTACACTAACAAACTCCCCCTTTTTATCTTTCTTCACAAAACATGAGGAAGAGCATAAGAACAACTCCCCCTCAATGAAAACCCTCTTAACATAGAAGTGTAAAATTTAATCTGAGTATATCACTAAGGAAAAACAAACTCCCCCTTAGTGAATTACCTCTAAGCTAAGAAATATAAAAAACATGTAGATGAAGCTTATCTATAAAAGAGAATCACACCAATTATAATTTAATATAACAAAAATAAATAAACTAAATTAAAAACTAAACTACACTAAAATAAATAAATATTCCTTCTTCTCTTCTTGCCCTTGCCCTTGCTCTTCCCAACGGCTCCCTCTTGCTCATGCCCTTGCCCTTGCTCATGCCCTTGTCATTGCTCTTCCCAAACTACTACTCCCCCTTTTTGTGACGAAAGGTGCTCCAGGAAAAAAAATAATACAAGTCATTAGAAGGAGCTTTTGCGTCAAAGGCATGGAGGTCCATCCAAGGTAGGCAATGAAAAGAAAAACGTCTTGATATCAAATTCTTGATCGATTTCTATTGCGAAAGGGCTAAGACATCGATTTCTCGTGGCACAATAAAGAAACACTACGGTCAAAGCAAATCATGTTGGCTTCAAATTGAAAGCACAATGCATTTAAAACTAGAAAAACCAATATTTCACTATTCGGCAGTAAGAGAAGTTTTTTTTTTTTTTTTTTTTTTTTTTTTTTTAACAATAAAAAATATTTTTGGGGTGTGATAACTTCTAGGATAAACTAGGCAATTTATATCCAAAAAAAAAAAACAGGAAGTGTGTAAAGGAAAGGCACACTCCGGTTTGACAACACGCTGCGTATGGAATAAGCTGCATACTTTGATTGGTCCGTTTTTGGTGCGTTTTTCCGGGTCGGTTCGTGGTCCTTTCCGCTTCCTTTCGTTACTCTTTCCTCCGTTTTAGTAGCCTTTGGTCAATATTGGTTGGAATAGTGTGATCGAGACATATTCCGTGTTTTGTAGGCGAAACGGGAGGAAAACGAGTGAAAGTTGACTTTTCAGGGGACCGTTGACTGCCTGTCGGACGACATGGAATTTCAACTACAGACCTGTCGGACGACATGGCCATGGAGGACGACATCCGAATGAACGTCAACTGAGGAGGACGACACGCCTGTCGGACGACACCTGATGCTGTCGGACGACAAAATCACCGCGTGCGACGTGATTTGAGCTGCAGCGACGCACGGCCCAGTGCACCCCGACGTCGTGCGGTGTGATTTACTGCGTACGACGTAAAGATGTCGTACGACATCCCCTTGTTGTCGTGCGACAAAGCACTTGTCGGACGACAGGAATCTTCTGTCGGACGACAAGACGAGATGTAGAATCCGGAATTGTGATTTCACCCTTTGACTTTATTTGACCCTCGTTTTTAAGGGTATAAATAGGATTTTGGCTTGGATTTTTGGAACTAACTTTCATTCCTCACTTTTCATGTTACATTTCTAGCTTTCTCTACAAGCAATACAATTTCCATTTTTTGTTCTTCAAATTTCTCTACACAAATTCATGATCTAAATTCCGTACGTCGAGAATCCGATTAAATCTCATTCACAAACGATATTCCCCTCATCGAGCCCGACGTTTTCATCGGAGCGGTTTCTCCGGGTGACAAGTTGAAGTCCGGCCCCGATTTCGGAAGCTCGGTTCGATCGTCTTCTTCATCCATCGATTCCATCATTCTCGTGGTGAGATTCTCTTCGTTTACCTCTCGATTATGGCTTATACGATTGTGGATTGTGAATTTGAGTGCTTGATCATGACTAGCTAAATCTTTTGTAAGGGTGTTTGATGAAATTCCTCAATGAATTAGAGTTGATTTCTTAAGTAACTTGATTTCTAGTAATTGGACAATTACACCTCTCGATTTGTGGTCTCGTGTCGAACAACCTCGGGTATATCGCTAGTGGACCATACGATCGATGTGTGAGTGATCGTTGGTGAGGGAGAACGTGACAACACCGTGATCATAGTCCGATTATTAGTTATTTGAGAGTTTGTAAATCCTATTCAACTCTAGCTCGTTAGGAAGAGTAGTCGAGGCACCCTTGCGTTCAAAACTCTTTTGTTACAACTTGCTCTTTTAATTACTCGTTTTTCAATACTTGTTCTTAGTTGTTAATCAAACACTCAATTGCGACCCCCCTTAGTTGTTAATGATTTTCTTTCTCGTTTTGAAACTCGTACTTAGCATATACAAAGTGACATTCACGTGCCGATAGCATTGCTCCTTGAGATCGACTCGGGGGATTTACGTTCGTAAATCTTTCGATATTATAAATTAGTTTTTGAGCAATCAAAATGGCGCCGTTGCAGGGGAGCAATTTAGGCGACGTGAATTGAATTTTGTGTTAGTTAAGTTCTTGTTTCGTTGTTTTTTTTTTTTCATTATTGTTTCTTTTAGTCATTTCTCGTGTTATTGTTGTATTTTACACTCGGTGCGTGTAATCCCTTTCTTTGAGTGTTGAGTATGCAAGGTTGAAGACGTTCTCTCTTTCATACTTCCATCTCTCCTACAACGGCCGAGTTGATTAAATGGCTAGACGCAACGATAACCGAGCTTCTTACATTGATGATTACGATTACCCATCCGAGAGGGGTAGCTCTTCTTCAAGTCATCGGTACAATCAACGGGTACATGAGTCATATCGCCAACCTCGGCAAACCGATGCTACATATGAAGATGACCGAGATTATTCACCTCCTCGCCATCGGAAGCATCATGGATATCGTGAGTATTCTTATGACGAGAAGGAGTACATGTCCCCACCTCCTCGCGAATATAGAAGGGAAAGAGAGACACCTCGAGATCAAGACCGTAGACAATACCGTAAGGATAATGTTGGAAGTGCAAAAACATATCATCATCAATCTTCCTTAGAGCATGAGGTTAAACGGAGGTCAATAGGCGATTTCTCAAAACCACATCTCCATTTGTCGGGGAGCCGCTATGTTGATGAACGACCTTATGAGAAGTCGTGCTCCAATTCCTCTAGAAAATATATTGCTCCAAAGGCCCGGGAAGAGAAGCTCACGTCCCAACATTTGTCTCAATTGCCGTCATTTTCCGGGGCATCGAGTGAGAATGCCATCAAGTTCCTCAAAGACTTTTCTATTGTGGTTGACACCTTCCCGTTAGCCGGTTTTGCCAAAGATGAGTTGAAGATTTGGTGCTTTTGCTATTGTATGAGGGATGAAGCTAGGGAGTGGTTCTCGAGATTGTCATTTCGTTCCAAGTCTAAATGGGATGATATTTTTAAGGTATTCATTGATCGATTTATTCAAGAGGCACCACGATCTCCCATGACACTACCTCCCTCTTTGGATACTTTAATGGATGTGATTGAGGTTGAGCTAGATCACTTGCTCCTTAGAGTTATTCTTGATTATGTGGAAGAGTCCGCATACCATGATTTGATTTCCGATGACGACCTCGACATAGCTTCCTTGGTGATCACTCCACCGATAGAGAAGGTTGATCTAGTAGCCAACGCGAGTAAAGAGACATCAAATGTCCCGACGATCTTTCCTAGCTTAGATGTTCCGGGTAAGTCTCTTCTTAAGGCTTCTATCTCTTTGGAATATGACACACCGATGTTCGCTCTCTTAGATAAGGACATGATGTTTTTGGAAGTGGATGAGGTTCAAGAGACCATAAATGTGGAGTTTCCTTTGGAGTGTGATGTTGATCTCTTAGACTACAAGGTAGAACCTTATCCGATTGAGTCCATTCTTGAGGATGTAGGTAATGATGAGGAGAAGGTTTTGGAAAAGCATGCTCATTTCGATTTCATGGTTGAGATTTCTAATCCTTCTCCGGTGTCGAATATTCAAGAGAAGAGAAAATCATGGGGTTTCGGTCGGAGAATCTATGGTTTGGAGGACTTGGGAGTTGATATTGGATTCTCCACTCATTATATGCTCCCTCCCTCGTCTATTGAGACTCAAAGGTACGATGATGGTGATCTCGACCCGCCTAAGCCGCCTAATCCGGGTAATAGAGTTATTGACATTATTCGCGGTTTGGGTGAGAGTTTATTAGATATATTTGAGTTGAGAACCGAGGGTGGATGTGTTGATGGTCGGTCGGAGGATGAATTCTATATTGATGCTCGTGAGCCATTGCCCGAGATGGTATTCCTCCGGAAATATAGTTCGATATTTTTAGAGGGTCCGGTGGATGAGATGTATGACTTTGGGTCGATGGACCCGTTTCCCGATATATGGCGAGCCTTCACTTCTTTCAATTTGGAGGATCGAGCTCCTTCGACCGAAATGCTTTACTTGAGGAAGTATAGCTCGATATTTTTAGCGGTCGAGATGGAGGATGTCTACTTTTTACATCTAGATGCAAGTGTGGGGGAGATCGGTATGTCGATTACTTCTCTTCGATATCTCACCATACGTGCTCTAATTCTCTCTACTCTCGAGGACCGTGCTCCCTTAGCCGAGTTAGTCTTCTTGAGAAAGTATAGTTCGATATTTTTAGCCTTGAGATGGTATAGCTCGGAGCCATAAACCGAGTGCCACGTGGGGGCAATCCCACGGACGTCGAGCTAAAGACGAAAAACAAGCGCTTCTTGGGAGGCAACCCAAGGCATTATCCTTTATGTTTGTTCTTCTTTTTGTAGGAGAGTGTGTGGATGCTCTATGACCCGATGGCCAAGCCTTTGATGTGACGATTCTCTCTTCTCGCATATTTATACCATTCCATGACCGAGCTCCATGATAGGATTGATGTTTTGTGTTTGAGGATGGATGCTTGGAGGACCATGGACTATGAGAGACACCGCACCCCCGAGAATTGAAAATTCGGTGATCTCTAACCCTCTTGCTCTCCTCGTAGTGATTGTGAACTTGTGGTTTGTAGGGATGTTCCCTTTTTATTTGGTGGATATTTTACTTTGGGATGTTTACTATTGTGTGTTGTTTTATTTTGAGTTTGTTTTAGGTTGTTGATATTCGTTGTGTGGTTTTGGTTGTTCCCCGGTTCCTTTATATACGTAGAGGTCATGCCCGATTTTTCATTGCATATGCATGTTGATTGTTCGCATGGGGGCATGCTTTATTTCTAAGTGTGGGGGGGAGTCCGAAACCTCGGGAAGTTTGAAACGATCGAAAAATGAAGTTCTTTCCGGCTTAACTAAATTTTTTTTGAGAAGAGGTTGGATATTTCAAAGTTGATTGTTGGGTGAGTGAGTAAGTAATTTGGTTGCTTTAAACAAATTCTAATTTTTCAAAAGCCTTTGGTGAGTTTTGAGCCTTGTTAACCTCTTTCATGAGCGAAAATTCTAAAAATCTCGTTGTTTCTTAAGACTCATGCTTTATTGTTCTATAACTTGGTGTGTTTGGGGATAAGAGATAACTAGAACTCGTGTATTTCGGATTTCAAAGCTCTTTATCATAACATTCATGATCTTGAAAATGACGGGAACTAATCACTTAGGATCTAACCCTTTCAAGGAGATTTTCATAACCCCCGAGCCCGTAGTGGGACACCCTAGCTAACTCTTTTGAGACCACGTTATACCCGTTCTTTCATCACCCCCAAGCCGATGTTGGAGTGTGAGTGTTTCATTCTATATGTGTGAGAAAAAAAAAAAATTCCGTGTTGTGTGATGAGGGTTCGTACCTCGAGGTGTTTGCTAGTAGCCACCTTTGCTTTGATCGATTCATTATGTTGTGGGCATTTAAACCACATGTACTCCCAAATATTGCTCCATGCTTTTATTGCCTCTCTATAAAAAAAAAGTGAAGAAATATCCACTATATATATGAGAGAGTTCTTGTTGAGAGTGAGCATCATTATATATTCATAAAGCGTGAGTACTTGATTATGATTCCTTGATGACCCAAAGAAAAATGGGTTAAGTGTTCATTGTATAAAAGTGATCCTTGAGTGCTTTTGTGAGAGTTGAGTGTGGTGATGAGGGAGAGGAAAGGAGATATAAGGTTGGGACCACAATGGTCAATGAGCTACTATTCCCTAAATTTCCCGAATCTCCCTTAGCCTAGCCCCATTACAACCTTGTGTTGATTAGAGTTCCTTGATTCTCGAGATTGATAAATTTGATGAGTGGAGTCTTCCGTGTATGCTTGCCTATGGTTGTTATCCTTTGCGCATTTCAAGTTATTACATGATGTCTTTCCGTGTTTTTACACTCCTTGCTCCCGGTTGTTCTTTTTATGCAAGTATCTCTTGATTTGTCTCTATTCGCTTGCATAGCATGTTTGAGTGGACCCTTGCTTCGAGAGTTTTAAGAGACGAGTGCATCCCTTTGTGAGGAAAAAGACGGTTTGTTGAGGTAACCCGATTGCTTATGAACTCATTTGATATGATCTTGGTCGTGTTTGACTACTTCTCGGTGGTACGTGCTTTTATCGATTGCCGGAATTAATTTCTAACCTCTTTTGTGGAGAACTTGTCTTGTTTTCGTTTCTTCTTGTGTTCTTTTGTTTGCTCGAGGACGAGCAATGACTTAAGTGTGGGGGGGTTGATTGGTCCGTTTTTGGTGCGTTTTTCCGGGTCGGTTCGTGGTCCTTTCCGCTTCCTTTCGTTACTCTTTCCTCCGTTTTAGTAGCCTTTGGTCAATATTGGTTGGAATAGTGTGATCGAGACATATTCCGTGTTTTGTAGGCGAAACGGGAGGAAAACGAGTGAAAGTTGACTTTTCAGGGGACCGTTGACTGCCTGTCGGACGACATGGAATTTCAACTACAGACCTGTCGGACGACATGGCCATGGAGGACGACATCCGAATGAACGTCAACTGAGGAGGACGACACGCCTGTCGGACGACACCTGATGCTGTCGGACGACAAAATCACCGCGTGCGACGTGATTTGAGCTGCAGCGACGCACGGCCCAGTGCACCCCGACGTCGTGCGGTGTGATTTACTGCGTACGACGTAAAGATGTCGTACGACATCCCCTTGTTGTCGTGCGACAAAGCACTTGTCGGACGACAGGAATCTTCTGTCGGACGACAAGACGAGATGTAGAATCCGGAATTGTGATTTCACCCTTTGACTTTATTTGACCCTCGTTTTTAAGGGTATAAATAGGATTTTGGCTTGGATTTTTGGAACTAACTTTCATTCCTCACTTTTCATGTTACATTTCTAGCTTTCTCTACAAGCAATACAATTTCCATTTTTTGTTCTTCAAATTTCTCTACACAAATTCATGATCTAAATTCCGTACGTCGAGAATCCGATTAAATCTCATTCACAAACGATATTCCCCTCATCGAGCCCGACGTTTTCATCGGAGCGGTTTCTCCGGGTGACAAGTTGAAGTCCGGCCCCGATTTCGGAAGCTCGGTTCGATCGTCTTCTTCATCCATCGATTCCATCATTCTCGTGGTGAGATTCTCTTCGTTTACCTCTCGATTATGGCTTATACGATTGTGGATTGTGAATTTGAGTGCTTGATCATGACTAGCTAAATCTTTTGTAAGGGTGTTTGATGAAATTCCTCAATGAATTAGAGTTGATTTCTTAAGTAACTTGATTTCTAGTAATTGGACAATTACACCTCTCGATTTGTGGTCTCGTGTCGAACAACCTCGGGTATATCGCTAGTGGACCATACGATCGATGTGTGAGTGATCGTTGGTGAGGGAGAACGTGACAACACCGTGATCATAGTCCGATTATTAGTTATTTGAGAGTTTGTAAATCCTATTCAACTCTAGCTCGTTAGGAAGAGTAGTCGAGGCACCCTTGCGTTCAAAACTCTTTTGTTACAACTTGCTCTTTTAATTACTCGTTTTTCAATACTTGTTCTTAGTTGTTAATCAAACACTCAATTGCGACCCCCCTTAGTTGTTAATGATTTTCTTTCTCGTTTTGAAACTCGTACTTAGCATATACAAAGTGACATTCACGTGCCGATAGCATTGCTCCTTGAGATCGACTCGGGGGATTTACGTTCGTAAATCTTTCGATATTATAAATTAGTTTTTGAGCAATCATACTTCTCTTCATGGATGCCAAGATTCAGAAGGTGAATGTATTGAATATCTTAGGCACTTAGTACATTGAATCAAAACCCTTTGTATATATTGTTTTTTTTTTTTACAAGTATTTGGGTTTGTCTATGTTGCCTAAAAGCTTTGGATATTCTCTCTGCCTTCGGAAGATTTTGCATTCTTTATTATGGCATTCTGAAGTGGCAATCTTGAAAGAGAAGTTGAAGCTGCCATGTCAATGCGGCAGCGCGTTGCAGACGTGCATCTAGGGCACGCTGCACATACTAAATGGTTTGTTTATGTCAATTGGTCTATTTCCTGCCTTCGTGTCTTCAGGTGATGTGGCAGCAGCAACAACAATTGAGGCATCAGCAACACCATCGGTTGAGGCAGCAGCAACATTAGTTGAGGCAGCACGATCAGCTGAGGCAAAAACACCGATTTTTGTTTTGGGAATCCAAACTTGATTCACTTTCTTCTTCATCGGCTTAGTAGGAGACATTGATTTGTTGAGATATTTGCTGGGATTCCAAGTTCCTACATTTGAGGAAAGAAAACGACCGTTTTCGACGTCTTCTTCACGTCTCCAACAATAGGGTCGAATATGACCAAGAACGAGGCAATAGTGGCATACATATCGTCGTTTCGATTTGTTCTTCAGCTTAGGCAGGGGTTGCCTTGTTCTCGTCTTGCCTGATTCTGCATGCCCTTGCCTCTGCCTTCTGCCTTTGTTGGGGGCAGGGGCAGAAACCTTGCCTTCTGTTTGTGTAGATTCTTGTGAACGTGAGGGCTTAGAAGCATCATTTGAAACACCTTCTGATGCTTTCACAAAAGTAATTCCCGTAGATATCTTCTTTGGAGGGAATACGGCATCGATAGTCTTTTGGTAACCGAGGCCTTGCCTTTCAACATTTGATATACTCATCACGGCATCCAATTTGGAAGTACCTGTGTTGAGCTTCTCAAAAGTATTGTTGGCAGCCTCCAACTTTCCATTTGATCGCTCGAGATCGATCTTGAGTCTGCCTATTTCCATATCCTTCCTCGTCAGCTCCACATCAAGCTTTTTTAATCGTTCTTCGTAATATCCTTTGTCGGCCATCAAGCTCTCCACCACCTTGGATTGATTCCTGAATCGTTCTTCGGTTGAGGCTTTGTTGGAAATCAAATTCTTCATCATCGTGGATTGCTTCTTCAAATCCATTCGAAGGTTATCAAAATTGTCTTTTAGTTCCATGAAAAGTTCAAGGGAGATTGGAACTTCTTCAAACTCATCGTCATTAATGGAGGCAGTGAGACACATGAAACTCCCTGCCTTGGTTGCAGAAGCTGTATGGCAGACATTCTGGTATGCTGTGGCAGGGCTTGCGGCAGAGGTTGCGGAAGAGTTATCATCTTCATCATCTGATAAGCACCTGCCTTCAAAGCGAGCTGCAAAGGCAGTGTTAGTACAAAAATTCTCAGCCTCGGTTTGATTAAAGAGATCTAAGTCCTTAAATGCTATCATGTTAACAAAATTTTCAAAATTTCTATTTTTAGATGGGCATTCGGTAGCATAATGTCCAATTCCATGGCATGAGTGACACTCAATTTTGGACCAGTCCTTCTCTTGGCTTGAATTAGAATTTGAGTTTGATCGTTGAGGCACAAATCTTCTTTCTTGACTCGTTGCGGCCTTTGATGGATTCCTCCTTCGTCGTGGATCAAACTTACCTTTGAGAGATCGTACAAGAATAACATCGAGCTTCCTTGAGAGTAGATCAAATTTATCATCACTATCGTCGTATCCAAGTAACTCATAAATTTCGTCATCTGTCAGGGCATTGGCTGCGGCAGGGTTAGCAAAGGCAGCATGATTGTTGCCTTTCGAGCTGCCTTCCTCCTTGTCGCTTGGTTCTGCCACAAAGTACGTCACATTTTCCTCATTATTTTTCTCACGTGGCTGACCATGAGTTGCACGATCTTGCATATTTAGCTCATAGGTCTTGAAGACTGCCATTAAAGAGACGAAGTCTTCAGAGGAACCTAAAGGGCCATCTTCAATTGCCGTAACTTTTGCTTGAAATTTTGAATTCAAGGATCTCATTACTTTGCTACAAACAGCCACATTGCTTATGGGAGAGCCAAGATCAGCACATTCATTGACGATAGACATGATTTCGCCAAAGTACTGCCTTGCCGACTCATCATCACGCATGCGCAAATTCTCAAAACGAGACATGAGCATGCGGAGCTTTGTCTTCTTCACTGTGGTATTTCCTTCACAATGAAGAGCGAGTTGATCCCATATGTCTTTAGCAGATGCGCATTGCTTGACAATTTTGTACATATCACAATCGATAGACTCAAGGATGGCACACCTTGCCCTATCGCTCTGATACCACTTGAAAGTGCGTGGGCAGGGGTATTTATGAAGAAAATACGCTGCCCTGCTGTAAGGCAGTGCAATGCGGCAGCACGAAGCCCTAAAATAGAATTCGTTCGTTTTTCGTGATTTAATTTATTTAAGTATTTTAATAGGTTTATTAGAATATCAGATTAATATAAATATATGTGATATATGTATATTGGCAGCGGAAGAATTAAAAATAAATTAAACGAACGAACGCACACACACTCACACGAAAGCAAAATTAAAGAACACAAGAAATTAATCTTTGTATGGGTATTTAAATTAAATTTAAATCACCCATACGAATGTGCCTTACGGCAAAAATATATTATTAAAGAAACGAGTCTTTACAATGAGTAATCTCGGATTTACAATCGATTAAACTCAAGGCAATGCGAAGGCATTCCTTAACGTTTATCGGATCCGGAGATTAATGAACAATCAAAACAGAAATAAAGCATCTAATACTATCCTATACTAAAATGCAGATCATCACTTAGTCGTAATTCACTCTCACAGATGAGATGATAAATGGACGAAGAACTTCCAATGAAGCTCTTGCCTACAAAATCGACTAGAGAATGATCTTAAGAAAAATGATGTTTCTGGATAGCTAAAAGTGTTAAGGAATGAGCTGAAGTCTCCTGGTATTTATAGGTGAAGCTCTCAACCAAAATCCCTAGTAAAACTAGGTTTAAAGTGGTTGAGAGAAGATAGGAACCGCCTTTGACCCAGCTCCTGTCTTTGCCGCACAGCGAGCTGTCCTTCAGGCAGGGCGAACCTTCTTCAATTGACTGGAATGCTTTGCCTCTTGCTAATGCCTTCCATTTCTCTTTGTTTTCAGGTTCTCTATGCATAACGTTCCTACTCGAGTCCTCTGCCCTTGTTCGTCGGGCGGCATGCTGAAGCTCTTCGTCGTGCGGCATGCCGAAGCTCTTCGTCGTGCGGCATGCCGAAGCTCTTCGTCCTGCGGCATGCCGAAGCTTCGTCCTGCCGCAAGGTTTTGTTCAGTATTTAAAGTCTCTATCTCCAGCTTGCCTTTTTGAGTCCTCTGCTCTTGTTCGTCCTGCGGCATGCCGAAGCTCTTCGTCATGCGGCATAACGAAGCTTCGTCCTGCCGCAAGGTCTTGCGTAAGTATTCAAGGTCTATATCTTCAGCTTGCATTCTTGAGTCCTCTGCTCTTGTTCGTCCTGCGGCATGACGAAGCTTCGTCCTGCCGCAAGGTCTGGTTCAGTCATCCAAAGTATTGATTGTTCTTACAAGCACGAATCAAGTGATACATCATGCTAAAATACATCACACATAGAATGAGTGACAACAACAATATACAAGTGTGAAGAAAGGAGAAAAACATGTAAATATGCTCAAGGCATTGTTATGCACAGTAACTCTGCGGCATTGCTCTGCCTAACATATTTACACTAACATTTATATTAATTTTTGTAATAAAATTATTACATTCATAATTATTTTACTGCGTAAGTAAGAAGATGAAAATAAAATGCAAAAAAAAAAGAAAGTGATTATCTTTATATTAATTTTTGTAACAAAATTATTACATTCATAATTATTTTACATCAAGTAAATAACAGTAAATTAAACTTCTAATAACTTTCACAGCATATATTTATTTTCTCTTCTTGAACTTTTACTTTGTGTTATAATAAAACACCTATAAAGAAAAAATAGTTATTAACGCAAAACATTTAAGTGCAAAAAAAAAAATTAGTAAAAAACATTAATATTTATTAAATGAAAGACATAACCGTACGTCATAAACTATACAATATCAATTCGACTGGATAGTCGTATAAATCTACATCTCATTAAAGATTCCAAAAAGACTCCGTCTTCAAAACATTCTTGAAATTCAGCTTCATCAATTAAAGCGGGAGAAAATACACGGAAGATGACACGACACTATTGAAGAGCAGATGATAAAACTTTCAAAAGAAAACACCTATAAAGAACAAAAAAAAAAAAATAAACACCTATAAAGAACAAAAAAAAAAAAAATAATTATATTATGAATAATATTTAACGCAAAAATAAAAATATAAAATAGTTAAGTAATTAGTAAACACAAAATCCTTTAATAAAAAAAATTAAAAAAAAATAAATCAATTAAATTGCTGCAAAAAAAAGACATTCGTAAATAAAAACATAAGAATATTATAGTTATCAATAGAATACATATTTTTGGCGCTGCAAAAAAAATATAAACCATAAGTAATTATGAATAGAATGGACAAAATAAAAAAAATAATGATTAATGAATTAAATATTTACAATTCATTCCGTGCAAAAACAAAAAAAACGAAATGCGTGACGATATATTATAAACGATAGAAGACGAAGTAAAATAGAATGGAAAAAAAATAAGATAATCATTGATTTAAATGGGAAAAAATAAGATGATCAAATTAAATGGTATACTTACAATGTTCCTTGCAAAAGAAAAACAAAAGAAATGCATACTATGTATTTATGAGTCAAATAGAACAATGCAAAAACAAAAATAAATGGAGATAATAATTAAGCTATTAATCGAAAACAAATTAATAAATGATTAAATGAACCCTGCAAAAAAAGAAGTGAGAGGTAATGAGGAGAATGAGAATCGATAATGATCTATTTAATTTATAGGGAAGATTAGGGTTTGTATGATTACAATTAATTTTGTGAGTTTTATTGATTTGCTTAAATTAAGGAGGTAATTTATAGTATAAAATAAATTATTAACATAAAGAATGATAATTATATTATTAGCGTTAAACAAAACAGATTTGTTGCTATAATTAAGGACGCGTATTTGATCTTTAATTAATGAATATTAAACCGGTTTAAATATAGATTAAGGAAGCTAAATCGAGTAATTTTATTAAATAAACCGGCTAAGTAATTTGGATCGAAAAATCAGATTTTTAATTGAAATTCGGCCGTAGATATCTCAATTTTTAAAATCATACAACGCTTGAGAATTTGCCACGCCCCACATTGAGTGTTGGTAGGAAATACTGTATATTTTAAAAGTTACTAATTATTTTCAAAAATTGTAATTAAGAAGATGGAAAAAAGAAATGTATAAACTAAAATGATTATTAAGCACGTCAACTTCTTAAACTTTACAAATACAATATTATTACTTTTGCAAGACATAACTTGATAAACTATACAAACTATACAATATCAATTCCAGTCATATAAATATTCTTCTGACTCCAAAAAGACTCCATCTTCAAAATCCTCTCGTAAGTTAGCTTCATCAAGGAAAGCGGGAGCGAATACACGGCAGAGGATAAATATTGAAGAGCATGATCACGGCTATGTATTTTAGAGATAAAACCATCTAAAGAAAACACCTACAAAGAACAAAAAATAAAACGCAAAAATAAAAATATTAAATAGTTAAGTAATTAGTAAGATAGCGCCATGAAAAAAAACACCTACAAAGAACAAAAAATAAAAAATAATTATATTATAAATAATATTTAACGCAAAAATAAAAATATTAAATAATTAAGTAATTAGTAAGATAGGCAAAATCATTTAATCATACGCTCCAAAAACAATTAAAAAAAACATTAAATCGCTTCAAAAAAAAGACATTTGTAAGTAAAAACATAAGAATCATAGTTATCAATAAATACTTACGCCTGCAAAAAAAATTCAAACACAGAAGAAGTAATTATGAATAGAATGTACTCAATAAAAAAAATTCAAACGATAGTAGAAGAAGTGATTATGAATAGAATGTACTCAATAAAAAAAATTATCAATGAATTAGATAATCCCTGCAAAAACAAATAAAAAATGAACACGATATATTATAAATGATAGAAGAAGAAGTAATTACGAATAGAATGGAAAAAATAAGAACGAATGATCAATGAATTATATGGAATACTTACAATGGTCCCTGCAAAAACAAAAAACAATGGAGATAATAATTAGGATAGTAATCGAAAAAAAATAATGAATGATGTTACAAAGCAAAAAAAAGTGAGAGGTAGTGAGGAATGAGAATAGATAATGATCCATTTATAGGGAAGATTAGGGTTTGTAAGATGCTTCAAATTCGGCCAAAATTTTGAATTCAAATTTTCAATGCAATTAGTATCCGCAATTATAGAATTTAAATGATACGATTGCAATTAATTTTGGCCGGTATTATTGGTTTGCTTAAATTAAGCAATTCAAAATTTAGTAAAATATAAATAATAAAATAATTTAAAAAATAAAAAAGTACATGGGGAGGTTTTGATCCCCGAATCGAGTGATTACTCAACCATTAATCAAATTCATTGATTAGATGAGATACATCCCCGTAATGTCAATAATGAATTCAAAAACTTATTTTAATACTCTTTCAAACTTATAAAACTATTATTTCAATACTATTTCAAACTTATAAAACTACAGTCAATTCAAAATTTAGTAAAATATAAATAATAAAATAATTTAAAAAATTAAAAAGTACATGAGGAAATTTAGTAAAATATAAATAATAAAATAATTAAAAGTACATGGGGATACGGGGTTTTGATCTCCGAATCGAGTGATTACTCAACCATTAATCAAATCCAATGATTAGATGAGCTACATCCCCGTAATGTCAATAATAAATTCAAATCTTATTTCAATACTCTTTCAAACTTATAAATTTACAATCAATGTTTTGATCCCCGAATCGAGTGATTACTCAACCATTAATCAAATCCAAAGATTAGTTGAGCTACATCACCGTAATGTCAATAATAAATTCAAAAACTTATTTCAATACTTTTTCAAACTTATTAAACTACAATCAATATAAAATTTAGTAAAATATAAATAATAAAATAAATTAAAAAATTAAAAAGTACATGGGGATGCGGGGTTTAAATCCCCTAATCGAGTGATTTAATCAGATTCATTGATTAGATGAGCTACATTCCCGTAATGCTAATAATGAATTCAAAAACTTATTTCAATACTCTTTCAAACTTATAAAACTACAATCAATTCAAAATTTAGTAAAATATAAATAATAAAATAATTAAAAAGTACATGGGAATGCGGGGTTTTGATCCCCGAATTGAGTGATTACTCAACCATTAATCCCCCGAATCGAGTGATTACTCAATCATTAATCAGATTCATTGATTAGATGAGCTACATCCCCGTAATGTCAATAATGAATTCAAAAACTTATTTTAATACTCTTTCAAACTTATAAAACTACAATCAATTCAAAATTTAATAAAATATAAATAATAAAATAATTTAATACATCCCCGTAATGTCAATAATGAATTCAAAAACTTATTTTAATACTCTTTCAAACTTATAAAACTACAATCAATTCAAAATTTAGTAAAATATAAATAATAAAATAATTTAAAAAATTAAAAACTAGATAGGGATCCGGGGTTTTGATCCCGGAATCAAGTGATTACTCAACCATTAATCAGATGCATTGATTAGATGGGCTACATCCCCGTAATGCTAATAATGAATTCAAAAACTTATTTCAATACTCTTTCAAACTTATAAAACTACAATCAATTCAAAATTTAATAAAATATAAATAATAAAATAATTTAAAAAATTAAAAAGTAAACTTATTTCAATACTCTTTCAAACTTATAAAACTACAATCAATTCAAAAATGCGGGGTTTTGATCCCCGAATCGAGTGATTACTCAACCATTAATCAGATGCATTGATTAGATGAGCTACATCCCCGTAATGCTAATAATGAATTCAAAAACTTATTTCAATACTCTTTCAAACTTATAAAACTACAATCAATTCAAAATTTAGTAAAATATAAATAATAAAATAATTTAAAAAATTAAAAAGTAAACTTATTTCAATAATCTTTCAAACTTATAAAACTACAATTAATTCAAAAATGCGGGGTTTTGATCCCTGAATCGAGTGATTACTCAACCATTAATCAAATCTAATGATTAGATGAGCAAATCCCCATAATGTCAATAAATTCAAAAACTTATTTCAATACTCTTTCAAACTTATAAAATTATAATCAATATAAAATTTAGTAAAATATAAATAATAAAATAATTTATTTCAATACTCTTTCAAACTTATAAAACTATAATCAATATAAAATTTAGTAAAATATAAATAATAAAATAATTTAAAAAATTAAAAAGTAAAGTACATGAGGCGGGGTTTTTATCCCCGAATCAAGTGATTACTCAACCATTAATCAAAAATTATTTCAATACTCTTTCAAACTTACTTTTTTTTTTCATTTTATTAATTTGTAATCAGATTTGGTATAAAAGTGACTTAAATATATTCATCAAGTATTGACAAAATATTCATTCTATATATATATATATATATATATATATATATATATATATATATATATATATATATATATATATATATATATATATATAATCTGCATTAAATATTATTTTATCTTTTCTATTTAAATTAAATTTTGATTTTCACTTGCTAAAATCTATATCGTGCACGAGAAATTTTTTTTGTTGGTCCCTTAAAAGTAGTAGAGATTCATTTCAGTCCACTAAATTAGGCCACATCCAATTTAGTCCTGTAAACCATCAAAATTTCGTCAAATTCATCCTATATGACCGGAAAATTCGAATTTCTGCCGAAAAGTGAGCACGTGACACTCACGTGATTTCGATTTGGGGATTTCCGGCTGAAATTGACACATCAGATGCCATGTGTCAGAAGCCTCGAATTGAATTTCTCGGTGTCGACCGTTTGTGGAAATGGGAATGGCAGCCGACGATACTCACAATCAATCAAGACGGAGACTCAATTCAAACCACAATCAACTGCGAGTCGAAGTCGCGAGCCTATGCCGGCTGTGTCGTGGTCATCGGAGTTACGGAGGAATCAGAATTCTGGAGCGGAAACGCAGGCTGGGTCGAAGATGGTGGCGGAGATGGAAGCGGGCTGTGGTGCGACGGTTCTGGAATGAGATGAACGGAGCCGCGGTGACGGGATGGAGCGACAACATCGGGTCGTGCTCGACGGTAGAGGTGTTGGCGGTGGCGATCGGATCCGAGACGGGCGGAGCTATGGTGGTGATTCGGATCTAGAGCGTCGGAGTGCGTCGGGAGTGATGGCGTGAACGGAAGAGCAGCGGTGATGGATTGCCGGAGTCGACCGGAGACACGGAGACGAGGTCGTCGGAGGGTTGTCGGATTGCAGGGCGGTGGTGTGGTGGTGGAGATGTCGGAGCAGCGGTGGTTCTGGGCTGGAACGGAGATGAGCTCAGCGGTGATGGTGGAGATGTCGGAGCAGCGGGTGTCGGCGGAGATGGTGGTGGTCGGCGGTGGTGGCTGGTGGGGGTCGATGGTGAGGAAGAGAGAAAGGGGGGCGGATGAATTGGGTGAACCCTATCCCGTCCCCAAAATTTTAATTTCGGATTTTTCTTTTTTTTATTTTTTATTTAACAATAATAAAGGAAGTGGCGCAAATGAGAAATCTCACGCAAACTCGTCAACTTTCAGAGGCTTCCAGCGCGAATGCTCCAGGGTGGCGCGAACTCGCCAAACTACTGGGGGCTCCAGCGCAAATGCTCCAGGGTGGCGCGAACTCTTCAAAGTCGAACGCGCCAACTATCTGTTACCCCAGCGCGAACGCGCCAACCCCAAAGTCTTTATTTAATGGATTTTCTCCTCCGAAATGCAATTTAATGACTGTACCAAGTCCTCCAATCTCCGTGTTAGTGCCGGACACCACAAAAACACCGATTCCCAAACTCCGGATTCTCCAAATCATATGACAACCCCCTCTCGAGGAGGAAACACACCTCCGTAAGCACCACTACAACATTTCTATACCGATTTTTTTTTAAGAACATGCTCAAATTTAAGTCGAGAGTTTGACCTCCATCTAGGTGCATTTTCTCCTTTAATTCCTTCTCTACTTCCATATTTGCACCTAGTGGGTTGCTCGGTTTAACGTCGCGAGCTCGACATAGCCGAGACGTTTACATACTTCCTTCGGACGTCAAAACATACCCCTCGACTACATCTTTACTCACATCCCGATCAATATATGGTTTAACACGGTGACCATTCACGGTGAACTCTTCAAGCGTAACCGGAGTAATTAATCGCACCGCCCCATTCGTCAATACCTCTTTTACTTCGTATGGCCCACTCCACCTTGATCTCAATTTCCCGGGAAACAACTTTAAACGAGAATTATATAGCAAGACTTTCATACCCGGTTTGAACTCCTTCGGAAGTATTTTCTTATCATGAACTTGCTTAATTCTCTCCTTGTAAATTTTGAATTTTCATAGGCCTCATTTCTTAGCTCTTCCAACTCCGATATTTGTAGCATCCTTTGTTTCCCCGCCTTATCCATCTCCATATGCATCGCCTTGATAGCCCAATAAGCTCTATACTCAATTTCAACGGGTAAATGACAAGCTTTACCGTACACAAGCCGAAATGGTGTAGTTCCTATCACCGTTTTATATGCGGTACGATATGCCCACACCGCATCTTTCAACTTTTCCGGCCAATCTTTCCTCGACGGCTTGACGGTCTTTTCAATGATCTCCTTTATTTGTCGGTTGCTCGTCTCGGCTTGCCCCGATGTTTGTGGATGATAAGGTGTCGCCACATGGTGTGAAATGCCATTCAACTTCATTAACTTAGCAAACACCTTATTACAAAAGTGAGACCCCCCATCGCTTATAATGGTTCTCGGTATTCCAAACCGAAAAATTATATTTCCTTGCAAGAACCGAAGAACCGTATTTGCATCACAAGTCCTCGTCGGAATCGCCTCAACCCATTTCGAAACATAATCAACGGCAAGGAGAATGTACTCAAATTGTCCGGCTTTGGGAAAGGGTCCCATAAAGTCGATACCCCATATATCAAAATTTTCTACTACGACATTCACTTGCATGGGCATCTCGTTTCTCTTCCCTATTGCCCCCATTCTTTGACATTTATCACATGACAAAACATACTTGTGAGCATCCTTGAAAATTGTCGGCCATGTAAAACCGGCTTGTAGAACTTTATCGGCCGTCTTTCTCCCTCCAAAATGACCACCACTAGGTGCCTCATGACAACCACTCAAGACTCCTTTTTGTTCACATTCCGGTATACATTGTCTTACAATATCATCACGTCCAATTTTGAAAAGATAAGGATCCTCCCAAAAATAGTGTTTGCTTTCCTCTATAATCTTCCTCCTTTCATAAGAGAGTACTCCTTCTTTAAATGCACCGGTTACCAAGTAATTAGCAATCTCCGCATACCACGCCACTTGGTCAACTCCCATACACTCCTCAAATGGAAAACTCTCCTTCATTCCCTCTTCCTTACTCAACTCCAACCGAGACAAATGATCTGCCACCACATTTTCACACCCTTTTCTATCTTTAACCTCCACATCAAACTCTTGCATCAAGAGAATCCATCTTATAAACCGAGGTTTAGCTTGTACCTTTGTCATCAAGTAGCGAATAGCCGCGTGGTCCGTGTGTACAATCACCTTAGACCCAATGATATAAGACCGGAATTTGTTCAAGGCGAACACTACCGAATACAT
The DNA here is from genome assembly GCA_954870475.1 of Euphrasia confusa. NCBI lineage: Eukaryota > Viridiplantae > Streptophyta > Magnoliopsida > Lamiales > Orobanchaceae > Euphrasia > Euphrasia confusa. The sequence continues at coordinate 10,864,279 of OX940958.1, forward strand.
CTCTTTTTCGGTCGTGGTGTAATTCACTTGAGCCTCGTTCAACGTGGTACTAGCATAGTACACCACTCGTAAGAGCTTGTCAACCCTTTGTTCCAAAACCGCTCCAATGGCATAGTTAGAAGCATCGCACATTATCTCAAACGGTTTACTCCAATCCGGGGGAATCACAACCGGTGCCGAAGTAAGTCTCTCCTTTAACTCCGTGAAAGCCATTTTGCACTCATCATTAAAATCAAACGGCACATCATTCCCCAAAAGTTTATAAAGAGGTTGGGCAATTTTGGAGAAGTTCTTGATGAACCTTCTATAAAATCCCGCATGTCCCAAGAAACTCCTCACTCCTTTAACATCAATTGGTGGAGGTAAATGTTGGATCACTCCAACCTTGGCTTTATCGACCTCAATTCCTTTCTCCGAAACCACATGCCCCAAAACAATACCTTGAGTTACCATGAAATGGTACTTCTCCCAACTCAAAGTAAGGTTATTCCTAATGCAACATTCAAGAACTCGGTCAATTTTCACCAAGGTATCATCGAAAGAATCTCCAAATACCGTAAAATCATCCATAAAGACCTCGATGCATTCTCCTATCATGTCGGAAAAAATGGACATCATACACCTTTGAAACGTCCCCGGTGCATTACATAAACCAAATGGCATCCTTCTCCATGCAAACGTTCCTAAGGGGCTTGTGAAAGTCGTCTTTTCTTGATCCAACGGGAATATAGCAATTTGATAATACCCCGACATCCCGTCCAAGAAGCAAAAGAATCTTCGGCCCGCCAATTTATCCAACATTTGATCAATAAACGGCAATGGAAAATGATCCTTCAAAGTCGCGACATTCAACTTCCTATAGTCAATACACATCCGCCAACCCGTAACCGGCCTCGTTGTCACCAACTCAAACCTCTCGTTAGTGAACACCGTGATTCCGCCCTTCTTTGGCACCATATGAATGGGACTCACCCATTTGCTATCGGCAATAGCATAAATGAGACCCTCTTTTAGAAGCTTCAATATCTCCTTCTTCACTATCTCCGTAAGAATCGGGTTTAAGCGCCTTTGATTGTCTCGAGATGCTATAGCCCCCTCCTCAAGGTTAATCCGATGCATACATACATCGGGGCTAACGCCTCTCAAGTCCGCCAAACACCATCCAAAAGCCGCTTTATTTTTCTTAAGAACGTTAACCAACCTTCGTTCTTCGTCTTCACTCAACTCGGATGAAATAATAACCGGTTTAGATTCGTTTTCTTCTAAAAATACGTACTTTAAATGCCCCGGTAATGGTTTCAACTCCACCTTCGGCTCCTTCAAATTAGTGAGAGGATCTCTCTCCTTCGGATCCACTTCCACCTCCAATACTTCCTTAATTTTCGGCCACTCATCACATTCGTCATCCGGGCCTCCAAACTCCACTCCATAACAAAAGTCAAACTCTTCTTGGAGCACTTCTTCAACCAATTCATCAACCATGTTCACCTCGACACATTCTTCTACCATAGACGTGTTAGGAATCAACGAGTCATTTCTAACCATAAGCTTCATCTTCTCTCCTAACACCGTCATCTCAATCACCCCGTTTTTCACATCTATCAAGGTATTGGCCGTAGCCATGAATGGTCGGCCAAGTAAGATTTGATGATCCTTCGTTGAATGAACATCATTTCCCACATCCATTATCACAAAATCCACCGGAATTATTAGAGATCCAACCTTCACTAAAACGTCCTCAACTACTCCCGCCGCCATTCTCACCGATCGGTCGGCTAATTGAAGCCTCATACTTGATGGTTGGAGATCGCCAAGACCCAATTGATAGAAGAGAGATAGAGGCATAAGGTTAATACCGGCTCCGAGATCAAGCATACCAACCACCTTTTGACCTCCTCCAAGCTCAATAGTAACCGTAAAGCTTCCCGGGTCTCTTTCTTTTATGGGAATATCTCTTTGGCACAATGCATGAGTAGCATCGACAACCATAACCTTCTCTCCATCACCAAATCTTCTCTTCCGGGTGGCAAGTTCCTTAAAGAATTGTACATAGGCGGGAACATTCTTTATCATATCCAATAAAGGAACATTAATGTGCACCTTTGAGAGCATTTGGTACAAGTCGGAAAATTGCCTCTCCTTCTTCTCATTCCTCATCATGGTTGGAAAAGGCATCGCCATTTTAGGTATCTTTGTTAGCTTAGAATTGCCGGCACCAACCTTTCCCTTCCCTTTCTCGTTACTTCTTACAACCATTTCTTCTTCATTAACCTCCTCCTTTTTCTCTTTCTCAACATCATTCTCCACCCTATCTTCATTTTCAACCTCCACCCCATCATTCTCCTCCTCATTCTTTTCCCGTTCATCCAAAATTCCAACCTTATTATCAATCACTTTACCACTACGTAGAACCGTAATAGCCTTGGCATGCGTAGGTTGACTCGGAAGCTTTCCGGAATGTAACTCCTTCTTTATCTCTTCTAAAGCCATGGCCATTTGCCCCATTTGAGTCTCCAATCTCTTAATCCCGGCCTTCATATCACATACTACGGTAGCTTGATCTCCAATGTACCGGCTAAACCTTTCACTAGAAACCATCTCTTGGGAGGGACCGGTTTGATTAACCGGAGGCCTATTCCCTTGTTGAAAATTTTGGCTCGTGTTTGGCCCATGAGAAATTAAGGGTTTCGATTGCCATGGTCGGGATTGAGAGGTGTTGAAAGTGGTGGGTCTTGTGTTCGATCCTTGATTGTAAGTAGGCCGACTCACATTACCAATAGCCGCAACTTCGTGTTCCATCCCATATGACCCATCTCCATCTCCGGTCTTCCCTTGAGTGTAAGAGTTATATGGACATGTCCGGGTATCATGGCTATGATCATCACATATTGTACACGTAGAAGGCCCTCCATGAGAACTATTTGGCTTTTGAGTATTTGCCATTTTCAATTCTTGAAGCTCTCTTTTCATGGCCTCCATCTCGGCTTTCCAAGGGTTCTCCACCTCAACCTCTTTAATTTCCGTTATAGGTCTCCTCCTCGACCCTTTCTTTCTTGAATTTGTAGCTATAGAGGCAAATATATATTTCACCTCGGGAGCCGTCCTCATAGTGATTGACCCTCCGCACGCACTATCGACCAAGAATTGATAAGAATCCGACAAGGCCGAATAGAAGTATTGATTAAGGAGCTTCTCACTAAACGAGTGATGAGGGCATGCAAACGTGTAAGTGCCAAATCTATCCCACGCCTCATGAAAGAACTCATCCTTGTTCAACCGAAATCCACTAATTCGATTTCTCAAATCCTCCGTCCGATCATATGGAAAATACTTCCCCAAGAACACTTCCATAAGAGCCTCCCAAGTAAAAATAGAATTCGGTGGTAATTGCAACCACCACCTCTTAGCTTCATCCTTCAACGTTTGAGAAAAACATCTCAATCTCAATTCCTCCTCCGTTAAACCCATCGGGGTAAAACCACTCAACACATCCACATACTCTCTTATAAAATCCAACGCCTCCTCACTATGACTCCCATGGAACCGCGGTAATAGGCCAAACTCATTAGAATTTAGTCTATATTGTTTGGCTACTTCCGAAATGACCACGGGTGAAGGAGTAACTCCTATTGCCGCCCTCATGTCGTCCGCCATTGGTTCACCTACCGGTTGATAACCTCGATATGGGGGTTGAACAAATTGAGGTGCAAATGCTCCATGTTGATATGGGGGTTGAGGTTGTGGAGGGAAGTATGGCCCACCTTGATATTGTTGAGGATAAGTTTGAGGATAAACTCCACCCGGAGGGACTTGGTATTGATTGAATGTTTGTTGATAGCCCCCGGGAAATTGATTGTAAGGTTGATGCGGGAATGTCTCTTGGTACCCGGTTCGTTGTCGGTAATGAGGTGGTGAATGTGTACGTCTTGCTCGTGGTTGAGGGGTGGGTTGATGATATATCTCCTCCTCGTCATGTATGTCATCTTCATAGTCCGGATTATGTTGAGGAGAATTCCGAATATTGAAACCCGGAGGGAATTCCGGTTGGTTGAAGGTTCCCTCGGGTCGTTCATCTCTTTGTAGCACATGGTGTGTAGAAGTCGAAGCACCAAAATTGTTTGCCATGGATTCAAGGCTTTTGGTTCGCTCCCTTTCTAGCTCGGCTCGTAAGTTATCTTCTTGTTCAAGAGCTTTTCTCCTTTGAGCCCTAGTAAGCATGCAAAATCAAACAACAACTAGTAAGCTAATCGGGGGAAAATAGTAAGTAAAATGACAAAAAGAAAACAAGTAGCAATTGAAGTGAAGAAGACTAGAAAACGTCAACTAGACCTCCCCGGCAACGGCGCCATTTTGAAGAAGCATTTTTCGATCACGAATGAAAGAGAAAATGTTTTTACCTCGCTTCAAAAACCGAGGGTACGTTGTAATTCGACCACTCGGATTATCAATTCGAGGGAGGGCTAGAGTGAGGGGTTTTCATAATCGTGTTCATTTCAATGTATAACAAAAGTTCTAGTAAATGCAATTAAACAATCAAAGCAAGTAAACGAAGATATATCAAATGGAAAGAAGTGGAGATGAAGTCAAGGAAAACGCCCACAAAATGAATGACTAATGATTTGGTAAATTCCCAAAGAATCTCGTCCCTAGAGTCGATCCCTTGTAGTGTTTAAGTTCAAATAATCGATATATGAGAAGAAAAGGCCCGACCTATCGGTACCTAATCGTTTAATCTCCGTGTGTAGCACCGTAATGAAAACACACGTTATCAATTATCGTTACTTAAACCTTTAGTTTGTACATGCAAAAACCGAACCTCGAGATGAAGAGCCCCGCACCACGGTAGCTTATCGATTTTAATCTTCAATTAACCTAAACCCCGCCCCACGGAGATTTGGATCAATTGTGGTTAGAGAAATTACACTTAAAACTAAGTTTTATTCATTGAAGCATTTTCTCAAACACTTTGTGGGCATTACCTAAGCTTCATCTCCAACTAGGAATTTAGCCAACTAAAGCCATAGAAATCATCATAATCAACATGTGAATCATAAATCCAAGCTCAATCATCATCATTCAATACAATTCAAGTCTCAATTTCCACAAATCAAACAAAGTATGAAAATTACTACAAAACAATAAAGAGAAAAGCGAGTAGAAATAGCCAAAGTGATGAGATAGCCGAAGTCTCGACTCCGTGGTCCTCAATCGTGCTCGAATCCGTCGTCAATGGATCGCCTCAATTTGGGGAAGATGAACTTTCTCTCACTATTTTCCCAAATTTCCTCTCTAAGTGCCCTCTATTGTATGTAGAAGGTAAGTGGTGAAAAAGTCCTCATGTGTGCTGCCTCCCTCCTTTTAATTCCCGCTGAAAATCTGAGCTCAAAATGAGTGTGAAATGTCCTTCTTAACCCTGGTCAAAGCTTAATTAGATTGGTCAACTCAGTGAATACACGGTCAACAACTCTAGCTCGCACATCTCTTCTTCTGCGCAGTTTCTCGACTCTCGTCGTAGTTTCTTCGTCCGAACTCCGATTGCCTTGATTCAAAATTCTACGGAATCTAGACTTCACAATCTTTCCAACCATGTATGGCATGAAGCTTGATTCTCAAAGAGGAAAAACAGTTTAATCCCCAAAGTTTCTGCAATTTTCAGCTCGGCTCATTGTTTCGTTTTAGCCTCGTCACTCCGTTTTTCCTCGTTTCTCCTGTATTTTAACAAGAAAAACACACTACACCACAAGTGAAATCCGTCGAGACAATAATATGCTTTACCCTCCAAAATCGTATTAATATATACAAAATATAAACAAACACACTCCCAAAAACAATACTATAAACGAGCATAAAATCGGCACTTCAACTCTCTCTTTGATTCTCCGAACTAAAATTTCTCAATCGCAAATAGGCTTGATTCTCGAATCTCAGTTTTAGAACTCTATCTCATTTTCTGTATGTCTCAATCAAGCGCTTCATCGCAGCCCAGATTATGTTTTTGTCAAGAAGTCGCATTGCAGTATACCACTTGGAAGAAAGATAATCCCGGCCGACGTTTTGTGGGTTGTAAAAAATTTCCGGTAAGCAATTGTTCATTTCATTATTTTAGGGATTTTCTAGAGCATGTAATTTAATTTCTTTTTTGTAGAATCCTGGACATTGCAAATTCTTCAGATGGATTGATCCTCCAATATGTGAGAGGTCGAAGCAAATAATTCCAGGCTTGTTGAGACGGTTAAATGAACGAGATATGGATGGGAATTCTGTGGACAATATGAAAGAAGGTGTAGACATGGAGAATAAGGTGTTGAAGCTCGAAGTTGAACGGCTGGAAGAAAAGATCAAAAAGATGAAGGCAATGAATAACAAGAAGTCTCTCATTCTGTACAAAATAATTCTTGTACTAGTGATTATTCAGTTGGCAAGCATTTGGGTTCATTAGACAGAAATGTTCATACATTTGGGTTCAGTAGGCAAGTTGTATTTTGTGTTGTAACAGAAATCAGAAATGTTTTGGTTATTTTGGAATGAATCATAAGTTCCTTCACAAAATACAAATGAAAGATACCTGATTCTCTAGGACGAACAGGGAGTACATTCATCCAGAGATCGATACTTGTAAGTTACTAGAAGAAGAGTGAGGGTTTATATATAGCAAAGGATTCAAAACTCTGAATAATATTTTCATGATTAACACCGATATCCCTCATCATGTATACGCAATGTCCATCCCTTCCTCTCCTTCACCATCTGTTCCCGATTTCATCTCTCCCGCAATCACATTCAACACAAAATAAATCTCTCGCGACTCACGATGTGCCCGATCGTGAGCGACAAACCTGTGCAGACGTCCAGAAACCTCCACGTAGCTACACGCGGCCAACTTCCTCACTCCTCTCGACTCCATCGCTCTTCTCGTGCTCTTAGCTTCTTCCCATCGCCTTATAACCGCGTAAACGTTCGATAACCCGACATACCTTCCATCATGGCCCGGATCCATCTCGACAAGCCTCCTCCCAACTACCTCCGCGAGCCCTAATTCCCTGTGGTTTATACACCCGTTGAACAACGCACCCCACGTCGAGGCCGTGGGCCCCACCGGCATCTCGGAAACAAACCTATACGCCTCGGCTAGATGGCCAGCTCGTGCAAATACGTCTACCATGCACGAGTAATGCTCGCTCTTCGGCACCATTCCATTCTTTAAGATGGAGTCGAAATATTCCCGAGCCTCCTTCACGAGCCCGCCGTGGGCACAAGCGCTGAGCAGACACAAGAAAGTGATCTCGTCCGGCTCGATTCTCGAAGCCCGCATTTCATCGTAAATCTCCAGGGCCTCCGAGGTGAACCCGTGGGTCGCGAGCCCTCCGATCACGGCGTTCCATAAAAGAACGTCTGTTTTTTTTCGAGTGGTTGAAGCCTCGCGGAACGCGAGCAGAGCCTCCTCGATCGCCCCGCATTTCGCGTACATGTCGACGAGGGAGGTGCTCAAGGCGAGAGTCGAAGGCAAGCGGTTTTCGAGGATGTATCTGTGCATGGACCTTCCTCGCTCGAGGGCGCCCAGGTGGGAGCAGGCGGAGAGGACGCTGACCATGGTGACCTCGTTCGCCTGTGGACCCTCGGCTGCCATTTTCGAGAAGAGAGCTAGGGCCTCCGAGAAGCTCCCGCCCTTGACGTAGCCGTCGAGCAAGGCGCTCCAGGAGACCACGTCTCTCTCGGGCATTTCGTCGAACACCTGCCTCATGGATGCCACGTCGCCGCACTTGGCGTACCCGTCGAGGATTGAGTTCCAGGAAACAGAGTTTCTTGTGGGCATTTCGTCGAACACCTTCCGGGCGCCGTGAATGTCGCGGGAAGCGCCGTACATGTGGATGAGGGAATTGGATATGAAGACGTCGGAGGGAAGGCCGTCTTTGAGAACGCGAGCGTGGAGGCAGCGGCCGAGTCGGAGGTTGGGGTCGGAAATCCGGGCGGCGGCCTTGGCGAGGAAAGGGTAGGTGAGATAGTCGGGGGCGACGCCGTGGAGCAGCATTTGGGCGAAGACGCGGAAGGATTGGATCGGGGTCTTGCTGTTGGAAAAGCCCCTGATCAAGGCGTTGTGGTGAAAGAGAGTAGGGTTTGGGAGGTGAAGGAAGAAGCGGTGGGCGTAGTCGATGTCGGAGGAAGAAGATGTGGCGGCGAAGGAGAGGATCTTCCAGGCAAATGGGTCGGTCTTGGAGAGGCCGGAGGTGGTTAGCAGGCCATGGATTTGCTTCACTTGTGGCCAATACAACAAGTTGCAGTGACAGTGATGATGGAGCAATGTTCTGATCATTCCAAGGAAAAATGCAGTAACAATTCTTCTACTGGATTGCTCATTAATTCTTTCTCACTTCCAAACAGCCAGGGTGACTCGGTGACTGATTATGAAAGTTTGAGAAAAGGGAGTTTATTATACAAGTCTAAGGAGTTCTCCTACTTAGCACCATATGATTTTTAAGTTAGAAAGAGACTCCCTAGTGCATATTCAGGCTTCCTCTCGTTTGTGCGCTAGTCGTGGGACCGCACGTTTGCACCCCCGTTTCAACATGGTATCAGAGCCAAGTGGCTTCTGTTGCGTTTGTTTACGGCCCATCGGTTCGGCCTCCCATGTAGTGACGTCAGGGCACGTGGTGGTTGCTCGGTCAGGGGGGTCGGTCATTGTTGTGGTGGGACCGATTTGTCTAGGACTCACAAGTGAGGGGGTGTGTTAAAATTGTATGTTGTGGTAGTCACTTGTGAGTTGTCCCACATTGAAAGTTTGAGAGAAGGGAGCCTATTATATAAGCTTAGAGAGTTCTCCTACTTAGCACCATATGGTTTTAAGTTAGAAAGAGACTCCTTAGTGCATATTCGGGCTCCCGCTCTCGTGTGTGCGCTAGTCGTGGTACCGCACGTTAGCACCCCCGTTTCAACATGGTATCAGAGCGATGTAGCTTCTGTTGCGTGTTCGTCTGTTACGGCCCATCGGTTCGGCCTCCCATGTAGTGACGTCAGGGCACCGTGGTGGTTGCTCTGTCAGGGGGGTTGACCATTGTTGTGGTGGGACCGATTTGTCTAGGACTCACAAGTGAGGGGGTGTGTTAATATTGTATGTGTTGTGGTCACTTGTAACATTGTATCAGAGCGATGTAGCATCTGTTGCGTGTTCGTCTGTTACGGCCCACGTCAGGGCACCGTGGTGGTTGCTCGGTCAGGGGGGTTGACCATTGTTGTGGTGGGACCGATTTGTCTAGGATTCACAAGTGAGGGGGTGTGTTAAAATTGTATGTGTTGTGGTCACTTGTAACATGGTATCAGAGCGATGTAGCTTCTGTTGCGTGTTCGTCTGTTACGGCCCACGTCAGGGCACCGTGGTGGTTGCTCGGTCAGGGGGGTTGACCATTGTTGTGGTGGGACCGATATGTCTAGGACTCACAAGTGAGGGGGTGTGTTAAAATTGTATGTGTTGTGGTCACTTGTGACTGTTGCTGCCTGTTCGTCTGTTACGGCCCATCGGTTCGACCTCCCATGTAGTGACGTCAGGGCACCGTGGTGGTTGCTCGGTCAGGGGGGTTGACCATTGTTGTGGTGGGACCGATTTGTCTCGGATTCACAAATGAGGGGGTGTATTAAAATTGTATGTGTTGTGGTCACTTGTGAGTTGTCCCACATTGAAAGTTTGAGAGAAGGGAGCCTATTAGATAAGCCTAGAGAGATCTCCTACTTAGCACTATATGGTTTTAAGTTAGAAAGAAACTCCCTAGTGCATATTTGGGCTCCCGCTCTCGTTTGTGCACTAATCGTGGGACCGCACGTTTGCGTTTCAACAGTATTCTTGACATACCGTTTTTCTTCGTCTTTTTCAGATATTATGTTTCTAATATTTTCCATTCAGAATCACATATTATGTTGTCTTTTTCACATATTATGTTTCTAATATTTTCCATTCAGAATGAACGTGGCTAAAGGAATATACTGTACATCTTTTAATACTTACTAATTTGTCCAAAGATATTTTTTTTAATCGCGAAAAAAAAAAATCATTTACATAAAATTGTACATTTTATTTTTAATTTAACATAAACAATAAAAATATAATTAATATTTAATGGGTTGAACTTGTATTTTTATGGCTAGTAAATTATATTTTGTTCGGCTAAATTTAGGAGGTGTATTAAATTAAGATTTTATTAGATTTTTTTGGATTTTAAAAAATTGATAAACTTAGTTTGACTGATTTTTTATATAAATTTATATGAATTTTTATAGACTTTATTTGTTTATGTAATATATTTTTTTATGAAGTTATAATTATTTTTATTGATTTTTGCAGTATAACTAATGATAAAAATGTATTTGTTAATTAATTTTTGTGCTATTGATACAAATATAATTTATAAAAAAAATATTACACAATATTTTTCATTTTCTATGGAGTACATAATTTTTCAAATTTTATTTTTAATAATAATTTACTAATATAAATTTTTAATAAAAAAATATAATTTTTTTATATAATTTTTTAAGTTCTTATTATTTTTAATAATAATATAGTTTATTAGAAGAGAAATAAATATAAAATGTAATTTTTTATAAAAATTTTAAAGTTTTATTTTTAATAATATTTTAATAAATTAAAGTGAAATCCATGTAAATCTCTTCTCATTACCCGAGATCGTAAAAAGTCTGAATCCTTCATATTTTTAAAAGAAAATTCAATAAAATCAATTGAGTTTTAAAATCAATTAACTCTTGAATACCATTTTTAAAGACTTTTTAAAATCTATTAGGGGTGAGCATCGGTCGGTTCGGTCACCGACCGAACCAAATATCCAAAACCGAATTAATAACCGAACCGAAATTTCGGTGACCAAACCGACCGATTTTTTTTTATAACCGCCAATAACCAAAACTAAAATTATCGGTTCGGTTTCGGTTATTAACCGATAACCAACAATATTAAAAATAAATAAAAATAAAAATTAATTACACCTACATAAAAAACTTAGATAAAAAAGTAAATAGCAACAACCAAGTCAACAACAAACAAGTTTTAACTGTTTATTGCCCAAAAACCTAAATAAAGACACATCCAAAATGAAATCCACAAAATCAACAAACCATAGTTAAAACAAAGTAACATCCATAATGAATATTCAAAATATAAAATCTTGATTCTTCATGCAGGTTGCTCGATTCGTGCTCTTAAGTTGTTGATCCTCTTGCCGCTAATCCTTCTACAAATCCAACATTCGGCAAATCTGAAAAACTGAAATCAAATTAAGAAGTTAACAAAAACAAAAAAACATACAAATCAAATTAACAATAAATTTATTTGTTACATGCTCTTAAGTCGTTGATCCTCCTGCCGATGATCCTCCTCCAAATCCAACCTTCGGCAAATCTGAAAAAATGAAATCAAATTAAGAAGTTAACAAAAACGAAAAAAACATACAAATCAAACTAAAAATTAATTTATTTTATACCTTTTTCGAAATTCTCAAGTTCTTCTAATTGCTCTTCAACACATATTTCCGGTTAGGAACCTCGAATCCAATCTTCTGCACATATCAACGTTCAACAATTCTAGGAGTTAAAGAACTCCTAAATACATACAGTACCTGTTGGAGTTGTGTACTTAATGTCTAGATTTAAGTAACGGTAAACTCCCGATCATAGCATTTAATCTATTAAATTAATAAACAATTGTTTGCGTTTAATTATTTATAATTAAATATATGCAAATCATAGTTCTGGATTTTATACGTTGTAGTTAGTATGGTGCTGCATGGGCGCACAGAAGATCATACTATCGGTTACTCGTATTTAATCAAACAGTTGCTCACGGCCTAGATGGACACGAACTAATCCATCGGTATAGTCGTAATGTGAGAGAGAAAATAATTTATCTTAATTATTTTATCACACTTGTACACTTAGTGTATTGGGCGGATCGTTGAGATTCATCGATTAGGATTGCCGGCGATAATCGATTTGAGTCTCAGAGTATTTTATTCTTAATCCCCGATACTATTGCGGGTGTGTATATTTAATATAAGTGACTTTTATTTACCAAAGGAATTTAACCGATTTAATTATTGGGTTGATTACCGGTTAAGTTGGGTCACTATATTTTATATATGGCATGCCGTGAATAATTGACCGGACAGTGTATCCCGGAAGGGTTGATAATATCCCCGAGATGAGTTCATAAGGAATTATTGTGTAAACCTCATGAGTGGATTCGTTCCGCACAATAATTAAGGTTGAATGGTACTAGTCTCGGATTAAAGAGATGAATAAATTAATTAGCAATAAATTAATTTTATTCATGGATATTTATATCTTAAATACACGGAATAAATAATACTACCGGAGAAATATTATTTGATATAATATGGTTTAATATTGGGAGTGCAATTAATTTATATAGTGGAAAATAAATTAATTAATATTGATAAGGATTAATGGACTTGAGCATTGGGCTCAATTTAATCTTCAATACTAGAAGCCCAATATTCCACCTCCTTTAGATCCCCTACGTAGCCTATAAAAGCACTACATGGCCTTCATAATTCATAACTTGAATAAGACAAGATTATCATACTTGATATTCTAGAGAGTTGAAGGAGATCCATAGGAGTTCGATAGATCGTCGCCCACCCGACGTTCGAACGAAGTGCAAGGAATACGTAGGAAGATTCAAAGGTCTTCAATTGATTTCGTTTCTCCGCACAACGAATCAAGAGGTACAATCATAAACTCCTTCGTGTGAATTTATGTGAATTGAATTGTGATACATACATGAACGCACGATCCGGGTAAACGGTGAACTTCGGGGACGGGGATTCGAGATCCCCGGCGAAGGTTCGAAGGACCCTCGGCTGGGAGCCGAGGGTGTGCGGTCGAGCCCTAGGGCACCGACCGCGACGGCACGGCGAGGAACCCCGGCTTGGAGTCGGGGTGGGCGATCGACCGTGAGGTCGATCGCCGGGCAGCCGCGGCTGGTGCCGCGGCGGGTTCGCCGCTGGGCGAACCGCCCTCCTCGGGCGGTGGCGGTGAGTCGCCGGACTCACCGCCCGGGGCTGCCGGAGCAGCCACAGCGATCGCATGCGTGCGATCGCGAACCCCACGGTGGGGTTCGGCTAGGGTTTAGCCGCGGGTTCATCCCGCGGCGATGCTCTTGTCGAGCCCGGTTCTTCGTGAAGTTCGTGATCGGTTTCCGGCGACGGGATTTCGGTCGGGGTTATCGGTTCCGCAATTTTTGATACCCCGGGATATCGATTTCCAGCAATTGGTATCAGAGCGTTTGGTTTCGTGTTCATGTATGTGTTCAATTGTGTTCTACCTTGCAGGGATTCCGACTATCATGGTTTAATTAATTGTTAATTATTCGTTTAATTAATTGCTATTTAATTTACCATGATTGATTCGTTTATTAAACTCTCGGACATGTCGAGATTCGTTTTGTGTGGATGAATGCTTGTAATAGTAAAAATTCGGGGGTTGACCGAATTTAGATTTATTATTATTGTTCTATGTTTTCCGGAAAGTGTATAGGGTCGATTTCATGTATAGAATCGATACCGGAATTGTAAATTTATTTTGTGTAATTTATTTACGTTGGATCGATGCCGAGACGACCGCCGGAGAACGCGTGTGACGAAGAAGACGAAGAGGACGAAGGACCGGGGATCGATCAAACCCCTTGATCGACCCCAATCGATCGACCCAAGGGGAGGGGGCCGATCGCCCTCGGCTAGGGCTGCCGCCGGCGACGGTGGCGGCCGGTGGCTGGGCTGGGCGGCGGTGCTCCTCCGCGGGGGGGTGGCCGGTCGAAGGTGGGGGTGGCGTGGGGTCTCCCGATCTCATGCTACTCCTACCAAGGTACTACTTTCCTAATTAGTTCGGGTTTCCTATTTGAGTTTTCCTATTTTTGGGAATTCTCATGGATTAGGAAAAGAATTAATTAGAATTAATTTTATTCCTTATTCTATTATGGAAGTCTTCTAGAGTATTCCGAGTTCTACTTGGAATAGGATCCTAGAGATTTAATAGAATAGGAAAGGAATAAAAGTTAATTTAGGATTGATTTATTTCCTAATTGATTATTCCTATTTTATGGGAATTTTCATAGTAATGGAAATTAATTAATCTTGGAAAGTAGAAGAGTCCTAATTTTTTTTATTTCCTTATTCTATTATAGGAGTCTTCTAGAATATTCCAAGTTTGACTTGGATAGATTATTCTAGAGATTTAATAGAATTAGATGGGAAAAAATAAATAAATAAATAAATAAAAAATATTATTAATATTTAATTTTATTTTTGATTTATTCGATTGACTTAATTTTCGAATTAAGTATCTTTTGGATTTATTAAAAATAAATAGATTTAAATATTGGGATTAATATTCTCGTCACATGGAGCATTCAAAAACGAAGACTGAAGACTAGAAGACGCATACGGAGATGGAATAAAGCCATGATAGTCGGAAAATAATTTTTCTAGCATTATTTTGACTATGTGCTATGTGCTTTATTACTTGTATGCATGCTTATGTGTTTAATTATGCATTAGATAGCGTATCCCTTTGTTATAAAAAGCTAAGTGGGAGAGGGGATGGAAACATTCCCATGGTCTCCATTACTGTTCTCTTGGTGACTCTTATGGACTTTTGAAGTTCGTATAGATGTGTCATTGGAGGAGAATTCTTGTAATTCCTCTTACAAGAAACATTGATTAAGTTTATCAAACAATGCCTAATTTGTCTTTCTGAAACTGACTTCAAGTCGACTCATTCTTACCCCGGGGAGTGGAATGGAGCCAAAGCCACTTGGTCATGTAGAGGACACAAATTAGAGACCTTCGTACCATCTTGTGAAGGTGGATCGATTGTCTGCTCGGCTCCCTCATCTAATGAGAGATAGGGTTGTTCGCATGGTGAATCACTGGTTAGAAACTTTGAGTTTCACTTATGATTCTCCGCGTCTTGATTTACGAAAATCGAATGGATCTTGTAACTGGGAGTCAATTATAAAAGTCTCTTAGTGTAGTAAACGTCCACACCACGTGGCTTGCTACACTGACGGATTTTGGATTAATTGATGTAGACAGTTGTAAGGAATTGTGAAGAGTTGTGAAGTTGTCGTAAACGTCCACACCACGTGGCTTGCGGTAATGTAGCAATTCCAAACGATTCACTTTGGTGCTGAGTAATGGTTTACACTTAGATACGCCTTATAGTATTCCTCCCCACGAGGTTACGCTATAAGTGATGTATGACCAAAGAAAATCTAATTGCTAAATCATTTTGGTGGGTAAACGTCCACACCACGTGGCTTGCCTTACCTGATGGGATTTTAGATGTGATTAGTAATTTAATGATATTATTTGAGGGAGATAATATCGGATATTAAATTGATTGTTTGTTTAAATGTGCTTATAGGATTAGAGAATAGCTATGAACCCACTTTCTGTGATACTCAAGGAGCATAAGCTCACTGGCCCAAATTTTATTGATTGGAGGAGAAATTTAGACATTGTCCTGACTTCTGAAGAGTACAAATTTGTACTCCATGAAGTGTGCCCTGCTGAGCCCACGGCTGCCTTGACTGATGAGGAAAAACTGGCATATAGGAAGTGGAAAAAGGCTGATGAAATGGCTAGGTGCTATATTTTGGCTTCCATGTCAAATGTACTCCAAACCCAACATGAGTCGATGGACACTGCCTATGATATGCTGTTTAACCTCAAAGAGATGTTTGGGGAGCAAGATCGTGCGGCAAGGCAAGAAGCCATGAGAGTCCTCATGACAACTACTCAGTCTGAAGGAACGCCCGTAGGGGAGCACGTTCTTAAGATGATGGGTCTGTTGAATGAGCTTGAGATCCTAGGAGCTCAAATTGATGCTGACACTCAAGTCGACATCATACTCCAGTCTCTGACCCCTAGTTTTGAGCAGTTTCGCATGAGTTATAATATGGGTAAACTATCTTATTCTCTTGCGCAACTCCTGACTGAACTGAAGGCGGCAGAGGGGATCTACAAGAAGGGCAAGTCTCAAGCGCTTGTAGCTACCAAGTCCAAAGGCTTTAAGCCTGGTGGAGGTAGGGGCAAGAGGAGGAAGCAAGCCAAGAAACCCAGTGGTGCCAAGTGGACTGGACCACGAGTGGGGGCTGCAAAGCCAAGGGGCAAGTGCTTCCGATGCAACAAGTCTGGACACTGGAAGTCTGAATGTCCTCTCAAAGGTACGAATTTTTCTTTAGTCGTAAAAACATAGTCAGCGGTATTATCTACCAGAATTCTGGTGTGTAGATATGGAACCACTGACGGTATGTGCATTTTGAATGCAGGGGTTCCAGAAAACCCGGCGACTTAGAGAAGAAGAGTTCGAGTCTACACGGGCAAAAGCTGTGGAGGAGACAGCTGTTGCAGTGGAAGACATTTATCTGCTTTAGTAGTTAAATAGGATTTCATTTCAAGGATATTGCATTATGTACCCTTTATTTTAGAAAGAACGTTTTGTTCTGGATTTCTATTATTTATGAATGGATATTTTATTTCTTTAATCATTGGATGATTTTGATAAGGAATAATGGGCATTATCTATTCTGGTACATTAGATAGCAATATATGAATGATAGATCCTAAGTCTACCACTGTGCAACGAATCGTTCTATAACTTGTTTTACTTGTTAGATATATTTCTTTATTGAATCATCATGCTTGTGAATTCTTATACTTAGTAGTATTTTTCAAATAAGATTCAAATGGTCGAAATTGATTTGATCAATTATAGTTGAAGGAATGGACCTTCCGACCTAAGGATTGAATTTGGAGGATAATACATCTAAGTAAACCTTTCTGGATAAAGGGAAGAATTCGGACAAGTATAGAGAATGATTAAATGAGTTATGCAGAGATATGTGTAAATAGAAAGGTACGAGTAATTCTTAGAATACTCGGCAATGGATTAGAATACTTGATGTGCCATAAAAGCAAAAGTGTTTTGACTAGTCAATGGACACAAAAGCTATTATGGGGAGCCATCAAAGTATATCCGTTAAAGGCCTGCGACTTGGTCGCGGAGGCCATCACCTATCTGAATAACACATAGCATAATCAAAGATTGGGATTCAATCCCAAAGTAACCGCACCATACACTTATGTGTAGAGATGGAGCGTGAGAAATAAGAAATGGAAATCTAAAAGAAAAAGAGAACAAGTTGTTCGGAACTACCTATGTTCTATGGATGTTTCTAGAGACAATAGCACATTCTGTGTAATTGTAGGATGTCCTAGATGAACGAAGTATTGTGTGTTCTATAGTACTATAAACCAGAGGAACGTCCATCGTTCGGTTCATAGAGGAAGACTATTAGACGAACCATAAAGCCCGAATTGACTTAATACCTTAGAATGAGAAGAAGGACAAAGGACTAGGAACCAGCCAAACCGAGTAGAAGTACACCACACACTGCACCTGTTGTTATTACTGTTATACACCGGAACGCCATTGCAGTGGGAGGTTGTTGGACAACCAAAGATGTTCATAAGACTAGAGGAGTTCGGACTCCGGATCTAGTAAAGATGAAATCGATCCTTGACTCTGCATGAGGGCGGTACTAGAACTAAATGAGCCTGCTTGGAGAACAATAAAGGTTTATTGTTAAGAGGCTAGATCATTTAGAGTACAAGCTTAGTAAATCCATTTATGGATAGTAACAAAGCTATGAATCGTGGTACTTGCGAATTGATGAGATAGTCCATTTGATGGATTCATCGAAAGGCAAAGACGAAAGGTGTATTAGAGAAGTAATGGAAACAAAGTGGTGTTTCTCGAAGATTTTATGTAGATGAGATTTTATCATTGGCAACAATGTAAAAATATTGTCAGACATAAAATGATGGTTGTCTAAATAAATCGAGATATAAGATTGAGTAGAAGTTGGAACATGTTCTTAAGATCTTATGATCTAGGGATAAGAACACTGTACTTCTCCTAGATATCTTATACGATTATGGTTTGTTTTTAACATGCATAATTCTGAGAGAGGTAGTTACCTTTCAGAGACAGAACGTGTATATCTATCTAAGGTCATGTGTTTCGAACACATAAAGGAGATAGATGATACAAGGCAATATCCTACACCTAGTGTGGAAAGCTAAAATGCAATGTTAGAAAACAAGAACCTGATATCAACTATGCGGTTTGCGTAGTGGGAGGATATCAAAGTAATCTAGACAAGAGATGTTCGGATGTTTTAATAGTACTTGCGAAAGTACTGGACATTAAACAAGACGAAATCTTCTTGGATTACATGTTCTCAGATCTCAAATCAGAGAAGGACCAGTTTAAGTCGATATCAGGCTATGTGTTCACTTTTGGAGAAGTGGAACCTTTAATATGTAAGAGTGATAAGCATGACGCTTCTCAGACTCTCTCATAACCGAATAGCAGCCTCAGAGGCAGCGGAAGTTTTGGTTAGGTTCCTGGATATCCTCTAAGACTTGGATATGACTCTTGGTTTACCAAAGGCTATTTCATAGCGGTGCATGGAAAAACCGGAAGAAGTCATAAGTCTAAAAGTGATGATAACACATAGTGCAAGTACCACCTGATACGAGTCATCGTCAAGGGAGACGACGTAGTAGTCACCAAGATAACTTCAGAGCGGCAACCTAGAGTGCTCATTCACATAGTACTTCTCGGAAGTACACCCTAAGCACGTGATGAGTATGGGAACCGGGAGTTTGGAGGAAATGACTAGACCTTAGTACAAGTGGGAGATTGTTGGAGTTGTGTACTTAATGTCTAGATTTAAGTAACGGTAAACTCCCGATCATAGCATTTAATCTATTAAATTAATAAACAATTGTTTGCGTTTAATTATTTATAATTAAATATATGCAAATCATAGTTCTGGATTTTATACGTTGTAGTTAGTATGGTGCTGCATGGGCGCACAGAAGATCATACTATCGGTTACTCGTATTTAATCAAACAGTTGCTCACGGCCTAGATGGACACGAACTAATCCATCGGTATAGTCGTAGTGTGAGAGAGAAAATAATTTATCTTAATTATTTTATCACACTTGTACACTTAGTGTATTGGGCGGATCGTTGAGATTCATCGATTAGGATGCCGGCGATAATCGATTTGAGTCTCAGAGTATTTTATTCTTAATCCCCGATATTATTGCGGGTGTGTATATTTAATATAAGTGACTTTGATTTACCAAAGGAATTTAACCGATTTAATTATTGGGTTGATTACCGGTTAAGTTGGGTCACTATATTTTATATATGGCATGCCGTGAATAATTGACCGGACAGTGTATCCCGGAAGGGTTGATAATATCCCCGAGATGAGTTCATAAGGAATTATTGTGTAAACCTCATGAGTGGATTCGTTCCGCACAATAATTAAGGTTGAATGGTACTAGTCTCGGATTAAAGAGATGAATAAATTAATTAGCAATAAATTAATTTTATTCATGGATATTTATATCTTAAATACACGGAATAAATAATACTACTGGAGAAATATTATTTGATATAATATGGTTTAATATTGGGAGTGCAATTAATTTATATAGTGGAAAATAAATTAATTAATATTGATAAGGATTAATGGACTTGAGCATTGGGCTCAATTTAATCTTCAATATTAGAAGCCCAATATTCCACCTCCTTTAGATCCCCTACGTAGCCTATAAAAGCACTACATGGCCTTCATAATTCATAACTTGAATAAGACAAGATTATCATACTTGATATTCTAGAGAGTTGAAGGAGATCCATAGGAGTTCGATAGATCGTCACCCACCCGACGTTCAAACGAAGTGCAAGGAATACGTAGGAAGATTCAAAGGTCTTCAATTGATTTCGTTTCTCCGCACAACGAATCAAGAGGTACAATCATAAACTCCTTCGTGTGAATTTATGTGAATTGAATTGTGATACATACATGAACGCACGATCCGGGTAAACGGTGAACTTCGGGGACGGGGATTCGAGATCCCCGGCGAAGGTTCGAAGGACCCTCGGCTGGGAGCCGAGGGTGTGCGGTCGAGCCCTAGGGCACCGACCGCGACGGCACGACGAGGAACCCCGGCTTGGAGTCGGGGTGGGCGATCGACCGTGAGGTCGATCGCCGGGCAGCCGCGGCTGGTGCCGCGGCGGGTTCGCCGCTGGGCGAACCGCCCTCCTCGGGCGGTGGCGGTGAGTCGCCGGACTCACCGCCCGGGGCTGCCGGAGCAGCCCCAGCGATCGCATGCGTGCGATCGCGAACCCCACGGTGGGGTTCGGCTAGGGTTTAGCCGCGGGTTCATCCCGCGGCGATGCTCTTGTCGAGCCCGGTTCTTCGTGAAGTTCGTGATCGGTTTCCGGCGACGGGATTTCGGTCGGGGTTATCGGTTCCGCAATTTTTGATACCCCGGGATATCGATTTCCAGCAGTACCCTACCACCGGTACTAAATGCCGACTCAGATGCAACCGTCGAAATCGGGACAGCCAAGATATCACGCGCCATTCGTGAAAGACCTGGAAATCTAGAAGAATTGGACTTCCACCATTTCAACAAGTCAAAATTACTTCCATCCTCTATAACATCTTCACTCAAGTAAGTATCTAGTTCATTTTTCTTGCTCCCATACATCCCACTCTCCATTCTTTGCTTCTTAAGCGTGCCTTGAAAATTGATACAGGCCTCCTACCAATATTTTCCAAACAACTTACATCAACAGATTTTGAGGTATTGATGCCACTATCACTTCCTTCAGAATTCGGTTGATAAATTTTTTGATATTCATCGAACAATGCATAAAGTTCAGCCTTCACACATTGAAAGAGAGCATCACCCTTTTCCTCACCATACATTCCACACAAAGTGTACTGCATGTACTCAAATTTATCTTGCGGATCAAACACAACGACAAAAAAAAATGATTTTATTCATTTTTTCCGGATTGCCCCAATATTTATCAAAATTTTTCTTCATAGCTTCTCCCATTTTTTTAATCTCAAAATCTGGACTTCCAGTCCACTCATTCAAGATGCGCACAAATCACTAATTTCTCCGAAAAATGAGCTGGAAGTGATATAGAAAGATCCGGAAATGCGCAAAGTAGACTCGTAAAAATGCTTCAACAAATCGGCATATCTACGAACAACACACCAATCGTCGGCGGTTGGAACCCCATCAACCAAATCCTTCCTCAAATCAGCACTGAAACTTGTATCTTGTTCATCATACCTATCAAATGCGCTTTCAAACTTTTCTACAGTTTTAAGCATCAAATAGGTTGAGTTCCACCTCGTTGACACGTCTAAACACAAGGAGCTCTTGCTTTCTATCCTTTCCCACGCTGCACAGTCTTGAAAACTTTTCCACCTCCCTGGTGAATTCTTAATGTATATAATTGCATCTCGCACACGCTTCACTGAAGGATTAATTTCTTTCAAACCATCGCTAACAACTAAATTAATTACATGTGCAATGCAACGCATATGAAGGTACCTAAAATTGGCAATATCATTTCCCCAGTTCACCATCCTCTTTGAAAAGAACAATATGGCTGTATCATTTGAACTGGCACTATCAACTGTAATGGTGAAAACCTTTTTCAGCTCCCAATCTACAAGACAATTTTCTAGCGCCTTACCAATGTAATCACTTTAATGACTAGACACCGGAATAAAATTGAGAATTTTTTTGTGTAACTGTCAATCCTCATCAATGAAATGACCGGTAACACACATGTAATTAAGTTTTTGCACCGATGTCCATGTATCAGTAGTAATGCAAATTCTCTCACAATTTTTCTTCAAAAAAGATTTCAGCTTTGCCTTTTCTTTAGCATAAAAGTCATAACAATCCCTCGACACACTCCAACGAGAAGGAATCTTAAACCTAGGGCACGATTTTGCATTGTATTTCTTATAACCCCCACCTTCCACAAACTTAAAAGGCAACTCATCTTCAATAACCATTTCTGCAAGAGCTTCTCTAATTCCAGCTTGATCAAATTTCCATGTACTCAGACTACCCACCCCATCATTACTGTCAGTCTGTCACCATCTTTTTTTTGCAAATTCAACAATGTTTGTTGTTTATCTTTATTAGCAGGGTTTTCCGGGCAAGAGAGTATATGCGCAAGAAATGATGAGGTTCCATTTCTTTTAGTGTCAGAACACATTACTTTTTTGCAGTGGTCACACATAGCATGTTGAGCAGTTCCATCTTCACTTGGGATCTTCTCAAATACCGTCCACGCTTTTGATCTTTCTCTCGAAGCTTTTCTTTTCGGTTTCTGTGTTCGAGAAGCATTTAACGATTGAGTTTCCCTTGTTTGTGGTAGTGACTGTGAGAGATTATTGCTTTCGATGATTCCAGAATCCTCCATTGTTTTTGATATCTATAATAAATCAAAAAAGATAATAAATCAAAAGTTTTGTTCTCCACTTGTTAAAACTAAGCTATGATCAATTTGTAAGTCGAAAAAAATCAAGAAATTAGTGCACCATTAAACATACAACTTAAAACCATCAGCTTAAATAAATATATATACAACTTAAAAGTTAAAACCATCAGCTTTACAGAGAACTTAGTAGTTAGTATTAGCTCTACAATACTATTCTTTTAAAATTCTAAAGTATAATCGGTACTTTCGAGCTTCGGTAATCTGAAAACCACTCAAACAAAGCAGAACTACGAATTTAAGAAATAAGAACACCGACAAAACAACATTATTCACAAACCCAGACAACATGTGCATAAGTCAGAAAGTGAAATTCAATTTACATATCCAAACAAACACTATATGAACACATTAAAAAAATCATACATGAGTGGTGGTCGTCGACAGCGGGGTGGTCGAGAATGGTGGCCGCCAAGAGCGGGGATGTCGAGAGTGGTAGCCGTCAAGAATCGAGTACGCGTTTTCTTCCTTTCTAAGATTAGGGATTTAGGGTTTTATTGTTTTAACTTTTACGGATGGATATGATATTAGATTTAGAATATATATGATAAAGTGGTAATATGAATTTAATGATTTATTTATATATATATAAAATATCAATAGCTCGGTTATGGTTATTTAGTCGGTTATAACCGGAAAATAATCGAACCGAAACCGAAACCCGATTTTTAAATTTTGTATAACCGTAACCGAACCAATAAACAAAAAACCGAACCGAACTTACAATTTTGGTTCGGTTCGGTCGGTTATTTCGGTTTTAACCGACTTATGCTCACCCCTAAAATCTATATTGAATATCTCAAGATTTTTATAGAGTTTTGAAAATCCAAATTGAATACCAAAAATTTTAAAAATCTTAAAAAGTCATATAGACTCACTAACTAATACACCCTCCTTATTATATGTCATTAAATCAAAACTCATATAAAATATATAGAAAATATGAAATAGGGTTTGGGGGTTCACTTATAATGCCCCAGAAAATTCATAGGCTTAAAGGAATTGAATATGCTACTCATACCAACATATGCATCTTCTTTTCTGGGCATCCTCCTATAAGAACTCCAAAGTTAAGCATGCTGGCTCTGAAGTAGTTCTAGGATGGGTGACCCCCTGGGAAGTCTCCCGGGTGTGCACGAGTGAGGACAAAGTGCGCTGGAAAAGACAAGTGTTGGTACAGTGGGGCCAGAATATCACTCTCGACGGTAGTCATTGGTAACCGAGCCGGCCCATTAGGGTCGGGCTTCGAACCCTCAACGGGCCGGGGCGTTACAAACCGCACGGAAAAATTAGAGAGAGCGAGAGAGAGTAGCCACGACCGAGAATATAAGAAAAGGAGAGAGAAGAGGGTCGTGCGTGCGGAGAGGAGAAAGAAAGAGGAGACGACCCGAGGGGAGAATCAAGAAGGAAGAGACAACCCGGAAGGAGAAGCAGGGAGGAGATGTCGATCGTCATAGAGTTTCTTAACCTCGATCTCATAATTACAAGGCAAGTGGGTTTAAGTTTATGTAGTTAAGTTATATTTGAATTTAGAGCCTCTAGACAGGGTGTGCAACTAACGAACGAATTGCCTCAATGGACTGAGTAGCCCTTACGGTGTCAAGTAAGCTTGCGTCTAAACGTTAAAGATATGAACGAATCTTACTGTTAAAGAAAAGTTACTTAAATGTTTCCAGTTAAAGTTTATGTTCTGAGTTTAAGTCTAGTAGTTTCATTACATTAAAGTTCAACGTCTAAAATACAAACTAATACGACAAATGAAAAGATTAAAGCATACAGTATGCATGCCTACTTGCCAATCAGTTGACTGACCCTTGTTAATATGAATATTTTCAGGTGATACTCTTTGATTAACCGGAGTAGTCGGGTATGCTTCTGTGCCGTGATTCGTACAAGTATTCAATATGTAAATTTCTTTAGTGTGTGTCGTACACGTGCTCGTTATAAATATTTTTCCGCTGCATTTACTATTATTTAAATCTTTTTACCGTTGAAATTTTAAATGTCGACGTGGAGTTCAAAGCCTTTAAATTCTCCGCCTTGATTTCTTTACAAAACTAATAGTTATTTATTTATTTAATAAAATAAAACGGGGCATGACAAATGTAACGCCCCAGACCGTTGAGGGACTAAAGCCCGACCCTAATGGGCCGGCTCGGTTACCAACGAGTGCCGTTGGGAGTGATATCTTGACCCTACTGTAACAAGACGTGACTTTTCCAGCGCACTTTGTTCTCACTCGTGCGCACCCGAGACACTTCCCATGGGGTCACCCATCCTAGAAACTTTGTTCTCACTCGTGCGCACCCGATACACTTTCTAAGGGGTCACATATCCTAAAATTACTCCAGAGCCAACACTATTAATTTAGAGAATAATGCGGAAAGATTTATGTATATTGATTAAACAATATTGGATGATTTAGAATGATCATATTACAAAATTATATACTGTAAGAATAAAATAAATAAGGAAAAACTATATATGGAATGTGGGCTGAAACCCTAAAACCCAATGAGTTAGTAGGCCTTATTGGGTTGTGCATCTATAGACCTTATTACCCCCTGCAAGTGGAACGTGGAGGTTCTTCAAGTTCAACTTGGATTGGAGAGCTTGATAATTTGGAGCAGGTAGTGGTTTTGTGAAGGCATCTGCTAACTGGAGTGAAGTTGGGATATGTTGTAGTTGGAACAAGCCTTTATCTATCTTCTCCCTTATGAGATGGCAGTCCAGTTCAATGTGCTTTGTTCTTTGGTGCTTGACTGGATTGTGTGCCAAGTAGTAAGTGGACATGCTGTCTGTAAAAATTTTGACAAGAGATGGGAAGATGCCAAAGTCAGCAACCAGGTAAAGGAGCCATTGTCCTTCACATATGGTGTTTGCAGCTGCTCTATATTCTGCTTCAGTGGAAGATCTGCTAACAACTTGTTGTTTCTTTGATTTCCAGGATATGAGGGAGCTGCCTAAGAGGAAGCAATAGACTGAAACACTTCTTCTTGTGTCAATACATCCAGCCCAGTCAGAGTCTTAGTAACCTGTGAGGGAAAGTGTGGACAGACAACTGTAAAAAAGTCCTTGACCTGCAGTGTATTTTAAATATCTAAGGACCCTGTGTGAAGTAGTTAGGTGAGAGTCAGTGGGACATGAAAGATATTGACTAAGAGATTGAATGCAAAAAGAGAGGTCAGGTGTGGTGACAGTTAAATAAAGTAATTTTCCAATTAAAGTTCTGTATATTTTTGGATCAGGGAGTGGAGTACCAGTATTTTTGGAATGTTTTTGGTGTTGTAATCCATAGGACTCTTTAAAAGTTTACAATCTAAATAGCCATTTTCAGAAAGTATGTCAAGACAGTATTGTTTTTGGGACAAGTGAATACCCCCAGAGGTTCTAATAATTTCAATGCCAAGAATGTATGTTAAATCTCCCAAGTCTTTGATAGTAAACTTGTCGTCAATAGAAAGCAATATTCTGACAGTGGTAAGTTTAATTACAGGTGAAAAAGTTTCAAAATAGTCGATGCCTTCTTCTTGTGTGTAACCTTTAGCAACTAATCTAGCTTTGTATCTTTCAAGACTCCCATCAGATTTGAGTTTAGTTTTATAGACCTATTTACAGCCTATAGCATGCATTCCTATTGGTAAAGAGACTAGTTCCCATGTATTATTTGTTTCAAGAGCCTAAAGTTCTAAGTGCATAGCATTTTTCCATTCTGGATGTTTAATAGGTTGTGAATAAGTTTTAGTTTCAGAGAGTAATGAAATGGCAGCAGCAAAAGGATGAGTATGCACAGGTAAATTATTAATGCTAACATAAGAGGAAATGGGATACTTCACTGTCTTAGAAGCTGAAAGTGCATCTGAATTAGGAGGTAGGTGTGATCCTTGAAGGTCATAATCTTCTAAGTGAAATGGAAGTATTCTCTGTCTGGTTGACTTTCTGGACTGAGTAGTAGAGATATTTGTTGTTGTTGTAGTGTCAGC
The DNA here is from genome assembly GCA_954870475.1 of Euphrasia confusa. Lineage (NCBI taxonomy): Eukaryota > Viridiplantae > Streptophyta > Magnoliopsida > Lamiales > Orobanchaceae > Euphrasia > Euphrasia confusa. The sequence continues at coordinate 10,890,746 of OX940958.1, forward strand.
AGTGGACTGTTCTTGAAGTGGTATTGCTGCAATATCAAAATCAAGGTTAGAGAGATTAGGTGTAGTATGGGGAGTTAGTATAGGAGCCTGAACAAAGGGTGTATTTGGAGCCTTAGTTCTTTGTATGTTAGTCCCTTGAGTAGAAGGAGTAGTTTCCTGCAAAAAAAAAAAAAAAAAACAAATATCCAGAGTGCTATGGGATTCAGATAAGTTTTGTAAATCTTTAGTATTTGGAAAACCATTATCATCATGATCCTTCTGGAAGGGAATGTTAGCTCATAAAACTTGACATGAATAGAAGTGGAAATTTTGTGAGTGGAAAGGTCATAAATTTTGTAACCTTTAGTACCAAATTCATAGCCAAGGAAAACACATTTTGAGGCTCTGCTATTGAATTTATGTCTATCATCAGTGAGTGTGGAGGCGTAACAAAGGCAGCCAAAAGACTTTTAAATGAGAGTAGTCAGGTGGTTTTCCATAAAGTATTTCAAAATGGGTTTTATTTTTTAGAAGAACAGAAGGTATTCTGTTTATAATGTAAGCTGCAGTTTGCACACAATCTGCCCAAAATACAGGAGGTAAGCATGATTGAAAAAGTAAGGCTCTTGCTACTTGCAGAAGGTGTTGGTGTTTCCTTTCTACTCTCCCATTTTGTTGAGGAGTTTCAACACAGGATGTATGATGAATAATGCCATTAGATAAATAAAAGTCAGAGAAAGCAAATTCCATACCATTATCAGTCCTGATGCATTTGATTTTGAGGCGAAATTGAGTAAGAGCCATATTGTAAAAAGCCTGCATATATGGGACCTAGTTTCTGACTTGTTTTTCATAAGAAAAAGCAAAGTACATCTAGAGTGATCATCAACCACAGTGAGAAAATATTTATAACCAGAGTATGATTCTGTTCTAAAAGGACCCCAAATGTCCATATGGTCTAAATCAAAAAAAGTAGAGGCATATGAAGTGCTATCAGATAAATGAATCCTTTTTTGTTTTGCAAAATGACAAATGTCACAAGGTTTAATGTCAGTGCCATTATTCATATGTAAAGAAGAAATAGAAGAAAGTCTTTTAAAAGGTGCATGACCCAGTCTATAATGTCAAATTAAAGAGTTGCCAGGAGAAGTTGTGATAGCAGAAACCAGAGGCTTATTGAGTGTAGTGAGAGGAGGAGAATCACTGAGCTTCAAGTGGTAAAGTCCATGGAATGCTTCAGCATAACCAATAGTTTTGTGGGTTGTCTGCTCTTGCAACAAACAATAATTGGATACAAAACTCACAGAGATACATTCACTCATGGTTAGATGAGAAACATAGATTAAGTTAAATTTAAAGGCAGGAACACATAATACATTGTGTAAAGTGAGAGAATCATTAAGAATCATAGTCCCTTTATGGGTAGCTATGGTACATTGTCCAGTAGGAAATTGTACTTGGGAGGTAATGGCAGTGGGTATGCCAGTAAAAAAAACTAATGGAGTTTACCATATGGTCTGAGGCTCCGGTGTCCAAAATCCAAGTAGCAGTTTTATTGAAAATAGAGGAAGGTGTAGAAATACCTTTGTTTTCTGTGTGGGTGTGTGGATTCATATGATTACCAGGAATGAAAAGGTTGTAGTTCTGCATAGCCATGGCAGCATGGTGTCCTGCAGTTCTTTCCACTGGTTGTTCCTGAGCCTTCATGAATTGTCTGAATTTTTCATATAGGGCAGAATCACACAACTCCAGGTCCATGTCAGTGGCTTCTGAGGATACTTGATTGGCTGTTGGCAGGCCAAGAAGACTTGTATGCAGTGGTCCAAGAGGGGTATGGCCTGGGGCTATTCTTGCAGCCTTTGTCCCTTTCCAGTGGCTTGGGTAACCCTTCTACTGGAAGCATTTTTCAGTTAGATGACCATTGTATCCACAGAAATTACACTTACCTATGTATTTGGGTTGTTTGTCTCTGATAGTGGGTTTTTCCATGTTAGCTGAGCCAATGTAGTCTCCAGGTGTTGAGGAGGTTCTAAGTAGACCTATTGGTTGATGATTCAGAGTCCTCTGACTTTCTTCTTGTCTCAATATGGAATAGGCCTTTGAGAGGGAAGGCGGAGGTTGACTCATTAGAATTTGGCTCCTAACATGGGAAAATGAGTCATTCAGTCCAACCAGGAATTTGAGGACTGAATCCTTTTGCTAAAGCTCGAGAAATGCAGTTCCCAAATTGCAAGTGCAATTCCCACAAGAACACATAGGCAGGGATCGAAAATTTGTGTATTCGTCCGAGAGTCCTCTGAAGGTGTTGTAGAAGGAATTGAGGGTTTGTGAGCCTTGAGAAATGGTGCTAAGGTTTTTCTCTAATTAAAAAACCCTAAGACCATCGCTTTTGGCATACCTAGGATGAATCTCATCCCATACCTCCTTGGCGTTGGTGAAATACAACAACGTGGTACGGATCTCCGGTGCCGCAGAATAGACGATCCAAGAGAGTAGTAGAGCGTTGACTCTATGTCACGCCGCGAAGAGTCCCGTTTGATCAGGCAGTGGAATCGGGATGGATCCATCGAGAAATCCCAGTTTGTTTTTTATGGTGAACGACATTTGGACGGATTACTTCCAAGCTCCATAGTTGTCGCCATTGAAGATCTCAAAAATCACTTTCACATCAGGACGATCAGATGGATGGAGAAAAAATGGGGAAGAAGGATCTTCATTTGGGGAGGTTTGAGAAGTGGAGATTATGCTACTCATCAAAGCAGATTCAGAGGATCCATTGGTACCCGTCATAGTGATCAGGAATCAGTGGATGAAGAAGAAAGGAAATTGGGGGAAAATGAGAGAAGAGAAAAAATTAGGGCAAGATACCATATGTAACGCCACCTGGTCCCGCAATTCCGAACGACACCTGCTTAGATACCATTTGTAACGCCCCGACCCGTTGAGGGGCCGAAGCCCGACCCTAATGGGTTGGCTCGGTTACCAACGAGTGCCGTTGGGAGTGATATCATGGCCCCACTGTACCAACATGTGTCGATTCCAGCGCACTTTGTCATCACTCGTGTGCACCCGAGACACTTCCCAGGTGGTCACCCATACTAGAAACTTTGTTATCACTCGTGCGCACCCGAGACACTTCCCAGGGGGTCACACATGCTAGAATTACTCTAGAGCCATCAAGCTTAACTTTAGAGTTCTTATAAGAGTATACCCAGAAAAAAAGATGCATCTTGTTGGTATGAGCAACATATTCAATTCCTTTTTAAGCCTTCACATTTTCTGGCGCGTTACAAAGTGGGTTTGTTTCCCCATGTGCTAAAAATTGTATTTCAATACAGTAATTTTTTTAATTTATAGTGTCTCATCCAATGTTCTAAAAGGCGCTAGACGGGCGGTGACCAAGGGCCTAGCGCCTAGAAAAATTAATCGAGGACTAGGCGGGGATTAATTGTTTTACTTTTTTATATTTAATTAATTAATATTATATTTTATAATTATTTTTATGCATAATATTGTAATATTTTGAACAAATTAATTAATAAATAATCTAAACATAATTAAAATAGCTTGAAAATTTAAAATTTTATGACATTTTAATTATATAATTAATATTTTTTCAAATTTGGTGTTACACTCAAAATTTACCAAAATACAATTTTTTTATTTGAATCATCAAGTTTAAGCATCAAATTCGAATTGAACGACTAAGGACCTTATAAGTAGATAAAAACGAAACTAAGCGAATTTAGGCGGCAAAAAGCGGAACTAGGTGACGCTTAAGCGGCTTGAGGGATAAAAGTTAGGCGGTCAAGCACCGCCTAAGCGAAGCGTAATCGGAGCTAGGCTGAATTTTAGAACATTGGTCTCATCAATACAACTTTGAGACTAAAGTATTTGTAGTACAATTGTGAGAAGAAATAGTTTCTATTGACTTAATTAATTATGTGTGCTCACAGAATATAAAGGAACGGGTACAAAAAATAAACTGAACCCTACGGAGTCCTATACAATCCGATAAACTACAAATATACAATAAATAATAACATATTTATCTACTTATATATTTTCGTTAACACCCCCCGTCAAGCAATGCGTGGGATGTAAGCAAACGCAGAGCTTGGAACGCAAGAATTCAAAAGCAGGGCGATGAAGACTCTTTGTAAATATATCGGCGAGCTGAAGATGTGTCGGAACAAATTGAGTAGAGAGCTTTCCCGATGACACGAGTTCTCGAGCAAAGTGACAATCAAGATCAATGTATTTGGCGCGTTTGTGGGCCACCGGATTTTGACTGAGAAAGATGGCGCTTTTGTTGTCACACAACAGAAGGGGGCGAGAGGGCGGGAGTTGATGAAGTTCTGCAAGAGATTAGCAAGCCAGACAATTTCGGAGGCAGTGTTGGCTAAGGCTCGATATTCGGATTCACAACTTGATCGAGCGACTGTAGGCTATTTCTTCTCACTCCAGGAGACAAGATTGCCACCCAAGAAGATGGAGTATCCATACGTAGACTGACGAGTTTCAACACAGCGCGCCCAATCAGCATCCGAATAGCCAACAATAGAACGATCAGCATTGTGAGTGAAGTTAAGACCATAGTGGATAGTTCCTTAGACATAACGAAGAATACGTTTCACGGCAGAGAAGTGATCGTCAGTAGGAGACTGGAGAAATTGGCTAACCGTGTTTACGGCGTACGAGAGGTCCGATCGAGTGATCGTCAAATACTGGAGAGCACCGACGATCGAACGCTATAAGATTGGGTCGTGAAAGCTGGATCCAGTACTTAGTAATGAGGTACCGGGTGCGAGTGGGGTAGCAGTAGGTTTACAGTCGAGGAGGTTGGCACGTTCAAGAATGTCATGGGCATACTTGGCTTGACCGAGAAAGAGGCCAGTCGAGGTGTAAGAAATTTCCAGTCCCACGAAGTAGTTCCATTTGCCAAGGTCCTTGAGAGAAAATTCTTTGTGAGTACGATCGATGAGACGACGAAGTAGTGCAGGATCATTGCCGGTGATGATAATATCATCCACATAAAGAAGGTGATAGAGAACCGAGGAGCCCTGAATAAAGTAAAAAAGCGAGGAGTCCGATTGAGATTGATGAAATTTCAACGACATGAGGTAGGAGCTGAATCGCTGAAACCAGGCGAGGGGAGCCTGCCGAAGTCCATAAATTGCTTTCTTAAGACGACAGACATGGGTAGGATGTGAAGGGTCAACGAAACCCGGTGGTTGAGCCATGAACACGGGTTTAGTGAGCACGCCGTTTAAGAAAGCATTTTTAACGTCCAACTGGTGTAGGGGCCATTTATGATGGACCGAGAGAGCAAGAATAGTGTGGACGGTAGTAGCTTTTACGACAGGGCTAAATGTGTGATGAAAATCTGAGCCGGGAATTTGAGTAACCCCTTGAGCGACAAGACGAGCTTTATGGCGCTCAATAGAACCATTAGAGATAAATTTAGTACGAAAAACCCATTTAGAGCCGACGATGTTCGTATTAGGAGGACGCGGGACTAGATCCCAAGTAGCGTTTGTTTTGAGGGCTTCAATTTCTTCTTGCATAGCTCGAACCCAATGGGGAAATTTAGAGGCAGATTTGAAGCCTTTAGGTACAGTCGTAGTGGCAAGAGAGGCCAGAAAAGCATGTGACGCATGATTGACCGGATATTTTGGTTTAAAGATGCCGGCACGAGCACGGGTTGTCATCGGATGCGTGGAGGAAGTGGTAGGTGCAACCGAGGCCGAAGAAGAGGTTAGAATTGTCGTGACAGGTTCGGTAATCTGAGGCGACGACACTACTGGTGGCATTGGCGATGGTGGCGCCATGAGTGATGTGGAGATGTCGTCGGGTTCTGGATGTAGTTGATTTGGGGGAGGTCGAGGAGATGGAGGCTGATCAGATAAAGATCAGGAGACGTCGACATAGATGTTAGTCGATCATCCAAAAAAGTCGAGAATGGTAAGGTAGTCGGTGAGGAGACACTACCATTCGAGAAGGGAAAGACTTGCTCATCGAATTGAGCGTGTCGGGTGACAAATATTTTGGCAGAACAAGGATCGACGCATCGAAAACCCTTATAAGTACTGTTGTAGCCCAAAAAGATACATGCACGACTTCTCGGTGAGAGCTTATGCGGCGCATAGTCCCTAAGGTAAGGGAAGACGCGACATCCGAAAGGCTTGAAGATAGCATAGTTAGAAGTTAACTTGCTGATAGATAAAAGAATTTTTGTAATGCGAGGCACGACCAAAATGTCCAATAAATTAACATTAGACGCAAGATGACATGAACCAATGTGAGAGATAGGAAGAGCATGTCCATTACCAACGATGACCGAGCCATTACCATTATAAGGAGCGAAAGAGTTGAGGTTGGTCGGTTGAGACGTCATGTGAGCGGAGGCACCCGAGTCGACATACCAATCAGGAGTAGTGCTAGAGTCCTAGAGTGAGCAGGCTGTTTGAAACGCCTCGGCAAGGTTGGCCGAAGATGGAGAAGTAACGGCTGAAGACGAACCACCTGTACGAGCTTGAAGCTGCAAGAATTTAGGGCATTTATCGGCATAATGCTCACCTTTACAAAGCTGACAACGAGGAACATAGGTACGTCGAGTTGTTGTTCCTGCCCCACGACCACCTCCGGCAGCACCACGGCCTGGTCTAGTGGAAGCATCTCGAGCAGCAGGCTGGTCCGATCGAGGACCACGGGATCGCTGATCATTGCTAGACGCAATGAATGCAGCCTGCGATGGAGTCGAGCTTTCCATGGCAGAAGTGATGAGCTCAAACTAGATTGCTTGGTGGAGCAGGTCACGGAGTGGGGGAATCGGAGTCATGGCCATTCGGGTGTCGGCAAAGTTAGCGAATTTATAGCCGAGACCGCGCAAAAACCAGTGGCTTTTATCATTTTCTTCCACGGGTTTACCAATAGCTGAAAGTTGAGCGCAAAGAGATTTAAAACTCTTACCATATTCTGCAACCGGTGGGGAGTCTCGACGAAGAGAAAGAAGAGCCTCGCGAAGTTGATTGACACGGGACGTGGATGCATTGGCAAAGCTCGATTCGAGTGTGACCCAGGCGGATCGACAAGAGGTGCAATCGAGCACTTCGGCCATGGCTTCCGGTTCAAGAGTGGCAAAGAGAACACCGAGAAGTTTCTGATCACGGAGGTACCATGATGTGTAGTCGGGATTCGGGGATTTTTCTCCGCTGGAGGATGTGATAATGAGTGGTGGTGCAGCAGATTCGCCAGTGATGAGATCGACCATCTCAAAAGTTGTCGCCATAGAAAGAAACTGGCGTTTCCACATGAGAAAGGTGGCGGACGAGAGCTTGATTTGCACAAGATTAATCATTGTTGTTGTTGAAATAGGAGCAGCAGCAACAGGTGCAGCAGAACCGGCCATGAGGATCGATGAGAAATAGCAGAATCGAGGGACTAGTTCGATTCAGGTACGGACGCGAAGGGGACCAGTTCGCGTATGAAGAACAAGAGGAGAAAATAAGTTTAAGGTTTAATCGATGGTTGGCTCTGATACCATGTGAGAAGAAATAGTTTCTATTGACTTAATTAATTCTGTGTGCTCACAGAATATAAAGGAACGGGTACAACAAATAAACCGAACCCTACGGAGTCCTATACAATCCGATAAACTACAAATATACAATAAATAATAACATATTTATCTACTTATATATTTTCGTTAACAACAATACTCCATATTTTATGAAGAGATCAACATATATAAGAGCAACCCCAATAGTTTTGCTAAAATGGCAAGGGCTATCTTTCTATTTTGCCAAAAAATAGCAAATGTCAATTGCCATTTCCTAAATTTTAACTTAACGGTTTGACCAAAATGACCCTTGTCATTTGTCATTTTGGCAAAAAAAATAGCTCTTGTCATTGTCATTTTTAAAACGTAACTCAAATGGTATAAAAATAGTTAGTGCCATTTAAAAAAAATGATATTTTTGACATTTTGACATTTTTTAATATAATTTTTTTCATAAATTTTAAGTTAGATAAAAAATTTAATTATTATTTTAAATTATATATACAATAGTAAAATTTAAAATAATTTGTAAATTAATATATTTTTTTTACTTAAATTTCGTTTGATATTTTCTTTGTGTCAAATTATTGAATTTATTGAAAATTAATCGTTTTTTTATTATTAATAATAATATAATAAACAAAAAAACTTTTATTTTATTAATTAATTTATGTTTAGGGTGGGGTGGCAAGAATAGACTTAGTCATTTTTCCACCCAAATAATAATATAAATGGCTAGAATTTTGGCAATGGCTATTTTCTAGATTTGTTTTTTTTTTTTTTTTTTGCCAAATTTTGAGAATGGCAAGGACCATTTTTATGGCAATTTATATCTTGCACCCTTATGCAAGATGAGGATCTTGCTCCTAGTCAACATTATATAGGTCGGTCAATTTTAATTAGGTTTTTTTTTTCCTCTTTTTTTTTCACTTTTTCTCTTCTATCTTCTCTGCCTTTATCTTCTCTGCGGTTTGCGATTTTTCCCCCTTTTCTTTCTCCTCTCTGTTCCATCGTCAGCGTCGGCCGTCCAGGTTCCATCCACCGTTACCGCTCATCGTCTTCGTTCACCGCCGTTCAGCTCTATCTCTTCAATTGCACGATTGATCGCATTGACTGTCGATGTTCAGCTCCGTCTCTTCAATCCGATGTTGTTCCCTTTCCGTCGTCTCTCCATCGCATTGACCATGGACGATTTACTAGATCTGTCATCTATTCTGGTCGAATGTATCTATTTGATTCCCTCAAAATTTTAATATTTTTGATTTTCGATTTTTTATGTTTTTATGAGTTTGTGTTATTCAGATGCTAAAATCACGTTGTTGATCTTGATGATAAAATCCTAAATCCTCAAATTTCAGGTTATCCTCGTATTGATGCTGAACTTCATTTTATACTCTGTCAACCTTTATTTTATAATCCGTCAACCATCATTTTAGTTAATATTATTTAATTTTTCCTTGGTCATTATGTTTGATATTATTTAATTTTCTTGCAAGATATTAATAGTGAAATGGCTTAGCCGATCACTGATTATGCATCTTGGAGTATTAATGTTTAGGAGGTCTATCTTGTTTATTTATATATGCTTGTGTTTGTTTACCTACTTTTGTTTTCTTCCCACACAGGTATATATTGTGTACAACATTTTATACTACTTTTGCGTTGACTGACTATATACTACAGTACCTACTATTGTTGTTGGTATTCTGGACAACGACTTAAGTTACAAGACACTACTCGAGTACCCAAACCTTTATGTGGCTGACTATCAACAGGAGAGTTACAACATGTCATTCTTTTGGATTACAATGGTTGACACATTATGAACAGAGCCTTGTTATATTCTATGTACCCTTGTTCACCTACAGGGAGAGCACCATTGACATATGGAGTATGTTCAGCTTGTGGACAATAAGAGTATGGGCAGCTTGTGGACAATAGTTGTTGTTATCATAGTCAATATGCATTTGGCTATGAATATTAAATGTCGAGTATGTTACTCATCTTGTAATATGGAGACCGATTTTTTTTTCTTTTGGCTACAAGGTGGCGCTTGATTCAATTCATTCTTTCCTAAATTACGGGTTAGTTTATTTTTTTAACAATAATTCTTTTTTGACTATTTATGATTATTGTAGTATTACACTAATTCGTTGGTTGTGCCATTGTGAGATTGTATTAGGTAATTTATATCTGGAAGTGTTTGATGTATGCACTGGACCCGAGCATACGAGTAACTCTCTTGAATTTGAGCTTGAATCGCAGTGCAGTCGTTTGCTGCCGAGTTTCTCCATATATTAGTTTTGGATATTGTATTTGATAATAGATTTGGAACTTCATTTTTGTGACAGATCTTCATTTGCGAAACTTCATTTTCAACAGTATGATCCTTCACATTCATATTTATGATCCTTCATATTCATATATAGACTCTTTAATAGTATATTTTTTTAATATTAGAAACGGAAAAGAACTACATCTAGATATCTCGTGTGCTTCTCCAGAGGCTGATTTGATTAATTGTGTGCCTGCACTGTCAAGTGCCAAGTGGAGTTTACGAGAACAAAATTTTGACAATTTTCTGATATGACACCCAAAAAATAAAATGTGAAATATATAAATATTTAACTAAATATTTTATTATTACCTAAAGGGTGTGAATTTTTTTACGATATTGAAGTATGATATGTCTTTTAATAATATGATGTATGAACTGTCTTTAAATGAAAGATGAAATGTTATGTATATGAAGTATGAGATTTATAATATGAAGTATGAAAAATAAGTTCAGTCATTGAAGTATGATTTGTTTTTTAATAATATGAGATTTCGAAAGATCTCCTTATTTCTTCACAGCGGGTTCTCGCATCATTTTCTTTGAAAAATATTATATCACAGTGGGACACTTTAAAATGAATAATGTTTACCATTCTATTATTTACACAAACCCTTCGATGACTTATCGGATGCCTTGCTTGAGGAATAGTTTCACGAAAATGGAGACGAACTGTGTTTTAATGAAAGATGAAATGTTATGTATATGAAGTATGAGATTTTTAAGAGTTTTGTTTTTCAGTCAATTCTACAAAAACTAATAAAGGATGTTATTAAGTTAAAATGAAAAATGAAATTAATAAAAATGAAGGTTTGTGTTCTGAGAAATAAGTATTTTATATTTTTGTTGTAGAGTTGATGATGATAATACTTAATTATAGTAAATGAATTAAAGAATGATATTAAGTAAAAATGAAGAATGAGATTAATAAAAATGAAGGTTGGTGTTCTGAGAAATAAATATTTTTATATTTTTGTTGTAGAGTTGAGGATGATAATACTTAATTATAATAAATGAATTGAATGTGTGATGTTAAAGGAAAAACAAGACTTTGAAATGTTGATACAGACGTCATCATTTATATAAAAAGAATAACACAAAAAACAAGACAACACTAAACGCTCTCGTCTCCTTCGAATGCCAACGACTTCGTAGATGTGGAGGAGGTGCCAACAGGAATTCGGCTGGAGGCGAATCAAGACTTGTACTAAGGGTGAGGAATGATCTAATTCATTCGACGATATAAAAAACAGTGTGTGCGCTAAAGCTTTCCTTTTGATCTCGATTGCTATCACACCAAACAAGAGCACATGTTTATTATATCATTTGTCAAGAAATATGATATATCGAGAACAAACTAAAACACGTATTTTGATTTTCTATCAATACGAAGTCATGCCTGGATTGTGATGCCGCTAGCATACCAAAAAGACCATTGATTCCATATTCTCAAACCACATTTGAGAATATTGTCTTAACAACACTAACTAAGATGTAGATTCCACTACATCACCTACAAACAACACACAACACATATTGAAAAAGAAGTATCAAAATAAATCAATCAACACAGCCTCCCATATTCTAATTCTGAACATATCAATAGCTAGTTTCATATTCTAAGGCAACCTAAACTTTCAATTGAGGGGGAGAAAATTCAAAATGCCCCTAAATATTTCATGAATCTTTATTAAAAATAAGGGGTAAGGGAACCCCGAATATACTGTATATTTTTTGCACGATTTCAACCTTTATTTTATATCCGCAATTTTGATCACCCCCACCACCTTCATTGAAAAAATGTATCAGTGAGAAGCATATTGAAATATAAAAATCAATATTTCTCCAAAATATTTCTCTAAATTGATGGATCAATATTTGTATGGAGAATATGCTAAACTCTAAACCTTTAATAACTGAATCAAATCAATTTGATGGATGAACATGCAAGTGCATAAACAATAAACATTGCTGAACAGATACACACATAAACAATTACACACACACACAGACACTCAATTTGATGGATGAACATTCAAGTGCATAAATAATACAGAAACATGAAACATGAAACACTATAATTCATGAAACACCATAATGTAAAATCAGAAATTACCTTGGGTTAGAGGATATGAAGTATGAAAAAGAGGAGACGATCCACTACCAAAGTTTGATGTCAGAGAGGCGTGGAGGACCCCACAGTCGAACCTACACTTTGGCAGAATATATAAGAAGGAAGAGGAAAATCTATAAACCCTAACTCACTGACCCAAATCAATTTGATGTATAATCGGAGAAGATACTATGATTTACACGAAGAAGATATTATGATTTTCAAAATTGTAATTTTTACCTAGGGTTTGTATAATTGGATTTCGATCGATTTGTTTCCACCGCGATGCTCGAAGGATAGAGGGTATTGACTTGGAGACGAGCCGATGGCGTAGCTTGGAGGAGGCGAGGCGTGGAGGATGAAGACAGCGAGAATTGATGGCGAGAATCGAGGCTTGAAGTTGGCAATAATCGACTTGAATGAGGGAAGTTACACAAAGTCGATGAATAGAGAGAGTGAGTGAGTTCCATGTTGGCTGTGATGAGTATGATGACGTAAGCACAAGTATTTGGGTTGGGTCAAGTTTTTTTATAAATTGAGCCTATAGTAAGATGGGCATCTTACTCCTATGGAGTAAGATATACTAACTCGACCTAAGTACTATCAATAATATTTTAGAGTCCTTTGGATAAGTGCCCCTCCCATTTGTAAGTAAGGGTTAAATAACCCTTACAAAAATAAAATTGGATCTCTACCCCTCCTCTTATAAAATTAAATCTAAAAGAAATGTAAATGAAAATATTTACACATTAACCCCTAAAAATATTTACACAATAACCCCTCCATTCATTTCTTCTTCTTCCCCTATTTTTTCTCTCCCGAACCCTAAATCGCCCAAAAAAAACGACTCCGAAATCGACGATTTTCCACCAACAATTCGACGTAAAAAGGTTAGCATTTACTTCTACATGACTTGTGGGTGTGTTGTTGTCAATATCGAGCTTGAATTTTGCGATTTGAGTGCTTTTCGAAACCAAAAAAATCTGCAAAATCGCAGTTGAATCACAGGCGGGCGTAGGCCACTACCTGCGCCCTACGCCCATGGTGAAGTATGCTGTAGGCTGCAACAATTTGGGCGTAGGGCGCCGGTAGTGGCCTACGCCCTACGCCCTTTATGCAGCAGGCAGTGGGTTACTTCCTGATGGGCGTAGGGCGCAGGTCGTGGCCTACGCCCTACGCCCATCAGGAAGCAGGCAGTGAGTTACTTCCAGATGGGCGTAGGGCGTAGGGCGTAGGGCATAGGCAGTTGCCTGCGCCCTGCGCCCTTATCAGTGCAGTTTTGAATTATGATTCTTCTCGTTTTATTGTAACTGCAGGCATGGATAAGATATCAATCATAATACATTTTAGTGGAGAGTGGCAGCTCTTGGAGGGATATTGGAGATGGATAATGAGCGATTTGAAGCACTCGAAAACAATATTGATTGATAGGAGCATTTCGTTTAATGCACTTATTGAGAAAGTGTGTGGAAAAATCGGCATCGATCCATCATGTAATGAAGTTGCGATCTCTCGATTCCCAAAGGAAAAGTCTCCTCCGATATATCTTAATGATGAAGAAGATTGGGCCACGACTGTATGGATTCATAGAAACCAAGATGAAATGGAGTTGTTTGTGACCTACAGTCCTTCTATACCGAGAAGTCCTGCCCGTGAAAGTCCTGCACGTGAAAGTCCTGCACGTCAAAGTCAAAGTCCTGCACGTCAAAGTCCAATTCGGCCAGAAAAACTTCCAACTCGAAGAACTTCAGGTGAAACATCACAATATTACAGTCAAGTAATAGTGCCATCTACTTATGATCAGTCTGTATCTATTTGGGATAGCATTGATTTATGCAATACTTCGTATGGTGGTGTTTCTGGTGATTATGATGGTGGTGTTTCTGGTGATTATGATGGTGGTGTGGGTGGTGATTATTATGATGGTTTTGATGGTGTCGAGGTCGATGCTAACGACGATGATGTTGTTGATGACGATGATAATAACAATGGTGGAGGTGGTGACGACGGTAATAATGAGGGCGGTAGTTCTTATTATAATAATCCTGTTGTGGACGATGTTGTTGCTCCTGCTTTCAGACTTTGTGATCGAGACGGGGGTGGTCGGTATGATGGTTCCGATTTGGTAGTTGGTCAGACTTTCAAGAACAAAGACGATTTCAACTATGTTGTCGCTCGGGTAGCATTGCAGGGCAAGTTTGAATTTGTTGTGGCCAAATCTGATCACAATCGAAAGGTGGTGAAATGTGTTGAAAAAAATTGCAAATGGAAAATTCGTGCAACGAGGAAGAAGACGACCGATGAGTTCGTGATTAAAACCTACACCAACATCCACACTTGTTCTTTGATTGATAGAAGCGGTGTGCACAGGCAGGCCTCTAGCAGTCTTATCGGCAATCGACTTCAGGACCAGTTCTTGAATGCAAAGAAGCCTATGACACCAGCTGCAATTCAGCAGTTCATGCGTACTGAGGAAAATATTACTGTCAGTTACGACAAAGCATGGAGAGGGCGGCAGAGAGCCCTGGAAAATGTTCGCGGATCCTATGAAGATAATTTCTCGAAGCTTCCTTCGTATTGTTACATGCTTGAACAAAGGAATCCAGGTACGTTCACCCGTATTCAAACAAACGCCAGCAATGAATTTCAGTACTTCTTTATGGCTATCGGAGCGTGTATTCGGGGATTTCAGTACATGAAGGACGTTATCGTCATTGATGCATCGTTCATGACCAATAGATACAAGGGAACGCTTCTTATTGCTTCTGCTACTGACAGTGAGCATCACAGTTACCCACTTGCTTGGGGTGTGGGTGATGCAGAGGACACCAATTGCTGGATTTGGTTCCTTCAGTGCTTGCAGTTTTTGATTGTAGATAGATCTGATCTGGTAATCGTGTCTGACAGAGGTCAGCCAATTATAAATGATGTAGCTGCTGTTTACCCTAAGGCAGAACATGGACACTGCTATTGGCACATCATGCAAAACATCAAGTCCAAGTACAACAGGAGAAACGACTTGGTTGGTCATTTTAAGAAGGCTGCGTGCTCGTACACCGTACCCGAGTTCAATCGACATTTTTCAGAGCTTAGAGCAGCGAGCGAGAAATGTGCAAAGTGGCTAGAAGATATCACGTTTGAGAAATGGTCAAGAGTCCACCACTGTGTGAATAGATACGAGGTGATGACGTCTAACGCAGTGGAAGTGATAAATGCCGTGATGAAAGACGCTAAAGACTTTCCCATACGTTCCTTGATCAAGTTTATCGTGGATAAGATGGTTGAATGGTTTTGCAGACATCGTGAAGAAGCTCGTGCGTTCACCGGTGTATTGACACCGAGAAGGGAAACAACGTTGCGTGAGCGTTATGACCGTGCTCCTAAATGGGTTACCAAAAAAATAAGTACTTGGATGTACACTGTGGAGTCGACTAGATGGTGTGGGGTTGTGGATTTGGAGGCAATGACGTGTGAATGTGGTGTGTTTCAAATTGACATGATGCCGTGTGAGAATGCCATTGCCGCAGCGTGTGCCAAGGACCCGAGTCGGGCAGGACAATATGCTTATGATATGACTTCTCTTTATTTCATCCGTGAGTATATGATGGAAGCATATAAGGAGAACATTATACCTGTTCCTTCAGAAGATCAATGGACGGAGATTCCCGAATATGTCCAAAACATGATAGTGTTGCCCCCACCGGCGAAACGAACTCCAGGACGGCCGAGAATGGATCGCTTCAAGAGTCGGATTGAGAGGTTTTCGAAGAAAACATATCGATGTGGGAAATGTCAAGGAGAGGGTCACAATGCACAGACTTGTCCGATTCCACCAGAGTAAACATTGTTGAACTTTTATGTAGTTGTGTGTGTTTTTTCATATATTTTTGTGTAATTTGACTTGTGAAATATTTACTATGCAGGTTGTGATGTCAAGAGGAGGAAGTTGTAGATGCCCAGGTGTAGCGAAGAAGAGGGCATGACTAGAACTCTTTGATTTTTTACAATTATTTTGTGTTTTGAGACAATTGTGCAACAAACTGTGTTGTAATGAATCTTTCATGTTAGAAGTGTTTTAATTTTAGACTTTGTATTTGTCCTTAATCATCCAATGCTAGAATTGCTTGAATGTGGTGTAAATGTGTTTTGGACAGGTTGGAATCACAAAAAACTGGGAAATCCATGAAAAATTCTGTTCTGTGGTGGGCGTAGGGCGTAGGCCATTACCTGCGCCCTACGCCCGCTCTGTCGCAGGCCAAGACCTGCTTCTTGATGGGCGTAGGGCGTAGGCCATTGCCTGGGCCCTACGCTCGCTCTGTCGCAGGCCACTGCATGCACTTGATGGGCGTAGGGCGTAGGCGACTACGCTACGCCCTACGCCCAACCTGCCGCTGCCAACTAGACTGACACAAGACTGACGCAGGGCGTAGGCCACTACGCTACGCCCAGCGCCCATTCTGACGCACCCCTACCTACGCCCTACGCCTTCACAGTTTGGATTTCACGCGGTTTTGGCAATTTATCGACTTACCCGTGGATAATTAATGTAATTTGTACCGTTGGATGATCTTAAAATGTAGTTTTGCGTGTCCCGACCAATTTTTGTGGAAAAATAATGTCGGGAAGTGCTCGATCGGCTAATGTCGAGAATTTGTCGATTTTTGCGACATTATCGGATCGAGCACTTCCTGACATTATTTTTCCACGAAAATTGGTCGGGACACGTAAAACTACAATTTAAGATCATCCAACGGTTCAAAATAACTTAATTATCCACGAGTAGAAGTATTTAGTGTTTTCATCACATATTACTTCTAAGTTACTTCTAAGTTTAACTTTAAATGTTATAGTTTGAGTTGAAGTTAAGTAGCTTCAAGGTATGACCAAACAATAAAATGTAATTTCGTTATTTTGAACCGTTGGATGATCT
This sequence comes from Euphrasia confusa, assembly GCA_954870475.1. NCBI lineage: Eukaryota > Viridiplantae > Streptophyta > Magnoliopsida > Lamiales > Orobanchaceae > Euphrasia > Euphrasia confusa. Next base: position 10,907,664 of record OX940958.1, read on the forward strand.
TAAAATGTAGATTTACGTGTCCCTTCCAATTTTTGTGAAAAAATAATGTCGGGAAGTGCTCGATCCACTAATGTCGCAAAAATCGACAAATTCTCGACATTAGCCGATCGAGCACTTCCCGATATTATTTTTCCACGAAAATTGGTCGCGACACGCAAAACTACATTTTAAGATCATCCAATGGTACAAATTACATTAATTATCCACGGGTAAGTCGATAAATTGTCAAAACCTCGTGAAATCCAAACTGTGAAGGCGTAGGGCGTAGGTGGGGGTGCGTCAGAATGGGCGTTGGGCGTAGCGTAGTGGCCTACGCCCTGCGTCAGTATAATGTAAGGCATGTTGGGCGTAGGGCGCAGGCAATGGCCTACGCCCTACGCCCACCACATAACAGAATTTTTCATGGATTTCCCCATTTTTTGTGATTCCAACCTGTCCAAAACACATTTACACCACATTCAAGCAATTCTAATATTTACAATTCAATACAATACAAATCAATCGACTCGATGACTCAAACTGAAGATTTTTCGAGCTACATATCGGCGATACTTCATCAAGTACGCGTCATCGAGTTCTTTATCCCGGTGATTGAGGTACTTGTTGACTAGATGATCCAGATACATACACACGTACGGGCCGCAGTTATTGTTGTCGACTTGGACAAACTGGTCCGTCGGGGCTTCGACCTGCATAGAAGTCTTCTTGTGGGTTCGACGAAAAAAGTTTCTACCCTCCCAAAATCCTGCAGCTACCAAGAGACGGGGCAACAACTCCAACACCGGAATTAGTACACGAGACTTGGCAGTTATATCCGGACAACGCCACCACAACGAGTCGTACAACTGTATAGTCCATAGGTTCAGGTCAATCCATATCACGACCCAATGTTCCCCGGTATTACAGACCGTTATCACCTAAAAAATAAGAAATAAAATAAAACGTTATTTACAATTAAATTAAAATATTAAATTGAATTAAAAAAATAAAAATGTACGGTTCTTTAAATTACCTCTCGTGCGTATTCCCAACTCTCGTGCCTATGGTCCCCCGTGATGTATTTCAGCATGTAGTTCGGCGGTGCTCAGGACTCATATTTCATCTCCAAGTTCTTTCTCCTTGCATGTGCATTCGGGATCTCAACCCCAGCGTACTGGGTCCTCATAGCGTTATGTTAATTAAAAATAAATTTAAACGATTAGTATTAGGAAAATGATAAAAAAAACTTGTATTTGATAGGATGATTGGATCTTACGAAGAACTCGGTACACTAGAGTATAGTCTGCTGTGGAGTGACTTCATCTTTTACACCTTTGTTCTCCTTTATCTTGTCCCGCAGGTATGTAATGTACATGTCAATCTCCTGAAAAATATACATATCACAGTTAAGCACAATTTAATAAACATTATAAATTTCAAAGTTTAACTACAAATTAACTTACCATGCTTGAGTACCAATGATGTAGTGACTCAATCCGTTCGAAGTAGGCCTGGTCCAGAGTAAGTCCGTTGAAAGGGATTTTAACACTCATTCCATGCCCGTCACGACGGAACATCCAATAGAGCCCCCTAACCTTCTTGCTGCCTCTCCGTGCGAACTACGAGACGTACGGGCTCCGAAGAGCTGCCGAGGGCCTCCTCACACGGGGTCCGAGACTACTCTCGGCGACATCATCCTCCTCCTCATCAGCCCCAAGTTCTTTTTCCTCTTCCGACAATGCAATCTCCTTTTCGTATTCATTTTCCACGGGAGATGTCATATTGAACAACTGGACCTGCGTCCCAGTCGGAAAAAAAGTCTCTACATCAACGATCTCCTGCGGTATATCAGCCCCAATCGGTACAATAAAACCAGGATCATACTCTGTCCGATCAGCAGTAGTCGGAGGGAAGATGCCGTGGGTGGGAATCGCAGTGAAGGGACCTCTCACACCCTGAAAATCACGCAGCGCCCTCGGTGGCGAAGAATGACCGCTATCTCCCCAGACAGCCTGAGTCTGTGCCGGTGTGCGATAGCTATCGCCAACGGTCGTCTGCTCGAAATGGGGCTGCTCGACCTGAGGCTGCTCGGAATGGCGCGAGAGTGGCACATGAGTAGGATAATACTCGATCATCGCTTGCGGTTGTGGTTGTGGACTATCCCAAGTTGGAGCAGAGTAATACTCCATTGGAGGAAATTGAACAAAAAAATAATTTAGGTCGACACAGAAAAAGGAACAAACAAAGAAAGAACTAATAAAAATTTTCAAAATATATTAATAGTAATATAATTTTTAAAATCATGTTTTTGAAAAATACAAACAAAAAAAAAATATATAAACAACAAGACAGCTACTGAACCTCCTCATCTGCCCTATCTTCTAGGTTGCAACGCTTAAGGGCCGCTTGAAGAGCGTCGATCCGACTGCAAACCTCAACAATCATCTCTCCCTGCTTTCCCTGCTCCACCCCGTACGTCTCCACCCGTGAAAGTAACTCTGCAACCAGCTTCTTCTGCTCCGTCAGCTCTGCTAGCATAGACTCGTTATGTAGCCTCTGAGCCTCGTCTCGCTCCGTCTCACGCTCGTCTCGCAGCCTCTCACGCTCCCTCATCTCCTCGTCTCGCTGCCTGTCGGCTGTCCTCTCGTCCGTATGCATCTGCAGAAAATCAGCAAACCAATACGGGGGACCTCCGGATGGCTGAGCCTGAAAAGACGACGGACCGACATGGCCAAAGACTGTCTCAGGAAAAGCTGAGTATGTCGTCTGGGGTGGAGGTGGGGGTGTCCTCTGTCGTGGAGCTCGAGCTGGGGCAGTGAACTTCACGTAGTCAGTGCAAAAGATGTCGTCGTCGTTGAGTCGTAGAGCGTCCTGTTCGAAGTTCCGCTGGAACCAGCACAGGGTCCCGTAAAAAGCTGGAGACATCAACTCGTCAACGTCCGGCTTCAAGCGCGGATACACAACCTGCATGTTTGTTTTTGAAATTTTATAAGTCTGGATAATTTAAATAAATTTAATTCACGCAATAAACTTGTTCAAACATTTACCTGCACCCCGCTAACCAAGAAGTTCTTGATATCATCGCCCTGCGGTGCGTTGTTACTCAGAGACCAGCGGAGCATCCTGGGGTACGAATGAATGTAGTCTCTCCTGGGGGATGCGTTCAGCTTTACAACCGCACCCTCGAAAGTCTCCATCATATAAAACTAAAACCAAAACCAAAACAAAAATATATTATTAAACACTACAAAAACTATTCAATTATCAACAAACTAGTTTTAAACATACCGCAAAAAAATGGATGAATCCATAAGCATTCCATGCGCGCGTCCCTGGCCCATCGATTGCACCGATTTGCTCGAAGCAATCATCGACGATAGCCTTCCACACCCTCCGTCCCCATGGATACTTCTGGCATATTTCGAGTTTACTGCAAAGCTGTAATAAATACAAAAATTAAAAAATTAAAAATAAATTTCAATACACAATAAAAAAATAAATTAATTCGCGTATTACCTCGAAGTACTCATCAGGGACATGTGATTGTCTGTTAGGTATGTCTAACAGAGTCTGTATAAACCAAACAAATGTTAGGTTGACTACATCCGGGTGCCTCTCGGGATGCTTTTTGGCCAAAATCGATTCGATTTTCTTAAGCAGCTCATCCGTCGTCACCTGTTTCTTGGCCAGGTCATGAGCTGGAAATGCTCTTTCTTTCAGGTCCGCATCATCACTGTCCACGTCATCCTGGGAGCGGGAGTCAGAAAAGTGCAACCCTGTAATCAAGCTGAGCTCCAGTGGGCTCAGACGAGCTACCATGTTGTTCGTCACGAACAACCTGAATCGCTTCTTCTTCGGGTCAGGCCACACGCAGACTCGGGTCATCAACTGATGGATGGCCGCATTGGGCACTACCCATTGCCCGTCCAAGAGTAAGAAATTACCCAGCTGAGGGTAATCGGTCACGACGTTCGGGAAGGCGGCCAGCAGAGGTCCCGCTATATTGGGGATTTTCGTGTAGCTGTGGCGCGTCGTTAACTTCCCCCTCATCACCACGTCGCCGTATTTGCGCTGGGGTAGCTCACCGATGTCCGATGCCGGCACAAGGCGATACTCATCCTGAAAAACACATTACAAAAAAACCAGTTAAAAAACTCAAAACTGGACTGCCTTGGGCGTAGGGCGCAGGCTTCAGCCTACGCCCTACGCCCACCACAAAGAATAAAAAAAAATGGGCGTGGGCTTCAGCCTACGCCCTACGCCCAAGAACACAATATAAAAAAAATTGACGTAGGCTTCAGCCTACGCCCTACGCCCAAGAACACAATATAAAAAAAATTGACGTAGGCTTCGGCCTACGCCCTACGCCCAAGAACACAGAATAAAAAAAAAATTGACGTAGGCTTCAGCCTACGCCCTACGCCCAAGAACACGTAATAAAAAAATGGACGTAGGCTTCAGCCTACGCCCTACGCTCAATAACACAGAATAAAAAAAATGGGCGTAGGCTTCAGCCTACGCCCTACGCCCAAGAACAACCCAAAATTTTCAAAATCGCATTTTCGCCAATTCATGCTACGAAATTACTTAAATTGAGGAATTACCTGATAATTCCTCTGAGCCTGTGATGGCGACATTCCAAGGAGCAATTGACGGGGGTCTTGCTCCGCCTTCATTCTCGATTCAGTGTGGCCGGAGTGGGCCGGGGACTGGGCCGGGGACTGGGACGGCCGACGTTGCCTTTTGGAGCCCCTTCCAGTTGATGAGGAGTCGCCGTGAGACATTGTCAGTTGAGGAGGAGGAGGAGGCCTCCAGAATCGAACTGCATTTTGAATTTTTTTTCCGTTCAATTTGCTCGACTGAGAGAGAGAGAGAGGTGCGGGGCAGAGAGAATTGGGAGGGGTACTTACTTGAAAAGTGAGAGGGGCGGGACGCTCTTGCCGGAGTTCGTTTCTTCGTCGGTCGGAGTTCGGTTTTTTCGCCGCCGGTAGAGACCTAATTTTCGTTTTTGTGATTCTGTGAAAGAGAGAAAAGAGGGGGCAGCGGGGTTAGGGTTGAAAATGTCTTAGGGACTAATTTGCAATATCAAATTTTTTTTAGATTAATTGGTAATTTTTAAAACTTATATATGATTTTTGATTTATTTTTATTGTATTTTAATTTAAATAAAAATTGAAAATAAGGGGAAAGAGCATTTTTCTGAAATGGTGTTTTCATGTTACCCCTCCCAATTCTCTCAATATTTTAAATAGAAATATAAAAGTTTTAAAAACCCCTTAAAAAAACCCAATCAAAACCTCAAGTACGTGTTAGAAATTAGAATATTCTAATTTTATTTAAAAAAAAAAAAAACTCTAGTCTCATCTTCATCGTTTTTATCGACAGCCCATTTTTTCTTAGGAATTTTCTATTTCTCCTGCATTTCAGCTTTCTGAATCAGACACACTCTTTCTGGGTATAATTCATCTTTCTAAGTTTTTACAATTTAAGACGCAGCATTTTCTAAGGTTTTTATCTGTTCTGTTAGCACAGATCTAATAATACCGCGCATTTTCTTAACTAGCTTACAGTATTTCTCTGATTTGTTATGTTTCAGGTGAATTTTTGTACTTATCTGAGAATGGACTCTTCCACCATCACCTTTCGCAGTAATCCAGTTCGCTCATCTCCGGTAAGTGTAAAAGCCCGCTTCATATTTTTCAGGTGGATTTGCCCTAATCCACTCACCCTTTCTGGAAGGAATGCATCACCACATTTTTTTCTGTGTTCCTGCCTATGTTCATACTGCATTATTTGAGTGTTTATCCTTTTTCGATTCTACAAATTTTCAGACGATTTTCATTATTTATATTTATTAACTCTTATCAGTATGAAGTTTTTTTTGTTCATGGATTTTTTTTTTTTTTTTAAATTTGCTTTCAAGATTTTATTATTTCCATGTTGGTCTGTTTGTTTTGGATAACTTTGCACAGTAAATTAATCTTGTGTTGTACTCTTATCACAATCATCTGTGGAAGGGTATATTTATGGGGAGGACAATTGGGATTAGGAGCTCCCAATGCAGCTTTATGGTTGGAAGTGTTAGCTTCCCTCTACAAAAGGTTCAGGCTTCTAGGGTGAGTCGTAAATCAGGAAAACGTGGGGGGGCTCTCGGTGCCACATGCCGCGATGATAAAATCCTAGTGGCTAACAGAGGAGAGATCGCCGTGCGTGTGATTAGGACTGCCCATGAGATGGGAATCCCTTGTGTTGCTGTTTACTCGACCATTGATAAAGATGCCCTTCACGTGAAACTGGCTGACGAATCTGTTTGCATTGGAGAAGCACCTAGTAGTCAATCGTAAGCCCTCATTTTCTTAAAGTGTAAAACCCTTCATATTTACTTTATATTCATCTAAAAGTTTACTATGGTGTCATGCAACATTTCTTTGCAGTTAACATATTATTGTATATATTACCTTTTTCTATTTTCCAGTTACTTGGTGATTCCGAATGTGCTGTCTGCTGCCATAAGCCGTGGATGTACTATGTTGCATCCGGGATATGGTTTCCTATCTGAGAATGCTCTATTTGTTGAGATGTGCAGAGAGCATGGAATCAACTTTATTGGACCAAATGTAAGTAATGACTAGGTTGGAAATATGAATACAGTTACCTACTAAAGTTTATGTGGTGTATATCCTCTGTACTAATCTTCCCCGCCTAGTTCGGTCTAGACGGCGTCTAGGTTCTAGGCTTAGCTTGGCTGTCTAGGTGGCGCTTAGGCCCTCGTAGGAGCTCATCTGCCTCGATTTTTTAGGCTGCAAGCTTCTATCAGCAGTCAACTACAACAATTTCTGTGCAGATTACAATGTTATAAAAAAATATTAATCAATTTGGGTATCAATGTGTCCATTTAAATTACATATATATGAACTATATTAATTAATTTTGGTGGTAATTAAAAACAGCTCCGCCTGGGCGGTGCCTGGGCTCTAAGCTGAGCTTGGCTGTCTGAGTGGAGCTTAGACAGCCTAGGCCCTAGGCAGAGCTTTTTCGCTTCGATTTTAGGTGGCAAGCATCCATCAGCCGTCAAGTAGAACATTTTCCATGCACATTACAATGTTTTTAGCAATATTAATTAATTTGGGTATCAATGTATCCATTTAAATTTCATATATATGAACTATATTTATTAATTTTGGTGATACATAGTATTAAAAATAGCCCGATCTGCCTAAGCCCGTCTAGATCTGCCTAGCCACCAAGGCGTCATGTCACCGTTCTGCTAGCGGCTAGGGTTTTTTGGAACACTACTATATCCCGAAATCTTGGAATATCTGTTCTTGAGGGAATTCATGTAGCTACATGGTTAGCTTTGATTCTGTTCACAGTTCCCTAAAGACTGTATGACTGATATATGTTTCGTGATCAATGTATGCATAAACGCCCTAAAGCATTTTTTTTGGGTCAAATTAGATGTATCCGATACTCCAAAGAAGTATGTTCTTGCTTGGATGTAATTGTTTCTTCCAAAAGAGAATTAGCGCTTCATATTTCTGGATTTCTCAATAACATCTCATAATCAGTTGAACAAAATGAAGGTTATGACCTTGAGTTGACTCTTTGCAGCCTAATAGTATTAGGGTCATGGGTGACAAATCAACTGCTAGGGATACAATGAAAAATGCTGGAGTTCCAACTGTCCCTGGAAGTGACGGATTGTTACAGGTATTTGTGTGAATTTTGTTAAGACTAGTCCTCTGAAGAGACTTAACAAATTATCACTTCCCCTGTCTTTGCTCTTCCCTCAATTTTTTGTTCAATGATGGCCGGTTATTGTCATTGCAGACTACGGAAGAAGCAGTGAAAGTCGCGGATGCGATTGGTTATCCTGTTATGATCAAGGTGAATTGAGCACTTTATGATTATTCTGTGCAATGATTACATATGATTACTGCATACTTTTTCTAGCAAAAGATTTGGTAGTGCACTAGTGGTCAAAGAAGGTTTTGCCGCTTTAAGAAATTTAATATGAAATTATGTTGCGCTTCTGCTTACGTGAATTTAGGATTACATTGTGGCATTCATATGCGACAAAAGGATTATGATGTATAAATGTTTTTACATTTTAGGATTGAATTTGTCAAATTTTGTTGGTCATTTTGTCCAACTCAATTGGTTCAAGTCTTTTTAAGTTCAAGGTAATTTAGGGCCTGATATCATTTAGCTTAACTCGAGAAGAAGATGAAATTTCAGCATCCGGTACACTGTTTCTTAAAGAAGTGATGAGAAAAGTGATTTGAGTATCTCTCTGAACCGTAATATGCTAATATCTCTTATTTTATGGCATCAATCACTTAGAATCTAATTTGATGAGCTTCATTTTCCTTTATATATGAAATATATCTCACCCTTCAATAAATGATTAATCATATTATGTTTTTTCATTATTTTTATCTTATTCCATCTTATTGATAAGAAACAATTGGGAATCGGAATATAATGTATATGGGAATAGGGAACTTATGATGCTGAAAGAACCAATCATTAATACTAGTTTCTATTGCATATATATATATGTATATATATATATATATATTCACTTAGAATGGATAATAATGTGAAGACAACCTTATTAGAATTTCAATGGACCAACTCCCCTAGAATGAGTTGGTACCAGACCTTCTCTACTAGGAAGTTGGGGGTTAAATCTTACCCCACCCCTAGTTTCCAAATTTGTTAAGGGATTCAATTTTTTAATAAAAAGGAAACAACTTATTTTCATTAGTCAAGTTGTTAGGGAGGCAAATATGACACTCTTTGTATTTATGAATGTAAAATCGCAGAGAAAAAAATCCAAATTTTGGCAGATATGCTGGTTTTACCTTTCGCTGCCTTTAATATAATTCGTCTTGCATCACATTTTTCTATTATTCATTCATATTGTTATGACGTGCAAGTCACTCTGACCTGGAATTGCAATTGCATTTAATATGTATATACATCATTAACCTTGCTATTGGAAACTTTGTAGATATAGTTATGTTAAACTTAAATGTACCTTTTGAAGGCAACAGCCGGTGGAGGAGGACGTGGAATGCGCCTTGCTAAAACACCTGATGAGTTTGTGAAGTTATTGCAGGTATTTCACTTTTCCTTGAGTTTGCTTTTCAAGTAGTCTTTCCGTTGTGAAATATATGGGTTGATATGCTCTTTATGTCGCTTCTTAAGTGTTGTATTGGTTCCAAATTGTTTTTAAAATATATCTCTTGCGGTCAATATTTTTCTAGTTCGTGAGACGTATCATATATTTTTTGGCATGTGATCTATTATTAGATATTTTAAGCCAATCATGTGCCACAACTATTTGAAGCATGCTATTCTGTCATCTGTTCTCTCAAGTGCCATAGTTGACAATTTCTTCTATTAGCATTGTACCTGGTTGCTGCTCCATATCATAAATTATTCGACTTGTATATCATGCCTGACAGTGAAAATTCGTGTTTGCTGGATGTGTATTCTCTGCATATACGAACAACCTTTTAGTGTTAACATACCTCCTATAATTTTAGTTTAATACCAGATTTATTCCAATAAATGCATGCTGCTATCTAACACTATATATATGTGTTAATTCTATCTCATAGAGTTCATTCGAACCAAGTGTATGCTATTTATATATATTTTTTATTTTTCTGGGGATAGCAAGCGAAAAGTGAGGCTGCAGCTGCATTTGGTAATGATGGTGTTTACCTGGAGAAGTATATCCAAAATCCAAGGCATATTGAATTTCAGGTACTTAGATATGCATTATTGTTAGCTGAGCACGTTTCATATTTGTACATCATAGGATGTTAACATTCTGTCCATGGGCGGAGACAGAATGGAGACGCACTGGGTCCCCCTAAGTTTAAATAAATATTTATAGTTTATTCTAGTGTGTAATTTCAAATATTTTAATATCCAGTAGTATTTATTACTAAAAAAGTACGGTACAATTTATTTTGTCAAAATTAGGAGTAGTTATTCTTAAGTTAAATTCTTATACAAATACTCAATATTGTGATTTTTTCACTGCTAATAAACACAATATGGTCTATATGATGATATTTCTTGAAAATATTATAATTTCATACATTTATAATATATATTCCTTACGTCCCGGACCATTGGCCATGTGTCCAGGCGCAGAGATTACTAGATGTTTTATTGACCAAGAAATAAAGGGTAAATTAATAAAGTAAAATAGTTGTGAGTAATGTTTTAAAATCTAGGTGAAAAGTCAAGGGTAAACGTGTCTTTTAAATATGACCATTGGTATGGATGGAGGGACTAAAAATTGAAGTTCCCCTAGTTAAGTTCCCACCCCCCCTTTTTTTTTTTTAATCGAAACAGTAACAACTTTAATTTTCAATATAAGACTCAACAACTTATCAACTTTCAAAATAGCTTATGATGTATCAACCTGTAAGTTTTAATTAAGTTTTTCCAAACACCGTCTATTTGTCATTTCTATTTTTGACTTTTGATAAGAAATGCATCTATTTATACGATAGGGTGGTGACTGTTGACCAATTTTCTGGTCTTGTGATTGGATCCTTATCTCTTCCTATCCATTTTGTCTTTTTGAAGAAGGAAATTGCATGATTAGAAAAGATCTCATTTTTCATTTTAGGTGCAAATGTGTCTGTTATTATTTCTGGGAACATTCTTTTCTGGTTGTACTGCATATATTCGTAACTACTCTTATTTGTTAAAGAAACTTTTTGTCTGTTGCTCGGAATATATGCATTATTAGCTATTAAGGACAAACAATTGCTGCTTTATTAACTTTGACTTGTACTCTATGGCACTACAGATTTTGGCTGACAAGTTCGGAAATGTTGTGCACTTTGGGGAGCGTGATTGTAGTATTCAGGTAGATACAGAATTACAGATACCACAATTGAATTTTTACAGCTAGTTTAAATTTTACGAAACCACGAATATAGCCTCAGTAATAAAAGTCCACAATTTACTGAAAACTGCTTGTCTTACAGAGAAGAAATCAGAAGTTACTAGAAGAAGCACCTTCTCCTGCATTAACAGCAGAGTTGCGAAAAGCCATGGGTGATGCAGCAGTAGCAGCCGCAGCATCAATTGGTTACATAGGTGTTGGGACAGTCGAGTTCCTTTTGGACGAAAGAGGGTCCTTCTACTTCATGGAAATGAACACTAGGATCCAGGTAAATACAGCACGTGGCTGGGTTTGGACTTATTTTGTAGGATCGTATTGGATTGTGTAGGTTTGTACTTTTCATGTGATAATATAAATTGGATTGGGGAGGCCACTGTTGAGGATTTGGGATCAGGGTATTTCTTTTTTGGACATTAAATGTTTGGTAGAGGTTTTCTCCTTTTTCTTTTACTTTATTGTGGTTAGGGAGTTGTATTTTTGTTATATCCAAGTGAATAGTAAAATCAGTGTTTAGTAGATGTTATAAATAAGCGATTAATACTATATATGGTCAAATCTTGTATGCTTGATTGTTGTCTGGTCAATCTTTGTTTATCATGTCATTCGTGTCCGTCCCCCATCTTTTGTTGGTAGGTGAGATATTGGTTTGGTTCTGAAATTTAATGGGATAAAATAGTGAATATTCTAATGTTAGTAGGTTTTTAGTATATTGTTGCACATCAGAAGTTGTGTGTATAGGGATTAATCAAAAATCCTATTCTTGAATCTGTTCAAACAAAGCGTTTTATTTTTGTGCCAAGTCCTTCCATTTTAAAACACGTGAAGTGAAGGGACTAATAATACACACCTCCCTCCAAGATTATTAATCAGGTATTTTAGGGGGGGGGGGGGGGGGGGGGGGGGGCATGATAATGAGATTAATTCTTCTTTACTTGGCAATGGGATAGGTTGAGCATCCGGTTACGGAGATGATATACTCTGTGGACCTTATTGAAGAACAAATTCGTGTGGCTAGGGGAGAAAAACTTCGTTGCTCACAGGTACATTTATCATGCTCTTCAAATACTTTAAATCTAAATATCAACATGTATTGTTTTTATGAATGGTTTCTTGTCTATAGGAAGATATTGTTCTCAGTGGTCATTCAATCGAATGCCGTATAAATGCAGAAGATGCTTTCAAGAATTTCAGACCTGGACCAGGTACGTTCAAATCATATTCCTGCTGGATATGATCGTGGAGGTGATTATATTTCATTTTTGAGAAAGAATTTTCACTTGAGGTTTGATCTAACTACAAAAAAATAAAACTCACGTTGAGAAGTTTAAAAACAACACTGAAAAAAACATTTCAGAACACTTACAAAAATATTCCAGCTTGCCTCTTATTCAAACTTCAGGTGTACTTCTGTTTTTGTTATTTTGAAAGTTAGTTGAGTTTCTTTGTAATTAAGTCTAACCTTAAAATACTTTTGTAATTGTCCTGTCCCTTTATTTTAAGTTGTATTTTTCACGCTCTTTAATCTTTATTGAATTAAAGCTCCTTTTTGAATTCCCAAAAAATGTTTTTTGCTGCGACAGAAGGAAGTGGATTAAAAACTACTTAATCATATGATCTCATGTTCTGAAACATATAATTTCGTATTGTGGTTATATATTGCATTTTAACTTTCCCTCATATATTTAATTGAACAGGAAGAATAACTTCATACTTGCCAGCTGGAGGTCCGTTTGTGCGAATGGATAGCCATGTCTATCCTGATTATGTTGTTCCACCTAGCTATGATTCTCTACTTGGGAAGGTTGGTCAATTTCTTTTGTGCTTACTGCTTAATACACATCGGTAACTGAACTTCATGTGATTCTTTGTAAAGCAAGATGGAATGATAAAACTTTGAATTATACGATTTTTTTTGTTGATGCACTAGCATAATGCAATGTTTAATGTACACTTTTACACATCTTCATTTTCTTTTATATATTGATAAGAATGATAGTAGAAGGCCTGATATATATTGCATATTGCAATTCTTCAGCTTATTGTATGGGCTCCAACAAGAGAAAGGGCTATTCAGCGCATGAAGAGGGCACTTAATGATACCTTCATTACAGGTAAAAAAATAGAGTTGCATAAAGTGCGTTCTTTTGAATGAACTCTATTCAACTGTCATTGTGTTAGCACTATGTAGGCGTGCCGGTCTCGTGGACCTTTTTTCCCTCTGAACTTAAACATCATTATTTTTATGGTCAAATTTGACTAGTTCTACGCGTGCTGTGATTGCATATCAGTCCCTTTAATGGCATTATCAGTGCTGAAAACAGTTTTTTTTCATTGTGTCTAGGGGTTCCAACAACAATAGAGTACCACAAGCTTATCCTTGAGATTGAGGTGGGTTGATACAATTTATGAAAATTGGTACTCCCATTGTGGGAACTTGCCTTGTCGTAGAGGACCTCGTGAAATTAACTTGTGCATGTTCTTATGTTGTAGGACTTTAAAAATGGAAATGTAGATACAGCATTTATTCCGAAACACGAACAAGAGCTTGCTGCGGTAAGGGACTCCGTTCTCAGCTAATATCATTGATTATCATTATTGTTATCTTAATGCACATGACATGACATTATAAAATTTTATTGGGCCCACTTTATGTATTTAAGAAAAAGTTGTTTGTGGTCATGCTGGTATTTCTTTTTCGTATTCCTGATCTCTTGAAATTATTGCATCTTTGACAACAATGTCAAGATGGTACTTAAAAACCCTCCTATATAACACCTGTATCCGCATGGCATGACTTTACGGGTTAAATCAAGTCTCCTTGGGGTCTTTTTTAACCATTTTTGTTTATATTTTGAGTATCTTTTGGAATAAAATTGCCAAATACCATCGTATTATTGTAATAACTTTATTTTATAAAGCCCTCATCGTTGTCGATTTCTTTTGACCTTTTGTATTACTTGCAGCCTGTGCAAATCGATCTTGCAAGGGCTCAGAACTAGCTGGTTGCGGTTCTTCTGCTTGAGCTGATCTCATCAAATCGTCGGAGTTGGTAAACTTTCACATTCACATTGAGTTCTTGATTCGTACAATTAGCTCCTGATGGTACAGATAGTTGCTTGTTGTTCGATAACCGTGAACATTTTTTATCACCTGAACACGCCTCATTTCATTTGGGGGTTTATCCGTCATGTCGAGCTAAAGGTGTGTGTATGCCATGTTTTTATTACCAACTCTATGTCCAATCTTTCTTGGCACGACTTTTTATCAGCAGCAATTTTGGCATGAGTGCAAAAATTACTACCATGTTATCATATTTGGAAGATAGTGATTTGATGATTGAAACTTGTATAAAAACCTGTAAGATTTGCTTGTAGTAGAACACAGCAAATCGATAACATTTTATTTTTGAACATACATTGCTCAACTTTAAAATTCAGCATTTGCCCTAATGTGTTAGTGTAGATAGTCGAGTTCATCAAGTGTGCCAATAATGGTTAGAAATAGTACTTGGAACGAAAACCTAATCATTTGATGCAATATAAAAAAATATTCAATATAAAAAAATATCAACTTGTAATTTTAAATATTATAAGATGAATAAGGGATGTTTCAAACAATTTAAATATTATAATTATACTTAGTAATTATTATTAAATATTAATATTAAAGTTAAATTTGCATTAAAAATATTTTTTTATTGAAATTTTAATAATTATCCCAGCCATTAGGGGCTAAACTGAAACCACTCGAAACTAAAAGCTTTAAGTTAAGACTACTAATTTACTAGTCGAAAATTTTCAGCCCAGACAAATTAGAATTGGAAAACAACCCAACAACTCAAATGAGCTGAACCGAAACTGAGCGAGCTAACGTAATTGCTAACGTAATTGACATCTCTAAGTCATGTTTTAGAGGTGCGAAACAGAGATGAAGCGTAATTGACATCACTACAGAGATGAAGCATGAAGATCGGAAACAGAGTAGGCGGCGTGAGTAGTCAGCGAAAAAGGAATTGACAAAATTTAACTGATATCATTTTATAAATACATATAAAAACATCAGCGAAAAAGGAATTGACAAAATTTAACTGATATCATTTTATAAATACATATAAAAACATTGAAAATAATGAATCGTCGAAGCACAACATTCTTCATAATAATAAAAAAAAAAATTCAAAGATCAACCATGATAAAATCCATCAACTTAAAAGAGATCATCAATTCCAATTCATACTAATAAAAGCATATGAAAAGTGGGAATTCGTCAAACAGAGCATTTAATTTATAGCTTAGAATGTGCTACTTCAAAAACCAACTCTCACTTTTGAGACGTAGAAATGAACTTCCAGCTACAAGCCCCACCCCAAAATGCCCATAATAAATTAACTCAAACAAAAACCAGAAACCCCCCACAGCACCACATTTTCCCTATACATATGGGTATGCAGTCCTATAGGCTTATTCGAAACTAAAAAGAAAAAAAAAAAAAAAAAAAAACGAAAAAGGCAAAAAAGTAGAAGAAAAGAACACTACCCAACATCATCTCATCCAAATCCCGCACAAATAACCCACAAAGGTTCAGCTTTCCAAACCAAGAAAATCTCACCTATGTGCAGACGTGCGAGGTACAACAGGAAAAGTCAACGGCGTTCCAGGGACTACGGACCCAGGCATCGGGTACGCCAAATGGGCCGGTGTTCCGACCGCGGGCCCACCTATCGGCTGCCCGATGGTCGGCGGTGGCCCATACACGATCTGGGCCGGTTTGTTAGGTTTCTTGCCAGATGGGCCCACTAAAGCAGAGCCGTTTGATTGGCCGGTGATCGGGCCTTGGGGCACCCATGCATCTCCGTTGTTGACATTGGTGATGTCGTGGATGCTCGAACGTCTCCTGTCTTTGTTCATAGAGTTGAGACGAATGAAGTACTTCTGGGCATGGCTGGCTACTTGGGTAGGATTCCTAGTCACCACAAAGTTGCGGGAAATGCTCCTCCAATCGCCTTTTCCGTATTTCTCCAACCCCAGAAGGAACAGTCTATTTTTATGTGAGAAACAATAAACACATATTAGTACATAGTTGGATAGAGAGCTGATGAACAGAACAGAACATAACATCTTACAGCGTCTGTTAAATCCGAAATAACATTTTATACTACAAAAGGAATCGAGCATTTACGGAGTTCTATTATGTGCCTCGATATTTTAATTCCCTTTTTTGCATATTTTCATTTTTTACTAGGGAAATCCGATCTTATAAGCTCCAAGGAATCTTATTATCGGTGTTTATAAGATCTTTCTTTTATATATATTCAGCCAAATGCCCTCTTAGTAGGTTGTTCGTTGTATAAACCTCTCCTTAACTTCAGAGTAACAAAACTAATGGTCATTTGCTAGCATTGGACAAACATTCGACACATTCCCTCGATGCATTGGGTGCAAATAGAGAAGCTTGGTCAATCAAATTTGACTGCCCGAGTTACTAATCTTTCAAAATTAAACACTTTTGGTAGATTCTATGAATCTAACAAGTCACTTGATTCATTACAAGATTATAGATGATAGAATTGTGAAACACATTGCAACAGTAAAGTCAAAAAATTGATATTTTCAGAAATTCACACCTTATATTCCAATTCACATTTTCAGGCCAATCATTAAGGACAACAAAGACTGTTCACATTTTCAGGCAAATCGGTAAATGAGCATTTGCTTAAAACGAACAAAAATTAAGACCAAATCCGTGTAAGAAATGGCGACTCTGGGGGCTTTCTCAGGATGTAAGACCAAGTTCAGAAGTACCGACATAACAACATGCTAGAAACATAATTTAGAGTAGGCAGATCTCTCACATGATGAGTACTCGATTCAGTCAACCGGCCTCAAACTTCTATTCCATATCTAACATTAAATAATCGAGTAAAGTGCCAAAGTAAACAACTCCAAGTAAAAAGTCGGTTGAAAAAAGTTATCAAATGATTTTTCGATGTGCTTTAGAATGACCCCAATTGACAATTAGGGCCACACCATCCGAAATAAAATATAATAACAGGCTCAAACCAGTATACAATATACTTTAAATGATACCAAAAAGGCGACTTAATTTTGTACCTGTGTTCATCCTCTGTCCAAGCAATCCCCTTCCGTCGTTCTTGATCCGCCTTTGAAGACTTTCCACCTCCGGCATTAGAGTCACCGTTCGAGTTTCCGAAACTACCCTTCTTCCCACCGCCATCCGAAACAGAATTGTAACACGGCACTTGGATGAAACCCGACTCAATTCGGCTGAGGTCATCGACTAACAGATCGTAGTGGTGTTTAATATCTTCTTCCGATTTCCCGGTCACATCCGCAGCGATCTTCCCCCATCGATCGGAGGAGCCCTCGGGATAAGTAGCTATGGCCTTTTCGAACTGCTTATCTTGCTCCCTACTCCACACGGAGCTACTAGATTCCTCTGCCGGCATCTATCTATCTAATGCTCTTTAAAATCCGACACAAAATCAAGAAAACAATTCTGATATTCGGGATCTGAATGAACAAGCCACCCACCGCCGGAGTAAGAATTCGCTGACAAAATATTACTAATACTTAGATACTTTCGGGCAAAGCAGGAAGAAAGAAATATGAGCTAAGAAACAGATAAGCAGAATGGAGTAAATGGAGATTTGTCTCAACCCTCGAGTGTGGGCCTCTTGCAACAACACTCAAAATCAAGAAAATGTCACTGTAAAATTCAAGGGCAGTGAAAAAAGAGAGTAACTGCAGTATTTGGGAATTGCCATTATCACTCTCAATACCCGCAAGCCCTAATTTTGGTATCACAAGAAAGAAAATATGTGAATCAACATACCAAACTTTTTTACAGTGCAGTCCCACTGCCACTGGGTTTTCTTTTATTTTGTCTTCTGTACAGTCAAAATCACAAAAAAAAAAAACATTAAATAAAAAAACTGTAACGGCACAATCTTTCTGGAACTGAATAAATCAGTGAAAACACATGAATTTTGAATCAGGTTTTAAAATAAAAACATGGGTGGTTCCTAATAATTCATTACCATCTCTTGCTTTTCTTTTCTTTTCTTTTTTACTATAGAGCCCACCAAAAAAGTAGTGTATGACACCTTTTATTGGGTGTAGTGTGTATGTAGATGTGTTTATATGAGTATATGGTAATTAATGCACAGTTGTTCGAGTGCGTGACCAGAGAGCCGTCCTTTGGAAGCGTGCCAACATTCACCGCTCCAAAAATATGCACCCTCCGTTTCTAAAATACAGTACAAAGAAAATGTGTCGTGCATAAAATATAAAGAGAGTATTTAACGAGTTTATAAACATTTAAAATTTGTTTGATAATTTTTTTTAAAATATTATAAAATTTAAAATAAAATTATTAACAGTTTATAAGTTATTTAAATATTAAAAAAATAAAAGATTTTTTTAAACAGTTTATAAACTTTTTTGATTTCAACAATAAAAAAATCAAAATATTTTTAAAATTATTATCTTATAAATATGTCCTGAATATCCGAATTGTTTGTTAATTTAGAATTATTGTGCTACCTATGCAGTTGCAGTGATGTAAGTTCATTCGATTTCGTATCTCTCCAACTCCAAAAGTTGATTTATTATTTTTGTTTTCTTTATTTGGGAATTCGACTTAAATTATTTATGTGTTTCTTCAATCAAATTAGGTTGTTATGAACAACGGTTGAATTGAGCAAGAATTTATTTTTAAAAGAATTTCACCGATCACATTCATGTTCTGTAGAACGAATAACTCTTCGTAATCACCAGTTCAAGAAAACATAGTACGAGTTAAGTCAATCACGGTTACCATTCGTGATTGGCGGAACACAGATTATTAATACTCGCCAATTTAGGCCTGTCAATTTGGACACGACCCGATAACACAACTCGAAACCCGTACAAAATAAAGCGGGTTGAACTCGCACGATTAAAAAGCGGGTCAACCCGCCATGGCCCATTTATTAAATGGGTCAACCGCGAGTCAACCTACGAACTCGAAATTAACCTGTTTAATCCATTTATTAAATTAATTTTAATTATTATATAATAATAATACATTATTTATTAAATAAATAATATTAATATATTATTTGTTTAGAAAAATCGAATAATTCTCTTTTTCTTATAATTAAATTTACAATAACATTCACATTCTCTTACTATTGCCATTAGTTATCATAACATTCTAATTTCTTTAATTTATGTGATATGTGATAATGTAGAGTTTATTATATTTAACCGAGTAACTATTTAAACAATTACCCGTTTATATTATATATGTCATTATTTTAGAAATTTAATTATTTTATAATATTTTTATTTATAAAAAAATATAAAATTTTAATTTTAAAATTAAATAGGTTAAATGGGTTGGAAGCGGGTTATAAATGGGTAACCCGTTTATAAATAGGTTGGGTTTGGGTTTAATTTTTCGACACGATTATTAAATGGGTTGTGTTTGGGTTTATGTTTTGCCACTCGCGAATACCTTTGACACGACACGAACCCGACCCAACACGACTCATTGACACCCTACTCGCCAAGTTCGGTTGAGCACAAAAATTAGTATATTGTGATTGTTTAATCTAAGGGTCTGTTTGGTTGGCTAGATATAAGCCCGTTAGTTATGTTAACTTACTTATAGAGTGTTTGGTTTAGTTTTATTGGGCCCGCGTCAGTTAAATGGTCCGCCACTATTTACTGTTTCTCTTTAAAGGACTTGACGGCTCAATTTGGGAGGATAAAGTATCTCATTTGAACAGTACATTAAAATAATGAGTTAAATTACAAAGTTGTCCTTGACATATTCAAATGGAATAAAACAAATGGATTCTTTACCCTAATTCCTCTCGTCTTTTTTTTCAACCAGTAAGACGATTTATTGTTTTTATTTATTTATTTATTTATGAATTTAGCTTTCCTCTTCTTTTTTAACTTTTTGTTTTTTTTTTTATATGTGTTTATACATATGATTTAGATCTTGCCTTCAACAGATTCTAATTTCATTTTTTTTTCAAATTTTTATTGATTTTTTTTTCTACAAAATGGCGAGCGACGGATGAAATCAAGCTCATGGTGTTCTAGTTCTATTTGGTGTAAAAAGTAAATAATATGAGAAGAAATTTTAGTAGAAATTATTGAATTCATATTGTGCGAGAATTTTATTTTTATTTTGAAGGGTAATATAGTCATATGTAATCTTGAATAGAAAAATATCAACCAAACATCGCATAAAATATTTCATACGAGTTAAACAGTAGCGAGTTAGTTACCTTGGCTTATCCGTGATAAATTTATATGGGTCACTTGATTGAGTTGTATACTTAATGTCTAGATTTAAGTGACATCTGAACTCCGTTTAAAGCATTAGTTAATAATAAACAATCATTTGCATTTACTGCAAACCATAGTCCTAGATTATACACATTGTAGTTAGTATGGTGTGCGACATCACACGGAAGATCATACTATCGGTTACTAGTATATAATCGAACATTTGCCCACGACCTAGATGGACAAAGACCAATCCATCGGTATAGTCGTTGTATGAAAGAGAAAATAATTTGTCTTAATTATTTTATCATACTTGTACACTTGGTGTATTGGGCGGACCGCTTGAGATTTATCGATTAGGATTGCCTTAGATAATCGATTTAAATCTCAGTGTATTTTATTCTTAATCCCTGATATTATTGCGGGTGTGTGCATATAATATTAGTGACTTTGATTTTCCAAATGAATTAACCGATTAGAATATCTGGTTAATTACCGGTAAAGTTGGGTCACTATATTTTATGTATGACATGCTGTGAATTCTTGACGGGAAAGCATATCCTCGAAAGGGTTGATAATGTCCCCGAGATTAGCTCATAAAGATTATCATGTAAACCTTGCAAGTGGATTTGATCCGCATGATAATAAGGTTGAGTGGTACTTATTCTCGGAATTATAATAGATGAATAAATAATATTAGCAATAAATATAATTTATTCATGGACATTTATATCTTAAACATGCAGAATAAATAAATACTACCGGAGAATATTATTTGATATAATATGGTATAATATTGGGAGTGCAATAATATTTATATAGTGAAGATAATATATAATTAATAATAATAAGAATTAATAGATTTGGGCTTGAGCTCAATTTAATCACTATTATTGGAAGCTCAATAGTCCACTTCCTTAAGGTCCCTACGTAGCCTATAAAAGCACTACATGGTCTTCTCTATTCTCATAACTTGAAGATCACAATTCTAGAGAGAGAAAGAAAGAGAAGAAGATCCATGGAGTTCGGAAGATCGTTGCCCACACGACGTTCGGGCTAGTGCAAGGAATACGTGGGAAGATCTCAAGGTCTTCAACTAAGTTCTTCGTTTTTCCGAACAACGAGAACGAGGTAAATCGTAAAACTCTCTTTATGATTTTAATCGTTAATTATCGTGAAAATACCGTATAACAAGATCCAAGGGACGAACCCCGGAACGAGGGTCGACCGGCGGTGGTGGTCGAAGACCACCGGACCGCGGCGGTCGAGGACCCCGTTGGGGATCGCGGATGTGAGAAGCCCCGGCTGGGAGCCAGGGATGCGATATCGATCGAACCTAGGGTTCGATCGCGGGGTGCTGCGGGCTCGACCCGCAGCCGCTCGCGCGTTGCTGCGGGGATTCCCGTAGCGGCTCTCGTGAGCGAGCCACCCTTCACGAGCAGCGAGTCTAGGACTCGCTGCGGGGCTGCTACGAGCAGCCCCGGGGATGCTACGAGCATCCCCAGCGATCGCACGGGGCGATCGCGACCCCCCTCGTGTGGGCTCGGCTGGCAACCGCGGGTTTACCCGTGGCAGTGTTTGGTCGGGCCTCCGGTCACGTGGGGTGCTCGTGGTTTCTCCGGCGGCCGAGATTTCGATTGGGTTGTCGGTTCCGCAATTTTGACAACTCTGGATATTCGATCTCCAAAGGATTTCGGTCGGAATTAATTAAATAATTTATTTAATTAAATTTATTAATTCCGGGATATCGATTTCCAACATTACCAAACGAGCACTAATTTGATTTTAATATTGAGATAGTATCACAAAATGTTTTTTTAAGATAATTCGATTCCACATTTATAATGCAGATATATAAAGCAAAGATCGTATCTTGTTGTCTAAGCTATCAATTATTATTTTATTTATTTTTAATTTGTTTTATTAGGATTTTACTACTATTTATATGTTTTCTTTTTATTAGGTTAATAAGTTATTGATATGAAATAAGAGTTTATTACTCTTTCAAGGGTTTTTTTGAGTTTTATCAAGTTTCGATATTCGATAAATACAATGATACATTGGTTTTATTAATTCTCGATATTCTTCGCAATCAACAAGTTTTAATTTTGTGTTATAGCTTCCGCTGCATCAATTTAGTTCTTTAAATTTATGGAAAAAATCAAATTTCGTCCTATTTGACGATTTTTATGGAATTTCGCACGTTGATTGTACACGAGGTCTACGTGACTGCTTATTTTAGTGTTTTGTATTATTTAATACTTATTCAACTATGCAAATTTCACACAAATATGAAAATTTTGAATATATTTTATTTTTTTAAAGTTATATTTTCTTTACAGACATCCAATTGAATTGATTTTAAACAAAACAGAAAATTGTTAAATAAGACGATTGAATTGAATTTTACACTCGTTAGAGTGAGCTATCAAATACACTTTAAATACAATTACGGTTCGAAGTTTCATTAAAAATTATTAATTAAGAAAATATTTGATTTTTTATAAACTTAAAAAACTGAATGGGAACTCAAATTATGTTAATATTATCTCTTAAATATTACGTCATTTGTCTCTTCCATGTTAATTGACATATCACATTTGTAATTTACAAAATAAATATGACAACTATCATGAGACATAGAGAGTATCATTAGTCCACATATTTTAAGTTACATGGTTTAGCAAGTTTGAACTCTGAGTACAATGTTTTTTTCTTCTCATTCAATCTAATTTAAATACTACTACATGATATTGTTATTCTGATAACTTACACTTAAAACAAATATGGAATTAGAGCTTTCAAATAAGTTTTCATAGAATTCAGAATTTGAAAATACGATTCATATAAATTTAAATATGTTTAAATAAAACTTAATTAGTGTTGAAATAAATTTTCATATAAATTAAAGTTTTTAAAATAAGTTTGGATATACAGGTTTAAAAGAGTTTTCTAAACACAAAACCTGGAGTTTTAAAATAAATTTTAATATACCTTTTGGGAAAAATTCCCCTTGTAAATTTCCTAAAACAAATATCGTAGAAAAAACATAATGGTAAATCTTCTTTTTGTATTACCCAAATACCCTACAATCTTTGTAGTCATAATATTATTAATGTACACAATTCACTAATGCTTGAATTAGACACCAAAATTTACCATCATTAATTTGTGGTGGATTCTCATTAAGGTTATGACATTTTAATAAAATAAATGCAATATCCAAACATATATAGTTTGGAACATAATCATATTTATATAAATACACATGAAACTATGATCTCTCTAAATTAAAATATTTCATAATGTTGATGCTAATCTTTTTGCTAGCAACATTCATTGGATTATCCCAAAGCAATAATAATATAGTCAATCCATTTCCATCCTCCCTCAAACTCCAATGTGACAAAAGTCCAAACACATGCTATGAATACCATTACAACATGCATGTCCAAGGGGCCTTGGATGAAATCTCGAGGGCCCACGAGAGTTTCGCAAGAAACGGAATGATGAGTCGAGCAACGGAAGAAACTTGTCGCGACTCTCTTTCACTAGCGTTCCATAATCTCGACTCCTCGCTACCTATCGACGGAGGTGCCCTAACAACACTTAAATCTCGAGCCGATTTGAGAAAAAAGTTGATTGATGCGAGAGCCGGCTTGCAAACATGCCTAGATGGATTCAAACACGCACCCGAGCTCGTGACTTTGAATTTGGAGAGGTCGGCTGAACTCGTTACCAAAAGCCTAGCCATCATAAGGATGATCGACGACAAAAGCATGAGCTCATCACATCAAGAACCCTCGTTCGCTAGTGATTGGTTGTCTTTCGAACCGAATCAAAAGATGGAAAAAGTGGATGTGGTGGTGGCGAAAGACGGGTCGGGCAAGTACAGGACGATATCCGAAGCGATCAACGATGTGCCTCCGCAGAGCGAGAAGAGGTTCGTGATCTACGTCAAGAAAGGAGTGTATAACGAAAACGTGGTGGTTCAGAAACAGAAATGGAACGTCTTGATGTACGGAGACGGGATGGATAGCACCGTCGTGTCGAGCAACCGTTGTAACAAGAGCGGATCGACGACCTCGGCGAGCGCTACATTCGGTAAATAAGTCAATCGGTATTTGTTTTTCTTGATTTTTGAACTGTTATTTTGAACTGAAACTAACTGAATTGAATTAAACTAAACTTATTAGATTTGAATTGTATCAAATAATTTGAAAAAACGATTTTGAAATATTTTTTGTTTAATTATTTAAACACATATATATATATATATATATATATGTTTAATGTGTTTCATATTAATAGTCACAATTTCCTCTGGTTTATATATCTTTATATTTTTTTCATTTAAAAAGGTATTATATTTTGGTAATTTTAAGGATAAGGACTGTTTAGTTTTTCTAATTAAAATCAACGCTCAAACTTTTTTATTCGATATATAAGGGCTCTTAAGTTTTTATGTTTGTTTAGTTTAGGGTATTAAGAGTTACGTAATTTTTAATCAAGGCACTACGTGTTATTTATGTGGTCCATATTACCCTTAGCATAATATTTGTATAATATGAACGATTATTGCGCAATTCTTTATTTGTATAATATTTTAATTATTTTAATTTGTTACAAATGATTTGTATTATTTTATTTATTTTATTTTTTGTATTTAATTAAACATAAATATTTTACTTTATTTTATAATATATTTTATAACTATTGTATTTAATAATCTTGTGTATTTGTTGCATATAATTATTTTATATTTTATAATACATGAATAAAAATTAAAATTAAACAATACAAATCATTTGTAACAGATTAAAACAATTAAACTATTATGCAAATAAATAATAACAATTAAACTATTATGCAAATAAATAATTGCACTGCTTATTGTAACAGATTAAAACAATTAAACTATTAAGCAAATAAATAATTGCACTGTTTATTATCCAGTGTAAAAACAACAATTAAACTATTACGCAAATAAATAATTGCACAGTGTAAAAACGCACTGTTCAAACATTTTTAATAAATAATTGGTGATGAAAGTATATTATACAATTATAAGGGTAATATCGGTAGTAAGCCTGTAAATACGATGAATGAAAAGGTTTGAAGTCACGTGTAATATATATACTTGCATTGCCCCCATTAAAGAATACCCCTATTTTTTACCTTGAATTTATTTTTTATCCAAAAATCAATAAAATTATATTTTATGAAAAAACAATAGAATATTGAATTGTTACTCTGCTGCATATGCAGCTGTCTACGGCAAGGGATTCATCGCGAAGAACATGGGGTTCCGAAACTCGGCGGGCCCCGACGGCGGGCAAGCGGTGGCCCTCCTGTCCTCCTCCGACCAATCAGTCTTCTACAGGTGTCTCTTCGACGGTTACCAGGACACCCTGTGCACGAACTCGAACCGGCAGTTCTACCGAGAGTGCAAGATCTACGGCACCATGGATTTCATCTACGGGGAGGCGGCCGCCGTGATTCAGAACAGCGACATCCTCGTGAGGAAGCCGAGAAACTCGGGCATCATCGTGACCGCCCAGGGGAAGTGGGACCCGCAGTCGACATCGGGGATCGTGATCCAAAAGTGCAGGATTCGGGCAGCAGAGGATCTCGGGGGGATGAAGATCTTCTTGGGGAGGCCGTGGAAGGATTACGCGACTGTTGTTGTGATGGAGAGCGAGCTGGGGAGTTTGGTGGACCCCGCGGGGTGGTCCGCGTGGGGCCCGGATGAGGCCGCTCCGAATACGGTGCTTTACGTGGAGCACGGGAATACGGGGCCAGGGGCGGGGGTGGATAAGAGGGTGACGTGGAAAGGGGTTAGGGTTAGGAATTGTGCAGCGCTGGTGAGTAAATTTACGGTTAGATCCTTTATCAATGGGGATCAGTGGATTCCGGCAACGGGTGTTCCGTTCGATGCGGGCTTGTGATCGATTGATTAATCACATTGTTTAATTTAACTTATAACTTCTTCTTCTCCTCCTCCAAAAATAATAATAAAGTTTGGATCTTTACTCATGAAACTATTTATATATGTCCATAAAAGTGTCTCTTCTTCGACTGGAAGGCTTGTAACTCCCGCGGGCTTGTTCTGTTTTGAGTTAGGAGGATTACATTCAGGTGAAAAAAACAAACACCATCCAGTGTTATTCGCGAGAGAAATTGATCGTTATCTTTGACCCTCTATTGTGGAAATATATAGAGCAATGTGGAAAGACTTTTTTACATGTCAAAATGATGCTTTATATATTAGACAAAGAACAATCCATTACATGTGAGAAAACTTTTTCATTTTATTTTACTGAGATAATTTCACATTTCTTCCTCTTCTTATAACCAGATCAAATGTAGTCATTTTCATCGGATTTCTCACGTGTTGCTTATGTGGCAACTGACTTTTAGTGGTTTACAACTCCTCTAAGATCAAGATCCTTGCAAGAAAAAGAACATTCTTTATAAAAAAAAATGATATCATATGATTCTGTTTTTTTGAATTGAAGGTGGTGGTTAGTAGTTAGTGGTTACACATCACAAAACAGATGTGCCAGCACACAAAAGAAGTGTCAATGCTACATCAGCACACAATCACAAGACTAATTTTATTTATTTTTAAATAGGAAAAAAATAAAAAATAAAAAAAAGGTTTGGTGTGTCATGTGTGACACAAATGAAGGATTAAAGAAAGCCTTCGCCAATATTTTAATATATATTTTTTTATTTTGATGATTCAAAGCTGACTCATCCAACTGAGAATTTCAACCATCTTTTTACCAATATAAATAGATGATGGATAGGATAAGCAGTGTACATACATTGATTTGAATTGTTTCATTTAGTCCATTGCACTCAACAAAAGCAGAAGAAGTCAAATGGAGCTAACTCACAGCAGATCAAGAATCCAGATTCCGATCGGCTCAGCCTTCGATCAGCTTTTCTCTAAGAGCTACCCGAAACTGCTTTTGCCCGATCCCGAAGCTTCTCAGTTCCAACTCATGCCTTCCCCTAACACCAAACATTATTCCAAGATCAGACACAGTAAGTCCTTCAGCACTCTCCAATCCATATTACAAGTTTCGATCCTTACTAATGATATATTTTCGGTTGCAATGCAGATGGAGTGAATAAAGTGATCACAAAGATGCTCAAACTCGGAGAAAGCATGGACGTTTTCGCCCAAGGAATCCGAGAGCACGGTAGGATCTCATTCATCGGAAAATACATAAAAAAAAATTAGAGAAACTTTACTAAAATGTGTTCAATATTTGTTTCTGCAGTCAGATTAGGAGCGAAACTGAGCGAAACCTTGAAAGGAAAGTTGAGTATGGGGGCGAGAATTCTTCAAGTTGGTGGAGTTGAAAAAGTGTTCAAGCAGAAATTTAACATTAGAGACACTGATGAGAAACTGTTGAAGGCTTGTCAGTGCTATTTATCGACAACGGGAGGGCCGATACCCGGGCTGCTATTCATCTCCAATAGCAGGATTGCCTTTTGCAGCGAGAGATCGATCAAGGTCCCTTCTCCATCCGGGAAGCTTCTCAGAGTTCATTACAAGGTTATGATCCCACTGGGCAAAATCAAGAGAGCCATCGAAAGTGAGAATGCGAAAAAACTGACACAGAGGTATGTGCAAGTAGTGACAGAGGACAATCATGAATTCTGGTTCATGGGGTTTCTCAATCATCAGAGAAGCTTTAAACATATCCAGAGGGCAGTTCATCTTCGGCTATAGACTACTCATGATCATCGTTCGGAATATAGATGATATCTTGTAAAAAGTAAGAACATCATGTAACCAAACTCTGAGGCTCGTTACGTTGTAGTGACTAGTTTTCTTTGGAACAAAGCCAACTGAATCATTACATTAGAATGTCAATCTCAGATATCAAAAGTCGAAAATCCGTCTTTTACTTTCGTGTGCTGCTTTTCAATATTTCTCAGTAACTGTTTGATAACAAACAACAAAATCTTGATTTACTTAAACTAAAGTAATACACTTACCATGATTCAAAAAAAAAAAAGAGTGAAGCAAAGAAAATAAAGCAGAATAAGAAAGATAGAATCTGTGATGTGCATTCAGCTTTTGTTATTGCTGACACGAAGCTCAGTCATGAGGTAAAAGATACGCCTAGATAACGTATTATGTTTCCTTATAAATGTGTTCAAGGCTAAGTTTCCTGGTTACAGACTGAGATCAGAAGTGGGATAAATCTCCCAAGGCAAATACGGAGCTGGACCACCTAAGGTCGAGAATTGTGAAGAAAAATGCGGTTAAAGAATTTGTTTTTGGCAATCAAGATTATGCCTTTTTCCTCTAATAGATCTCGAAAAGCTCTTTTACCCGGGGCCTGCTGCTCGATATGAACTTCTGCCTTCTCCTTTTAAATGTTATTCCAAAATCAGATACAGTAAGCCTTTTATTTCCTCGCTTATGCTGATCAAGAATTCACTGTGTTTCATTACTTACGCATGATCTTGTAACAAATACTTTCGCTATGATGCAAGGAGAGTTGATTCGTTAGTTACAAAGATGATTCATTAATTCTCCAACTGATAAGATTCTCATACGTAGTTCACTGCAATGTTATGATCCCACTGGGACAAATCAAGAGAGCCATTGAAGGTCACAAAAGTACGTGCAAGTAGTGACAGACGTCAATTTCGAATTCTGGTTTGTTGGATTTTTCAATCATATCAGAGAACTTTGAAGTATCTCCAGCAGGCAATTCCATAAAGCAGATGAGATCTTTGCTTGAGTGAGGTATATAATATAATACACATTATTCTCTTTAACATCTTTGGAGGGCCATTGCCATACTTTCTTTTTCATATATAAATTAAAAACTTTGTTATTTAACTTATTTCTACTTAAGGAGTTGTAGTAATGGAACAGCAGAGGTCTAATCCAAGAAGTTAGTTCCACCAATATATTGCCCAATAATTTCTTAACCTTGACCGCGAGGACATCATATTTCTCTGGGACAAACTTCCGCCTCTTCTGAGCTTTCGGTTTCTCTTTGAGTCGATTTAAACCTGTTCTTCATTTTTTGTTTTAGCAGTAAATATAGGTAGCATTTTTCTGCCTTCAGTGAGTAAAAGCCGTTCTATAGTAATGTCAAACCAGTCTGAACCGCTGTTATTTTATTTAATTTTCTTTCGGTTGATTTGGTGATTCTTTTCCTTCCTAAACGTTTTAAAGGTTTCGTTTTTATCAAACCATAAAGAGCTTCGTAAGTTCCAAATCCATATCTTCAGACCAAATCATAGATAAAAGGATCTACCAAAAAAGTATCATGACTTACAGATCATTCATCATTCACTAGTGTTACCTTATTTCCATTAAAAGAGAGAGAGAGAGAGAGAGAGAGAAAGAGAAGGGGAGAAAATTGTCATTTACTAACTGTTGTATGCATAAGATACATTACATTCCATGCAGAACTTGGATTAGAAACAATCAGCCTCTTACACCTCTCGCTACACCCTGCAGAGGGAAAAAGGAAATGGAAAAAAAAAAACAGGGTGAGGCCACAGAACAAGAGAGCAATATTACCCGTCTCTACAAATGAGAAAAAAAAATCTACTTGACAAGTGTTATATTGAGCTAATTCAAGTTTACACACATAACTTCATTCTTTCATAAGAGAAGATTGTATCAGATGCTAGCCCTAAACGAAAGGAAACACAGACACAGTAAAGCAAAAACACTAAAAACGGGATCACCTTACCAAACCTTTGTCAGACAACCCTAAAGATTAGCCACATATATTATGATCAGATTTAATGTAAACCACACACTAGTATACTACCAAAAAAAGAAGAAAAGAAAAGTAGAGAAGCACCTTCAGGATGTAAATCCCCTTTTAGATCATCACAAAACCAAATACATAGTCCACATGTTACTAAATAAAATTCATTTCACCTTTTACCACAAATTTTGGCTTTTGGCAGACACATGGACCCAATTTTTTACGATCCATGCTTAATAAAAGACACTTAGCACAAAATATCATTCATAACATGCATATTCAATCATCACATCCCCGAATTACCCATCGCCACTATTTTCATCTCCCTGAAATTGCGAAATCTCATACCTCATAATCAATATGTTTGTCAGACAACATTAAAGAAATTACATCTCTGAAAAACTATCAATTCCCTATTATCATGCATCGTTGCCTAATTGGTAAAAAAAGTCTATCTAAGCACCTGATGGGTAAAAGAAAAAGTTCATGAAATGCATGTCTACGGTGTCACCATCACAGACAAAACAGGCACAACTGTAACTATATTGCTAGGTGCCAGCACTTGAGTACCAGAAATAACTCCAAGACACCTTCTTAATCTTCGGGTCCAAAACACCCCAAAGACTGTTTTTTTAGAAAAGTAGGATGGGATTTGAACAAAAATATTTTCATTTTCGTATGGCAGGGAATGAAGGGATCACACAAATTACCATCCAATTAGTTTTAAACTATTTCTGTGATGAAAGGAGATAACTATTTCAAAAAAAAGCTTAGAAAACAGCTAACCAAAAAACAGTCTTTGGTAAGGAAATCTCCATCTAGTATAATAAGGAAGCATGATTCTTCTTTTTTGAATGTCTAAGACCATCTACATCATAGGATCAGGAGGGCAACTTGTTCCTTGCAAATTCCTTAGTTTATTTTCATTTCTACCAATTCAGAACCCAAAAACATGTTTATACTTGATAATAACATAACATTAACATATTTGAGGGCTGATCCGTCAGATTTGTTTTCTTCAGTTAAATCCTTCTTTAGGTCATTACACTAGGAAAATCAAACTCCTTATAACATCTTCAATTTATTGAACCTAATCAGACATAGTTTCCTATACCCAACTCCTCAATCTTGGGTCCTGCACCATTTGCTTCCAACTGGACTTTCTTGACCATCTTCGTCCATGGCTCCAAGCATGTCACCACCACCAGATGTCTAGATAATTTTTATGGTGGCCAAGTTCCTTGGTTTAATATACAAAAGCGATACCCTGGATGCTCTCTTCTTCCAAGTTGACGTGTTTTATGCATGGACTCATCAGACAATCTAAATCATTTACTCGTACATTGTCTTTTTGCTCGAAAATTCTGGAACAAGACTTTCAACAATTGAGCATTCAGTGGTCATCTCAGATTCTGGTATGGCGGTTCCCCAAGCAAAGATGATCAGTGTCTTAAAAAAAACAGAGGCCGGTATGTGCGCTTCTTGATGGTGAAGCGTACATGTCAACTCGATCGGAGTTGACTTGCAGCAAAAGGCGGACGAATCCTGTAAAGTCTGAATCTTTTTTAGCTGCTATGTTTTCTTCTCGCAAACTGTTCTTTCATACTCCTGTCCCACTAGTGTTTGCACACCAGTGGCGGCACACATATTAAGGAAAAGTAATTTTTTATTTGTAGTGTTATAATGGGTATGAATTTAAGATAGAATTAAATATTTGTGGTCTATCAATCAGAATGTTTTTAGGAGTACTTTTATTTCGGATGTTATATAGAGAGTGGTTCAATGCAATGCAATCCAACTCTGTAATCAGTTTTAGGGACATCTCACTCTCGTTCCCATGTTTTGTTATAAAAGTATCTTATAAAAAAAATCAAATTAGCATGCACTATGCAATAAGCTACCTAACTCATGCCTACCTGAGGTGAAATGCCGCTGGGAAACTTTCAAGCAACTAAGTGACTTAGGCTGATCTGTTTTAGGTAAGAAAATCAATCTTCCATTATAGGATGAATTCAGCAAGGGTATGAGGGTATCAACCCAATAGTAACTAAGATCTTTTGTTCATACATAATGAATCTTATAGGCTCAAGAGGAATAGTATCAGAAAAGAAAAATGTGTGCCACGGAAAGGAAAAGAGGATAGAAACTAAATAGATGGTTGGAAATCATATGTCTATGTGAATCGACAAAAATACTAGATAAAAAATATTCAAATTGAACTTCATCTTAAGAGATCCATATGAAAAGAGTACATCTCTTTTCCCTGTCCATTCAAGTGAGTTCCGAACTATCAGAACTCGTCCTTCAAGGATAATTTTCAAACAGAAGAAACTAGAAACATAAACATCAACTTGAATAATAGAGACATAGCAAATAAGAGATAACAAATCAAATAACACTGAATCCGTTTATGGACTTATCAAATTATAAGAGAAGCTAATGAAAATGCACATACCATTCGATAATCGAGCCGAATAGAAAATGTTGCATAATAGGAACCTTCTCCATAACTTCTATCTTATACATCTTCAGGAGCCCACTGTTCACCTTAATCCAATTAGGAACACCACTGATGTCATCCAACATAGGCGAATGCTCAGCAAACAATCCCTTCTTCACCTTCTTAATGAATTGAATACACGAGAGATACAGATACTCATTAGCGAAATTCTCCAAAATATCACGATTGTGAATTGATTTTGGCTTCATGTACTTGTGGTCAATCAATTGGGATGACCCGAATATATATGGAAGGAACTGATAGTCGTCAAGTCCCCAGACACCGTGGGACCCAGCAGGCTCCATGCAATAAGTAAGTTGCAATTTTCGCATCAAGTCCAAGTACTTGAAAAACACTCTTGACACCAAAGCTTGGTAATCCTCTTCTTTCACAACACCCAATCGTGCCAGGCAATACAACCACGCTGCAAAATTTGTCTCATGGCCAGTGCCTATTTGATAAGATAATGAATTAGATAAACCCGATTTATGGAAGAGATTTTCAATTCGGATTAGTTGGTTCTCAGTTCAATTTCCAAATAATGTGAATAGGCACAGAACTAATACTCAACCCAGGATACTTTGCAGAGCACATGCACTTCAATGAATCATAAACCCGTTCTAATCAATATCTAAAAAATAAAATGCTATTAAGTACCATAATCGATGCGGGTAGCGTTGCCAAAACTGTCGGTGAAATATGGCACAAGCTCAACAGCAGCATCTTGAAGATCGGGCGGCAGTAACATCAGCATAAATCCCTCAGCTTCTCCGCTCATCCGCTCGTGCCAATCGCGGTATGCAACATTGCCGTACCTTGCAGCCATCGGCGCCGGCGGAATTTCTTCCACGCAGTCAACCAGCTTCTGGATGATAGAGACTAGGGTTTCAACTGCGGGGGACATATGGCAGGGATCGGAGAGCTTCCGAGATTTGACCGACTCGGACAAGGAGACGACGAATCCGAGGAAGTTTCGGAAGGAAGGAGAGGACTGGAACCTGGCAACGTCGTCTTGAGAGCGGATTCTCTTACAGGGGAGGGCGAATCGGTGCGGGGGAGTAATTATGGGGCCCACCTTCTCCGATTGGGGGACGGGGGTGCGGATGATGATCTCCTTCATGTTGGCCGGGGACGGAGGGAGGTTCACGGCGGGGAGGCGGATGGGTATGTAGGAAGGGGATGCGGAGGGCGGCGGAGGAATGGGGACAGAGGTGGGGCCGCCGCACTTGGCGCAGGAAGACGACGACTGGTCTTCGTGGCGGCGGGTGCAGTGGTGGTCGGCTTGTGGCGGTTCCATCTTCTTGAATTGGGGTAGCAAGTGCTCAATGTCGGAGAAGGAAGGAATCAGGATACTGTTTGTGGATTTATGAATTTATACTCGTCCACACAGATATTCGATTCTTCAATTTATAAAATAGCTATTCGATTCTTCAATTTATAGTACGAGTACTTATATTAGGAAAGTAATATTATTAAATAAAATAATTAATACTTATATTATATTAAGTACAAAATTATGTAGAGATTATTAAAAGGGGTATTTTTTAATAGGGGGCAAAGCAAGTATATATATTACACGTGTATATATATAAGTATTTTAAAAGCTTACTATCAATATTACCTTTATGCTTTTGTAATATACATTCATTACCACTTATTTATTAAAAACGTTACCCAAACAAAATCACCCTCCTACGACGGCCCCAAATCACTAACTCCCAATGCAACCCAAAAATATAAAATAGATCAAACTCTCTTTCATACTGTATATTACAACATATATTAACGTCCTTCTAAAAAATTTATAATCGATTGTTGCTAACTTTTGCGTGAACTAGTGGACCGATCACTAAGTGGGGATGCTCCCTCCAGCATGAGCGAACCCTTTCGGAAATGATGTTGAATGGGCGTCACTATCCCAGCCCGGATCCAGCCAGGTTCTATTGACCATGTCCTCTTCTCCTTCGGGGACCCTTGTTTTGGGGCGTCTTTGGCTTTACGAGAGAAAGCTCGCCGGAGAAAAAAGTTTTTATCTTCCCATCCCGGGCCGACGACTACATGAGGGAGAAGCTCTCGTAGAAGCCTCCTTCAGAGTTCAGACAGATATCAAGAAACTCAACTTGCTTTTCCAGAAACCGTCATTGTTACAATTTTAAACAAATTTATATACTCATATGAATTATTATTATTAATATTAATATTATTATTATTATTATTATTATTATTATTATTATTATTATTATTATTATTATTATTATTATTATTATTATTATCGCTAAATAATTATCACTACTTGAATTAAATTAAATTATATGCTAAGGGTAATATCGACCACAAATAATACGTAGTGTCTTAATTAACAATTACAGAACTCTTAATACTCTAAACTAAACAAACGTAAAAACTAACGAGCCCTTATATAAAAGATGACAAAAATTGAGAATTGATTTTAATTAAAAGAACTAAAGAGTCCTTATCCTTAAAATTACCTTAGTATTAATGGTAGTTAATTTACTCAATTAATTATTTGAAAAGTATATTACTAATATTAAGATTATAAATAAATATTTATGTAAACTTGAATATTGTGATTAATTGTTTATCAAATTTGTGCGCGGACTCAAAAATATTTATGCCAAAAATTACTTCGAAACTTCATTTGTATATA
The DNA here is from genome assembly GCA_954870475.1 of Euphrasia confusa. Taxonomy (NCBI): domain Eukaryota; kingdom Viridiplantae; phylum Streptophyta; class Magnoliopsida; order Lamiales; family Orobanchaceae; genus Euphrasia; species Euphrasia confusa. The sequence continues at coordinate 10,942,813 of OX940958.1, forward strand.
AATAAATTACAATATTTTGAGTTTAAACTTTAGACCTAACTCAAAAATATTTAGGCCGAAAAATTACCTGAAACTTCATTTGTATATAAATAAATTACAATGTTTTGAGTTTAAACTTTAGACCTTAGGTCCTCAATTCAAGCTCAACCTTCTACTAAGTTAACAACCTACAAAAATTTTTACATTGATTTTGATTAATATGATATATATTTTTCTTGTTTTTAATATTTTATTTTGTATTAATGTCAATTTTATTTAAAATTATATATTAATATAATTTTTTATTGAAAACTAAAAAATTACTGTAATAATTATTGTTCGTATTTTTAAAACTCACAAGAAGCATTGGCCATTGAGATCAAGAAATTTTATTTTAACTCACAATGCTTTGAGTCTCAAGCTTAATCCCTTCAATTTTATTTATTACTCCCTCCGGCCATACTTTGCTGGACACGGAGTTTAAAAAAATTGTTATTTTTGTATTTTTTAATAGAAAAGTAAAAAGTAAAAATATATTTTAAAAGTGAAAAGTAAAGTAGTGGTGAGTAAAGTTTAAAAAGTAGGTGAGGTAAAATAGAATAAAATTGTATATTAAAATGAAAAAGTTAAAATAATTATTTCCTTTTTTGGGGTGTGTCAACTATTGTTGGACATCCCCAAAAGGAAAGTATGACAACTGTCTTTGGATAGAGGAAGTATATTTTATTTTTTTATTTTACTTGGCTTAAATAGTACAGAGTTTTTAATAACTAGCCTTGTAAGGCTGAGTTCGGCTTGACCCGCTCCCCCACTGTCCTAAGTGACCATGAATTGAATTTTCTCCTCAATATCCGATGTCAATGGTTGAATTATAAAATGAGTAATTAAAGGAAATATTTTCATTAAAAAATGTTCTAAAAGCTTTTTTGAGAACATATGAATATAAAATTAAAAGCAAGTTCATTTAATTAACGATTTTTTTATTAATCTCAATAATTATAATTTTTCAAATTATTAATATGCTGAAAAAACAACAATTAAAAAATAATCATCAAGTTATAAAACTATAAAAATTTCACTTTAAAAAAAAAATAAATAAATATATCAGTAAAAAAATAACAAATAAAAAATTATTATCAAATATTATGAAACTATCATAATTTCACTTTCTAAAAAAATTATAAAAAGAAAGAAAAAATATATATCAGTAAAAAAAACAATTAATAAATAATCATCGATTATTATAAAACTATACTAAGATAAATAATATATCAAAAAAAAAATAATAATAATCATCGATTATTATAAAACTATCGGAATTTCACTTTCTAAAATAAATTTTAAAAAGAAAAAATAAATAAAATATATCAATCGAAAAAAATAACAATTAAAAAATAATCATCATCGATTATTATAAGATTAAAAGCATTTAACTCTAAATTTTTTCAAAAAGTTGCATTTTATCTCCAAATTTTTAATAACATACAGTTTATATTCAAAATTTTAATAAAAGTTACGCTTTACTTGAATTATTAATTTAAAAATCTTAAATTTTAATATAATTAAAAAAAAGAATTATACCTTACAAATATTTATAAATAACTAAAAATGATATTTAAAAAAAATCAAAAAGGACAATGTTACTTATTAAAATATTACTAGCATGATATAATTCAAAAATTAAAATTAAATCCATTAAAAGTTTTAAAAGGATTTTATTTTAATTTTTAGAATTTAAATTAAAATTGTGATATTTGTTATAAACTCAAAAGAATTGAGAGAGAATAATATAGTAGAAAGAGAGGAAATATGAGAGGAGAATAGAATTATTCTGAATTGTTATTCCATTCTGTTGAGCCATAAAAAACCCCCCCGACACGTGTTAAGGGCCCACCTACCAGCTCACTCATACGGGGAGTCAGTTCAAGATGATACATCCAACCTTCACGGAGCACAGGTACGCCCGACGCTGGAAAAGGAGACCTGAAGGAGACATCTTCCCGCCTTGGGGCCAAAGCTGCGGGACTGGGGACCGAGGACAGAGCTGCGAGATCAAAGACCGGGATTTACCACCGGGGCTCTGAGACCCAGGACCGCGACCGGGCACCCGACACGGGCAACCACGACCATACATGCGGGACGACGGGGCTCCGAGACCGAGGACCGCGACCGGGCACCCGACACGGGCAACCACGACCATACATGCGGGACGACGGGGCTCCGAGACCGAGGACCGCGACCGGGCACCCGACACGGGCAACCACGACCATACATGCGGGACGACGGGGCTCCGAGTCCGAGGACCGCGACCGGGCACCCGACACGGGCAACCACGACCATACATGCGGGACGACGGGGCTCCGAGTCCGAGGACCGCGACCGGGCACCCGACACGGGCAACCACGACCATACATGCGGGACGACGGGGCTCCGAGACCGAGGACCGCGACCGGGCACCCGACACGGGCAACCACGACCATACATGCGGGACAACGGGGCTCCGAGTCCGAGGACCGCGACCGGGCACCCGACACGGGCAACCACGACCATACATGCGGGACGACGGGGCTCCGAGACCGAGGACCGCGACCGGGCACCCGACACGGGCAAACCACGACCATACATGCGGGACGACGGGGCTCCGAGACCGAGGACCGCGACCGGGCACCCGACACGGGCAACCACGACCATACATACGGGACGACGGGGCTCCGAGACCGAGGACCGCGACCGGGCACCCGACACGGGCAACCACGACCATACATGCGGGACAACGGGGCTCGAGACCCAGGACCGCGACCGGGCCCCCGACACGGGCCTCGACCGAGAACATACAGGACGACAGGGCTTCGAGACCCAGGACCGCGATCGAGCGACGAGCACCAGCACCGAAGACCATCGCGTGAGTGATGCGCGTTGCGGAGAGATAGCTAAGTTAAAGAAGGTAATAAGACAATACCCGAGCTCCGGGCTCCGAGACCCGACTTTGTGAACATAAAGGTAATGCCTACACCAGGTAGAAGTGAACAAATGGAAGACGTTTCTATCCTATGCATGCGAAACCACGCGTCGATAATGGACAGGTGGATCCTACTTTATTCTCCTATAAATAGACTAGATTGAGACGATAGAAAGGAGAACCGGGATGGGCGATCCGGGACTCTACCTAAAAGATAAAACCACTGTAATATCAAGGAAGAATATCTGGGAATACCAGTAAATAAATAGAGATATTAATCTCGGGCATTCAAGCCTAGTCTCGGTGTGATTTCATTTCAGCCCTTTCTACATATAAATTTACATGTTTTTGTGTCGTATATCAAACCCTCGAAACCAGCCCATATAATATATAATAATAATATCCGATCAAAACGACCCAAAACATTTGGCGCTAGAAGGAGGGGGCTGAGAAATCAAACTAAACCGAAGATCCGGCGAGAAGGCGATGAACAGAGAAGAAAAATATTCCAAGAAAAAAGCTCGACCGGCAAAGAAGACATGTCCGCACCCACCTCGATTTAACAGACGTGCGACATATGCAAGCAGACAACGCCAAAGGTAGTTTCCTGTGGCCGGCGGAAGAACTTCGAGAACAACGAGATTGACATACAACTCCCTACGCAAAAAGAACTCGGATCTCGACAAACCCGGGTCCCGGGTCACGCATGCCGGTCGCAACGGTATATACTTACATTTTTATGGTATATATATACTTATATATATATACATATAAACATATACATATATGCTTGTATACATATGCACTGTAACCGACCGCAACAAAAAGAGAAAGATCTTACCCGAGGTCGAGGTCCGGGGTCTGGGACGGATGCAAATTAAGAAACAGAGCAAAATTAAATACTCCATCTAAAGATGAAATAAAAAATTATTTAATTAAAATTTCTAAACTATTGAGCATTTAAACAAACAATAAAAGAAATATTTACATACTTGTGTATGTACCCGGGTCACGGGGAAGATTTTTAATGTTGGTAAAAAGCGTTTTAGTTGACCGGGAAAGAAAAACACAAAATAAATATGAAATTGTTTATATATGTGTTGTGTAAACTTGACTCCCCCAAGTTGAAAGAAAAATGGAACCCAGGTCCCGGGTAAAGAAAGAAAATAGTAATAAAAATGTGTTCAGAAGAATTAAATGTATGTAAATATAAATTAATACATGCATATACTGAACCCCATTAAAAAAAATTATTAAACTTATACATGTACCCGGGTCCCGGTAATAGAAATCAATATGTTTTGTAAAGAATGTTTTACTCAAACCTGGGGAAGAAAACCATAAAATAAAAAATTGTTTTTATCCGTGGGAACATGGGCCCACTAGAGGCCAAAGAGAAAAGAAAAATACTCGGGGCCCGGGGTGGTAATTGTAACTCCTACCTGCTACAACCTTTGAAACAAATAGTACAATTTGTGTGTATGTGTACGTGTATATATATGTTGAAACCGGGTCCCGGAAAGTAAAAAGGACCCGAGAAGGAAGTAAGAAAAAAAAAAAAATGGTCCGACCACGCCGCACGTATCTGGTAACAAATATGATATATATAAATATTATATTATTATTGCATTATGTTACTGTATATATACTTTACATTTTCTGTTAAATAAATAGAAGGAGGTTGAGGCCATATACAAACACACTCCCATACTATGTGTGTGCGGATACTATATCCGGGATCCGGGGAGCGAGAAACTATATGTCCGCCACAAAATATTTTAACCGTTGTCCCGGGAATAAAATAAAAATAATAATAATATATATTTCTATTACTTGTGTATATACATTATATGTGTTGTAGCCAGGTAACCAGCAATAAGAGCCACGAACAAAGAAAGGACGGACCACGATCGAATCTTAGTCGATCGAGCTAGAAGCGTCCAAACCACCGCGACGAGCAGCTGCTGCTCGTACCAGTCGATACCAGCCGCTGCAACGTCACCGCCACTGCCACGCCGTCAATATCGTACCCGTGTGGGCGAGTTGCAGCCCGCTGTCGCGAGGACGACAATCAGCCGTGACACGCCCGAGATGCCGCCATGCGACCATTATGCTGCGTACATATATAGAAAGCGAGCTACTGCTGTCGGACGTCGCTGCCACGTCCTAGAGGAGGAGCCGAGGTCAGCCCATTTCGTCCGCCGTTTCCCGACGAGTCCGATCGTCCGGTTGCCGCGCCGGTTCATCCGAACCCACGGGAATCCGATTCCTGGTTTTGAGAAAACCGAAAAGTATGACTGACTTGATCTCTCTCTTGATTTATATATTTATGTGCAAATTGTGTTATCTAAATTATTGATAATACGATAAATAAACATAAAGTAAAACAAAAACAAAGAAAGAAAAATAAACACCGAGTTAGCCGGTATATTTTACTCTACAAAAATAACGATGATGTTGGAATCATGTCTTAAGTATTCCTAAAACCAGAGCCTGGGAAACAAATTTCATAAAGTAAAAATAAGTTTTATGAATGTGTTATGTATGTATGTGTACACATGCCCTTTAGAGGCCAGACTGAAAGAAAGACAAAGCGTATCCCGGGTCTCGGGAAGAGAAAAGAACAAAAACATATTATATGTTATATGTATCTAAATCAGTATATAATTGTATATACATATACCGAGCCCACTAAATATTAAATACATATATATATACACATATATATAAACTTGAGTCCAGGGCCCAGGAAAAGAAAAAACGTGTCCGCAATATATAGCCGGGAGCCGGAAGTCGGTAACCGACAAGAAATAAATGAATAAATGTCTGGAGAAAGATAAACGCCACAATCGAGAACCCTTTTTTCTGTCACGACTATAAGAGAGATTAACAAAAAATCCCGAGTCACGGCAGCAGGGACAATACAAAAATAAATTGCGAACTCATTCGCAAAAGATCCAAAATCCATGAACCCATTTAGTCTTCAACTTAGGAGACTCACGAATGTGTCCCAGGTTGCAAGCGCGAGGGAAAATCAAAAGCTCGTTGGACTTATCCACAAAAATCCCAAAAAGGTCATTAAAGTCCCAACGCAATTAACTTAAACCCGAATGGTTTAACGTGACCCCAGGCGCGGGGGCCGGGAAGCAAAAATGTCACCCGCACAGCGGGGGAAACAAATCAAAACAAAGGGTTGCCGAGGCCTACTGATGTAGCCAATGCTACGATTGTTCATAAGAACATCCTTTTATCATATAAAAAATATCTGAGTAATTCAAAACGACACGAACAGAATATAAATAACTTAAACATATTGGGCTTCTAAATACCCACATCACCTACAATGCGAACCTACGGGCTCGAGATTTCGGCCTCGAGGACTTGGTGTTGAAGAAGTTATTCAGAACGCATTCCGGGGCCCTCGACCCAACGTGGGAAGGACCATCCCAGGTCACCAAATGCTTGCTAAACGAAGCTTACGAGTTGGATTTACCAGACGGGACCCCGGACCAATACCGATGAAACGCACAACGTTTGAAGAGTTTCCACCAATGAAGAAGAGCCACCAGAAGATAGGGCCGAGATGAGCAAAAAACGTACTCTTCTATCATTCAGGTAATAAAACAAAAGTGGATATTTCCACATCAGCTTAAATGCCAAAGATCCCGGTAAAACTGACGAGCTCCTAACAAGACCTTAAGGTCAAGAGTCATAACGTACGGGGGAATATATAAAAACGGATATTTCCGCACAGCTTAAAGGCCAAAGATCCCGGTAAAACTGACGAGCTCCTAAAAAGACCTTCAGGTCAAGAGTCATAACGTACGGGGGAAAATATAAAAACGGATATTTCCGCACAGCTTAAAGGCCAAAGATCCCGGTAAAACTGACGAGCTCCTAAAATGACCTTCAGGTCAAGAGTCATAACGTACGGGGGAAAATATAAAAACGGATACTTCCGCACAGCTTACGAGCCACCTCCAATAAAACTCCAAAAACTCTTGAGGCTCATGAAGCCCCAAGTCATAGGAGAACGGAGGACCTACGAAAACTTTCGCAAAGAGGAAGCCAACGAGCATCCATGAAAATCACAAAAGGGATCAGGTCCCCGTGGATCGTCCTAGGATAAACAACACACGTGATCCAAGGTAGCACACCAAGGTGTATCCAGGGCCAAGATCCAGAGATGCCGAGCCCACCGAGACCACAACAAGGACGCACCCCCGAGTCGCGTCCCGGGTCGAACAAACCCCCGATTCGCTTTCTGGGTCAAAATATGCCGAGACCGCATCTCGGTTTATCACCCTCACCATCCCGGGAATCCATCTCGGATGCTTCTTAACCCGGGATCATACCCCGGTGTTCTACTCAAATCAGAAAAAATCCCGAAAAAACTACACAGGGATAGAACACACTATTCACCAAAACAAAAGCGGTGAGACAAACGATGCTTAAGAAAACATTTAGCAAAAAGCGAACCTTAGGGATCGACAAATATCCAAAGGGCTACAAGCCCTTAAAACAAACTAAATTCAAAAAACAAATAAAATAAGTACGGTCTGAGAGACCACGAGTTATCCGGGGCCGAAGCTTTTAAACAAAAAGACAGTAAGAACAAGATTATCCCTCGTCGTTCTAAAAAATTTTGTGAAGACCAGAGTCTAAAGCGGGCTAACGCGTAAAATAACTAAAACAACTAAATAAGCACAAAAAAAACAAAGATAGTGTTCAAGCAACAACATGAATGTGTAAATATCCGCAACTAAGACATATTTGACAAACACTTATAAATATTAAAGGTTTAAACTAGAATTTAATTTTTCACTCAAAGAAAGAAACTCCTTCCGAGGCAAGACTCTCCTAGAGTGCCGACCAGAACCCTTTCGCCACTGACCGTAAAACGCTTATCCGTCTCCAAGTGTTTCGCCATACTTCTTTGTCACCCAAAATGCCAAAATCGATTCCATCATCCCCTGCTCTCTGGACCGGCATGACTTGCTCTGCCGGGTAACTCAGCAAGATGATTATACCGGGTTGTGTGGTTATGCCCCCCCGATGCCTCTCTGGACCGGCATGACTTGCTCTGCCGGGTACCTCAGCGAGATGATTATACCGGGTTGTGTGGCTATGCCCCTCCGATGCCTCTCTGGACCGGCATGACTTGCTCTGCCGGGTACCTCAGCGAGATGATTATACCGGGTTGTGTGGCTATGCCCCTCCGATGCCTCTATGGACCGGCATGACTTGCTCTGCCGGGTACCTCAGCGAGATGATTATATCGGGTTGTGTGGCTATGCCCCTCCGATGCCTCTCTGGACCGGCATGACTTGCTCTGTCGGGTACCTCAGCGAGATGATTATACCAGGTTGTGTGGCTATGCCCCTCTGATGCCTCTCTGGACCGGCATGACTTGCTCTGCCGGGTACCTCAGCGAGATGATTATACCGGGTTGTGTGGCTATGCCCCTCCGATGCCTCTCTGGACCGGCATGACTTGCTCTGCCGGGTACCTCAGCGAGATGATTATACCGGGTTGTGTGGTTATGCCCCCCTCGATGCCTCTCTGGACCGGCATGACTTGCTCTGCCGGATGCCCTAGCGAGATGATTATATCAGGGTTAGAGTTTTCTTCCCCCAACGCCTCTCCTGACCAGCATACTTGTTTTGCTCGTTACCTCAATAAAATGTTTCACACCAGAATAAAAGTTTTCTCCTTCGAATATATCTAGAAACAACATTACTCCTCAGAACCCCGTTGCTCGCATGAACTCATGAACTTTCTTGTTGACTCACCACATTCCTGATACCAGTTTCCTCTATCAAACACAGTTTGGGAACGACCCCAACAACCCAATCGATTTTATGTATGTTTAAAATAATTTGGAAAAAGTTAAAATCTTTTAAATCAACTAACGACTAAAAAATATTGTAAGTCTGAAGCAACATGTCCGTATAAAAAGACGTCACGTATCGACGCAGAATCATATAAATTAGACATCACTTAAGCCGATACCATTTCAAACTAATAAAACACCGCCTAAGTCGGTGCAATTTCAAACTAATAAGACACCGCCTAAGCCGGTACAATTTCAAGCGAATAAAACACCGCCTAAGCCGGTGCGATTTCCAACTGAGAATACACCGCCTAAGCCGGTACAATTTCAAACTAATAAAACACCGCCTAAGCCGGTACCATTTCAAACTAATAAAACACCGCCTAAGTCGGTACAATTTCAAACTAATAATACACCGCCTAAGCCGGTACAATTTCAAACTAATAAAACACCGCCTAAGCCGGTACCATTTCAAACTAATAAAACACCGCCTAAATCGGTGCAATTTCAAACTAATAAGACACCGCCTAAGCCGGTACAATTTCAAGCGAATAAAACACCGCCTAAGCCGGTGCGATTTCCAACTGAGAAGACACCGCCTAAGCCGGTACAATTTCAAGCGAATAAAACACCGCCTAAGCCGGTGCGATTTCCAACTGAGAAGACACCGCCTAAGCCGGTGCAATTTCAAACTAATAAGACACCGCCTAAGCCGGTGCAAGTCTAAAACTAATAAAAAACCGCCTAAGCCGGTGCAATTTTCAACTAATAAAACACCACCTAAGTCGGTGCAGTCTCAATCAAAAAAGACACCGCCTAAATCGGTGCAATCTCAAACAAAGCAGACTAGAACCGTTCAAAGGCTTCGGTCGAGGCGATACTTTTCCTATCCGCGGTGGAGTATCGACACAAAAGCGTCAACAAGAGGCGACGCTCAATCACGCCCAACCATTCCATTAAAGAAAACAAGCAACATATGCGCAAACCAAAGACCAGAGTTAACTCAACCTACAGAGAAATCAGCGAAGTTCCTCCACGGACTTCTCTGGGGGCCAGTGTTGAGCCATAAAAAACCCCCCCTCGACACGTGTTAAGGGCCCACCTACCAGCTCACTCATACGGGGAGTCAGTTCAAGATGATACATCCAACCTTCACGGAGCACAGGTACGCCCGACGCTGGAAAAGGAGACCTGAAGGAGACATCTTCCCGCCTTGGGGCCAGAGCTGCGGGACTGGGGACCGAGGACAGAGCTGCGAGATCAAAGACCGGGATTTACCACCGGGGCTCTGAGACCCAGGACCGCGACCGGGCACCCGACACGGGCAACCACGACCATACATGCGGGACGAAGGGGCTCCGAGACCGAGGACCGCGACCGGGCACCCGACACGGGCAACCACGACCATACATGCGGGACGACGGGGCTCCGAGACCGAGGACCGCGACCGGGCACCCGACACGGGCAACCACGACCATACATGCGGGACGACGGGGCTCCGAGTCCGAGGACCGCGACCGGGCACCCGACACGGGCAACCACGACCATACATGCGGGACGACGGGGCTCCGAGTCCGAGGACCGCGACCGGGCACCCGACACGGGCAACCACGACCATACATGCGGGACGACGGGGCTCCGAGACCGAGGACCGCGACCGGGCACCCGACACGGGCAACCACGACCATACATGCGGGACAACGGGGCTCCGAGTCCGAGGACCGCGACCGGGCACCCGACACGGGCAACCACGACCATACATGCGGGACGACGGGGCTCCGAGACCGAGGACCGCGACCGGGCACCCGACACGGGCAAACCACGACCATACATGCGGGACGACGGGGCTCCGAGACCGAGGACCGCGACCGGGCACCCGACACGGGCAACCACGACCATACATACGGGACGACGGGGCTCCGAGACCGAGGACCGCGACCGGGCACCCGACACGGGCAACCACGACCATACATGCGGGACAACAGGGCTCGAGACCCAGGACCGCGACCGGGCCCCCGACACGGGCCTCGACCGAGAACATACCAGACGACAGGGCTTCGAGACCCAGGACCGCGATCGAGCGACGAGCACCAGCACCGAAGACCATCGCGTGAGTGATGCGCGTTGCGGAGAGATAGCTAAGTTAAAGAAGGTAATAAGACAATACCCGAGCTCCGGGCTCCGAGACCCGACTTTGTGAACATAAAGGTAATGCCTACACCAGGTAGAAGTGAACAAATGGAAGACGTTTCTATCCTATGCATGCGAAACCACGCGTCGATAATGGACAGGTGGATCCTACTTTATTCTCCTATAAATAGACTAGATTGAGACGATAGAAAGGAGAACCGGGATGGGCGATCCGGGACTCTACCTAAAAGATAAAACCACTGTAATATCAAGGAAGAATATCTGGGAATACCAGTAAATAAATAGAGATATTAATCTCGGGCATTCAAGCCTAGTCTCGGTGTGATTTCATTTCAGCCCTTTCTACATATAAATTTACATGTTTTTGTGTCGTATATCAAACCCTCGAAACCAGCCCATATAATATATAATAATAATATCCGATCAAAACGACCCAAAACACATTCATATGGGGAGACCCTTTATATACTTTATATAGGATACAAAGTAGGGTTTCTGTCTTGTTCACTAAGAAATGTAAACTAGTCATTAACTAATTAATAATATTCATAACACTCCCCCTTGAATGACTATTTACAGGATTTGCTGCCTCGTTAAAACCTTGCCAGGAAAACCCAGTGGGATAAAACCTCGACGAAGGAAAAAGAGTACAAATTGCTACCCCTGATTGTAATCACCGAAGATCTTTGACTTCTTGAAAATAGTTATTGGTGATAAATACATCTCATTAAAATCTGTAACTAATAAAACCATATAGGAAAAACTTAGTTATTCAAATATACATTTTGGTCTTCAGGACACAACCTTCGAATTGCCGAGTTTCACATTCATTTGTATTATTGTATATTTTTCGTCCTTCAGGGGCATGCCTTTACCAGACATCTATATTGACTAGAGAATTCGCAATTGCTATAACCGGCCGGTAACTCTTCTGGAGTATATTAGATACGTCTAGTGTTCAATATACATTACTTGACAAATGAACAATAATTTGAACTTAAATTCATAATCATTTGAACTTCAGGTTCAATATCTCACTTTATCTCGAAAACAAACTCAAATGGAACATTCTGATGTCCTCATTAATTATTATCGAGTGATGTACATGCCTCGTTATAAACCTCGTTATAAAACCCTGTAGGAAAAAATACTCGAGGAAAAGAGTACATGACATTCACATTTATATTGTGGTGATTGTATCGTTAAAAACCTTTAACTAAGAAAACCCCGTGGGAAAAACTTAGTAGAGGGAAAAAGAGTGCAATCACTGGTCTTCGGGACCTTGTCTTCAATATCATTTTTGTCCATAATGACATATGTAATATCATACTATACATGTTCTGATTTTCATTTTCTTCAGAAATCTTAAAATACATCCAAGATTTTCATGTATGTATCTTTCTAATGATCTCGCTACATGGTCAAATCATAAATTCATGCATATTTATATTTATCGTTGTTGCTGCCATAAATATTAAGTAGCGGAACTTAATGTCATCTTTCAAAATATTTGATTAACATCGAGTTTATGCGAAAAACTCTTGAGCAACTAATCTCGCTTTTATATCTCACCACATCATTATTCATTTTTCTTACGACCACCCACGTTTATCCTTATGGGATAATAGTTTGAGGTGTGTATTACAGAGTCAAAATATCTATTTTATTCAGCGAGCCATGCTCAGCCCCAATTGCTCGTTTCCATATTTTTCGAGTGCTGCTGGCACACTATCATTGATTTGAGTTTTGGATCCAAATTTTCTAAAGCAACTCTTGAGGCAAATATGTCGTTGACGACTTTCTATTTTTCCATGTTGATGACAATTTAATATATCAACCAAATCTTTCATCATTTCCCAAAATATTAATTTGGTTGTTCCGCAATCCCATGATTTTCTATTATCATGTGCACACTTTTTCAATGGGATTTCCATTAACTCTCTTCAGGAGATTTTGAGGGTGACTTAATTTCTATGTATTTTCGCGGATTTATTTTATATTTTGAGATCGATCTACTACGCTTCAGGCGTATATTAGAATCAACATTTGAGTTGATCTCTTTGGTATTTGAACTCTTATAGTTCATTTTATCACAAATATGATTTTGTCACACCTTCATTAATATATAAATGAATTTGGCAGATACTTGCTAAATATTGCAAGTCACTTATTTTCATGAACTTCAGGCTCAATTGATTGGTGCGTGGATCTATAATTGAAGATCGTTTTCATTCAATAAAATTTCTCGATATTTATATTTTTTTTATATTCCTATCTCCCCCAAATGCTGGGAAATGATCTTCTTTTAATATGCAAATCAGCGTAATTGCTATAAACCGATCTTCAGGATCGCGGGCTCGAGATATACATTATTTTCTATTATGCCCGTTCAGTTTAGTGGTGATATGAATATTAATTGCATATTTCAAATTCACAGATGGGAAATAAAAATTTCCACGCACTTATTAATAATCATGATATGCATCATTTTCAATTTTTAAGTACATTTCTAGTACTCGTGGGGATAATTAGTAAAGCTCTTCCGGAGCTCACTCTTAATATGTCATAATTTGCATAACAATTACTTTACCAATGATCCTTCGGGAATACAATTCATTTATCAATGATCCTTCGGGGATCAGAATATTTGTGTAATTCAAACTTTATTGACGAATAATCAAATCAAATATTTTTCAAGACTATTTATCAATTGTGTATTCTTCAGGAATAACATGTCAAACATTAAGAAAATTATCGACTTTTTCGATATTCCATGAGTACCCACATAATACATTTATTCTCGACTTTTAAAAGATATCCTTCAGGGATAATTCATATATAATAATTGTTTCAACGAGAACAATCGATGTAACTTTATTCAAAAACATTTAATGTTTGAACTTTGCTTCTTTGGGAGCAATCAATAAAAATATTCTTTCAGAAATATTTTGTATTATTCTTTATGAATATAAATATTTATTCATGAATATCAAATCATAATGTTCTTCAGGAACATTTAAAACTTATTGATACTACGAGAGCAATTTAATTTGATATTTCCAAACTTATTGCTACTACGGGAGCAATTTAATTTGATATTTATCAATAATATCAAATCATGATGTTCTTCCAGAACGATCAATATAATATTTTAAACCGGAATATATGTTCTTCAGGAATATTCAATTTAATTGATATATTAAAAATAATTGATTTGATAATACTTCAGGAATATCAAATATTTTTCATGATAACTTTATTATATGCCTCAACATATTTAAAATCTTGTAATCCAATGTGGAGTCAATCTTTTGGTAGTACGACCAACTTCGGGTGATCGTATCTTTCTTTTAAATCTTTCCACAAAACTATTGGATCTTTCACAGTCAATTTTCAAAGATATTTTCGAGATTATTAGTATATAATCATAATCAAATTGATATTGATATTTCTGCAGGAATATCATATATATCACCATATTCTTCAGGAACACTTAATTTTGATATTTCGTCAGGAATATCATATCATGTTCTTCAGGACAATTAATTTTGATATTTCGTCAGGAATATCATATCATAATGTTCTAACATTAAAATTTTAATTGATAAATTAAGAATACTTGATTTGATATTACAATACTTGATTTGATATTACTTCAGGATATCATATTACAATGTTCTTCGGGAACATATGATATTACTTCATGAATATCAGATTATAAGGTTTTTCGGGAACATATGATATTACTTCAGGAATATCAGATTATAATGTTCTTGTAGTTCAGATCTTGGATGAGTAGAACTTCGATGAAGAACGCGGTAGAGCTTTCGTGCTGATAACGTGTTATAAACTCAAGAGAATTGAGAGAGAATAATATAGTAGAAAGAGAGGAAATATGAGAGGAGAATAGAATTCTTCTGAATTGTTATTCCATTCATGAGACCCTTTATATACTTTATATAGGATACAAAGTAGAGTTTCTGTCTTGTTTACCAAGAAAGGGTAAACTAGTCATTCACTAATTAATAATATTCATAACAATATTGTAATTTTTTAAAAAACAATTTGTTATTAATTTTGTAAAATGTTATTTTTGTTTTTATTATTAAAATATATAAATTCATAAAAATTAGAAGCTAAATTATTAATACTGTATGATCAATTGAGAATTATTTAAAAATATGAAATAATCATTTGAAAATTAGTTAGTTATTTATTGGGTAAATAGATCAAATTACTCTTATTCATATAAAAATACTACTTATTTACTCCTTAATATAAAAATTAGTTTTATTACCCTAAATACTTAGATGTGTACTTTGAAAATTCAACTAACAAGAAATGCATAAAAACGTGAAAAATAAAATATAACCAGTTGAATTTTTTATTTTTATTTTTGCCAAAATACCATTTCATTTCGCAAAAGAAAAAAATTTCAATTCATTAGATAGACGATTGCGAATGTACTAAAATCAAACAAAATCGCTGTAAAAAACCCCAAACACTACAAAAATCCAATTTTATGAACTTTAAATCATAAGAGTATAACAGAACAATTATTTCAACTATTAACAATAAATTAAACTCGTTTAAAATCATTAGTCCATTGCATCGGAAGTGAGTATTGATATTTATTCGTTTTCCCAAATCTCAGAGCATACGACGTCGTCTGGCTAACCTAATTTGGTTCCCAAATACATTACATACGACGTCGTTTCATCACCCTAATTTCAGACCTAATTAGACTGCCTACGACGTCGTTTTGGTTTATTAATTAATGTCTTTTGTATTTCTTTTCTGCTCCCGCTGTACGGACATGTAGCTAGGGTTTAGGCTTGCGGTATTTAAGTCCCATCAATAGGGAGCCGCAATCCCCATGTTCTGAATAACAAAACATCGTCTTCTCCATTTTCTTTCTACAAAAATCTCGAAACTTAATATGGTATCAGAGAGCAGGAATTGATTTGTGAAGTCTTCAAACGGAGCTTCTCAAAATGGATCCAGAAAGAGGCGAGAACACCTTGGTCAACAAACTGGGCTTAATCCAGCTGAGCCACCATCAAGTTTCTGTGAAGCTCAATGATGAAAACTTTCTGGTATGGAGGCAACAAGTCCTCATTGCTGTCAAAGGACATGGTCTTGATGGTTTCCTTGATGGAACCGTGGGTCAGCCTCCCAGATTCATTCCTTCTGGAGAAGAAGGTATATTGGTGCCAAATCCAGAGCATATGCTTTGGCAAAGACAGGATCAGCTCCTAGCTTCTTGGATCCTGTCAACCCTATCAGAGTCTATCTTAATATCAGTGGTAGGGTTCAACTCTTCTTATGAAATCTGGCAAAATCTTGAAGGGTCTTTCTCTAGCCTTTCCACTGCCAGAAAGATGCAGTATAAAATGCAGCTGCAAAACCTGAAAAAGGGAGCCCTTACCATGAGAGAATACCTCAATAAAATGAAGGGGTTATGTGATGCTTTAGCAAGCACTGGTGAGAGAATGAAAGAAGAGGATCAAATCCTATATGTCCTCAGTGGTTTGGGAAATGAATATGATGCTGTGGTTGTCACTGTAACAGCCAAAGGAGTAGGTTATGGTATGAAGGAGCTTACTTCACTTCTGCTCAGTTATGAAAGCAGGGTTGAAAACTTAATTAATGCTGAGAAAAACATGCCATCTGCCAATTATGCTAATAGAGGGAGAGGTTCATCTACTGGTAATAGGGGTAGAGGGAACCCCAACTATAGAGGCAGAGGCACCAACTACAGGGGGAGAGGTGGTAGATACAATGGCTCCTCTCCTAGAATCCAGTGTCAGATATGTGGTTATACTAACCACACAGCAGACAAATGCCATCACAGATTCAATTCTGATTTTGTTCCCAACCAGTCTCAGAGGGGAAGTAATTCTGAAGGTCCTAAGTCACCCCATCAGCAAGGTGGCTATCAAGGTTCATACCAGGGCTCAGCTCATTACTCTTCAACTGAAGGTGGCTCAGAAGCAGGATGGTATCCAGACTCTGGAGCTTCACACCACATTACCAATGACCTGTCAAACCTCAGTTTGTCCAGTGAATATGAGGGTCCCAACAAGCTCCAAATTGGAAATGGTATGAACTTGGATATCTCTCACATTGGTAAGACATTTGTCAAGCCCACCCTCCCATCCCATCATGCTAAATTATTCACTCTTAACAAGCTTTTACATGTACTTGCCATCACAAAAAACTTGTTAAGTGTAGCTCAGTTTGCAAAGGACAACAATGTTTACTTTGAGTTTCACCCACTGTTTTTTGTTGTCAAGGACAAGGTCACAAAGGAGGTCCTTCTCACAGGGAGGCTTAACAAAGGCTTGTACCAGTTTCAACTCTCCACCGTTGCACCTTCATCCAGGAGTTTCAGTCAAGCTTCAAGTACTGTTTTTCCAGTTTCTGTGAGATCTTTTTCATCTGTTGTTAAGGATTTAAGAACCTTTGAGTTATAGCACAAAAGACTTGGCCATCCATCCTTTGATGTTACCAAGAAAACTTTAAATTTGTGTAATATTCCTTTTGTCAATGACAACAGTTTTACCTTTTACAATGACTGTGCACAGTCCAAGGCTCATAGACAGCCTTACCCTCATTCTCATGTGAGGGCTACTCAACCTCTTGCTTTAATTTATATGGATTTGTGGGGCCCTGCTCCCTTAAGATCAGTGCATGGCAACCTTTATTACTTGTCTATAGTTGATGATTTTAGCAGGTTTACTTGGATCTATTTCTTAACCTCAAAATCTGCCACTACTGAAGCCTTCACTGTCTTTAAAAACCAAGTTGAGAATCAGTTGAACACCAAGATCAAAGTGGTCCAATCTGATAATGGGAGTGAATTCTTCCCTTTATCTAAACTCTTTGCCTCTTCTGGTATTGTGCACCAGAAATCTTGCCCATATACTCCACAGCAAAATGGTGCTGTGGAGAGGAAACACAGGCACATTGTTGAATCTGGACTTAGCCTCTTATCCCATTCTGGTCTCCCAAAACCTTATTGGGAAGATGCTTTTGGTTCAGCTGTCCACCTGCTTAACAGAATCCCTCATAAATCCATGGCTCATAAAATACCTTTCACCCTTCTCACTGGCCATAATCCAGATTATTCAACCCTCAAAGTCTTTGGCTGTCAAGCCTTCCCTTTCCTTAAACCATATAACCAGGATAAACTTGACCTAAAATCCTTGCCTTCTATCTTCCTTGGTTACCATCCACAATACAAGGGGTATAAAATTCAACTTCCTTCTCAGAAAATTATTTTAACTAGAAATGTTACCTTTAATGAAAATGTGTTTCCTGTTGTGGCTCCTTCTTCTGAACCTGATGTTCCCACTCAACATTTCATAAACCCTCATATCATCCCTCATATAGCTCCTCTTCAGGTTCCCATTAATCCCACTGTAACACCACCTTCCCCTCCACACAGTCCACAGCCACATATTTCACCACTTCATCACAGTCCCCATATACCTACACCTAATATCTCTCCACCTCCCTCTCCACAGCCCATACCTCCACCTGATAACTCACCAAACATACCCATCACTGGTCACTTAGATGCTGTCCCTCCTGTGGTACAACCACCTGTTCCAGATATCAATTCTCACCCCATGCAAACTAGAGCCAAAAGAGGTATTTACAAGCCAAAAGTTTATGTTGCAGCTTCCTCTCCTACAGTTGAACCATCAAACCATTCTGAGGCTCTTCTTCAACCTTCTTGGAAGCAAGCCATGAACTCAGAATTTCAAGCACTCATCAGAAACCAAACCTGGACCCTTGTCTCACCACCTGCCCACAGAAATATCATTGGTTGCAGATGGGTCTTTAAACTCAAGAAGGATGCTTCAGGCTCCCTTTACAAACACAAAGCTAGGCTTGTAGCCAAGGGCTATACCCAATTACCTGGGATTGATTTCCAGGATGTCTTTAGTCCAGTCATCAAACCCACTACCATCAGAATCATCCTCACCATTGCCATTTCCAAAGGTTGGACTCTTAGGCAGGTTGATGTGGATAATGCCTTTTTGAATGGTTCCCTTGCCTCTGATCATGTTATATACATGCAGCAACCTCCAGGTTTTGAAGTTCCTGGTAAGGAACATTTGGTTTGTAAACTCCATAAGGCTATTTATGGTTTAAAACAGGCTTCCAAGGCCTGGTTTGATAAGCTCCATGGAGTCCTTTCTAATTTGGGTTTTTCTAGTTCAAAAGCTGACAGTTCACTTTTTATTAAACACACTCATTCCCTCACCATTTTTGTTCTTGTATATGTGGATGATATTATTATCACTGGCTCTTCTCCCTCTGCCATTGATACCTTGATCCTTGATCTCTCCAAATCCTTTGCCCTTAAAGATCTTGACTCACTTCATTTCTTTTTGGGAATTCAAGTTTCTTATAATTCTGATGGTATCCACCTTTCACAACATCAATACATCCTTGATCTTCTCAAAAGGTCTGGTTTGTCCCAAGCTAAAGGTGTTCCTACACCCATGGTGAGTTCCAACACATTATCCAAGCACACAGGCACACCCTACTCTGATCCATCTCATTATCGCATGCTCATTGGTAGCCTCCAGTATTTAACTATCACACGCCCTGACATAACCTTTGCTGTGAATAAGCTGAGTCAGTATATGCAGGCCCCTACTGACATTCACTTCAGGGCAGTCAAGAGACTCCTCCGCTATGTCTCTGCTACCAATAACCATGGTCTTCAACTCTATAAATCTCCCCATCTCCATCTTACTGTTTTTGCAGATTTCGACTGGGCCTCTGACCCAGATGACCGGCGATCTACTTCTGGCCACTGTGTGCTTCTAGGCTCCAGCTTAGTTTCTTGGAGTTGCAAGAAACAACAAACCGTTTCCCGTTCAAGTTCTGAAGCTGAGTATCGCAGTTTAGCAAATGCGATTTCCGAGGTCTTATGGGTGAAATCTCTTCTCCTTGAACTTCATGCCTTGCCTACTCAACCACCTGTTATATGGGTTGACAATTTAAGTGCCGTTTACATGTCGACTCATGCCACAGTTCAAGCGCGAACAAAACATATCGAAATCGATCTCCATTTTATTCGCGACAAAATCAAGTCACAGGCGATTTCTGTCCATCACATTCCGTCTCACTCCCAGCTCGCCGATATATGTACTAAAGCTCTGCCGTCTCAACCGTTCGCGCGCCTCCGCTCAGCCTTGCACGTGATTCGCGCTCCGATTGCGGGGGGTATTGAGATTTATTCGTTTTCCCAAATCTCAGAGCATACGACGTCGTCTGGCTAACCTAATTTGGTTCCCAAATACATTACATACGACGTCGTTTCATCACCCTAATTTCAGACCTAATTAGACTGCCTACGACGTCGTTTTGGTTTATTAATTAATGTCTTTTGTATTTCTTTTCTGCTCCCGCTGTACGGACATGTAGCTAGGGTTTAGGCTTGCGGTATTTAAGTCCCATCAATAGGGAGCCGCAATCCCCATGTTCTGAATAACAAAACATCGTCTTCTCCATTTTCTTTCTACAAAAATCTCGAAACTTAATAGTGAGATAGCCAACATCTCCGGGAACGGGTGAATCGCCGGCGATAACAATATTTTGCTATGTAAGGAGAAAAGGGTTTGTTGGGTTTATATATTTTTCCTCTCTGATTAAGAATTAAGATATCCTTCAAAGATGAAGAATACTATTGATAGGTTTGGTTCTGATAATTAAGGAATAAGATCAAAAATTTTTGAATCGTTCTATCGAAGAATGAGATCGAAGTTCATCGGAGAAAAAAGAAAAAACTTATTCTTTCTATTTGTGAAAAAATAAGTATGAAGAGTAAAGAGAGAGATAATTATGTAATTTGAGGTATAAAACCTTTTTTTTTATATACGGGTGTAAGAAAATGATTACATTATATTAAAAAGGTGTATTTATAAATCCCTATTTATCATTTTTCTTTAAATTAAAATTTTATAAGAGTTTTGGTGATAAATTACAATTTTAAAGAATGTTTTGAAGGTTTAATATTTTCAACCCTTTATTATAACTATCAGAATTTCACTTTCTAAAAAGGAAAAAAAATTAAAAAAATGCATATCATTTTTTTTAAATTAAATACTTTTTTTATTTAATAAATTGAAAATTAAAAATTCTAGTAAGAGATTTTGCGTGTTTTACTAAATGTTTGAGTGTAAAACAAATTAAAGAAATGCCCCCATGAGGATCGAACTAAGACTTTCAACAAAAAACAGTTTAAGAAAAAAAAAGAATTCAACAAAAAAAACAGTTTACAATGTCTTTTAGAAAAAAAAGAATTCAACAAAAAAATGCCCCCATGCAGGATCGAACTACAGACCTTCAGTTTACAAGACTGACGCTCTACCACTGAGCTATAGGGGCCAATCTGTTAGAATTTTCATATGTATGATAATTATTCTCTTCTATAATTGTATTTCCAGAGAAAAATATTGTACTTAAATCGAGGAAAAGGGACAAAAACAATTTTACAGATAAAGTTTTGGGGGAGTAATGGCGGCTTCACCTCGGATGGAGATCGAGAAGCTGAGTGTGGAGCAGCTGAAAGGGCTGAAAGAGCAAGCCGACATGGAGGTGAATTTGTTTCAGGACAGTCTCAACAATATTCGCACCGCCACCGCCCGCCTTGAGCTCGCCTCCGCCGCCCTCCAAGACCTATCCCTCCGCCCCCAAGGTCCAAAACTCACCGTTGTCTTATTACATTATTTTGATTGTTTTCGATCGATTTTTCTGATGGTTTCCTTTCCAATTCAGGGAAGAAAATGCTGGTGCCTTTAACAGCGTCGCTCTACGTTCCGGGAATGCTCGACGACGCGGAGAAGGTCTTGGTCGATGTCGGCACTGGTTATTTCATCGAGGTCCGTCGGTTGATATTCGTAAAGTATTCTGTGATTGGAATTGAATGAATTTTATGTTGCATTATTTTGGCTGATGAATGATGGCAAATTGATCTTTTGTTGAGATATTGAATTGGAAACTCAATGGCCAAGCATGTATGCTTAGGGTTTAGGACACTCTTAGAGTTGTCGGTTTGTGTTCGAGTTTTTTTAATATTTTTATTTATGGTTTTTTGGGGAAACTATCTTAAGACTTAATTGAACCGCTTTGATCTTGATCAGAAAACGATGGTTGAAGGTAAAGATTACTGTGAACGAAAAGTTTCTCTGCTCAAGTCCAATTATGACCAGCTTCTTGAGGTATGTTTTTGCCACAGCTTACAAGTCACAAGTTCCTTTTCTTTTTTGTCTGTATTGGACTTCGTTTTGAGGAGTATGTGCCAATTGTTTTAGTTATTTTGAAATTATTGAGGTATGTTTTCGCTACATCTTGCAATTTTGTTTTTAATCAAGACTTCATAAATAGAGTTCTCTTGAAAATCTTGAGTTCCTTTTGTCTTTCTTGGACTTCGTTTTCTGGAGAACACGCAATTGTTTTAGTTATTTTGAATAACTTTTGATATCTGCAAACACATATCGTGTATCCTCGCTATTTTACCACTGTATCTGTGACGAAAGGTAAGGGAAACATAGTGCATTCCCTAATAAAATTATTTTCCCAAAAGAGTCCCATCTGACGATATTGGAGAATCTAATAGACTTTCGGAATAGGTGGAGGAGTTAACCTTCTATGCTAAATGCTTTGTTGCCGTAAAATTCTATTAATATCAAAATGATTTTTCTAAAACTGTCATAACTCATAAGACCTGCAATAAATAACGGGAGACTAAACATGATAAAAAAATGAGGGTAGCAAAGATGAAGGCTTGGGCTTTATTACTGTCCTTTAAATAATTTCGTAGATTTGATTGAGTACAAGTTTCGCCGAAAATAAAAAAAGTTGCCGTTCATTGCATGTCACAATCTTTTTGGCTTGGTACTTAATTATGGATTTTGCTGACATGTAAACATATTACCATCCTATGTGGCATGCTCGACGCTATAGTTTTTCGGTATGATGAAAAGAAATAAGTTTTTTACTTGTTATGATGAAATTTGCTCAACAAACCTTTATGGTTTGTTTGATCTTGGGAATGCAGGTGGCTACTAAGAAGAAAAGCATAGCAGATGAAGCTGGTGCAGTTTTACAGGCAAAATTGAAGCATTTGGCACCCGCACAGTCAGCACAGTAACAATATTCCCTATTTATTTTTGTAACAGCAATTAGTTATGATGAAATGTGTCGCAAATAGACGTGAAATATGCTACTACTAAGTATCTATCTTCATTTATTGAACTAAAAATGAACCGATAAAGGATGTGACGACTAATGGCTTGAATTGGAGTAAGATCGAGTTGCTTTTGCCACCTTGATCGCTTTTGTATATGCTTGTCCGCTTTGTCTTGGCAAAATCACGTGCAAATGCTTTGCTTATGAATTCAATTTGTTCGATTTTATTAAAATAGCCTAATAACTATCTTACTTGTTACTTCAAAATAAAATGTGATTATCCGTCTGTTTAGACGAAGTTAGTGTTTACAGTACATCTAAGTAGCTTTGAAAAAGCTCTTCTCTTTCAAACTTTCCACAGTTTGTTTTATGCTTTCTTGGAGAGGAGTGAATTCAACACCTAGGCTTTTTGCTTTTTCTTTCGAAACTTGGTACGTCTGCATAAACGGCCTGTCATTGGCACACCTGATGTCAACGAATAATCAGAAGTTAGATCGGATACAAAGCTTTCAAGAATACAAAACAAATAAAACTCAAACGTGGATGTACTTTTCAGGAAGTCTAAGCGTAGGGTACAGTTCGTTCAATATCTTTACTATCTCCGAATAGTGTGCAACACTCTCTACCATACAGTATCTTCCATTAGCCGAGGGATTCTGAAAGGCTAGAATATGTGCATTCGCAACATCTATAACATTCACCCAACCAACCGCAGAGTTTGGATATGTTTCTGCGCCTGCATGTATACTCCAACAACAGATTAGTGATGCAGAATTCGTAATAGGAATCTGATTATATAATGATCCTATTTTTACCGTTGATCAAGTTGAGAATCAATGCAGAGCTTGAGTTGAGAGTCGGCTGCAAAAGGGGGCCGATTACCATGGCCGGGTTTATAGCAACCATCTCGAAAGTAGCTTTTTCTCTCACAAACTCCCAAGCAGCATCCTCGGCCATCGTCTTTGAAAGGAAGTACCATTGCTGATGTATAGTAGCAAAGTGTTGAAAATAGTAGTCAAGAATATGAAAATTTCTCGAGGAAAAATAAGGACCTGTTTTTTAGTGCAAAACTCCCAGTCGGACCACCAAGTCTCGTCAACTACCACTTGGGGTGTTCTTCGTCTGCCATTGGCGAAAACTGCAGCTAGGGAAGATGTCAGAACTACCCTTTTGACGGATGGTGTTTTCGCACACGAACGAAGCACGTTCAGGGTACCCTTTAATGCGGGATCGATCAGTTCTGCCTGAAGGAAGTGTAAAGCTGATCAGAGCATGGTGAAATTTTGAGGTATTTGAACCCAAAAATCGAAAGCAAATAAAAAAAAATGGAGCACAAAACCTGTGGATCAGTGGTTGAAAGCAAAAACGGAGAAGCTGTATGAAAAACACCGTCACAGTCTTCAACTGCAACATCAAAAGATCCGTCTTCCAATAAATCCGCTTTTATCAATCGTAGCCTCTCGTTCGCTCCATCGAGCGCGAGCAAGTGACGCGTCTTGTTTGGATCGTCTGCGGATTATTTCATATAGAATAAAATCACCGAGTTATATACTAACACAACTATATATCGTTATAGGCCGAAGTAAGAAAAAGATACAGCAACAAATCAACACATATACTAACATGGATAATTATAAAATGTGAGTCGGGCTGAAAAATGACTATTTTATTTACCCCACTCTTCGTCAACACACACATACCCCACATAGAGTTATAAACATATAATATAAGTTGAGGGTCATAATTACTGAACTGGTATCACGAACTGAAGCTTTGACCGAGTAACCATTTTCGAGCAATAACTTGACGAGCCAAGAAGCAATGTATCCCGATGCCCCTGTTACATACACCATCTTCATCTTCAATGGTACTTTGAGAATATGTTTTAGAGAACAATAGTACAATTACTAATCTGTTACGTAGTATATATTATGTCATAATATAATACGAATGAAAATGATATTTCCTAAAAATAAAAGAATGAAAAGGATATGAAAGGGATAACAACAAGAGTCAAATGCATGAGCCTTTCAAACATTCAATTATTGTGAAATATAGTATTACTGATAAATTGCAAGTTGTAATATAATTGAAAAACACACACAAAATAACATTAACACATACACAAAATAACATAACTTTGTGTACTCTCATACACAAAGTGAAACGGGACATTCAGAAGTATTGTCGTCCTCTTTAGGGCCGAGTAACTTAAGCTTGTTGTGGTTGAAACATCTCGGGTTTATGGTTAGGAATGACTTGAATGAAGACATGGATGAATCCAAGTTGAGATGAAGTCCTAGGCAAAAATAGATTACCATCATAAAATGTTTTTTTATTTTATTTTCTGGGTATCTTCAGGAAACCATCATGTACATGAAATTGGTTGGGAGTTTTGTATTTGCATATAATCAATAAGTAGGTAATTAACTCTTTTAGGCATAAACTGCACAAATCTATACTATGAATATGATAGCAAAAGGACAGAAAATCGCCCCATCACAAGCTGATAAACAATCTGAAAAGACCGTCTCCAACTGCGTTTCCTTCTCAGTCAATCCAATCAAACTAGTTTGAGAATTTTTAAATGCAGTTTGTTTAGCTCCGTTTAAAGAGATAAAAAAAACATAACTATGATAAAATGTGAAAATATTTAACCTTTAAAAAAAAATTGCCAACGAAAACCCAAAAAAAATGAAACAAATCACACAAACAGAATCCATATAATTTTATGTAAGTATTTGACGAGTTAATAAACAAAATACAGTATAAGTTCATCACAAAGATTTAACACAAAAATAAATAATTTTATATATGAAACGAGAAAAACTGAAATCCTCAAAACATTCAATGAACAAGTGAAGACTAAATCAGGTAAACACAAGTTCTAGAGCACTACTATTCTGTAGCAAGATCTGCATCCATTTCACGCGCAACAGCTTGCTGATGAAATCCAACTAGCTTTTCCCTGAAGTGGAAACTTCAGCACTGCATACAGGACAAACCTACAAAACCACGTAAAATTATTGCTAGGGGTGGAACGAAACCACATTCTGGTTTCAGGTTTTGGGGCAGTTTATGTGGATTTTCACTAACCACTATCTTGAGCTACACATTTCAACACAACTTTTAAGGGAAAACAAATTGCACTAGTTGCATAAACATCCTTCAATGATTGCAGTACACAATGATATTATCAAAATATTTAAGTTTTCTTATCTAAAATTAACTCGGCGTTGCAAAACCTATTGCAAGGTTTGCCTATCGAACATTAACTTGGCGTTGCAAAACCTACTACAAGGTTTGCCTATCTTATATGATATTGCGATAGTTGCAAGAACTACTGCAAGATTTAGTTTGACTACAATAAAGAAGGTTTAAAATCTTTCAAAACTATAAATAACCCCATGCTAGTTATTCCCGTGTTCCAAAATTACACCCTGAAGGAAGATAAGGTCAGACTATTTGTAAGGTAAATATAAACTTCAAATAGGGCTTTTCGTCTGTTCAGTTCTGTTAAACCGTACCAAAAATTTTGGGAAACCAAATACCCTAAATTTCAGGAACCAAAACCATTTTTTATGGGTGAGAGTGGAATTTGATAATACTGGTATTTAATAATTGATATTTCATTATTTCATTATAATAATGGGCGGCCTATCTGGCCATTGGCCAAATACAATAATACACCTTCCGCCCATAAGTGACTTTTTTCTTTAGTAATTAGACTAATTTAGCCGTAGTTTCTGTATCAGCCCTATTAACGTGTCTATATCCGAAATTCACAAGAATGGGTAGGAATCCCTGAAATAGCCAATCTAACAAAAATCAATTAGGGAGAACATACCTTGTTGATTTGTAACCAATTCTTAATACACTCAGAATGATACGGATGCTTGCAAGAGAGAACAGTCAAGGTGTCACCATCCTCATAATCCAACCTGCATATGACACAGCTGAAACACAAGGATAAAATGTAAGTTAGCATAAAACGTAATAACGTAGGAAAAGAAAAAAAATGTTTACGTACGAATCACAGCTTTTTTCCTGAGTGCCTTGTAGTTTATACTTTATGGAAGGCAAGGAAGCAATTGTATCTGCAGAAAGACCCCTGCTCTCTGTTCCAACAACATCACCTAGCGCAATCAACTCCTGTAACATAGGGTCAACCATGATGCCAAAAGGTAATATGGGGCCCAAGAAGAGCCAGAACAGGATTGGGCTTCCGAATTTACCTCATATGACAGTTCATCTGGATCAACCTCCTCCGATGAGTCCTAGGAGATTATGAACAGTGGCAGTCATGAGTAAACACGTGTTCACAAATATGAATCATCAGTCGCTATTATATAAAAAACAAAATAACACGAGCTTCTTCACATCTGACAGTTATCGCAAAATTTAAACGAAACAAAAAAAGACATTGAAAGATGTCTGACATGTATTTCGAAACTGCATGTAACGATGCTTTCGTACGGGTTCAAGAAAAGTAAAAACTGGGATAAGTTTAAATCATTTGGAGTAAATACTAATGTAAAGCATCCATTAATGCAGTCCATCTTTTCCCTATGAAGTAAAAAAGGCTCTCAAACCTTAAAGGGACTGACACTGTTTACTACTTTACTTAACAATACAAATATCCTTAGAGTGATTTCATCTACGTGTCAAATGCACAAGGTGATGCAAGGACAGCCATCCATAATTCCATATACACACAAACCATTAGTGGCCCCCACAACTTGAGTTAATATTTCCAATACAGATGGCAGGATGAAAGTCCTCACATGAAATAGAAAGACACACACATACACGCTGATATTTGTACTTTTGGACATGTGTACTAACTTCATTTTTTAGATATCTTAGGTTTCAGAAGTTTTAAACCTTACATCTAAAACTTGGAATAATCATAATATAAAAGCATGAATTATGGAAAAAATCATAATAAAATGACCATCTCGGCGAATAATAAAAAACTATAGCGCCATGGTGGATTCAAATTTAGTTGGTTTTTCAGTAGTAACTAAATCCAGAATTTCCAATATTATTCTAGGTTTTATGCACCAGAGGAAAGAAAATGTAAAAACCCAGAAAGAAACCTCCACAATTCACTGTCTGAGTAATAACATCTATTTCCAATCATAAGCAATAGAGAAAAACATTAAAATTATGGTATATAATCATTCAAAGAGGAAGTTAAAGAAAATCATATCAAATATACCTGAAGTGTACCACCATGCTCCTCTTCATCTTCATCTTCCCCAACAACCACTATATATAATCACAAAAAAATATTCAATTATCACAAAATTCCCCAACCCATATAAGTGTGTTCTACAAAAAAAAAGCAACGACATAAAGCATGGTCAAATTAGATACTCACTTTCATTTATCCCTGATAATGCTAGCAACCTAGATGCCATATCACGTTCCTCAGCATCTTGCAAGGCTCTAGCATAAGCCTCATCACTCGGATATGCGGAGGGATCCAACTGAGCAATTTGATTTCCACCTTCAGTTCCTACAGCACGGGCATTCACATCAAATGCATCTTCTGCTTCATCGTCAGAACCATCATCATACTCATCTTCACTGGCATCATCAAAATCATCATCCACAACCACGTCTTCCCAACTTCCATATTCACTGCCATCAACGGAATTCATTCTTAACAGCATATATGCTCTTTCCTGTTCCCCCGACAAAAGGAAAAATATACAAATCTCAGCAAAAATAGATCAGATATGAAAGGCATATAAAAATTATTGTAACCAATATATAGAGGGAGCTAAAAAAATTTGTTACAAAAGGATGAATAACTGCACCATTTCAATCGAAGAATATACGATCAGAAACAACTTTATAAATGCAGAAAGATTAAACTAAATAATGAAAGTCAAAATTACTTGAAAACAATACGAGAAGATTAGAGAGAAATACAGGTATGGCGAAATAAAACACTCAAGTGCAATGAGAATTGAAATTCATAGTAAAAAAAAGGATAGTAAACCTGTTCTTGGAGAGTACGGGCTAGGGCAAGATCCGCATCGACTTGGCTGAGGTCCGTAAACGGTGTTCTCCGGCGGGGATTTGCGTCTCCATCGCCGCCGTTGGGTACAGTATTAGTAGGGTTTCCTTCGTCTGCCTTGGGGTCGGGGTTTTCCATTTTCGTTGAATAAAAAAATCTTTAGGGAGGATGAAATTCGAATCAGAGAATGAAACAGCACGAGAGAGAGGATGTTGCCCCCTCTCCGTCTCTCAACTTTTCTTTTATCTGTTTTCTACAAAGTTCACAATTGAATTGAATTGTTTTGGGCCGACCCATTTGTATAGTTTTTGGCATGAAATAGCGAGATAATACAAAGGGGACGCCACGTGCGTGCTAAACATATAAGAGCATCCTAGTTTCAACTTTTGGTTGAGGAGTAGACCACCTATGCACAACTCCTATTTTTTCTACTTCTACTTAGACCATCTACTGTCAAAATTTAACACCTTGTGGGCCCGGTGTCAAAATTTGATCCGATACCAACTAAAATTAATTAATTTTTTCACCTCATTTTTAAAATTAGTTTTTACACAATAATTATTATAAATAAATATAAAATAAAAATACTATTATTTTTTATTTTTTGTTCTCTATAAGAGTGTAGGTTTGTTTGACACCAAATTTTTTTTACGTTTTTTACTATTATTTTTCAATTTTTGTGTGTCGTATTAAAAAAATATTATTATTTATTTTATTAAAATATTACAAATTTTCCAATAAATAAAGAAAAAATTATTACATATTTTAATAAATTATTTTGTTTGTATTTTTTAAGTTAATAATTATTTATATGAAATAAATAAAAAAAAATGTTATCAATATTACTAATTCACTAATTAGTGAATGTTTACATTTTCTTTTCTTGATGAACAAGACAGAAACTATATTTTGTATCTTCTTTTCTCGATGAACAAGACAGAAACTATACTTTGTATCTATATAAGTCTCTCCATATCAATAAAATAACAATTCTATTCTCAAAAATTTATATGTTTGTTTATATTCTTTAATAATTATAAATATATCTACTTCTCCTCTCTTCTTAAATTCAAATGTTCCAAAAGAACATTATAATCTGATATTCCTAAAGTAATATTATATTTCCCGAAGAACATTATAATCTGATATTTATAATATGATTGACTCCACATTGGAGAGGCATATAATAAAGCTATCATGAATGTAATTTCTCAGTTGCATATAATTTCATATTCTTGAAGTAATATCAAATCAATTATTCTTAATGTATTATGACACACTGATACGCACCTCGATCGGAAAAAGAAAGATACGGATTAATTGAAAAGATACCTGGTGGAGATCCCAAAACCTTTGAATCTACCCCCGAAATGACTTAGATTCGATGACCTAAACCCCAACGGAACGTGACCCAACAATTCGGAGACGATGAGTGACACACAAACGAAGGATGAAGGCTTCGTTGATTCGCCGATGAATTCTTTTGGTAGAACCCGGAAGAATTCGGAAAACCCAAAGGAGAATTATATCTCACGAAAATAATTTATTCAATATCAAAAAGTTGTGTTTAACAAAGGGGTTCAAGACCTATATATATAGGCTGACCTAAAATAAGAAGGAAAAGGAAACAAAACATTAAAACTCGTCAAAAAGGTCACGACGCCGAAAATTCACGATTCTGAACTAAATGTCGGCCGACATTGAATTACACTAAGATGAATGTCGGCCGACATTGGGCCTTCGTCCGCGGGTTCATCCTTCGGGCGCGGTTTCACCCTGCTGTAAGTCCCACGCCCTTTGTGAAGATGTCGGCCGACATTTTGGTAGTGCATTCTTGGTGTCGGCCGACATTAGGCCAATTTCCTGGCTGAAATTCGCGGCGCGTCCTCGGCTCTCGTCTGACCTCCGTTCCAGCTTCTTCTTCGCCGTTCCAGCTGGAAAACGAACTTCTTGTCTCTTGGACTGACCTCGGGCCGCATCATTCCCCTCCTCTTGAAGAGGATTTGTCCTCAAATCCAGGACTTCACCAGGCTCGAACTCCACTGGCCCGAGCAAGGTCGGCACATCCTCCAACCCTCCTATGTGTGGTGATCCAGGCGGGGCATCAACAGGAGTGATGTCATCAAAATCCTGCAAAACAGACTGAAGAGAAGGAAGTAGAGGAGAAATGTTGTTAGTGAGAAACGGGTCTTTCTCGCACAACATCGCCAACGTATTTGCCCCCACTCCGTGCGTCATGTCACTAGCCTCACTTGGTGAGGGCTGCTCCTTAGACTTTCCCCTCTCGGCCTCTCGTTGCAACTGCACTTGATCCTCGTAAACTTGTGTAGGAGTGAGAGGAACAAGGGATACCTTCTTCTGCTTATACTCGAAAGAGTACTTGTTGGCGAATCCGTCATAGATAGCTCGCCGATCATACTGCCACGGACGCCCCAATAGAATATGACTCGCGTGCATGGGAACGACATCACATAGTACCTTATCCTCATACTTCCCAATGCGGAAAGGAACCTCTACTTGCTTAGTCACCTTGATGACGCCAGTCGTATTCAACCACCGTAGATGGTATGGCCTAGGATGCTGCACCACAACCAAACCCAAACGCTGAACCATGGTTGCACTAGCCACGTTCGTGCAACTACCTCCATCAATGATGACACTACACACCTTATCCTGCACATGACACCTTGTGTGGAAAAGGTTCTCTCGCTGCTCCTCAACATCGGGCTGAATTTGTGCACTCAAGACTCTTCGCGCTACAAAAAGTTTCCCGTCAGGTGCGAGAATCTCCTCCTCCCCCTCAGACTCTTCCTTAGCCTTCGGTTCTGGCTTGTCACCCTCGTCATCAGTCACAACTTCCCCATCATCTCTTAAGAGCATAAGTCTCCGGTTAGGACACTCACTCATGATATGCCCGAATCCCTGACACTTGAAGCACCTCTTATCCCGATTGCGACTATCAGGAACCACGGGACTGGTCTGAGTAGTCGGACCTGCACCCTCCAGACGATCTTTGTAGAAGATCTTCTTCTCATCCCGTGTTGTTGTTTCCTCCTTCCATTGGTTCCCCTTGTATGATGAACCACTAGGGCCCTGGGATTGTCTCCAGGTAGACTGAATTGGCTTCGGATTGCCCAAGCTACCCCTCCTCTTAAGCTGGTTCTCAATTTTGATTGCCACATGAACCATGTCCTCCAACTCAACGTATGGCTGCAACTCCACGGTGTTACGAATCTCCCAATTTAAGCCAGCCAGGAATCTCGCCATGGTCGCCTCCCTGTCCTCGTCAATATTGGCTCGAATCATAGACACCTCCATTTCCTTGAAGTACTCATCCACACTCTTCGACCCCTGTCGTAGGTTCTGCAACTTGTTGTACAACTCTCGGTAATAGTGAGTTGGAACAAACCGCTTCCTCATCACAGCTTTCATCTCGGCCCATGTTTCAATAGGTTGTTCTCGGTTCCGCCTCCGACTGGTTACAAGCTGATCCCACCAAACCAGTGCATATTCAGAGAACTCTATCGCTGCCAACTTCACCTTCTTGAGCTCAGCATAGTTATGATAGTCAAACATCAGCTCCACCTTACGCTCCCACTCCAGATACAACTCGGGATCGTTCTTCCCTAAGAATGAGGGAATATTCATCTTGATGTTGCCCAAGTTGTCATCTTCCCGGTTTCTACCTCCTCGCCTCCTCTCATCAGTCCCAGATGCTTCATCCTCCTCAGAATCGACGTCCCTATGTCTGCCATGATGACGATGGTTGCCATTCCGACCTTCTCGTTGTCTCCGATTAGGCCTCTCCTCCATGGCACTAACCCGCTCATGCACGGCCTCCATTTCAGAGGTAATGAACTTTCTCAACTCAGTTCGCATGGCCTCCATGAGGTACTTAATTTGGGGATCGATCATTGTACCGTCAGCTTTTGGTGAAGACCCACCAGACATCCTGCAAAACAACGTTAAAACAAAACAAGAGAAATGAAGAAATCTTTCCCTCACAGCTCTCGTATGTCTCTCAATATAGGAGGTGACTCAGTATTCTCTCAATTTCTCCCTTAAGAATCGAACTTCCGGAATTACCAGCCGAATTCACTCCAACAATATCAACAAAACACACAATACCAAGTAGGAAGGAACAAAAATCGGAAAATATTGGAACTAATTTTTTTTTTTTTTTTTTTTTTTTTTTTTTTTTTTTTTAATGCTGAGTGTTCGACTCACTACCAGGAACAAGACTCTCAAAAAAAATTTCGCGAAAATCGGACTAGAAATAATTTTTATAGAATTTTTTTTTTTTTTTTTTTTTTTGTGCTTACGGATGAAAGAGATCCGATTCAGCGAAGAAGAAAAGAATAACGAAACGAAAGGATGAACGAGGTAACGAAATCAGAAATTAGAACCCTAGCCTGGGCTCTGATACCAGATGATACGCACCTCGATCGGAAAAAGAAAGATACGGATTAATTGAAAAGATACCTGGTGGAGATCCCAAAACCTTTGAATCTACCCCCGAAATGACTTAGATTCGATGACCTAAACCCCAACGGAACGTGACCCAACAATTCGGAGACGATGAGTGACACACAAACGAAGGATGAAGGCTTCGTTGATTCGCCGATGAATTCTTTTGGTAGAACCCGGAAGAATTCGGAAAACCCAAAGGAGAATTATATCTCACGAAAATAATTTATTCAATATCAAAAAGTTGTGTTTAACAAAGGGGTTCAAGACCTATATATATAGGCTGACCTAAAATAAGAAGGAAAAGGAAACAAAACATTAAAACTCGTCAAAAAGGTCACGACGCCGAAAATTCACGATTCTGAACTAAATGTCGGCCGACATTGAATTACACTAAGATGAATGTCGGCCGACATTGGGCCTTCGTCCGCGGGTTCATCCTTCGGGCGCGGTTTCACCCTGCTGTAAGTCCCACGCCCTTTGTGAAGATGTCGGCCGACATTTTGGTAGTGCATTCTTGGTGTCGGCCGACATTAGGCCAATTTCCTGGCTGAAATTCGCGGCGCGTCCTCGGCTCTCGTCTGACCTCCGTTCCAGCTTCTTCTTCGTCGTTCCAGCTGGAAAACGAACTTCTTGTCTCTTGGACTGACCTCGGGCCGCATCACACACTGCCTTATATACCATTCTTAGGCGAGTCACGTCCGACACCCAGCTCCCAGCTGTTGTCTATACAATTGTACTCGACGTCCCACGTCTAGCCCATGAGGTGGCGCTATAGTACAACTTGCAATCTAATCTTTATATTGATCAATTGTGTCTGTTCCGTACACGAGCCGAGCCCAATTGTTTTAAGGACCGACCCGTCATAGGACCGACCCGTGAAGTGTATATGTGGTCCGAGCCCAAGCCCAATAATATTTAGGACCGAAAGCCCGGCTCGAACCGTCAATTTCATTATATATATATATATATATATATATATATATATATATATATATATATATATATATATATATATATATATATATGAATATATAAAGTTAAAAAAAAATCATTTACATGATTATTATTGTTATTAAGGTTTTCACTTAAAGTTTTTTTCAATTTACCATTTTTTTGTTTCGAGTTAACACTTCACAGTGCACATCATTGTAAAATGATTAAAAATAAATAAAAATTAAACAACATCTGGAATAAGATGAAAACAATAATTGAAAGTATACTTAATTTTTCTAGTACTAATGTATTGTATATATTTTTTATAAATCATTTCTGAATTAGTGATGCTAATTAATTGTTACTCATACTTTTTTCTATTTTGATTAATTACAAGATAGACTTGATTTTTATTTTTATTTTTGGATTTTCATTTAATCAAACAATAAGAACATTATTTTTTGTTTTTATTTTTATCTTTCAGTATAATGTGATTCAAATGTTTTATTTTGATTGAATTATAAATTTCATTAAATTTATAATAAAAACTCTATAAAATTTGGGATTGAAAACTCGAAAATCCGGCTCGAGCTCGTCATGCTCGGTCCTAAGCCGGGCCCCAATCTCAGAAAAACCCGGCTCGGCTCGGACCGCAAAGGTCGGGTTTGGAGCCGGGTTTTGATATTTTTGGGCTCGGCTCGACTCGCGCACACCCCTAATATATACACAAAGTGTAACCAAAAGTCAATACACTCCTAATTAAGGAGGGTGTATTGGTTAGAGAGTCTATTGAATTTTGTAGGACTCTTAAAGTCTAGCGGTATTCGATCAGGATTTTGAAAAGTCCAAAAAAATCTGGAAGTATTCAATACAGATTTTAAAAAGTCTTTCAAAATCTACAGGTATTCAAAAGTAAATGGATTTTAATTGATTTTAAAACTATATGAATTTTGTTGGATTCTGTTCAAAAAACGTGAATACTTTTCACTCTTTAAAATCTCTCCTAATAAGAAGAGATTTTCATAGATTTCACTTTTAACAAGTTAAATTATTATTAAAAATAATAAAACTTTAAAAATTAAATAAAAAATTATATTCAAATTTATTTCTATTTTAATTAAATAAATTATTATTAAAAATAATAATACTTGAAAAATTATATAAAAAAATTGTATTTATTTTTCTTTTAATAAATTAAATTATTGTTAAAAAAATAATAAATTTAAAAATTATATATTAAAAAGGAAATATAAATAATATTATTTAATATTTTTTTATATTTATTATTTGCATCAATAATTATAGCGCAACAATCAATAAAACTCATAAAAAATATATTACCAAATACAATCATGTCTATGAAAATCCATACAAATCACAAAAGAAATCAGTCAAACTCTGATATAGAGTCTATGGATTTCTTAAATCTATCGACTTCTTAGGAGGGTGTATTGGTTAGAGAGTCTATTGGATTTTGTAGGACTCTTAAAGTCTAGCGGTATTCGATAGGATTTTGAAAAGTCCAAAAAAATCTGGAAGTATTCAATACAGATTTTAAAAAGTCTTTCAAAATCTACAGGTATTCAAAAGTAAATGGATTTTAATTGAATTTAAAACTATATGAATTTTGTTGGATTCTGTTCAAAAAACGTGAATACTTTTCACTCTTTAAAATCTCTCCTAATAAGAAGAGATTTTCATAGATTTCACTTTTAACAAGTTAAATTATTATTAAAAATAATAAAACTTTAAAAATTAAATAAAAAATTATATTCAAATTTATTTCTATTTTAATTAAATAAATTATTATAAAAAATAATAATACTTGAAAAATTATATAAAAAAATTGTATTTATTTTTCTTTTAATAAATTAAATTATTGTTAAAAAAATAATAAATTTAAAAATTATATATTAAAAAGGAAATATAAATAATATTATTTAATATTTTTTTATATTTATTATTTGCATCAATAATTATAGCGCAACAATCAATAAAACTCATAAAAAATATATTACCAAATACAATCATGTCTATGAAAATCCATACAAATCACAAAAGAAATCAGTCAAACTCTGATATAGAGTCTATGGATTTCTTAAATCTATCGACTTCTTAAAGTCTAAAAAAATCCATTAAAATCTGAATTGAATACACCCTCCTTAAAGTCCAAAAAAATCCATTAAAATCTGAATTGAATACACCCTCCTAAAACATGACACATGGCACGACACAATGTAATAATATTATTAGTAAGAAATCTTTTATACACTTTCCATCAAAATATGATCGTGTCACTTTGTAACAATAATAATTTTTATTTTAATATTTAATTATTGTAAAAGTTTGCATTGCACAGTATTGAAATAGTTTTTGGACAAATAATCAAATTTTTATTTGAAAAAATTAGACTAATCATATATTTTTTAAAAGTAATTATTTATAAATAATATTTATAATAAATTATTTTTGTGTTTATTAATATATAAGGACTTGTTTAACAATAAATCAAAATATTATAAATTAATATTATTAGTATTAATATTTAATTTAATTTAAAAATTATTTATAACTATTTATTTACAATTGTGTATTGTTTAATATTTAGTAGAAAAAAATCTCACGAAAAAAAAAATTGTAATTTAAAAAATAATCGAACTTAATATATGAAAAATGAGTATAGTTAATGTAAGTAAAAAATAAAGTCAAGTTTAAAGTAATAAAAATAAAAGTGAGAATAATAATAATAAATAATAATATATTTTTTGTATTTTCTAAATAATATAATTTTTTTATATACTCATATTAATTTGAATAAATAAATCAGAGTATATAGAAGTTCACTTAAATTAAAAAATCAATCAAAATTTGCATAGATTATATAGACTTTTTAAATTTATCATCATTCGTCTTTTAAAATAAGTACTTATATTCCTAAAATTAACTAAAAAACGTCTGTTTTAGGGAATCAAAAGGTGATTGTACTCTAATTTACAAGTGGTAATTTTAATTTATATCAATAAAAGTTTGAAAAAAATACATGTATTTAAATTGCTATTACAATGAATTTAAAATAAAAGTTAGATTAATACGGACCTGTTGCACATGAATGTTGTGTCAAAAGTAATAACATCCCGAAAAGCTTTGAAAAGGCCCCGACATCTAGCATCAGCCCAAAAAACGTTCAAAAGACGACCTTCATAGTCCCTCTGAATTGAATAGTAGAAGTCATGATTGTTTTCGGTCATGTTTTGAAAATATTCCTCTAACACTATAGCATCTCTCAAAGCGTTGTAACTTTTGATAATGGGAATACCAGCATCATCATTCATCATCATTCGTCTTTTAAAATAAGAATTTATACTCTAAAGCTAACTAAAAAACGTCTGTTTTCGGGAATCAAAACGTGATTGTGCTCTAATTTACAAGTGGTAATTTTAAGTTGTGACTCACCTTGTATAACTCGAGCTTCAACGACAAACTCACAACCCGTCACATTCGATCCAGGATGCTTATCTTGACCTCCTTTTTTACACATCATTCTCATCCTTTTCATCCTGTAGAATAATGTTTCCTTATCATCACTTTTTTTGCGGCTATAACCTTGTTCACGGTACTCTTGCTTTAATTCATTTGTTCGAACAAAAATCTCAAACCCACATTTGTATGCATAAGAATACAAAAAAGCAGCGAACTCTTCACCGGAAAGGAAAACCATACCTTCTTCAGGAACAACCAAACCATCTTCAAATCCAATGTTATTATTGAATAATTCAACCGCTTATAAAGAAAATATTAGAAAAACTGTTTATAAGATTATACTCAAGGTATATATTTAATTAAATTAATTTAAAATAAAAAAATTCAAAATAAGAAACTATTTCAAGCAAAAAAAATATTTTTAAGATTATATTCACTATATATATTTAATTAAATTATTTAAAAACAATCTTTTTTTAAAAAAATTACAAAACAAATAAAATTTTTAAGATTATATACACTATATATTTTTATTTAAATTATTTAAAAACAATTTTTTTCAAAATAATAAACTTTTTACGCAAAAAAATTTATATCTACTCTATTTAAAAACAAATGTTTTCAAAATAAAAAAGTAATCTTTCCGAAAAAAAAATACAGATTTTAAGATTATATATTTAATTAAATTATTTAACAACAAATTTTTTAAAATAAAAAAAAAATTACGCTAAAAAATAAAAAATTTAAGATTATATACACTATATATATTTATTTAAATTATTTAAAAACAAAATTTTTCAAAATAATGAACTATTTACACTATATATATTTATTTAAATTATTTAAAAACAAAAATTTTCAAAATAATTAACTATTTACGCAAAAAAAATTATATTTACTCTGTATATTTAAATAAATTATTTAAAAATAAATGTTTTCAAAATAAAAAAATACTCTTTCCGCAAAAAAAAAATTTAAGATTATATTTATATATATTTAATTAAATTATTTAAAAACATTTTTTTTCTAAATTTAAAACTCTTTCCGCACAAGAAAAGGACTAAATCTCTAACTGCTCTCCATTATCTTTGACCACCTGCGGAAAAATAAAAATTGTAAATGAAAAATAATTAAACAAATAAATTCCAAATGTAAAAAATTGATTGGAAGTGTATTGAAAAGTCAATACACGAGTGTAACTGTATCAGCTTCCCTCCATTGGAGATGCTCTAAAAAAACTTTTACCTCGTCCAATGTCCAATAGTTGTACTTACAAAAGTCTCACATCTAACTTATTTTTTTTATTTTTTTATTTAATATTTATAGAAATAATCAAGGATATACTGATTTTAAAATTTTAACTATTTTAAAATTTTCATTTTTAATTAAATTTTATATAAAATAAAAAATAATTTCTAACGCTAAAAATTTAACTATTTCAAAATTCTTATTTTTAATTAATTTTTATATAAATAATTTTTAACAAATTCTTATTTTTAATTAATTTTTATATAAATAATTTTTAATGCAAAAATTTTAACTATTTAAATTTTTTTATTTTGTATTAATTTTTATATAAAATAGA
This sequence comes from Euphrasia confusa, assembly GCA_954870475.1. NCBI lineage: Eukaryota > Viridiplantae > Streptophyta > Magnoliopsida > Lamiales > Orobanchaceae > Euphrasia > Euphrasia confusa. The sequence goes on from OX940958.1 coordinate 10,982,444, forward strand.
ATAATCAATTAAAATACAAAATAAGTTAAAATTTAATCTATTTCAATATTCCTAATTTTAAATAATTTTTATATATTCATAATTCTTATTTTTAATTAATTTTTATATAAATAATTTTTAACGCTAAAAATTTAACTATTTGATTTTTTTTATTGTGGATTAATTTTTATATAAAATAAAATAAGAATAATTTTATTTGCACCTCTAATTTTTATAAGTATACCCCATATTTATATTTATATATAAATTACTAACTTAAAAGTCTAAAATATACTTAATATTATATTTATTTATTCAATTATTAAATCTAGCGGAATACCAAATATTATGTATAATTAAATAAAAATATTTATAATTAATATATTAAATAATTTATTTATTTTCCAATTAATAAATTGTTCTTATTTTATTAATTAATAATTATTTTATGTTAATAAATAATTCAAGTATCAATTTAAAATATTAATTCATATTCAATATAAATTACTTTATGTATTATTTATTTTTTCAACGTATGTTATTTATTTATATTAATTTTTTAGATTTTTTTAATTGTATTGTTTTTCAATTTTTTATTTTTTTTAAATCTTTGTTCATTTTGAATTTTTTTAACACTTTTTGTTTTTTATTTTTCTTTATAAAATTTTGCTATATGTATGATATAAATTTTTTCAATTTTTTTTTTCATTCTTACTATTATGGGGGTGATTATTTTTTTTTTCATTTTACATTTTATTATTAATTTTGATAAATAATTATAATATTTTAATATCATTTTTATTTTTTTATTTTTCTTAATAAAATTCTGGTATATTTATATAAATTTTATCAGTTTTTTTTCATTAATATAAATTTTATCAAATTTTTTCATTATTTTTATTATTGTATTTTTTTTTATTCTTACGTTTTATTATTAATTTTGATAAATAATTTTAATATTTTGACATAATCATATTAATAAATAATTGTAATATTTTGAAATCGCGTAGTTATTTATTGTTTTGGAATGTGTATTTTTAGTTTTTTTAAATAATAAAAGATATATTTGGTACATTAAAGGGTAAAAATAAAGATTAAAATTTTTAATAATGGGGTGAATAATTAATTGGTAAACTTATAAATTTCCGGGGTGCAAATAAAATCACCCATATAATAATTCGTTAAAATAAAAAATAAGTTAAAATTTAATCTATTTCAAAATTCTTAATTTTAACTAATTTTTATAAAATAAATAATAATCTGTTACGTTAAAAATTACAATGGTAGTATTAATTTTGTTAATTAATAATATTAAATAATAATAATAAATTAATAATGATAAATAATAATAATAAAATAATAATATAATTTACCTCTACTCGGTAGAAGTTTTTCTACCCAGAATGTTTTAGGTACTCCTAACCTTAACACACGTAATTGCATCTCCCATAACTTCTACCGCATTTTTGGGTGAGAGGTAGAAGCGACTTCTACCATTTTTTTAGATGCTCTAAGATGAGTGAGTTCTATGTCTTGTCGTATAATATAATGAATAATATAAGCATTTTTTTAAAAAAAGACAAAAGTACCCTTACTTTCCAAAATAAATATAAAAACAAAAGAAAAAAGAAAATAAACAATGATTGCTTGTGGGACTCCATTGCATCTTCTTCCATTTTCAATTAAAATAAAAAATGAATATTTTTCGATCGAGAAAATCAGTCGTCGATCTTACATGTAAACAAAAATCAAGAGGAGGGCAATCCCGACGTAGTCATAAAGCAACAATATTCAACGCTAAGAGACGACGAACAAAAAGATTTTTTGATAAAGCTTTTCAAATAAAACGAAATCATGTAAAAAATATATACTTCACGAACAAATGATTTTTCCTCTTTTTCGTGCTCTATCCAGCACAAAATATTATCTACTTCTCAATTTTCGTGAATTTCCGTGCTTCTGAGAGTATGAAAATTAATTTTTCGTGCTCATATTCGTGCTTGAGAGAAAAACTGTCACAATTTATCATAAATTCTATAACTTTTTGTAAAAATATCTAAATTACGTTCTATATATTCCGTGATAAACTAAACTCAGTGATCTTCACAACGAATTTAACAAAAAATATTTTGAAATTTTCTACAAAAAGTAATGAAATTAATGGTGAAAGATGACCGATTAATGATCTCTGCGAGTAAGCCATTTTTAACTAATAAACTAATTCGATTCAAGAAGACCTGAATTCCATATTACATATGGTTTTGAAGCTCATCGAGTCTATTATAAAAGAAAACTGAAGAAAGGTTATTTGAAATTTTCTACAAATAATTATGAAATTAATAGTGAAAGATGGTAAATTAGAGCTATTTGTAGACGGTACAAATGTAATTAAAAAACTGTTTATATTGGTAATTAATTATAGCTTGTGTGATACATGGTTGTGAAGAGCATCAAGTCTAGTTTATTATGGAATTTACGGAATTCAAATTGGAGATTTTTACAAAAGGTTATAGAATTTATTGTAAAATAAGGCAGTTTTTCTGCTTAAGCACGAATATAAGCACAAATTCAATTTTTGTACTCTTAATAGCACGAAATTCAATTTTCGTATTATGTTTCGTTCTACGGGAAGCACGAAATTCAATTTTTGTGCTGGGTTTCGTGCTTCTGGGAGCACGAAAATTGATTTTTCGTGCTCATGTTCGTGCCTAGCCAAAAAAATTGTCACATTTTACCATATATTCTATAACTTTTTGTAGAAATATCCAAATTAAGTTCCGTCAGATTCATAATGAACTAGACTCAATATACTTCAATATCATGTATTATACACACTCTAAATAATCACTTAAAAGCAGTTTATTAGTTAAAGTTGTATTGTTTCCGAATAGTATTAATCTGTCACATTTCACTATTAATTTCATAATTTTTGGTAGAAAACTCTTAATAACTTTTCGTTTGTTCCATAATATAGTAAACTCGATGTGTTTTAAAACCATATATGATATGAAATTCAAATCTTCTTGAGTCAAAGTCACTAATCTTTGATATAACAGTAAAATTATGTTGTCGACAAACTAATTTCTAAAAATGTAATTAATAGTAACAATTACATGAACGTCGTTGTTATATGTTTTCCAATTGAACGTTATCAAATGATGATTCTCAATTAAGATTATTTAATTTAATATAATATACATAAACATCAACAATAATCGTTTCAATTTGAATATCATATCATCTCTACAAATGTACTATAGGAGTTCGTCGATCGAAAACAAAAAATAACAATTAGATCAATCTTTAACAATCAAATTCGATGTTTTTTTTACTCATTATAATTATTAATCTTGATTATAAATTAAAATATCACTTAGTAGTTCAACAAAACAGAAAAAATACGTGCTTAAATCAAATATTTTTTGTGCCATTATGAAAAACATTAACGATTTAAGCGTGCTTTTTCAGTTTTGTTGAGCTAATAAGTGATATTTTGATTTATAATCGGAATGAGTAAAAAACATCGAATTTGATTGTTAAAGATTGATCTAATTGATATTTTTTGTTTTCGATCGACTAAATCCTATATCAAATTAGTATATATTATATGATATTCGAAGCACGAATCCCAGCACAAAAATTGAATTCCGTGCTTCATGGAGAACGAAACACAACACGAAAATTTAATTTCGTGCTATTAGGAGTACGAAAATTGAATTTTCGTGCTCATGTTCGTGCTTAGATAGAAAAAAATGTCATATTTTACAATACATTCTATAACTTTCTGTAAAAATCTCCAAATTCAATTCCGTAAATTCTATAATAAACTAGACTTGATGCTCTTCACAACCATATTTCACACAAGCTCTAACTAATTACCAATATAAACAGTATTTTAGTTACATTTTTACCATCAACAAATAGCTCTAGTTTACCATCTTTCACTATTAATTTCATAACTCTTTGTAGAAAATTTCAAATAACTTTTCGTCAGTTCTCTATTATAATAGATTCTATGAGCTTCAAAACCATATATAATATGAAATTAAGGTCGTCTTGAATCGAATTAGTTTATTAGTTAAAAATGGCTTACTCGCAGAGATCATTATGTTGGGATATGTCCTTCGATCCTACGTGTGCAATCGATAAAGTCATAAGGTCGTCTATGGATGTTAAATGATTATTTGATAATATTAAATTGTTGGGAACAATATAATATTGATCAATAAATCATACCTACAGGGTCACACACGGACTCAAAGATGATGTACGATGCTTGTTTATTATATTGATTTAGAATCAATATTTACGTGGATTAATACATGCATGGGATGCATGGCTTGCATGAAATGCATGTCACATAGTGTGACATGGCATGCCACACAAGCAAGTGGGACCACATATCATGATTTGGCATGATTATGTGGAGGTGTCTTTTCATCTCCCCATTAACCACCATTACTTGTGCATTATGATGCACATAATGGGGGGTTACATGGAGTGGTAAATGGACATGAATATAGACATGAAAATCTGATTTTCATATCACTTTATGCTCACCCACGAAATTCACACCAAAAGGAGAGAATAGAGAGTGTACTTGGAGAACCACTTCATGCAAGCAAGGTGTTCATCATCCGGGTTCGTGTGCAACACGTAGAGGCCGGGCCATTTGTGCGGCTTCAACATCCGGGCGATCCAAAGGCGTGACGAGGTCATCCCAAAGGTGAACATTTAGAGGCTGATCCATTTGAGGTGGTTCAATCGACTCAACACCACCTCAACGACATCAACGAATCACTTCATCACCAAAAGTAAAATCTCGTTGATATCTATATATATATATATATATATATTGGATGTATATATATATGTGTGTGTGTCTATACATATTTGTGTGCACTAAGATCATGGTATAGTAGATCTATTGCTTTACACGCTTCCGCACACACGGTATATCGATCGGATCGGTATACCGGTACCTTCACATTAATCGGTCATCTTTCACCATTAATTTAATTACTTTTTCTAGAAAATTTCAAATTAATTTTTGTTAACTTCCTTGTGAAGATCACTGAGTCTAGTATCTTTGCGTTATTTTGTAGGTTTTACATTACAGAAATTTTCGTATTATGATTCTCTCGAATTTGTTATATTTTGTGTTATCTTCCATTGTTTATATAAATATTCGAGATTCATTTTAAATTTGAAAAAAAAATTGAGATCGATTATGAAATGAAAAATGTGGCGGAGAAGAAAACTAATTTTGTTATTTTTTTTACTTTATTTTTATTGTAATAAAATAATAAATAATTCAAAAGTAATTGATAATAATAAACAAATCAAAAGTAATTGATTTTTTCTTTAATGGGTGAGTGTCTTAGTCACTTTTAAGGGTATTTTAGTCTTTTCAAAGAATTTGGTATAGATCACTCATACTATTATATGAGGAGGTGCGGAACTCATATATTAGATTGAAAGATATACTTTTGCCTATTCCCCTAATACAAAATTACATCATTTAAGTTTAAAAAATTAAAATAAATTTCTTTATATTTGACGAATTAAAGTGAAATTTTGCATGGTAAATTTAAACATCGAATCATAGTAATTTTTATAAACCAAAATTGACAAATAGGATTTTTTACAAACGTGTTTAGACAAATTGACAATTTTTAAAAGGGAAAACTGTCGTCGACCCGCCGTTGGACGTCGTTCATCGCAGGGACCGTCGACGGAAACCCCATCGCCGTCGAATCGCCGCTTCCGCTGAGATCGAGCCACAGATCCTGTCGAAGACAAAGGCCGTCGCGCCTTTGTCGTTTCCTTGACCGAGATTCGAGTTTGTCGAAGCTGTAGAAACCAGACCCGATCGATCAATTGAATTGAACATTGAGCAAGTCGAGATTGCATCAAGTTAACAAACAGTTACAGTGAACATTGAGCAAGTTGGGATTTTCACAGGAACTGTTTTATCCGTATGACAAAGACGGTGGAGAGTGTTGTACATTGAGAGGGTGGATGATTCGAATTTGTTGAGGATCTTCAAGCTTCGCGTTGGAGAATAGCCGGCGAGATTCAGATGTTCGTGTCGCAAGTGTTCATCGGTGAGTATAATAGATTGAGGGGTAGTTTCTTTATTTTAGGTGTATTTTTAATCAGAAATGCCTAAAAATTGTGTAATTAACCAGTTAATTGAAACTAGTCATAATTGTCAAAAAAAGGTGGAAAAATTGATCTTAATTCACTTAGTTTTCGTTTAAAAGAACATAGTTTTATTCAACTTTGCAAGTGTTACACAAATATGAAAAAGAACCGTAGTAATTTTTAAAATTATTTGAAAAAAAAACAATTCAGGTCCAATAAGTTAAGTTCAGTTAGTTTTAGTTTAAAAGAACATAGTTTTATTCAATTTTACTATTGTCACCCAAATATTAAAAAAAAAACTATATTTATTTTAGTGATCACACAAGAAGAGCTATCAAATGCACTTGCACTTTAAGTAAGACATAACGATAATATGAGCTATTAAATGCACTTTAAGTACGACTACCACTACGGTTTAAAATTAAAAAATGAGTTATTTTGGAAAAATGGCATGTTAATATATGTATTTAGGCTTTATACCTTATAAAATAAAACTTTTAATTAAGTGTTTTGATCTTTACTTTTTAATTAGTTTTTAGGGTAATAATTTCCATGTTTTTTTTGGTTAAAGGTCAATCGCAAATAAAAGAAAAACGAAAAAAGAGTAAGGAGGTACAGTACAACGCATAGGGAAAACGCCCTACCGCATCAACGAGCTAACATGCTAGCTCTCTGAACCACCAATAATAAAAAAAAGTACAAATAAAATCAAAAGGAACTGCTACCAAGCTATATGCCACACTCGCTTCAGAGCTCGTGCTTGAAGTGGGTCTGGGAGTCGTAACGAGATGATCCTATCCCTCACAATGGAAATAGCCAAAGTAGCCACCACCTCAGACGACACCGAGCGAGCCTCCCAAATGCGTGTGTTCCTCTCCTGCCATATAAAGTACACAAGGGCAGCGAGAAGTCCACGATTGGTGCAAGAAATCCAATGCTTCCCCCTCCACCGACTAGCAGCACGAAGGACAACACTCTCCCAATCACCCCGTGGCCATAGGAATCCAACCTCCCCCTATAATCTCTGCAAGAAGTCTTGTGAGAAAGTGCACTCGAAGAAAAGATGAGAGTGCGTCTCAACACCCTCCCCACCACACAGAACACACGAATCAACCCCGACCAATCCAATGCTTATCACGAGTCGAAGCCGACCTCGGATAGCAAGCCAAAGAATGAAGCAGTGCCGCGGAATACGCCCTGGCCCAGCGAGAAGGGCTGCCCACGGTACCGTAGACCCCTCAGGGTGGAAAAGAGAATAGGCCGAGGCTGAAGTGTAAACCCCGGATCTATGCAATCTCCATCTCACTGTATCCCTCCCCTGAGTTATCTCTGGTAACTCATCCATCAGGTCAACGAACTCTTCTCGAAAATCAACCGGCCACTGCCACTGCCCGTCAACTATGACAGTACTCAGAGACGAGGCTACCTGAAGTCCTGTCAGTGATGGTCCCATCGGACATACCTCCTCCAAACGACCTAAGATTTGCCACGGGTCCCTCCAGAGGTAGAACTACGACCCATCACCAATCTGAAACTGGAAAGCCGTTAGAATAGCAGGTCGTAGCTTAAGGAGTTGTCGCCAACTCCAAGAGCACGCCCTAGGCATCTTCGCACTCCAAAAAGAATGCCTCCGTAGTCGATTCGCCTGAATCCAACTGACCCAAACAGAATCCGGGTCTCGACTCTGAATGGCCCAAATATGTCTGGTCATAAGGGCTCGATTCTGGGCGGTAAGATCTCGAATCCCCAGTCCTCCCTCTCTGGCTGGGCGGCATACATCTTCCCACCGAACCTTAGCATACCCCTGGGTGCTCGTCCCATACCAAAGAAATCTCCTTAGCCTCTTCACTATCTCCTGAATGACTCCCTGTGGAAGGATGAAAACACTAGCCCAGTAGATATGAAGAGTGCTGAGAACAGAACGGATTAGCTGGACACGCCCAGCATAAGATAGGGATCGCGAAGTCCAAGAACTCAGCCTATCGTCAATACTCCGGATCAAGGGAGCACAGTCCGAAATCCTCAACTGAGAAGAGATCAGAGGAACTCCAAGGTAACGCACCGGAAGAGTACCAACTGGAAAATCAAAGACTGCCTGAAGAACCGCTGCATCCTCCTGTGCCGACATCGAGAGGTAGATGTTACTCTTGTCCACATTCTCATGTAGACCCGAGTAAGCAGAGAAAATCTGTAGTCCCCATCTGAGCGTATCAATAGAGACAGGATCTGCGTGGCAAGCAAGTAGCAAGTCGTCTGCAAAACTCAACATATAGGTCTGAGTCCTCTCACATCTATAATGAAGCTGGAACTCCGACTCTGCCTGAATGTGCCACTCCAATATCCCGTGTAAGACCTCCATCACTAAGACAAAGAGAAAGGGTTGTTGGAGTTGTGTACTTAATATCTAGATTTAAGTGACGGAAACTCACGATCCATTGCCACTAATCTATTTAATCAAATAAACAATTATTTGCGTTTAATTATTTATAATTAAATATATGCAAATTATAGTCCTGGATTTTATACGTTGTAGTTAGTATGGTGTTGCATGGGTGCACAGAAGATCATACTATCGGTTACTCGTATTTAATCGAACAGTTGCTCACGACCTAGATGGACACGGACCAATCCATCGGTATAGTCGTTGTGTGAGAGAGAAAATAATCTATCTTGATTATTTTATCACACTTGTACACTTGGTGTATTGAGCGGATCTGCTTGAGATTTATCGATTAGGATTGCCGGCGATAATCGATTTAAGTCTCTGTGTATTTTATTCTTAATCCCCGATACTATTGCGGGTGTGTATATTTAGTATAAGTGACTTTGATTTACCAAAGGAATTAACCGATTTAATTATTGGGTTAATTACCAGTTAAGTTGGGTCACTATATTTTATATATGGCATGCCGTGAATACTTGACGGGAAAGTGTATCCCGTAAGGGTTGATAATATCCCCGAGATGAGTTCATAAGGAATTATTATGTAAACCCTGCAGGTGGATTCGTTCCGCATAATAATTAAGGTTGAATCGTACTAGTCTCGGATAAAAGAGATGAATAAATTAATTAGCAATAAATTAATTTTATTTATGGATATTTATATCTTAAATACACGGAATAAATGATACTACCGGAGAAATATTATTTGATATAATATGGTTTAATATTGGGAGTGCAATTAATTTTATATAGTGGAAAATAGAATTAATTAATAATAGTAAGGATTAATAGATTTGGGCTTGGGCTCAATTTAATTACTATTATTGGAAGCCCAATATTCCACCTCCTTAAAATCCTCTACGTAGCCTATAAAAGCACTACATGGTCTTCTCTATTCTCATATCTCATAACTTGAAGATCACAATTCTATAGAGAGAAAGTAGAGAGGAGGATCCATGGAGTTCGGTAGATCGTCGCCCACACGACGTCCGGGCTAGTGCAAGGAATACGTGGGAAGATCTCAAGGTCATCATAAGATCTCGTTTCTCCGCACAACGAGTCGAAAGGTGAATTAAATATTTCCGCTACTTAATTCTTATTGAAATCAATTATCGAAAAACAAGATCCAAGGATCGAACCCCGGATTAGACGACGAACGCGTGGTGGCGATCTAGGATCGCCGGACCACGGCGATCGCCGCCTAGGGTTTCGGCGTGCATGGGAGCCCTCGGCTTCAGCCGAGGGGGCGATCAACGCCTAGGGCGTGATCGTCGGGCGGGCGGCTGGTGCGCCCGCAGCGGCTCGTCGATCGAGCCGCACCTCCACGGCGGGCAGCAGGTCGCCGGACCTGTTGCCGGGGGCTGCCGGGAGCAGCCCCAGCGATCGCGTCATGCGATCGCGAGCCCCACGTACGGGGCTCGGCTGGACGCGCGTGGGTTCTCCCACGGCCGCGCGTTCGGTTGTGCTCCGGGCTTCGTGGAGTGCTTGCGATCAAACTCCGGCGACGGGTTTTTGATCGGAGTTGTCATGTTCCGCAATTCCGGCAACTCGGGTGATCGAATTCCAACAAGGGTGACATTGGGTCCCCCTGCCTCAAACCCCGGGCGCCTCTAAAATAACCCTCGGCTGAACCATTAATGTTCACCGAGTAAGCCGGAATAGTGAGACACTCCATAATCCAACTGATGAACACCTGATGGAATCCCATAGTCTCCAAGGTCGCCCTCACAAAACTCCACTCAACCGTGTCATAAGCCTTCATAAGATCGACTTTCAGCACACATCTAGCTGGAAGTCCCGTCTTTCCGTATCCCTGCATAATCTCCTGTGCAAGGAGGATATTATCCCTTATGCGTCTGCTAGGGACGAAAGCCGTCTGCGATCTGTCCACCAATAAGGTCATGCTGTCACTCATACGATTCGAAATAATCTTCGCAATCACCTTATACATCACATTGCAGCATGAGATGGGGCGAAAGTCCTTAGGATGCTTTGGGGCAGCAACCTTCGGTATAAGCGAAAGAATCGTAGAATTAACAGCTCGAACAAGCTTCCCGGTACGGAAAAAATATGAGATAGCCGTGAGAATCTCAGATTTAATCACCGGCCAGGCTTGTTTGAAGAAGGCCTAAGAGTAGCCGTCTGGACCCGGTGCTCTGTCATCCTCGAAAGCAAAAAGAACGTCCTGAATCTCTGTTGCTGTCACCGGTCTAACCATATGCTCTGCCATTTCAGCAGTAAGCCGCCTAGTCACGAAAGGGCGTAAATCACCTACCAAAGGGTGACTCGAAGTACCCAACAGTCTCTGAAAGAACGACACAATCGTACTACTGATCTGCGAGGAGTCATGCACTAGCTCACCAGTAGCTGTCTCGACCTGAAAGATGCGCGTTCGAGCCCGTCAGACCGCAATACTCCTGAAGAAGAAGGTCGTACACTGATCCCCATCCCGGAGCCAAGACGTCTTCGCCCTCTGGCGTAAATAAGTCTGCTCCATCTCAACTGCCCGGCCATACACTCGGCGACAGATACCATCCAACACAAGAAGCGGCTTAAACGTAGGGTCAGAGCTCAGACACGACTGGACCGAGAGTAGAAACTCCCTAGTTCTCGTCTCATTCGCTCCAAGGTGACCCTGCCTCTTCCGCATCCGCCTAAAAACACCCTTCAGAAGCTTAAGCTTCTGAACAACTGAATACATCGGAAGACCGTAAATCGGCTGATCCCAGATACTCCGCGTCTGTGGAATGAAATCCTCCATGTCTGTGATGTGGTTATCGAACCGAAATCACGCCTTGAATCCATGACCAGCTGTCACCGGATTCAGAAGAAGGGGAGCATGATCCGAAGTACGGGACGGAAAAGTGTGGTAGATAAAAAAGTACATTATTATAATAAAAAAGTACATTATTAAGTTAGTTTCTTCCTATATTTATTATTTATATAAAATTAATTTGATAAACTACTCTTATTAATGATTGACCTTTACAAAAAAAAAACACTCTTATTAATAATTAAGAAAACTTGAATTATTTAATTATAATGAAACTTACAAAATTATCTTATATCCAAAAATTTTCTTAAAAAAAGATGACATTTGATTTTTTATAAATTTATAAAACAAAATGCAAATCCATACTATTTTAAAAGTAGTTTATGATATTATTTGATTTATTTCCACCAATTGAATATCGTTCGTTTGGAAATATTATAAAATAAATAAAATGAGTTGGTTGAACTTTGTGCATTTGAAATAACCTTGTTTTACTTTGCAAAATTAAAAAATTATTCTAGGTAAATATATAAAAAATAATACATATTATTTTTATAGGAAAAATGGATGTAACAGAAGTCCTAAGAGATGGACTTAGAAGCTATTTCCAGTTTTCTTCTATCCCGTGTGGGAGAAACTGAATCGAGTGTGAGTTGGGAAAACCAGCTCCAGGGTATATGAACGTTTTCGATGTCGATCCAATCGCATGATTACCTCGTTCGTATGTGCGTAAGCGTATAAAACGAGTAAACAAGAACATACAAGATCTAGGCACACAATATATGTATAGACACGTGTTATACATATATATATATATATATATATATATATATATATATATATATATATATATATATATATATATATATATATATATATATATATATATATATATATATATATATATATATATATATATATATATATATATATATAAGGATTAACGAGAACACTTACAACCGGTGTAGCGTGCCTCTTTGATGTTGATGAAGGTGGTGTTGAGTCGATTGAACCACCTTGGATCAGCCACTAGATGCTCTCCTTGTGAATGACCTCGTCACTCCTCTTGTCTAGATCGCCCCGGATGTAGAAGCCGCACAAATGGCCCGACCTCTACGTGTTGCACACGAACCCGGATGATGAACATCTTGCTTGTTTGAAGTGGTTCTCCAAGAACACTCTCTCTTCTCTCTCTTTCTTGTGAATTTCGTGGCTGATCATAATGTGTGATGAAAATATGATTTTCATCCATATATTAGCATCATTATGCATGCCATTACACCCCTTTGTAACCTCCAACATAATGGGCATCATTATGCACCATTAACATGCAAAAGGTGTTACAAAGGAGGTGAAAGGTCATGTCACATACACATGCCACTATGCATTGTATGTGGTCCCACTTGCTTGTGTGGCATGCCATGTCACACTATGTGACATGCATCCATGCAAGCCATGCATCACATGCATGTGTATTAAATCCACGTAAATATTGATTCTAAATCAATATATATATCAAGCATCGTACAATCATCTTCGAGTCCGTGTGTGACCCTGTAGGTATGATTTTATCGATCAATATTATATTATTCCCAACAATTAATATTATCGAATGATCATTTAACATCCATAGATAACCTTATGACTTTATCGATTGCACACGTAGAATCGAAGGACATATACCAACAATCTCCCACTTGGCCTTCAGAGCCAGCGTGCTGCCAATTTCCCGTTGTCACTTTATGTCTAAGTTTGAACTTGAGGCAAGACTCGAGTCATCCTCAATCGGTTCAAACCTTTCTTGGACTTTGAGACATACCGTAAAACTAGATTTATCACTATGATACGAATCTGGACGTGGCCACGTATTTTCCACAGTCTCGACTCTCCAAGTGGCCGGTAAGACATGTATCCCATTATAAAATGGAGGACAATCCCATCTTGTCAATCCAAGCTCTCCATCTTGCTTCCTGATATACTCAATAACAAGTTTTATAACCTCCTTTTACGAAAGGTGTTTACTTGTATCAAAGTATACCATTTCACAATGGAATCACTCTGGACTACTCAGGTCAGAGGAAATTGCTCGACGGTTAATGAAATAGTATTATGACTCAAAATCTCAAATAATATTCCAATCGGATCTGTTCGATCATTAGCTCTCAGCTAATATCTATTTAATTGTACTTGATGTCCCACATCACTAGCCCATGAAGCGGCACTATAGTACACATTACAATCTAGTTCATTGTATTATCGGTTTGTCCGTACTCGATTATATGAACTAGGTGTTGGAAATCGACTACCCGGGATGCGTTCGTTCGATCGCTCGAACATCCGAACGATCCCAGTCGACATCCGGTGTCGCTACTTCGTTCGCTTTCCCAGCCCGTGCCCCGATTCACGCCCAGCCATTGCCCCGAAGGACAACCGCGCGAGCCGGAGCGGGCTGCCAGGAAAACAGAAAAACGGCGGTCGCCGTTTAGGAACGGCGGTCGCCGTTTGTCCGCGAACAGCAACGCGACGTTGCTGTTCCGGGCTCGTTTCCGGGTCGTTTTTCCTCTTCCGACTACCGATCCGAAGGTCTTAGAACCCCCAGTAGTCGAGGAATACAACCCACAACCCCGGAACCCGATCTACGTTCAAAGTATGATCAACGAGGAAAAGTGAGATCGAATAAATTGCGGAATTAAAGATCCGATGTCATACCTTAGCGGTCGAATTGTTGAGACCTTAGCGATTGCTAGCGTATGCCTCTTCCCCGACTCCAACCGTTATGAGGGCAACGATCCGTTGGGTCTCCTTTTCTGCTTTCTCCTTTCTCTACCAGCGTAATATTCTTTTTCTCTATGAGAGAAAAATATTAGCGCTATACAATTTATTTTACAGAGAAAAATCTTAATTGCGCTAACGCAATAATTTTTCTCAGAAAAATAAAAAGCTGCGGACTGTAGGTTTAGGATAGGCAAAGGGGGGGTTTTTATAGAGTTACACTAGGGACCTCTTAGGTAAATAAATTCAAGGCTTAAAATGCAATATTAATTAACTCGGAGTCCTTAAAAGGAAATCCTTAATTAATTACATTTTTAATTATTATTAATTCCACTAAATAATAATAATTGAATTCCCGAAATTTATTTAATATTATTTCAACAATAATAATTCCGCCGAAATTACATATACGACTTTCCCCGTGTTTAAGATATCGAACGTCCACGAATTTATTTAATTACTAATAATTAAATTAATTCGTTTCTTATTATCCGAGACTAGTACCACTCATCCTTATTATCATGTGGAACAAATCCACCTGCAGGGTTTACATGATAAACTTTATGAGCTCATCTCGGGGACGTCATCAACCCGATAAACGGGACACGGTTTCCTGTCTATAATCAATAGCATGCCGTGCGTACAATTACGATTCCCAATTTACCGAGTATCTCGACTAATCAATTAGTCTCATTCATTGGCATATTAAAGAACCGAGAATTGGACACACGCACCTATAATTATATAGGGATTAGGAATTCGTATATCCGTAATCTCTGAGGTCTAGTTCGATTACGTCGATTAGTATAAATTGAACGCCCTCCCGTGGTCCTGCTCACTACACAAGGTGTACAAGTGTAACATAATAGTCAAGACCGACTATTACCCCAGTCACACTACGACGTACCGATGGATTGTCCCTGTCCATCTAAGTCGTGAGCTTCTGTTCGATAATATACGAGGAACCGACAGTATGATCTCCGCGTGTCTCCTAACGCCATACTGTCTACAACGTATATATCTAGGACTATTGCATTCAAGTACAAGAAAGACAAAATGCCGACAGTTTGATTAATAGATAATAAAACACAGATAAGGAGTTCCATATTGTCACTAAACTAGACATTTAGAATATAACTCCATCAATCTCCCACTTATACTAAAAGTCTAGTTGCCCTCTACCATACATCCGATACCCATCCCCTTCACGTGTCTCTTGAACGCTTCCGCTGGAAGTGCCTTCGTAAAGGGGTCAGCCAGGTTATCCGCTGATGCAATCTTGGTGACAACCGCATCGCCTCTCCTGACGATGTCTCTAATCAGGTGGTACTTGCGATCTATGTGTTTACTCGCATTGTGGGCTCGTGGTTCCTTTGCATTTGCCACTGCACCGCTATTGTCACAATAAATTGTGATAGCTCTAGGCATTTTAGGAACCACATCCAAGTCCATAAGGAAGTTCCGGAGCCACATCGATTCTTTAGCTGCCTCAGAGGCTGCTACATATTCGGCTTCCATGGTAGAGTCCGAAATGCATTTCTGCTTAACATTCTTCCATGAGATTGCTCCACCTCCCAATGTGAACACATAGCCTGATGTAGACTTTCGCTGATCCTTATCAGATTGGAAATTCGAGTCTGTGTAACCAATAGGAATCAACTCGGACGCTTTGTAACTCAGAACATAATTCCTAGTCCTTCGCAGGTACTTAAGTATGTTCTTTACAGCAGTCCAGTGACCCTGTCCAGGGTTACTCTGATATCTAGCTACCATGCCAACGGCATAGCAGATATCAGGTCTCGTGCACAACATGGCATACATTAGACTTCCTACTGCCGAAGCATAAGGAACCTTCTTCATGTAATCTATCACCTTTTGTGTTTTGGGACACATGTCTTTAGATAGATGAATTCCATGGCAGAAAGGTTGAGAACCTCTCTTGGAATTCTGCATGTTGAAACGAGCCAGAATCGTATCAATATATGAAGCTTGGGACAAGCTTAATGTTCTTTTCTGGCGATCCTGTATTACCTTGATCCCAAGAACATGCCCAACTTGTCCTAAGTCTTTCATATCGAATTGCTTGGACAACCATCCCTTTATGTCCGACAACATTTTCACATTGTTGCCAATTAGAAGAATGTCGTCTACATAAAGCACGAGAAACGCCACACTGTTTCCGTCACTTCTCCGGTATACACACGACTCGTCCATGCTTTGAATGAATCCATAAGACTGGATAACCTCATCAAACCGCATGTTCCAAGATCTAGAAGCTTGCTTCAATCCATAAATGGATCGGTTTAGCTTACACACTAGATGCTCTTGGCCTTTCTTAATGAAACCTTCTGGCTGTCTCATGTAAATGGTCTCGTCAAGATTCCCATTCAAGAATGCTGTCTTGACGTCCATTTGCCACACCTCATAATCCATATAAGATGCTATAGACAAAAGAATCCGGATCGACTTTAGCATAGCTACCGGCGAAAAGGTTTCCTCATAATCGATCCCTTCTTTCTGAGTATACCCTTTCGCAACAAGCCTAGCCTTGAAGGTTTCCACCTTCCCGTCAGACCCTCTTTTTCTCTTGTACACCCACTTGCAACCAATGGCTCTTACACCTTTGGGCGGTGCTACAAGATTCCAGACCTGATTTGAATCCATTGATTCAATCTCAGATTTCATTGCCTTTTGCCAAGACTGAGCATCTTGATCTTTAAGTGCCTCATCGTAGGTCCAGGGATCGGTTTCATGTTCTCCAGGTAACAAGTCCGAAGACTCACCTATAAACATAAACCTATCGGGTTGTCGAACAACCCTCCCACTACGACGACGCTCCGGTGTAACCTCAGTAACTACAGGTGCAGACTGTGGTGGCGTATCACCCGGTTCGGTTGGATCTAAGCCTTGATCGTCCCCTCTCAGTTCGTTTAGTATTATCTCACTCTTGGGCTTGTGGTCTATTATATAATCCTCTTCTAAGAACCGAGCGTTGGTGCTAACAACGATCTTCTGGTCCTGAGGACTATAAAATAGACCACCTTTCGTTCCTCTAGGATATCCTATAAACAACCGAATATCTGAACGAGATTCCAATTTATCAGCCCCATGTTTCAGCACATGTGCTGGACAACCCCAGATCCTAATGTGTTTCAAGTTCGGCTTTCGCCCGGTCCACAATTCCGAGGGCGTCTTAGGGACTGATTTAGAAGGAACTAAGTTCAGGATATACGCCGCTGTTTCCAAGGCATATCCCCAGAACGAAACTGGTAGGTCTGAGTAACTCATCATAGATCTTACCATTTCCATAAGAGTCCTATTCCTTCTTTCTGCTACACCATTCTGCTGGGGCGTGTATGGTGCAGTCATCTGGGAGTCAATCCCATTCTCTAATAAGTACGCTTTAAACTCTCCCGAGAGGTACTCTCCTCCACGATCAGATCGTAGAGTCTTTATGGTTTTACCATGAAGGTTCTCCACAAGAGCTTTGTACTCTTTGAACTTGTCAAAGCACTCGCTCTTGCGGCGCATCAGGTATACAAAACCATACCTTGAGTAATCATCAGTGAAGGTTACGAAATATTCATAACCTCCTCTCGCTTGGACAGATAAAGGCCCGCACAAATCAGAGTGAATCAATTCCAGTACTTCCTTGGATCTATACCCCTTATCACTAAAGGGTCGCTTGGTCATTTTTCCTTCCAGGCATGATTCGCAGGTTGGAAAGTCCTCATCTTTCACACCACTGAGTATTCCATCAGTTATCAACCTTTGAATCCTACCCAAGTTAATATGACCTAGCCTAAGATGCCATAAGTACTTTTGATTCATCCTAGAAGGCTCCTTTCTCTTATTGGTACTAGATGTGTTATTTGACTCTACTCGTTGCATCGTGGAATAATCAGGATTCAGTATATATAAGTTGCCTATCAATGTACCAGAACAGATATACTCACCATTCTTTTTGATAATAACAGAACTATCAAAAGAAACAGAATATTCATTCAAAACCAATTTAGAAACCGAAACAAGAAGCTTTCTAAAATTCGGTACATAAAGACAATTATTCAATACCAAAACTTTATTATTAAAAGACAAATAAATATCTCCCACTGCAACTGCCGCCACTTTCGTAGCGTTGCCCATGTAGATAGTGATCTCTCCCTCTCTAAGCCGCCGGGTTTCCTGGAACCCCTGCAAAGAATTGCAGACATGATCAGTGGCTCCCGTATCCACACACTAGGTACCGGTGGATAACACCGCTAAACATGTTTCAGTGACTAAGGAAAAGTTCATACCTCCTTGTCTGAGAGGACAATTAGACTTCCAATGTCCAGACTGCTTGCAACGGAAACACTTGCCCTTGGGCTGGTTCACTCCAATCTGTGGTGCACCATTTCTGGGTCCACTGGGTTTCCATTGTTGCCTTTTCTTTCTTTTGCCGCCCGGAGGCCTAGAAAGATCTAACTTCACAGCCGCAAGCATTTGTGATTTTCTTAACTCACTCACAAATTCCATTCTTTTGGAATCGTTTTCAAGTGATTCCTTAAGAGGACCGAATTTCTTGAGTAAGTTAATCACCTCTTGCCCGGCTTCCGCACTATGTCTTAACATCTTCCTGAGTTCATCTTTAATGTCCTCATCAGTTAAGACTTCAGTGAGAGTAGAAGGTTTAACAGTCTGGACAATGTCCAAGTTTTGCTTCCAATCATTATTCGGACCAGTGAGCTTGTTTTCTTTTAGTATAGACAGCGGGTTGAGTGCCATATCTATAAAAGAGACAAATCAAACCGTCAAATTTAATTCGATATTAACTCCCTTAATTAATATCATTAAATTTACCAATCAATCCTAAAATCCCATCAGACTAGCATGCCACGTTCATGTGGACGTATACTAGTCCAAATGATTTTATAACTGGACTTTTACTTCGGTCGTACATCATTACAGCAGTGACTCCGATGGGGAGGATACTGTAAAGCGTACCTAAGTGTATACCATTTCTCAGTACTAAGTTAACCGCTCGGAAACTACACGCCCACCGCAAGCCACGTTAGTGTGGACGTTTACGTTGACATGCGGTCCCTTTACGATTTCCTATAACTGTCGAGCCTCAATTAACCTAAAGTTCCGTTTCCGTCTAGTAAGCCACGATAGTGTGGACGTTTACTAAACAAACAACTTTGTTAATTGAATTCCATTTAATAAATTTCACAATTTCGTTAATCAAAGCTTGATTTCTCGTAAGTGAAACTCGAAGTTTCTAACCAGCGATCAATCATGCAATTTAGCCCTTATCTGTCACTAAGTGAGGGAGCCAACCAGACAATCGATCTAGTCATCAAATGACTCGAATGTCTCTAATCTGTGTCATCGACATAACCAAGCGCTTTGGCTCCATTCCACTCCCCGGGGTGAGAATGAGTCGAGTTGAAATTAGTCTTTGAAAAACAGATTAGGCATTGCTTTGAAAAACTTAAGTGTTCAATTCTATAAATGGAATTGAATTCGAATTTTGATCCAGTGATATCCGTGTGTCAACTTTATCCGATAGGGAGGATGACACTAAAGCCAACTCGTAAGCGACACACATCACCATCAAAACAGAGAATGGAGACCGCGGGATTGTTTCCAATCCCTCTCCCACTTAGTTTTTACGAAAGGGATAACAAGCACATGCATATAAAATTAAAGCATAATAAAACACGTAAACACATAGAAAGCATTTAACGTGGCCCGATTATTATGGCCTTTAAAATCTTCGATGCACGTCTTCTCGGATCTTCGTCTCGTTGCTCGTCTCGGTCTCGGTCCATCACCGACTCGTCTAAGGACCAAGAGACGAACCCCTCCCACTGGAGTATCGTCCCGGGCCCTCGACAAGCGATCCGTGATGTCCGTCGAACCCCCGCGGCGCTGCTGCAACCTCAAACAGCGCCCGCCGTTTGAGAAACAGCGGTCGCTGGAGGAGCTGCAAACGGCGACCGCCGTTTGCCCTCCAGCGGGCGCCGTTTGTGCACAGTAGCCGCGGGTTCGACTTCTCGACCCTCGTTCGTCCGTCGTTCGATCTCTTCTCGATCCACCAAGTAGCAGCAACATTACAAGAGTAAAACATACTACTTCCGGCATCGATCCTATACATTTTGATCGATCCTATACACCCGGATAAACGAAAAACGAAAATAAAACCTAAACGACTCAACCCGTCGTTTTAACTATTACAAGCAAGCAACGTTAAAAACCAAAAGATCTCGACAATCCCGAGAGTTTAACAAACCACAATATACAGTACAATAAACATGACCATAATAATCGGGTTATCCTGCAAAACAAACTCGCAAACAATACAAAGAACGTATAAACCGGCTCTGATACCAATTGTTGGAAATCGACTACCCGGGATGCGTTCGTTCGATCGCTCGAACATCCGAACGATCCCAGTCGACATCCGGTGTCGCTACTTCGTTCGCTTTCCCAGCCCGTGCCCCGATTCACGCCCAGCCATTGCCCCGAAGGACAACCGCGCGAGCCGGAGCGGGCTGCCAGGAAAACAGCAAAACGGCGGTCGCCGTTTATGCTGGAGTAGTATACTTAATGTCTAGATTTGAGTATTCTGAACTCCTTGTACACTTTCATTTACCTATTAATTACAAACATTCATTTGCTTTTAATTAAATATATGCAAATTATAGTCCTGGATTTTATACGTTTTAGTTAGTATGGTGCAAGCATGGGCGCACAGAAGATCATACTATCAGTCACTCGTATATATAATCAAACAGTTGCTCACGACCTAGATGGACACGGACCAATCCATCGGTATAGTCGTTGTGTGAGAGAGAAAATAATTTATCTTAATTATTTTATCACACTTGTACACTTGGTGTATTGAGCGAATCGATTGAGACTCATCAATTAGGTTTGCTCGTTGATAATTGATTTGAGACTCAGTGTATTATATTCTTAATCCCCGATACAATTGCGGGTGTGTATATTTAATATATGTGACTTTGATTTTCCAAAGGAATTGACCGGTTTAATTATTGGGTCAATTACCGGTTGAGTTGGGTCACTATATTTTATATATGGCATGCCGTGAATTCTTGACGGGACAGTGTATCCCGGAAGGGTTGATAATATCCCCGAGATGAGCTCATAAGGATTTATTATGTAAACCTCGCGAGTGGATTTAATTCCGCATAATAAATAAGGTTGAGTGGTACTAGTCTCGGATAAAAGAGATGAATAAATTTATTAAGCAATAAATAAATTTTATTCATGGATATTTATATCTTAAATACACGGAATAAATAATACTACCGGAGAAATATTATTTGGATATAATATGGTTTAATATTGGGAGTGCAATTAATTTATATAGTGGAAAATAAATTAATTAATATTGATAAGGATTAATGGACTTGAGCATTGGGCTCAATTTAATCTTCAATATTAGAAGCCCAATATTCCACCTCCTTTAGATCCCCTACGTAGCCTATAAAAGCACTACATGGCCTTCATAAATCATAAGACAAGATTATCATACTTGATATTCTAGAGAGTTGAAGGAGATCCATAGGAGTTCGATAGATCGTCGCCCACCCGACGTTCGAACGAAGTGCAAGGAATACGTGGGAAGATTTCAAAGGTCGTCTTGATTTCGTTTCTCCGAACAACGAATCGAAAGGTACAATATCTAAACGCCCTTGATAATTGTTCGATTTTGAATTTATCGAGAATACCGTAGAACGCAAGATCCGAGGATCGAACCCGGATTAGACGAACGACCACGCGGTGGTGGCGAAGCCACCGGACCGCGTGGCATCGCCCGCCTAGGGTTCGGCGAGCGTGAGGAGCCCTCGGCCTCGGCCTAGGCTGGAAGCGATCGCCGATGGTGGCGGGCTGGTGCCGCCACCTCCC
Organism: Euphrasia confusa; assembly: GCA_954870475.1. NCBI lineage: Eukaryota > Viridiplantae > Streptophyta > Magnoliopsida > Lamiales > Orobanchaceae > Euphrasia > Euphrasia confusa. Next base: position 11,004,477 of record OX940958.1, read on the forward strand.
CACCCCGACGGTGGGGCCTCCTCCACGGCGAGCAGCAGGTCGCCGGACCTGCTGCCGGGGGCTGCCGGATGCAGCCCCATCGAACGTGTGTTCGATCACACGAGCGACGGCTCGCGGGGGCTCGGCCGGGGGCGGGCTGTGCGTCTTCGGGCGCATGGTCTCCGATGGTCGGACTCCGGCGGATGAGTCGGTGTTCATGTGATCTCCGGCGAAGGTTTTCGGTCGGGTTATTGTTTCCGCAAATTTTAATAGCCCGGGATATCGAATTCCAACAATTGGTATCAGAGCGTGGTTTACGTTCGCGGTATTTTCGATAAAATTGTTCTACCTTGCAGGGATTCCGACTATTATGGCTTAATTTATTATTCGTTTAATTTATTTTGTCATGAATGTTGGTTTGATTAAACTCTCGGACATGTCGAGATTCGTTTTTGGTGGTGAATGCTTGTAATAGTAAAAATTCGGGGGTTGACCGAATTTAGGATTTATTATTACGTTCTACGTTTTTTCCGGAAATTGTATAGGGTCGATTTCATGTATAGAATCGATACCGGATAGTGTAAAATTTTTTTGTAATTTATTTTGCGTTGGATCGATGCCGAAACGACCGCCGGAGAAGACGCGTGACGAAGGAGACGACGTGAGGGTAAAGGACCGGGGATCGATCAATCCCCATGATCGATCCCGAGGGGATCGATCGACCCACGGCCGAAGGTGGGCTGTCCGCGAGAGCCTCGGCCACGCCGGCCACCAGTGGTGGTGGCGCGTGGGCCGGGCGGCGGTGGCATGCCCTAGGCGGCGGTCGGACGAGGTGGGGGTGGCGTGGGGGTCCCCGACCCATGCTACTCCTACCGGTAGATCCACTTTCCTAATTGATTCGGATTTTTCCTATTTGAGAATTCCTATTTTTGGGAACTCTCATGGATTAGGAAAAGAATCAATTTGGAGTTAATTAGAATTCCTATTTGATTATTTCTATTTTATGGAAATATTCATGGATTAGGAATCTAATTAATTTGGAAAGTAGAAGAGTCCTAAATTATTTTATTTCCTTATTTCATTATAGAAATCATCTAGAATATTCCAAGTGGGTCTTGGATAAATTATTCTAGAGATTTAATGAAGTAGAAAGGGAAAATAAAATAAATAAAAATATTAATAATATTTAATTTTATTTTTAATTTATTCGATTGACTTAATTTTCGAATTGAGTATCTTTTGGATTTATTAAAAATAAATAGATTTAAATATTGGAAATTAATATTCTCGTCACATGTAGCATTCAAGAACGAAGACTGAAGACTAGAAGATGCGTACGGAGATGGAGTAAAGCCATAATAGTCGGAAAATAATATTCTAGTAATTATTTTGACTATGTGATAATACTATGTGCTTTATTACATGTATGCATGCTATACGTGTTTACTTTTATGCACTAGATAGCGTATCCCTTTGTTATAAAAAGCTAAGTGGGAGAGGGTATGGAAACATACCCATGGTCTCCATTGCTGCTCTCTTGGTGACTTTTATAAACTTTTGAAGTTTATATAGATGGGTCATTGGAGGAGAGTTCTTGTAATTCCTCTTACGAGAAACATTGATTAAGTTCATCAAACAATGCCTAATTTGTCTTTCCAAAACTGATTTCAAGTCGACTCATTCTTACCCCGGGGAGTGGAATGGAGCCAAAGCCACTTGGTCATGTCGAGGACACAAATTAGAGGCTTTCGTACCATTCTTTAAGGATGGATCGATTGTCTGCTCGGCTCCCTCATTTATGAGAGATAGGGCTGTTCGCATGGTGAATCACTGGTTAGAAACTTCGAGTTTCACTTATGATTCTCCGCGTCTTGATTTGCAAGATTGAATGAATCAAGTAATTGGATTTCAATTGTATAAGTCTTTTGGTATGGTAAACGTCCACACTATCGTGGCTTGCTATATTGAATGGGACTTTAGATCAATTGATGTAGACAGTTATAGAAGGGAGTGAAGGATCCGTGTGTTATCGTAAACGTCCACACTATCGTGGCTTGCGGTAATATACGAGTCTCAAACAAACTTCTTAGTACTGAGCGATGGTTAACACTTAGGTACGCTCTATAGTATTCCTCCCATCGAGGTAACGCTATTGATGATGTACGACCGAAGGAAATCTAATTGCTAAATCATTTGGGTGGGTAAACGTCCACACTATCGTGGCTTGCCTTACCTGATGGGATTTTAGATGTGATTAGTGATTTAATGATATTATTTGAGGGAGATAATATCGGATATTAAATTGTTTGTTTGTTTTATGTGCTTATAGGTTAGGAATGACTGTGACCCCACTTTGTGATATACTTAAAGATGAAAACTCACTGGTTCCATATAGTACTGATTGGAAAAGAAATCTAGACACTGTCCAGACTGTTAAGCCTTCTAATACCACTGATGACCCAACTCATGAGGACATTTCGAATGACCTCAGAATGATGTTGAGACATAGCGTGGAAGCCGGACAAGAAGTGATTGACATACTCTATAAATTCAGTCCTCTTAGAGAATCATTTAAAAACGATTTGAAAAGAGCTGAACTTGTAAGTATGGTCAGAAAATCACAAGCTCTTGTGGCTAAGATGGAAGTGCAAGCAAAGAAGCCCAGTGGTTCCAAACCACGGAATGGGAAGAGCAAGCCGCAAGGCAAGTGCTATCGATGCAAGCAGTTTGGGCACTGGAGATCTGATTGTCCTCTCATCAAAGGTACGAAATTTTCCTTAGTCACTGAAACATTATCAGTGGTGTTATCTACCGGCACCTGGTGTGTAGATACGGGGGCCACTGATCATGTCTGCAATTCATTGCAGGGGTTCCAGGAAACCCGGAGACTTAGAGAGGGAGAGATCGTGGTCTACATGGGCAATGCTGCAAGGGTGGCGGCTGTTGCAGTGGGAGACGTTCACTTACGTTTCAGTAGTGATAGGGTTTTAGTTTTACGTAATTGTCTTTATGTACCCAACTTTAGAAAGAATTTAATTTCGGTTTCTAAACTTATTATGAATGGATATTCTGTTTCTGTTGACCACTCAGTGATCATAAGAAGAAATAGTGAAATTATCTGTTCTGGTACATTGGTAGACGATTTGTATGTACTAAATCCTGAGTCTAACACGATGCAACTAACCGAGAGTAATAACACATCTACGAACACCAATAAGAGAAAGGAACCTTCTAAAATGAATTAATTATACTTGTGGCATCTAAGACTGGGTCATATAAACTCGAATAGGCTTCAAAGGTTGAAAGCTGGTGGTTTAATCAGCGATGTTGAAGGAGAGGACCTTCCAACCTGCGAATCCTGTTTAGAGGGAAAAATGACTAAGCGTCCCTTTTCTGGTAAAGGACGAAGAGCTGAACAAGTATTGGATTTGATTCACTCTGATGTATGCGGACCTATGTCTACTCAGGCAAGGGGAGGGTACGAGTATTTCATCACTTTTACTGATGATTACTCAAGGTATGGATTTGTATATTTGATGCGCCGCAAGAGCGAATCCTTTGACAAGTTCAAAGAGTTCAAGGCTTATGTGGAGAACCTTCAAAATAAATCCATTAAATGCCTGCGATCTGATCGCGGAGGCGAGTACCTGTCTGGAGAATTCAAGGCATACTTGGCAGAGAATGGGATTGATTCCCAAATGACATCACCATATACTCCTCAGCAGAATGGTGTGTCGGAAAGAAGGAATAAGACTCTTATGGAGATGGTACGTTCAATGATGAGTTACTCGGACTTACCTACAATGATCTGGGGACATGCCTTGGAAACAGCGGCACACATTCTAAACTTGGTTCCATCTAAAACGGTTCCTTCAACACCCATGGAACGATGGAGCGGGCGCAAGCCTAGCTTGAGACACGTTCGGATCTGGGGGTGCCCTGCACATGTGTTGAAGGTAGGTGCCGATAAATTAGAACCTCGTTCTGAAGTGCGGTTGTTTATAGGATATCCTAGAGGAACTAAGGGTGGCATGTTCTATAGTCCTACGGACCAGAAGATCGTTATAAGTACTAACGCTCGGTTCTTAGAGGAAGACTATGTCATGGACCACAAGCCCAAGAGTGACATAATACTTGATGAGTTGAGAAGAAACAAGGAAGGTCTGGGTACAGCCGAACCGAGTAGTAGTACACCACTAGAACCTGCACCTACTATCACTGTTAATACACCGGAACGCCGTCGTAGTGGGAGGGTTGTTAAGCAACCAGACCGATGGATTGGACTGGGTGAGTCTTCGGACTCTGGACCTGGAGTTCATGAAATCGATCCCTGGACCTATGATGATGCGGTACAAGATATAGATGCGCCTTCTTGGAAGAAAGCAATGAAATCCGAAATTGAATCTATGGATTCTAATAAAGTCTGGGATCTTGTAGAACCACCAAGCGGCGTAAAGCCAATTGGGTGTAAATGGGTCTACAAGAGAAAGAGAGGATCTGACGGAAAGGTTGAAACCTTTAAAGCTCGGCTTGTTGCGAAAGGATATACTCAGAAAGAGGGAATCGATTATGAGGAGACCTTCTCGCCGGTAGCCAAGATAAAGTCGATCCGGATTCTCTTGTCCATAGCAGCTCATATGGATTATGAGGTGTGGCAAATGGATGTCAAGACAGCTTTCCTAAATGGAAGTCTTGACGAGACGATTTATATGAAACAACCAGAAGGATTCATTGCTAAGGGGCGAGATCATCTAGTGTGCAAGCTTAATCGATCCATTTATGGATTGAAACAAGCCTCGAGATCGTGGAACCTGCGGTTTGACGAAGTGGTCCAATCTTTTGGATTCAGTCAAAGCATGGACGAATCGTGTGTGTATTGGAAACGTGATGGAAAGAAGGTGGTGTTTCTCGTGCTTTATGTAGACGACATTCTTCTCATTGGCAACAGTGTGAAAATGTTATCAGACATAAAGGGATGGTTGTCTAGACAATTCGATATGAAAGATTTGGGAGAAGTCGGACATGTTCTAGGGATCAAGGTTATAAGGGATCGCCGGAATAGAACATTGTACCTATCCCAGCAATCTTACATAGACACGATTCTGGCTCGTTTTAACATGCAAGATTCCAAGAAGGGTGAACTGCCCTTCAGTAAAGGAACTTATCTTTCTAAGGAGATGTGTCCTCAGACACAAAAGGAGAAAGATGAAATGAAAGCAGTTCCCTATGCTTCGGCTGTGGGAAGCTTAATGTATGAGGCCTGATATCTGCTATGCAGTTGGCGTAGTAGCGAGATATCAGAGTAACCCTGGAAAGGCTCATTGGACTGCCGTAAAGAGCATTTTCAAGTATTTTCGAAATACTAGGGATTATGTTCTAAGTTACGGAGCAGACAATCTGTTTCCTTTGGGTTATACGGATTCGGATTTCCAAGCTGATAAGGACCGGCGAAAATCGACATCAGGCTATGTGTACACTTTGGGAGGTGGAGCCGTATCATGGAGGAGTGTTAAGCAAAAATGCATTTCAGACTCTACCATGGAAGCTGAATATGTTGCAGCCTCAGAGGCAGCGAAAGAGTCAGTTTGGTTCCTTAATTTCCTCCAGGACTTAGATGTGATTCCGAGTTTGCCCAGAGCTATGACAATTTATTGTGATAATAGCGGTGCAGTGGCAAACAGTAAGGAACCACGGTCCCATAGTGCTACGAAACACATAGAGCGCAAGTACCACCTGATTCGAGTCATCGTCAAGAGGGGCGATGCGATAGTCACCAAGATAGCTTCAGAGGACAACCTAGCGGACCCTTTCACCAAGATACTTCCTAAGGAAGTATATTTCAAGCACTTGGAGGGTTTGGGAGTCAGAAGTTTGGAGGATAAGACTAGACCTTAGTATAAGTGGGAGATTGCTGGAGTAGTATACTTAATGTCTAGATTTGAGTATTCTGAACTCCTTGTACACTTTCATTTACCTATTAATTACAAACATTCATTTGCTTTTAATTAAATATATGCAAATTATAGTCCTGGATTTTATACGTTTTAGTTAGTATGGTGCAAGCATGGGCGCACAGAAGATCATACTATCAGTCACTCGTATATATAATCAAACAGTTGCTCACGACCTAGATGGACACGGACCAATCCATCGGTATAGTCGTTGTGTGAGAGAGAAAATAATTTATCTTAATTATTTTATCACACTTGTACACTTGGTGTATTGAGCGGATCGATTGAGACTCATCAATTAGGTTTGCTCGTTGATAATTGATTTGAGACTCAGTGTATTATATTCTTAATCCCCGATACAATTGCGGGTGTGTATATTTAATATATGTGACTTTGATTTTCCAAAAGAATTGACCGGTTTAATTATTGGGTCAATTACCGGTTGAGTTGGGTCACTATATTTTATATATGGCATGCCGTGAATTCTTGACGGGACAGTGTATCCCGGAAGGGTTGATAATATCCCCGAGATGAGCTCATAAGGATTTATTATGTAAACCTCGCGAGTGGATTTAATTCCGCATAATAAATAAGGTTGAGTGGTACTAGTCTCGGATAAAAGAGATGAATAAATTTATTAAGCAATAAATAAATTTTATTCATGGATATTTATATCTTAAATACACGGAATAAATAATACTACCGGAGAAATATTATTTGGATATAATATGGTTTAATATTGGGAGTGCAATTAATTTATATAGTGGAAAATAAATTAATTAATATTGATAAGGATTAATGGACTTGAGCATTGGGCTCAATTTAATCTTCAATATTAGAAGCCCAATATTCCACTTCCTTTAGATCCCCTACGTAGCCTATAAAAGTACTACATGGCCTTCATAAATCATAAGACAAGATTATCATACTTGATATTCTAGAGAGTTGAAGGAGATCCATAGGAGTTCGATAGATCGTCGCCCACCCGACGTTCGAACGAAGTGCAAGGAATACGTGGGAAGATTTCAAAGGTCGTCTTGATTTCGTTTCTCCGAACAACGAATCGAAAGGTACAATATCTAAACGCCCTTGATAATTGTTCGATTTTGAATTTATCGAGAATACCGTAGAACGCAAGATCCGAGGATCGAACCCGGATTAGACTAACGACCACGCGGTGGTGGCGAAGCCACCGGACCGCGTGGCATCGCCCGCCTAGGGGTTCGGCGAGCGTGAGGAGCCCTCGGCCTCGGCCGAGGGGGCGATCGCTGGAAGCGATCGCCGATGGTGGCGAGCTGGTGCCGCCACCTCCCCACCCCGACGGTGGGGCCTCCTCCACGGCGAGCAGCAGGTCGCCGGACCTGCTGCCGGGGGCTGCCGGATGCAGCCCCATCGAACGTGTGTTCGATCACACGAGCGACGGCTCGCGGGGGCTCGGCCGGGGGCGGGCTGTGCGTCTTCGGGCGCATGGTCTCCGATGGTCGGACTCCGGCGGATGAGTCGGTGTTCATGTGATCTCCGGCGAAGGTTTTCGGTCGGGTTATTGTTTCCGCAAATTTTAATAGCCCGGGATATCGAATTCCAACAGTTTAGGAACGGCGGTCGCCGTTTGTCCGCGAACAGCAACGCGACGTTGCTGTTCCGGGCTCGTTTCCGGGTCGTTTTTCCTCTTCCGACTACCGATCCGAAGGTCCTAGAACCCCCAGTAGTCGAGGAATACAACCCACAACCCCGGAACCCGATCTACGTTCAAAGTATGATCAACGAGGAAAAGTGAGATCGAATAAATTGCGGAATTAAAGATCCGATCTCATACCTTAGCGGTCGAATTGTTGAGACCTTAGCGATTGCTAGCGTATGCCTCTTCCCCGACTCCAACCGTTGTGTGGGCAACGATCCGTTGGGTCTCCTTTTCTGCTTTCTCCTTTCTCTACCAGCGTAATATTCTTTTTCTCTATGAGAGAAAAATATTAGCGCTATACAATTTATTTTACAGAGAAAAATCTTAATTGCGCTAACGCAATAATTTTTCTCAGAAAAATAAAAAGCTGCGGACTGTAGGTTTAGGATAGGCAAAGGGGGGGTTTTTATAGAGTTACACTAGGGACCTCTTAGGTAAATAAATTCAAGGCTTAAAATGCAATATTAATTAACTCGGAGTCCTTAAAAGGAAATCCTTAATTAATTACATTTTTAATTATTATTAATTCCACTAAATAATAATAATTGAATTCCCGAAATTTATTTAATATTATTTCAACAATAATAATTCCGCCGAAATTACATATACGACTTTCCCCGTGTTTAAGATATCGAACGTCCACGAATTTATTTAATTACTAATAATTAAATTAATTCGTTTCTTATTATCCGAGACTAGTACCACTCATCCTTATTATCATGTGGAACAAATCCACCTGCAGGGTTTACATGATAAACTTTATGAGCTCATCTCGGGGACGTCATCAACCCGATAAACGGGACACGGTTTCCTGTCTATAATCTATAGCATGCCGTGCGTACAATTACGATTCCCAATTTACCGAGTATCTCGACTAATCAATTAGTCTCACTCATTGGCATATTAAAGAACCGAGAATTGGACACACGCACCTATAATTATATAGGGATTAGGAATTCGTATATCCGTAATCTCTGAGGTCTAGTTCGATTACGTCGATTAGTATAAATTGAACGCCCTCCCGTGGTCCTGCTCAATACACCAAGTGTACAAGTGTAACATAATAGTCAAGACCGACTATTACCCAGTCACACTACGACGTACCGATGGATTGTCCCTGTCCATCTAAGTCGTGAGCTTCTGTTCGATAATATACGAGTAACCGACAGTATGATCTTCCGCGTGTCTCCTCACGCCATACTGTCTACAACGTATATATCCAGGACTAATGCATTCAAGTACAAGAAAGACAAAATGCCGACAGTTTGATTAATAGATAATAAAACACATATAAGGAGTTCCATATTGTCACTAAACTAGACATTTAGAATATAACTCCATCACTAGGAACAACCATATGATTTAAGTATATCAGTTCAACCATTGGGACTTCATTATGCGGTAAGTCGACCTCATAACTCAACTGATATCACTTAATCATTTGGACAATTCATATAAACTAAACCAAATTTATAAGAAGAAATATGTGTAACACATATAAGTGAATGTTTACCAAATCTCCAAAAGTATCTAATACAGTAATAGAAATCACAACCCATCTCTAAGATGTCTGATCTCTATTGCAGTCGTGAAAGCCTCAAGCTTAAACTGTTGGAGAGGTTTAGTAAACGGGTTTGCAACCTTACCAAAAGTTGCAACTTTATTATCTCGATATCTCCACAAAACTATCTCCCAGATAATGTGGAACATCCTGAGCACCAGCTTTATATTTGTAGTGCTCCCTAGGCTCATTGGCTTGCGCGATAGATCTACTATAAATAGAGAACTATCCGATGGGCCGAGCTAGTTACGCCACCTAGTTCATTGAAGAACTTTCAAATCTGAACTACCAACATCACTGCATCCAATGCAGTATTGTACTCAACTTATGTAGTTTAATTAGCTATATTGCATTGCATGGAACTATTCCAGCTAACTTCACCTCTATCCAGACAAAAGATATAACCAGATTAAAATCAGAAATTATCTTAGTCTGTTATGAAGTTTGCAGTCAAATAGATTGTTAACATCAACTCTTTTGTCTTCCAAAGACAATAAAATATTCTTTTGTCCATCTAAGGTACTTAACAATATTCTTGGCCGCAGTCCAATGCGCCTCACTTGGGTTTCCTTGAAACCGACTCGTCATGCTCAAAGCATACGATACGTCCGGTCGTGTACATACCATGGCGTACATTATAGACCCTATTGCCGAAGCATAAGGAATGTTTTCCATCCTCTTTTGCTCATCAGGTCCCGTAGGATATTGCATCTTGCTAAGAGATGTGTCATGAGTTATTGGAATGAAACTCTTTTTGGCGTCTTTCATTCTGAACCTATTAAGCACCTTATCAATATAGGTCACTTGACTAAGTCCAAACCTCTTTTTCGATCTGTTCCGACAGATCTTGATGCCCAATAAGTACTGTGCTTCTCCAAGATCCTTCATTGAAAAACAATTTCCAAGCCATTCTTTAATAGAATTAAGCATAGAAACATTGTTTCCAATAAGGAGTATGTCATCGACATACAACACAAATAATACAACGTAACTCCCACTGATCTTCTTGTAAACACAAGATTTTTCCATGTTCTTTTGAAATCCAAAATCCTATATGGATTCATCGAACCGAAGATTCCAACTCCGAGATGCTTGCTTTAATCCATAAAGGGATCTATTAAGCCTGCATACTCTCTCAGCCTGATTAGGATCGATAAAACCCTCTGGTTGTGTCATAAACACATCCTCTTCTATAATCCCATTCAAGAAGGCGGTTTTAACATCCATTTGCCATATCTCATAATCATAATGAGCTGCAATGGCTAAGAGAATCCGAATGGATTTAATCATAGCAACTGGTGAAAATGCATTTCAGACTCTACCATGGAAGCTGAATATGTTGCAGCCTCAGAGGCAGCGAAAGAGTCAGTTTGGTTCCTTAATTTCCTCCAGGACTTAGATGTGATTCCGAGTTTGCCCAGAGCTATGACAATTTATTGTGATAATAGTGGTGCAGTGGCAAACAGTAAGGAACCACGGTCCCATAGTGCTACGAAACACATAGAGCGCAAGTACCACCTGATTCGAGTCATCGTCAAGAGGGGCGATGCGATAGTCACCAAGATAGCTTCAGAGGACAACCTAGCGGACCCTTTCACCAAGATACTTCCTAAGGAAGTATATTTCAAGCACTTGGAGGGTTTGGGAGTCAGAAGTTTGGAGGATAAGACTAGACCTTAGTATAAGTGGGAGATTGCTGGAGTAGTATACTTAATGTCTAGATTTGAGTATTCTGAACTCCTTGTACACTTTCATTTACCTATTAATTACAAACATTCATTTGCTTTTAATTAAATATATGCAAATTATAGTCCTGGATTTTATACGTTTTAGTTAGTATGGTGCAAGCATGGGCGCACAGAAGATCATACTATCAGTCACTCGTATATATAATCAAACAGTTGCTCACGACCTAGATGGACACGGACCAATCCATCGGTATAGTCGTTGTGTGAGAGAGAAAATAATTTATCTTAATTATTTTATCACACTTGTACACTTGGTGTATTGAGCGGATCGATTGAGACTCATCAATTAGGTTTGCTCGTTGATAATTGATTTGAGACTCAGTGTATTATATTCTTAATCCCCGATACAATTGCGGGTGTGTATATTTAATATATGTGACTTTGATTTTCCAAAAGAATTGACCGGTTTAATTATTGGGTCAATTACCGGTTGAGTTGGGTCACTATATTTTATATATGGCATGCCGTGAATTCTTGACGGGACAGTGTATCCCGGAAGGGTTGATAATATCCCCGAGATGAGCTCATAAGGATTTATTATGTAAACCTCGCGAGTGGATTTAATTCCGCATAATAAATAAGGTTGAGTGGTACTAGTCTCGGATAAAAGAGATGAATAAATTTATTAAGCAATAAATAAATTTTATTCATGGATATTTATATCTTAAATACACGGAATAAATAATACTACCGGAGAAATATTATTTGGATATAATATGGTTTAATATTGGGAGTGCAATTAATTTATATAGTGGAAAATAAATTAATTAATATTGATAAGGATTAATGGACTTGAGCATTGGGCTCAATTTAATCTTCAATATTAGAAGCCCAATATTCCACCTCCTTTAGATCCCCTACGTAGCCTATAAAAGCACTACATGGCCTTCATAAATCATAAGACAAGATTATCATACTTGATATTCTAGAGAGTTGAAGGAGATCCATAGGAGTTCGATAGATCGTCGCCCACCCGACGTTCGAACGAAGTGCAAGGAATACGTGGGAAGATTTCAAAGGTCGTCTTGATTTCGTTTCTCCGAACAACGAATCGAAAGGTACAATATCTAAACGCCCTTGATAATTGTTCGATTTTGAATTTATCGAGAATACCGTAGAACGCAAGATCCGAGGATCGAACCCGGATTAGACGAACGACCACGCGGTGGTGGCGAAGCCACCGGACCGCGTGGCATCGCCCGCCTAGGGTTCGGCGAGCGTGAGGAGCCCTCGGCCTCGGCCGAGGGGGCGATCGCTGGAAGCGATCGCCGATGGTGGCGGGCTGGTGCCGCCACCTCCCCACCCCGACGGTGGGGCCTCCTCCACGGCGAGCAGCAGGTCGCCGGACCTGCTTCCGGGGGCTGCCGGATGCAGCCCCATCGAACGTGTGTTCGATCACACGAGCGACGGCTCGCGGGGGCTCGGCCGGGGGCGGGCTGTGCGTCTTCGGGCGCATGGTCTCCGATGGTCGGACTCCGGCGGATGAGTCGGTGTTCATGTGATCTCCGGCGAAGGTTTTCGGTCGGGTTATTGTTTCCGCAAATTTTAATAGCCCGGGATATCGAATTCCAACAGTTTAGGAACGGCGGTCGCCGTTTGTCCGCGAACAGCAACGCGACGTTGCTGTTCCGGGCTCGTTTCCGGGTCGTTTTTCCTCTTCCGACTACCGATCCGAAGGTCCTAGAACCCCCAGTAGTCGAGGAATACAACCCACAACCCCGGAACCCGATCTACGTTCAAAGTATGATCAACGAGGAAAAGTGAGATCGAATAAATTGCGGAATTAAAGATCCGATCTCATACCTTAGCGGTCGAATTGTTGAGACCTTAGCGATTGCTAGCGTATGCCTCTTCCCCGACTCCAACCGTTGTGTGGGCAACGATCCGTTGGGTCTCCTTTTCTGCTTTCTCCTTTCTCTACCAGCGTAATATTCTTTTTCTCTATGAGAGATTTATATTAGCGCTATACAATTTATTTTACAGAGAAAAATCTTAATTGCGCTAACGCAATAATTTTTCTCAGAAAAATAAAAAGCTGCGGACTGTAGGTTTAGGATAGGCAAAGGGGGGGTTTTTATAGAGTTACACTAGGGACCTCTTAGGTAAATAAATTCAAGGCTTAAAATGCAATATTAATTAACTCGGAGTCCTTAAAAGGAAATCCTTAATTAATTACATTTTTAATTATTATTAATTCCACTAAATAATAATAATTGAATTCCCGAAATTTATTTAATATTATTTCAACAATAATAATTCCGCCGAAATTACATATACGACTTTCCCCGTGTTTAAGATATCGAACGTCCACGAATTTATTTAATTACTAATAATTAAATTAATTCGTTTCTTATTATCCGAGACTAGTACCACTCATCCTTATTATCATGTGGAACAAATCCACCTGCAGGGTTTACATGATAAACTTTATGAGCTCATCTCGGTGACGTCATCAACCCGATAAACGGGACACGGTTTCCTGTCTATAATCTATAGCATGCCGTGCGTACAATTACGATTCCCAATTTACCGAGTATCTCGACTAATCAATTAGTCTCACTCATTGGCATATTAAAGAACCGAGAATTGGACACACGCACCTATAATTATATAGGGATTAGGAATTCGTATATCCGTAATCTCTGAGGTCTAGTTCGATTACGTCGATTAGTATAAATTGAACGCCCTCCCGTGGTCCTGCTCAATACACCAAGTGTACAAGTGTAACATAATAGTCAAGACCGACTATTACCCAGTCACACTACGACGTACCGATGGATTGTCCCTGTCCATCTAAGTCGTGAGCTTCTGTTCGATAATATACGAGTAACCGACAGTATGATCTTCCGCGTGTCTCCTCACGCCATACTGTCTACAACGTATATATCTAGGACTAATGCATTCAAGTACAAGAAAGACAAAATGCCGACAGTTTGATTAATAGATAATAAAACACATATAAGGAGTTCCATATTGTCACTAAACTAGACATTTAGAATATAACTCCATCACTAGGAACAACCATATGATTTAAGTATATCAGTTCAACCATTGGGACTTCATTATGCGGTAAGTCGATCTCATAACTCAACTGATATCACTTAATCATTTGGACAATTCATATAAACTAAACCAAATTTATAAGAAGAAATATGTGTAACACATATAAGTGAATGTTTACCAAATCTCCAAAAGTATCTAATACAGTAATAGAAATCACAACCCATCTCTAAGATGTCTGATCTCTATTGCAGTCGTGAAAGCCTCAAGCTTAAACTGTTGGAGAGGTTTAGTAAACGGGTTTGCAACCTTACCAAAAGTTGCAACTTTATTATCTCGATATCTCCACAAAACTATCTCCCAGATAATGTGGAACATCCTGAGCACCAGCTTTATATTTGTAGTGCTCCCTAGGCTCATTGGCTTGCGCGATAGATCTACTATAAATAGAGAACTATCCGATGGGCCGAGCTAGTTACGCCACCTAGTTCATTGAAGAACTTTCAAATCTGAACTACCAACATCACTGCATCCAATGCAGTATTGTACTCAACTTATGTAGTTTAATTAGCTATATTGCATTGCATGGAACTATTCCAGCTAACTTCACCTCTATCCAGACAAAAGATATAACCAGATTAAAATCAGAAATTATCTTAGTCTGTTATGAAGTTTGCAGTCAAATAGATTGTTAACATCAACTCTTTTGTCTTCCAAAGACAATAAAATATTCTTTTGTCCATCTAAGGTACTTAACAATATTCTTGGCCGCAGTCCAATGCGCCTCACTTGGGTTTCCTTGAAACCGACTCGTCATGCTCAAAGCATACGATACGTCCGGTCGTGTACATACCATGGCGTACATTATAGACCCTATTGCCGAAGCATAAGGAATGTTTTCCATCCTCTTTTGCTCATCAGGTCCCGTAGGATATTGCATCTTGCTAAGAGATGTGTCATGAGTTATTGGAATGAAACTCTTTTTGGCGTCTTTCATTCTGAACCTATTAAGCACCTTATCAATATAGGTCACTTGACTAAGTCCAAACCTCTTTTTCGATCTGTTCCGACAGATCTTGATGCCCAATAAGTACTGTGCTTCTCCAAGATCCTTCATTGAAAAACAATTTCCAAGCCATTCTTTAATAGAATTAAGCATAGAAACATTGTTTCCAATAAGGAGTATGTCATCGACATACAACACAAATAATACAACGTAACTCCCACTGATCTTCTTGTAAACACAAGATTTTTCCATGTTCTTTTGAAATCCAAAATCCTATATGGATTCATCGAACCGAAGATTCCAACTCCGAGATGCTTGCTTTAATCCATAAAGGGATCTATTAAGCCTGCATACTCTCTCAGCCTGATTAGGATCGATAAAACCCTCTGGTTGTGTCATAAACACATCCTCTTCTATAATCCCATTCAAGAAGGCGGTTTTAACATCCATTTGCCATATCTCATAATCATAATGAGCTGCAATGGCTAATAGAATCCGAATGGATTTAATCATAGCAACTGGTGAAAAAGTTTCATTATAATCCACCTCGTGGAAAATCCTTTTGCCACCAACCTTGCTTTGAAAACACTAAGTTTTCCATCCATGTTTATTTTTATCTTGTAAATCCATTTGCTTCCAATGGGACTAGCCCCTTTAAGCAAATCGACCAAGTTCCAAACTTGATTTTTAGACATTGATTCCATTTCAGATTTCATGGCACCCTGCCATTTCTAAGAATCTGGACTCGTCATAGCTTGGGTAAAGGTTGAAGGTTCATTGCTTTCTAAAAGCATGACTTCATAGCTCTCATTTGTCAAAATACCAAAGTATCTGTCAGGTTGAGTTCTAACCCTTTCAGACCTTCGAGGGTTAGGTGTGGTTTCCAAAACCACTGGAGTACTCTCGACCAAGTCTTAAGTATCCATATCAGTTTTTTCTACTTGAACCTCGTTCAAGACAACTGAGCTCCCACTGACTTTCTAGGAAAATTAACTCTTTTCAAGAAAATCACTATCTGGAGCAACAAAATATTGTTCTCAGATAGATCATAGAAGTTGTACCCTCGAGTTTCTTATGGATACCATAAAGAAACTTTTATCCCATTTGAGTTCAAGCTCTATAGAGATAAATCTCGTCAAAGAAGCTTTAGAACCTCAAATCTTGATGAAAACAATTTAGGGACCCTCCCTTTCCATACCTAGTATGGTGTCTTATCAACAACTTTTGACAGCGTCCTATATATTCAGTGTATAAGTTGAAGTCAAGAATTGTGTGTTCCCAAAAGAGACCAGTAGTTCACTTAGACCCCTCATCAAATTGTCGAACTATATCTAATAGAGTTCTTTCTCTCTTTTCAGAAACATAACCTTCATGTGCTTGTGAACTAATAGGTTCCACATACATCAGTATAGATCATCCTCACATGTTCTACTTTCTCCAAGAAAGATGAAATTGTTATCTTGTCCATCACACTTCATTCACATGTATCAAATGACTCCAAGTCAAATGATTCTAGAATGATTTCTTAAAGAAGCTTCGTTACATGTTTAGATGTTGATTTGACCTAATCAACAATGTTATAGTTATGTCTCTTTGAGACTTATTCGATTCGGCCTTTGGTGTTAATGTTATATATGATTTTTCAAGTTAAAGTATACATAAACAATATAATAATCATATCAAAACAAAGAATAACTCAAAATTAAAATAGTTACCAAACTATTTAATAGTGAAAAACTAATCTATCAATATCCAATACTGAACCAATATTCATTGTTTATTGAGGGTACGAAATTACGTGGTTATAATACTAAAACAAGGCCCTAAGGCAAAACAACATCATATGATCATACGACTAATGCAACGACATTCGCTCCATTTCTCGCCCGTAGATCGACATCTCTACTCACCAAACTTATACTTCTATGTAGTTCCTCCACAAACAAATGTGAGAACCACATTTGGCATCCAATACCCAAGAAGTAAAATTTGCGAAATTTAATGTGTATAACATTAATACCTGAAGATGAAACAACCCTGACGCTACCGTCGTTTGAGTAGAGAGCAAAATAAATTTATAAAACCTAAACCTTTCACCAATAACAAGTATTAGTGGTAAGTATTAGGTGTCGATCCCGCGAGGAGTTTATCGTTATTTTCTCACGGCTTTGCCCAAGGTAGGTTGTCAGGATTTTTAGAAAGAGTTTTGATTGAATAACCGAACAACTAAA
Organism: Euphrasia confusa; assembly: GCA_954870475.1. NCBI lineage: Eukaryota > Viridiplantae > Streptophyta > Magnoliopsida > Lamiales > Orobanchaceae > Euphrasia > Euphrasia confusa. The sequence goes on from OX940958.1 coordinate 11,021,634, forward strand.
ATAACTAGAAACAAATAATAAATCAACTAAATTAAATAACAAGAAATAAAATACTCAGGTACTGAACTTGACCAATAACGGAAATAAACTACTCAACTACTGAACTCGACCAAATGGTAAAATAGAGCATCTGGGCACAGTCGTCACCTTATCTACCTGGTCAAGTTTCTACTGTTCATCGGCACGTAAGATTTTGCTAACAGCTTTATCTTTCGGTTATAGGTTGTCCAATTAAAGTATAAACGCCCCTATGTTGTCACGCACGCAAATACCCCAACCCTTATTCACTCTTTCGGTTTAAAGTTTTACTAGATCTCTCTAAGCACAACTTCTAGTATTGATCAATTCGACACTATGTTAGCCGACATGAGTCTAAGTTGACCAAACTGCATTAATCTCTAAGCAAACCCGAAATGGCCAATAGCATGCCCGGACAGACCCGAGTCATACGACCACATCTCCAGCAACATGTAATACTATGCGGACGCCCAGTCTCCCGGCACGTTGATCCGCGTATGTGTGTGTTAGGTGAAAAGGGGTTCCTACTGGCTACTGTACGTTGCCCAAGTCCCTAACATGCCTGTAGATACTACCCTGTTGAATCGGGAATAAAACTAAGTTAGTTGCTATAGTCAAAAGCCTCTCAGTATTTTAGACATCAGACAGACCAAGTTCGGACCTTGCCCAGGCGCAGATTAACTAGCTACGCATGAACAAAAGTAAAAGAAATAAAATAAAATATAAAGAAAACATGTTGGAATTAAACTAATAATTTAAAGAAACAATTGTCTTGAATAATCAGAAATTAAAAGACGAAAATAAAAACATAAAAAAAATCGAAATTGCCCAGCTATGCCCGAAGGCGATAGCCGGGGAGAACTCGTCTTCTTCTTCCTCCGATCTTCTTTGGTGGGCTGAATATTCTCTCTATATGTGTTCGTGTATGTAGCCACGTGATTTGTAGGTCTTCATGTGTATTTATAGATGCTGGAAGTCTTGGGCTCCAAGTAAAATCGCGGGCTTGATCAGTTTAATTGAGATAAGGAAAGAAAAGATTCTTTCCTAATCCAATCCTGAAAAATAGGGATTCTGCCGCGTCCTTGACCAACTCCGTGTATATATAGGACTCTGATTGATGTAGAGACGTGTTGGACAATGACTCTAAGGCTGGATGAGAGTCCATCTTTGATACTTCTATGAATCTGGTCGCCTTTGAAGACTTCTTAACTCCCATGACTCTTCGTACACTGCTTGCTCAACGTTCATCTCTGGTCAACTCGGATCTTTGTCCAACCTCTTTACTTCGTACGGTACTTGGTCAAGCTTCGGTCTTGATCACTTTCTGACTTTGGCCAATATGACATGGGTGTTCGTTCCAGGCTAACTTGCTCAACCAGCATACTTGCTCAATGCGTCGATTTCTTTCCAAATATCGTCTTTTCACGTTTCACCTGCATAACCTGACCATAGACTACATATGTGCCCTCCCAGACACAAACAAGGTGAAAACAACTAAAAAGACTCGATTAACTTGACTCAAAAGAACTAAAAATGAGCCAAAAAATATGGCTCATCACACGCACACACTTTAATTACGCTTGTCCTCAAGCGTGTGGTATGACTCGCGCTTCTCAAGTAGAAAACAAGGGAGGGAGGGAAAGAAATAAACAGAAGACAATAGCAGGCTTTTCAGAATATTACCTTGAGCAAGTAAACATATAGTCAAAATCGTAGTCCAGAGGATGCATAAAAAACAGTCAAGACGCTGCAATAGGATTTTTGGATTCTCTCCCTAAGTGTTTCTCTCATTCAGTGTATGGGTAGTGTATCACTCAATTTTGTTTTGGAATGTGCTCTGCCCTGGGCTTGACCAATTTCTAACCTATGACAATTCTTAGTTGAGCTAGGCATATCATCAGGACTTTTCAGGGTGTTTGTGTAGGCTGTATTGGGCATATCTCCAAGTTGACCACATGCAGTGTTGCTTATTTTACTTAGCAACTTTTTTTTCTAACTCTAATTCAATCCCCTTCTTACGGGCCTCATCACAACCCATTTATTCAGGAGTTTTTTTTTTTTTTTTTTAACTTGACCAACCAGTTCGCAGAATTTGCTTGCTGCCATTGACAAGTTTTTTTTCTTTTTTTTTCTTTTTTTTTTTTGCTGAAGACATTATTTCTGACTTGCCCAGTTTCTGTACTCGGGCATGTTTTCATGTTGGTCAGAGTTTCCCCCAGGTAATCAAGGAACAGGCTAGGCTCAAGGGGCTATCAAGGATCTTCTTTATTTATTGACAAAAATGAACAAAAAATTGCCTAAGTCATCTAATACCTCAACTCAATGATCAAATCACACAAGAAGAAATAAGGCAAACCTCAGCATTACGGCATTCCAAACAAACTCTCAAGAAAGAAATATATTCATAACGTTGGCTCAAATCTCACGGCTACCTAATTGCAGTTCCATCGTCCCAATTCTCATGCATAGACTAATAATTTTGAAAACTGTTCAAATTGACCAAGTATATTCATCAAGCATGAGACACGACCAAGGACAGGGGTTGCTCCTACCCGTTCCCCCACTCACACACTTTGCCTCCGGCAAAGTGGGTGAAATAGTAATAAGATTGGGCAGGGACTTCCCTTGACACAGACTCCGACTCCAAACGACGTTGGCGCACCTCTCCACTCACACACTTTGCCTTGGGCAAAGTGTGTCAATGAATAGATCAACCCTTAACTCGAAAGAAAAGAAAAAAGAAAAGAAATAAAGACTAGTGGGAGGGCAAGTGAGGAGGAGGTAAAGTCAAGGTAAAACCTGAATTGAGCAATGGGTTAAGTGGACCATTAATATTTTTAGCATCTCTACGAGGTCATCTTTGCATGTTGCCCTGATGCTTTAGGACTACGCTCTCAAGTAGTAACTTGGGCACGTCTACCCAGGCCTTGACTTCTCTCCAGTGGTCATCCATGCTGATGGAGTAGTATACTTAATGTCTAGATTTGAGTATTCTGAACTCTGTATGCACTTTCATTTACCTATTAATTACAGACATTCATTTGCTTTTAATTATTGTTAATTAAATACATGCAAATTATAGTCCTGGATTTTATACGTTGTAGTTAGTATGGTGTTGCATGGGCACACAGAAGATCATACTATCGGTTACTCGTATTTAATCGAACAGTTGCTCACGACCTAGATGGACACGGACCAATCCATCGGTATAGTCGTTGTGTGAGAGAGAAAATAATTTATCTTAATTATTTTATCACACTTGTACACTTGGTGTATTGAGCGGATCGCATGAGACTTATCAATTAGGATTGCTCTGTGATAATTGATTTAAGTCTCAGAGTATTTTATTCTTAATCCCTGAAACAATTGCGGGTGTGTATATTTAATATAAGTGACTTTGATTTACCAAAGGAATTAACCGATTTAATTATTGGGTTAATTACCGGTTAAGTTGGGTCACTATATTTTATATATGGCATACCGTGAATTCTTGAAGGGACAGTGTATCCCGGAAGGGTTGATAATATCCCCGAGATGAGCTCATAAGGATTTATTATGTAAACCTCGCGAGTGGATTTGTTCCGCATAATAAATAAGGTTGAGTGGTACTATTCTCGGATATAAGAGATGAATAAATTTATTAAGCAATAAATAAATTTTATTCATGGATATTTAAATCTTAAATACACGGAATAAATAATACTAAGTTGGAGAAATATTATTCGATATAATATGGATAAATATTGGGAGTGCAATTTTATTTATATAGTGGAAAATAAATAAAATTAATATTGATAAGAATTAATGGATTTGGGTTGGACCCAATTTAATTTTCAATATTAGAAGCCCAATATTTAATCTCCTTTTGATCCCCCTCGTAGCCTATAAAAGCACTACATGGTCTTCACTTCTTCATAAGAGATAAGAGAGAAAAATATAAGATACGCCAATCATAAAGAGTGAGGAGGATCCATAGAGTTCGATAGCTCGTCGCCCACCCGACGTTCGAACGGAGTGCAAGGAATACGCGGGAAGATCACGAGGTCGTCGATTTCGTTTCTCCGAACAACGAATCGTAGGTACAATTCTCAACCCACTTGATAATTGTTCGATTTGCTTTTATCGAGAATACCGTAGAACAAAGATCCGAAACACGAAACTATGAACGGGGGACGATCGCGTGGTGGTGGCGAAGCCACCGGACCACGGGCGATCGCCCGGGCTAGGGTTTCGGCGAGGGGCGACGGGGGCCGAACCCTCGGTTCGACCGAGGGTGTGCGATCGACCACGAGGGTCGATCGCTGGGCACGGGCTGGTGCCGTGCCCTACCCCGCCGTGAAGGCGGGGTCCTCCTGGTGGTGGCGGGTCGCCGGACCCGCCGCGGGGGGCTGTCGAACAGCCCCACCCCGATCGATCGCCGGCGTGCGATCGATCCCTTCGATTATGCGAACCCCGGCTCGCGGGGGTTCGGGTGGGGGAGGATTGCGTGCCTTCGGGCGCGTGGTCTCCAAAGCCCGGACTCCGGCGGATTAGTCGGCGTTCGTGTGATCTCCGGCAAAGGGTTCGTTCGGGTTATCGGTTCCGCAATTTCGATGACCCGGGATATCGAATTCCAACAATTGGTATCAGAGCGTGGTTTACGTTCGCGGTATTTTCGATAAAATTGTTCTACCTTGCAGGGATTCCGACTATTATGTCTTGATGATTATTCGTTTAATTATTTTGTCATGTGATTGTTGGTTTTATTAAACTCTCGGACATGTCGAGATTCGTTTTTGGTGGTGAATGCTTGTAATAGTAAAAATTCGGGGGTTGACCGAATTTAGGATTTATTATTATGTTCGTTGTTTTTCCGGAAAATGTATAGGGTCGATTTCGTGTATAGAATCGATACCGGAATTGTAATTTAGATTTTTGTAAATTTATTTTGCGATTGGATCGACGAATCGAAGACCGCCGGAGAAGACGAAGTGACGAGTTGGACGAAGGGCTAGGGATCGATTGGATCGATCCCCATGGAGATGCCCGGATCGATGGCTATGGGCGAGGGGGCTGGTTGCCCTAGCCGCGGCTACCACCGGTTCGGTGGTTGGCGGCGTGGCTAGGCGGCGGCGCTCCTCCCCGTGGCTGGCCGATCGGACAAGGTGGGGGTGGCATGGGGCCCCTCAATCCATGCTACTCCTACCGGAAATATACTTTCCTATTTTAATTCGGTTTTTCCTATTTTGATTATTTCTTTATGGAATATTCTAGAAAAATAGAAAAAGAATTAATTTAGTACTAAATTTATTTTTCCTATTTGATTATTCCTACTCAATGGGAATATTCATGGATTAGGAATAAAATAAATTTGGAAAAGTATAATAGTCCTAAATTATTTTATTTCTTTATTTCATTATGGATATCATCTAGAATATTCCAAGAGTATCTTGGATAGATTATTCTAGAGATTTAATGGAGTAGAAAAAGAAAATAAAATAAATATTAATAATATTTAATTTTATTTTTGATATATTCAATTGACTTAATTTTCGAATTAAGTAACTTTTGGATTAATTAAAAATAAATAGATTTAAATATTGGAGATTAATATTCTCGTCACACGGAGCATTCAAGAACGAAGACTAAAGATTAGAAGATGCGTACGGAGATGGAGTAAAGCCATAATAGTCGGAAAATAATATTCTAGTATTATTTTGACTATGTGATAATACTATGTACTTTATTACATGTATGCATGCTATATGTGTTTACTTTATGCACTAGATAGCGTATCCCTTTATTGTAAAAAGCTAAGTGGGAGAGGGTATGGAAACATACCCATGGTCTCCATTGCTGCTCTCTTGGTGACTTTTATAAACTTTTGAAGTTTATATAGATGAGTCATTGGAGGAGAGTTCTTGTAATTCCTCTTACGAGAAACATTGATTAAGTTCATCAAACAATGCCTAATTTGTCTTTCCAAAACTGATTTCAAGTCGACTCATTCTTACCCCGGGGAGTGGAATGGAGCCAGAGCCACTTGGTCATGTAGAGGACACAAATTAGAGACTTTCGTGCCATACTTTTATAGATGGGTCGTTTGTCTGCTCGGCTCCCTCATCTTTGAGAGATAGGGTCGTTCGCATGGTGAATCACTGGTTAGAAACTTCGAGTTTCACTTATGATTCTCCACGTCTTGATTTACTAGATTAACTGGATCAAGTAATTGAGAGTCAATTATAAAAGTCTCTTAGTATAGTAAATGTCCACACCACGTGGCTTGCTATGCTGACGGACTTTGGATTAATTGATGTAGACAGTTGTAAGTAATTATGAAAAGTTGTGAAGTCATCGTAAACGTCCACACCACGTGGCTTGCGGTGATGTAGCAATTCCAAGTAATTTACTTTGGTACTGAGTAATGGTTTACACTTAGATACGCCTTATAGTATTCCTCCCCACGAGGTTCCGCTATAAGCGATGTATGACCAAAGAAAATCTAATTGCTAAATCATTTGGGTAGGTAAACGTCCACACCACGTGGCTTGCCTTACCTGATGGGATTTTAGATGTGATTAGTGATTTAATGATATTATTTGAGGGAGATAATATCGGATATTAAATTGTTTGTTTGTTTTATGTGCTTATAGGTTAGGAATGACTGTGACCCCACTTTGTGATATACTTAAGGATGAAAACTCACCGGTTCCATATGGTGATGATTGGGAACGAAATCTGGACATTGTCCAGACTGTTGAGCCTTCTGAAACCACTGATGACCCAACTCATGAGGACATTTGGAATGACCTCAGAATGATGTTGAGACATAGCGTGGAAGCCGGACAAGAAGTGATTGACATACTCTATAAATTCAGTCCTCTTAGAGAATCATTTAAAAACGATTTGAAAAGAGCTGAACTTATAAGTATGGTCAGAAAATCACAAGCTCTTGTGGCTAAGATGGAAGTGCAAGCAAAGAAGCCCAGTGGTTCCAAACCACGGATTGGGAAAAGCAAGCCGTGAGGCAAGTGCTATCGATGCAAGCAGTTTGGGCACTGGAGGTCTGATTGTCCTCTCATCAAAGGTACGAAATTTTCCTTAGTCACTGAAACATTGTCAGCGGTGATATCTACCAGCACCTGGTGTGTAGATACGGGTGCCACTGACCATGTCTGCAATTCATTGCAGGGGTTCCAGGAAACCCGGAGACTTAGAGAGGGAGAGATCGTGGTCTACATGGGCAATGCCGCGAAGGTGGCGGCTGTTGCAGTGGGAGACATTCACTTACGTTTCAGTAGTGATAGGGTTTTAGTTTTACGTAATTGTCTTTATGTACCCAACTTTAGAAAGAATTTAATTTCAGTTTCTAAACTTATTATGAATGTATATTCTGTTTCTTTTGACCACTCTGTGATCATAAGAAGAAATAGTGAAATTATCTGTTCTGGTACATTGATAGACGATTTGTATGTGCTAAATCCTGAGTCTAACACGATGCAACTAACCGAGAGTAATAACACATCTACGAACACCAATAAGAGAAAGGAACCTTCTAAGATGAATCAATTATACTTGTGGCATCTAAGGCTAGGTCATATAAACTCGAATAGGCTTCAAAGGTTGAAAGCTGATGATTTAATCACTGGCGTTGAAGGAGAGGACCTTCCAACCTGCGAATCCTGTTTAGAGGGAAAAATGACTAAGCGTCCTTTTTCTGGTAAAGGACGAAGAGCTGAAAAAGTGTTGGATTTGATTCACTCTGATGTATGCGGACCTATGTCTACTCAGGCAAGGGGAGGGTACGAGTACTTCATCACTTTCACTGATGATTACTCAAGATATGGATATGTATACCTGATGAGCCGCAAGAGCGAATCCTTTGGCAAGTTCAAAGAATTCAAGGCTCTTGTGGAGAACCTTCGTGGTAAATCCATAAAATGCCTGCGATCTGATCGCGGAGGCGAGTACCTGTCTGGAGAATTCAAGGCATACTTGGCAGAGAATGGGATTGAATCCCAATTGACTTCACCATACACTCCCCAGCAGAATGGTGTGTCAGAAAGAAGGAATAGGACTCTTATGGAGATGGTGCGATCGATGATGAGTTACTCGGATTTACCTGTTATGTTCTGGGGACTTGCCTTGGAAACAACGGCGTACATTCTGAATAGGGTTCCGACCAAAACGGTACCAACCACACCCATGGAATTGTGGAGTGGGCGTAAGCCTAACTTGAAACACATTCGGATCTGGGGATGTCCAGCACATGTGTTGCGACAAGGCGCCGATAAGTTAGAACCCAGATCAGAAATACGGCTGTTTGTAGGATACCCGAAAGGAACTAAGGGTGGCATGTTCTATAGTCCTACGGACCAGAAGATCGTTATAAGTACTAACGCTCGGTTCCTAGAGGAAGACTATGTCATGGACCACAAGCCCAAAAGTGACATAATACTTGATGAGTTGAGAGGTAACGAGGAAGACCTGGATACAGCCGAACCGAGTATAGATACACCACTAGACCTGCACCTAATACTGTCACTGTTAATACACCGGAACGCCGTCGTAGTGGGAGGGTTGTTAAACAACCAGATAGATGGATTGGACTGGGTGAGTCTTCGGACTCTGGACCTGGAGTTCATGAAATCGATCCCTGGACCTATGACGATGCGGTACAAGATATAGATGCGCCTTCTTGGAAGAAAGCAATGAAATCCGAAATAGAATCTATGGATTCTAATAAAGTCTGGGATCTTGTAGAACCACCAAGCGGCGTGAAGCCAATTGGGTGCAAATGGTGTTGGAATTCGATATCCCGGGTCATCAAAATTGCGGAACCGATAACCCGAACGAACCCTTCGCCGGAGATCACACGAACGCCGACTCATCCGCCGGAGTCCGGGCTTTGGAGACCACGCGCCCGAAGGCACGCAATCCGCCCCCACCCGAACCCCCGCGAGCCGGGGTTCGCATAATCGAAGGGATCGATCGCACGCCGGCGATCGATCGGGGTGGGGCTGTTCGACAGCCCCCCGCGGCGGGTCCGGCGACCCGCCACCACCAGGAGGCCCCCGCCTTCACGGCGGGGTAGGGCACGGCACCAGCCCGTGCCCAGCGATCGACCCTCATGTTCGATCGCACACCCTCGGTCGAACCGAGGGTTCGGCCCCCATCGCCCCTCGCCGAAACCCTAGCCCGGGCGATCGCCCGTGGTCCGGTGGCTTCGCCACCACCACACGATCGTCCCCCGTTCATAGTTTCGTGCTTCGGATCTTTTTTCTACGGTATTCTCGATAAAATAAACAAATCGAACAATTATCAAGTGGGTTGAGAATTGTACCTACGATTCGTTGTTCGGAGAAACGAAATCGACGACCTCGTGATCTTCCCGCGTATTCCTTGCACTCCGTTCGAACGTCGGGTGGGCGACGAGCTATCGAACTCTATGGATCTTCCTCACTTTTTATGATTGGCGTATCTTATATTTTTCTCTCTTATGAAAAAGTGAAGACCATGTAGTGCTTTTATAGGCTACGAGGGGGATCAAAAGGAGATTAAATATTGGGCTTCTAATATTGAAAATTAAATTGGGTCCAACCCAAATCCATTAATTCTTATCAATATTAATTTTATTTATTTTCCACTATATAAATAAAATTGCACTCCCAATATTTATCCATATTATATCGAATAATATTTCTCCAACTTAGTATTATTTATTCCGTGTATTTAAGATTTAAATATCCATGAATAAAATTTATTTATTGCTTAATAAATTTATTCATCTCTTATATCCGAGAATAGTACCACTCAACCTTATTTATTATGCGGAACAAATCCACTCGCGAGGTTTACATAATAAATCCTTATGAGCTCATCTCGGGGATATTATCAACCCTTCCGGGATACACTGTCCCTTCAAGAATTCACGGCATGCCATATATAAAATATAGTGACCCAACCTAACCGGTAATTAACCCAATAATTAAATCGGTTAATTCCTTTGGTAAATCAAAGTCACTTATATTAAATATACACACCCGCAATTGTTTCAGGGATTAAGAATAAAATACTCCGAGACTTAAATCAATTATCACAGAGCAATCCTAATTGATAAGTCTCAAGCGATCCGCTCAATACACCAAGTGTACAAGTGTGATAAAATAATTAAGATAAATTATTTTCTCTCTCACACAACGACTATACCGATGGATTGGTCCGTGTCCATCTAGGTCGTGAGCAACTGTTCGATTAAATACGAGTAACCGATAGTATGATCTTCTGTGTGCCCATGCAACACCATACTAACTACAACGTATAAAATCCAGGACTATAATTTGCATGTATTTAATTAACAATAATTAAAAGCAAATGAATGTCTGTAATTAATAGGTAAATGAAAGTGCATACAGAGTTCAGAATACTCAAATCTAGACATTAAGTATACTACTCCATCAATCTCCCACTTATACTAAGGTCTAGTCTTATCCTCCAAACTTCTGACTCCCAAACCCTCCAAGTGCTTGTTATATACTTCCTTAGGAAGTATCTTGGTGAAAGGGTCCGCTAGGTTGTCTTCCGAAGCTATCTTGGTGACTATCGCATCGCCCCTCTGACGATGACTCGTATCTGGTGGTACTTGCCCTATGTGTTATCTTACACTTATGGACTCGTGATCTCTTAAAGTTTGCCACTGCACCGCTATTTACATAGCCTTTGGTAAACTAAGAATCACATCTAAGTCCCAGAGGTAATACCGGAGCCATACCAAATCTTCCGCTGCCTCTGAGGCCGCTATTTGGTTACCCATGGGAGAGTCCGAAAAGCATCGTGCTTATCACTCTTCCATGTTAAAAACTCCTCCTCCTTTAATAGTGAAACACATAGCCTGATCACGACTTACACCAGTCCTTATCAGCTTGGAAATCCGAATCCGTATAACCCAAAGGAATCAGATTGTCTGCTCCGTAACTCAGAACATAATCCCTAGTATTTCGCAAATACTTGAAAATGCTCTTTACGGCAGTCCAATGAGCCTTTCCAGGGTTACTCTGATATCTCGCTACTACGCCAACTGCATAGCAGATATCAGGCCTCGTACATAACATTGCATACATTAAGCTTCCCACAGCCGAAGCGTAGGGAACTGCTTTCATTTCATCTTTCTCCTTTTGTGTCCGAGGACACATCTCCTTAGAAAGATAAGTTCCTTTACTGAAGGGCAGTTCACCCTTCTTGGAATCTTGCATGTTAAAACGAGCCAGAATCGTGTCTATGTAAGATTGCTGGGATAGGTACAATGTTCTATTCCGGCGATCCCTTATAACCTTGATCCCTAGAACATGTCCGACTTCTCCCAAATCTTTCATATCGAATTGTCTAGACAACCATCCCTTTATGTCTGATAACATTTTCACACTGTTGCCAATGAGAAGAATGTCGTCTACATAAAGCACGAGAAACACCACCTTCTTTCCATCATGTTTCCAATACACACACGATTCGTCCATGCTTTGACTGAATCCAAAAGATTGGACCACTTCGTCAAACCGCAGGTTCCACGATCTCGAGGCTTGTTTCAATCCATAAATGGATCGATTAAGCTTGCACACTAGATGATCTCGCCCCTTAGCAATGAATCCTTCTGGTTGTTTCATATAATTCGTCTCGTCAAGACTTCCATTTAGGAAAGCTGTCTTGACATCCATTTGCCACACCTCATAATCCAAATTAGCTGCTATGGATAAGAGAATCCGGATCGACTTTATCTTGGCTACCGGCGAGAAGGTCTCCTCATAATCGATTCCCTCTTTCTGAGTATATCCTTTCGCAACAAGCCGAGCTTTAAAGGTTTCAACCTTTCCGTCAGATCCTCTCTTTCTCTTGTAGACCCATTTACACCCAATTGGCTTCACGCCGCTTGGTGGTTCTACAAGATCCCAGACTTTATTAGAATCCATAGATTCTATTTCGGATTTCATTGCTTTCTTCCAAGAAGGCGCATCTATATCTTGTACCGCATCGTCATAGGTCCAGGGATCGATTTCATGAACTCCAGGCCCAGAGTCCGAAGACTCACCCAGTCCAATCCATCTATCTGGTTGTTTAACAACCCTCCCACTACGACGGCGTTCCGGTGTATTAACAATGACAGTATTAGGTGCAGGTTCTAGTGGTGTATCTATACTCGGTTCGGCTGTATCCAGGTCTTCCTCGTTACCTCTCAACTCATCAAGTATTATGTCACTTTTGGGCTTGTGGTCCATGACATAGTCTTCCTCTAGGAACCGAGCGTTAGTACTTATAACGATCTTCTGGTCCGTAGGACTATAGAACATGCCACCCTTAGTTCCTTTCGGGTATCCTACAAACAGCCGTATTTCTGATCTAGGTTCTAACTTATCGGCGCCTTGTCGCAACACATGTGCTGGACATCCCCAGATCCGAATGTGTTTCAAGTTAGGCTTACGCCCACTCCACAATTCCATGGGTGTGGTTGGTACCGTTTTGGTCGGAACCCTATTCAGAATGTACGCCGTTGTTTCCAAGGCAAGTCCCCAGAACATAACAGGTAAGTCCGAGTAACTCATCATCGATCGCACCATCTCCATAAGAGTCCTATTCCTTCTTTCTGACACACCATTCTGCTGAGGAGTATATGGTGAGGTCAGCTGGGATTCAATCCCATTCTCTGCCAAGTATGCCTTGAATTCTCCAGACAGGTACTCGCCTCCGTGATCAGATCGCAGGCATTTTATGGATTTACCACGAAGGTTCTCCACAAGAGCCTTGAATTCTTTGAACTTGCCAAAGGATTCGCTCTTGCGGCTCATCAGGTATACATATCCATATCTTGAGTAATCATCAGTGAAAGTGATGAAGTACTCGTACCCTCCTCTTGCCTGAGTAGACATAGGTCCGCATACATCAGAGTGAATCAAATCCAATACTTGTTCAGCTCTTCGTCCTTTACCAGAAAAAGGACGCTTAGTCATTTTTCCCTCTAAACAGGATTCGCAGGTTGGAAGGTCCTCTCCTTCAACGCCAGTGATTAAATCATCAGCTTTCAACCTTTGAAGCCTATTCGAGTTTATATGACCTAGCCTTAGATGCCACAAGTATAATTGATTCATCTTAGAAGGTTCCTTTCTCTTATTGGTGTTCGTAGATGTGTTATTACTCTCGGTTAGTTGCATCGTGTTAGACTCAGGATTTAGCACATACAAATCGTCTATCAATGCACCAGAACAGATAATTTCACTATTTCTTCTTATGATCACTGAGTGGTCAAAAGAAACAGAATATCCATTCATAATAAGTTTAGAAACCGAAATTAAATTCTTTCTAAAGTTGGGTACATAAAGACAATTATGTAAAACTAAAACCCTATCACTACTAAAACGTAAGTGAACGTCTCCCATTGCAACAGCCGCCACCTTCGCGGCATTGCCCATGTAGACCACGATCTCTCCCTCTCTAAGTCTCCGGGTTTCCTGGAACCCCTGCAATGAATTGCAGACATGGTCAGTGGCACCCGTATCTACACACCAGGTGCTGGTAGATATCACCGCTGACAATGTTTCAGTGACTAAGGAAAATTTCGTACCTTTGATGAGAGGACAATCAGACCTCCAGTGCCCAAACTGCTTGCATCGATAGCACTTGCCTCGCGGCTTGCTTTTCCCATTCCGTGGTTTGGAACCACTGGGCTTCTTTGCTTGCACTTCCATCTTAGCCACAAGAGCTTGTGATTTTCTGACCATACTTATAAGTTCAGCTCTTTTCAAATCGTTTTTAAATGATTCTCTAAGAGGACTGAATTTATAGAGTATGTCAATCACTTCTTGTCCGGCTTCCACGCTATGTCTCAACATCATTATGAGGTCATTCCAAATGTCCTCATGCGTTGGGTCATCAGTGGTTTCAGAAGGCTCAACGGTCTGGACAGTGTCCAGATTTCGTTCCCAATCATCACCATATGGAACCGGTGAGTTTTCATCCTTAAGTATATCACAAAGTGGGGTCACAGTCATTCCTAACCTATAAGCACATAAAACAAACAAACAATTTAATATCCGATATTATCTCCCTCAAATAATATCATTAAATCACTAATCACATCTAAAATCCCATCAGGTAAGGCAAGCCACGTGGTGTGGACGTTTACCCACCCAAACGATTTAGCAATTAGATTTTCTTTGGTCATACATCGCTTATAGCGGAACCTCGTGGGGAGGAATACTATAAGGCGTATTTAAGTGTAAACCATTACTCAGTACCAAAGTAAATTACTTGGAATTGCTACATCACCGCAAGCCACGTGGTGTGGACGTTTACGATAACTTCACAACTCTTCATAATTACTTACAACTGTCTACATCAATTAATCCAAAGTCCGTCAGCATAGCAAACCACGTGGTGTGGACGTTTACTATACTAAGAGACTTTTATAATTGACTCCCAATTACTTGATCCATTTAACCTCGTAAATCAAGACGTGGAGAATCATAAGTGAAACTCGAAGTTTCTAACCAGTGATTCACCATGCGAACGACCCTATCTCTCATAAATGAGGGAGCCGAGCAGACAAACGACCCATCTATAAAAGTATGGCACGAAAGTCTCTAATTTGTGTCCTCTACATGACCAAGTGGCTCTGGCTCCATTCCACTCCCCGGGGTAAGAATGAGTCGACTTGAAATCAGTTTTGGAAAGACAAATTAGGCATTGTTTGATGAACTTAATCAATGTTTCTCGTAAGAGGAATTACAAGAACTCTCCTCCAATGACCCATCTATATAAACTTCAAAAGTTTATAAAAGTCACCAAGAGAGCAGCAATGGAGACCATGGGTATGTTTCCATACCCTCTCCCACTTAGCTTTTTACAATAAAGGGATACGCTATCTAGTGCATAAAATAAACACATATAACATGCATACATGTAATAAAGCACATAGTATTATCACATAGTCAAAATAATACTAGAATATTATTTTCCGACTATTATGGCTTCATCACATCTCCGTACGCATCTTCTAGTCTTTAGTCTTCGTTCCTTGAATGCTCCATGTGACGAGAATATTAATCTCCAATATTTAAATCCATTTATTTTTAATAAATCCAAAAGATACTTAATTCGAAAATTAAGTCAATCGAATAAATCAAAAATAAAATTAAATATTATTAATATTTATTTTATTTTCTTTTTCTACTCCATTAAATCTCTAGAATAATCTATCCAAGATACTCTTGGAATATTCTAGATGATATCCATAATGAAATAAAGAAATAAAATAATTTAGGACTATTATACTTTTCCAAATTTATTTTATTCCTAATCCATGAATATTCCCATGAGTAGGAATAATCAAATAGGAAAAATAAATTTAGTACTAAATTTATTCTTTTTCTATTTTTCTAGAATATTCCATAAAGAAATAATCAAAATAGGAAATAATGAATTAATTAGGAAAGTATATTTCCGGTAGGAGTAGCCCGGGTTGGGAGACCCCGAGCCATCCCCACCACGTCCGACCGCCAGCCACGGGGAGGGCCGCCGCCGCCCAGCACGCCGACAAGCCACCAGACCGGCGGCAGCCGCGGCTAGGGCAACAGCCCCTCGCCCCACGCCTTCGATCGGGCATCCATGGGGATCGATCCAATCGATCCCTAGCCCTTCGCCCAACTCGTCACTTCGTCTTCTCCGGCGGTCTTCGATTCGTCGATCCAATCGCAAAATAAATTTACAAAAATCTAAATTACAATTCCGGTATCGATTCTATACACGAAATCGACCTTATACAATTTCCGGAAAAACAACGAACATAATAATAAATCCTAAATTCGGTCAACCCCCGAATTTTTACTATTACAAACATTCACCACCAAAAACGAATCTCGACATGTCCGAGAGTTTAATAAAACCAACAATCACATGACAAAATAATTAAAAGAATAATCATCAAGCCATAATAGTCGGAATCCCTGCAAGGTAGAACAATTTTATCGAAAATACCGCGAACGTAAACCACGCTCTGATACCAATTGTTAGAATTCGATATCACGGGTCATCAAAATTGCGGAACCGATAACCCGAACGAACCCTTCGCCGGAGATCACACGAACGCCGACTCATCCGCCGGAGTCCGGGCTTTGGAGACCACGCGCCCGAAGGCACGCAATCCGCCCCCACCCGAACCCCCGCGAGCCGGGGTTCGCATAATCGAAGGGATCGATCGCACGCCGGCGATCGATCGGGGTGGGGCTGTTCGACAGCCCCCCGCGGCGGGTCCGGCGACCCGCCACCACCAGGAGGCCCCCGCCTTCACGGCGGGGTAGGGCACGGCACCAGCCCGTGCCCAGCGATCGACCCTCATGGTCGATCGCACACCCTCGGTCGAACCGAGGGTTCGGCCCCCATCGCCCCTCGCCGAAACCCTAGCCCGAGCGATCGCCCGTGGTCCGGTGGCTTCGCCACCACCACGCGATCGTCCCCCGTTCATAGTTTCGTGCTTCGGATCTTTGTTCTACGGTATTCTCGATAAAATAAACAAATCGAACAATTATCAAGTGGGTTGAGAATTGTACCTACGATTCGTTGTTCGGAGAAACGAAATCGACGACGTCGTGATCTTCCCGCGTATTCCTTGCACTCCGTTCGAACGTCGGGTGGGCGACGAGCTATCGAACTCTATGGATCTTCCTCACTTTTTATGATTGGCGTATCTTATATTTTTCTCTCTTATGAAAAAGTGAAGACCATGTAGTGCTTTTATAGGCTACGAGGGGGATCAAAAGGAGATTAAATATTGGGCTTCTAATATTGAAAATTAAATTGGGTCCAACCCAAATCCAGTAATTCTTATCAATATTAATTTTATTTATTTTCCACTATATAAATAAAATTGCACTCCCAATATTTATCCATATTATATCGAATAATATTTCTCCAACTTAGTATTATTTATTCCGTGTATTTAAGATTTAAATATCCATGAATAAAATTTATTTATTGCTTAATAAATTTATTCATCTCTTATATCCGAGAATAGTACCACTCAACCTTATTTATTATGCGGAACAAATCCACTCGCGAGGTTTACATAATAAATCCTTATGAGCTCATCTCGGGGATATTATCAACCCTTCCGGGATACACTGTCCCTTCAAGAATTCACGGCATGCCATATATAAAATATAGTGACCCAACCTAACCGGTAATTAACCCAATAATTAAATCGGTTAATTCCTTTGGTAAATCAAAGTCACTTATATTAAATATACACACCCGCAATTGTTTCAGGGATTAAGAATAAAATACTCCGAGACTTAAATCAATTATCACAGAGCAATCCTAATTGATAAGTCTCAAGCGATCCGCTCAATACACCAAGTGTACAAGTGTGATAAAATAATTAAGATAAATTATTTTCTCTCTCACACAACGACTATACCGATGGATTGGTCCGTGTCCATCTAGGTCGTGAGCAACTGTTCGATTAAATACGAGTAACCGATAGTATGATCTTCTGTGTGCCCATGCAACACCATACTAACTACAACGTATAAAATCCAGGACTATAATTTGCATGTATTTAATTAACAATAATTAAAAGCAAATGAATGTCTGTAATTAATAGGTAAATGAAAGTGCATAAAGAGTTCAGAATACTCAAATCTAGACATTAAGTATACTACTCCATCAAATGGGTCTACAAGAGAAAGAGAGGATCTGATGGAAAGGTTGAAACCTTTAAAGCTCGGCTTGTTGCGAAAGGATATACTCAGAAAGAGGGAATCGATTATTAGGAGACCTTCTCGCCGGTAGCCAAGATAAAGTCGATCCGGATTCTCTTATCCATAGCAGCTCATATGAATTATGAGGTGTGGCAAATGGATGTCAAGACAACTTTCCTTAATGGAAGTCTTGACGAGACGATTTATATGAAACAACCAAAAGGATTCATTGCTAAGGGGCGAGATCATCTAGTGTGCAAGCTTAATCGATCCATTTATGGATTGAAACAAGCCTCGAGATCGTGGAACCTGCGGTTTGACGAAGTAGTCCAATCTTTTGGATTCAGTCAAAGCATGGACGAATCGTGCGTGTATTGGAAACGTGATGGGAAGAAGGTGGTGTTTCTCGTGCTTTATGTAGACGACATTCTTCTCATTGGCAACAGTGTGAAAATGTTATCATACATAAAGGGATGGTTGTCTAGACAATTCGATATGAAAGATTTGGGAGAAGTCGGACATGTTCTAGGGATCATGGTTATAAGGGATCGCCGGAATAGAACATTGTACCTATCCCAGCAATCTTACATAGACACGATTCTGGCTCGTTTTAACATGCAAGATTCCAAGAAGGGTGAACTGCCCTTCAGTAAAGGAACTTATCTTTCTAAGGAGATGTGTCCTCGGACACAAAAGGAGAAAGATGAAATGAAAGTGGTTCCCTACGCTTCGGCTGTGGGAAGCTTAATGTATGCAATGTTATGTACGAGGCCTGATATCTGCTATGCAGTTGGCATAGTAGCTAGATATCAGAGTAACCCTGGAAAGGCTCATTGGTCTGCTGTAAAGAGCATTTTCAAGTATTTGAGAAATACTAGGGATTATGTTCTGAGTTACGGAGCAGACAATCTGATTCCTTTGGGTTATACAGATTCGGATTTCCAAGTTGATAAGGACCAGTGTAAGTCGATATCAGGCTATGTGTTTACTTTTGGAAAGAGGTGGAACCTTATAATGAAAGAGTGATAAGCGTAAAGCTTCTCGGACTCTCTCATAACCGAATAGCAGCCTCAAAGGCAGCGGAAGTTTTGGTTAGGTTCCGGGATGACCTCTAAGACTTGGATATGACTCTTAGTTTACCAAAGGCTATTAAATAGCGGTGCATGGTAAACTGGAAGAAGTCATAAGTCTAAAAGTAATGATAACACATAAAGCAAGTACCACCTGATACGAGTCATCGTCAGGAAGGCGATGCAGTAGTCACCAAGATAGCTTCAGAGCGGCAACCTAGATTGCTCATTCACATAGTACTTCTTGGAAGTACAACTTTAAGCACGTGATGAGTATGGGAGTCGGGAGTTTGGAAGATAAGACTAGACCTTAGTATAAGTGGGAGATTGATGGAGTAGTATACTTAATTTCTAGATTTGAGTATTCTGAACTCTGTATGCACTTTCATTTACCTATTAATTACAGACATTCATTTGCTTTTAATTATTGTTAATTAAATACATGCAAATTATAGTCCTGGATTTTATACGTTGTAGTTAGTATGGTGTTGCATGGGCACACAGAAGATCATACTATCGGTTACTCGTATTTAATCGAACAGTTGCTCACGACCTAGATGGACACGGACCAATCCATCGGTATAGTCGTTGTGTGAGAGAGAAAATAATCTATCTTAATTATTTTATCACACTTGTACACTTGGTGTATTGAGCGGATCGCTTGAGACTTATCAATTAGGATTGCTCTGTGATAATTGATTTAAGTCTCGGAGTATTTTATTCTTAATCCCTGAAACAATTGCGGGTGTGTATATTTAATATAAGTGACTTTGATTTACCAAAGGAATTAACCGATTTAATTATTGGGTTAATTACCGGTTAAGTTGGGTCACTATATTTTATATATGGCATGCCGTGAATTCTTGAAGGGGCAGTGTATCCCGGAAGGGTTGATAATATCCCCGAGATGAGCTCATAAGGATTTATTATGTAAACCTCGCGAGTGGATTTGTTCCGCATAATAAATAAGGTTGAGTGGTACTATTCTCGGATATAAGAGATGAATAAATTTATTAAGCAATAAATAAATTTTATTCATGGATATTTAAATCTTAAATACACGGAATAAATAATACTAAGTTGGAGAAATATTATTCGATATAATATGGATAAATATTGGGAGTGCAATTTTATTTATATAGTGGAAAATAAATAAAATTAATATTGATAAGAATTAATGGATTTGGGTTGGACCCAATTTAATTTTCAATATTAGAAGCCCAATATTCAATCTCTTTTTGATCCCCCTCGTAGCCTATAAAAGCACTACATGGTCTTCACTTCTTCATAAGAGATAAGAGAGAAAAATATAAGATACGCCAATCATAAAGAGTGAGGAGGATCCATAGAGTTCGATAGCTCGTCGCCCACCCGACGTTCGAACGGAGTGCAAGGAATACGCGGGAAGATCACGAGGTCGTCGATTTCGTTTCTCCGAACAACGAATCGTAGGTACAATTCTCAACCCACTTGATAATTGTTTGATTTGCTTTTATCGAGAATACCGTAGAACAAAGATCCGAAACACGAAACTATGAACGGGGGACGATCGCGTGGTGGTGGCGAAGCCACCGGACCACGGGCGATCGCCCGGGCTAGGGTTTCGGCTAGGGGCGACAGGGGCCGAACCCTCGGTTCGACCGAGGGTGTGCGATCGACCACGAGGGTCGATCGCTGGGCACGGGCTGGTGCCGTGCCCTACCCCGCCGTGAAGGCGGGGTCCTCCTGGTGGTGGCGGGTCGCCGGACCCGCCGCGGGGGGCTGTCGAACAGCCCCACCCCGATCGATCGTCGGCGTGCGATCGATCCCTTCGATTATGCGAACCCCGGCTCGCGGGGGTTCGGGTGGGGGCGGATTGCGTGCCTTCGGGCGCGTGGTCTCCAAAGCCCGGACTCCGGCGGATGAGTCGGCGTTCGTGTGATCTCCGGCGAAGGGTTCGTTCGGGTTATCGGTTCCGCAATTTTGATGACCCGGGATATCAAATTCCAACACATGCGACTTCAGGGAACTCATTCATCTTCTAGCGTAAATTGCTGAAAGTTGACCAAGTAGCCTTACGGTATGCTCAAGCAGCTACCTTTGTGCCCTCCTTGACCTGCACATAAAAATCAAACAAACCCTTTCTCCTTTTGGATTCAGACAAGTCAAAGTTCTCTATTCGATTTTATTCAAAATAAAATAAAACAAAACTAAAATAATATACAAGAAATACCAGGTTGCCTCCTGGTCAGCGCCTTAGTTATCGTCATGGGCATGACGTGATGTATGTTCATCATTCTTCACGATGGAAGGGCTTGAGCTTCTCCTCGTTATGGCCATACGAGGCCTTCAGGCACTTGAGTAAATCTGTGAAGTTGCTCATCATCCATCCATGTAAAGTGCCTGGTGCTTTGCCCAAGCCAAATTGTACTTGCATGTTGGTCAGGGGCGACTTGCTCTTCTCTTCCGGAATTTGGGTGAACAACCCTCGTGTATTCCTTTTTGAACCTTCGCTTAAAACATCACTATTGATCTCACTAATTTTATTTGCATGTCCAAAGTAGAGAAATTTCATGTGCTTGGGCAATATCTTCGATATTTGCTCGGGTGCCCGTTCAAATGCTTGCTCCAATATCTCTTCTCGGACATCATTCTCACTTTGCCTCGTCTGGATTAAAATATCAGATGGTTGAAACATGCCAATATGAAATACCTCATGTTTCTTTACTTGGGCGATATTTAGTTTCTGCTCTTGGGCAAGTTGCTCCTCTTGGGCAGGTTGCTCTTCTTGGATAGGTTGCTCTTCTGCTGCAGGTTGCTCCTCTTGGTGGTTGTAATGTCCGTAACCAAAATTAGGTGTGTTGGTCAGGGCATGTTGGTCGTAGCAATTCTGTTCGTCTTGCCCATAACTGTGCATTGGCCAACCTGCGTGTCTTCCCTCATAGTGTGGTAGTGGGCGCTGGTCATGATCAACTTCATTTGTTTCGACTGCTTTGAGTGGTCTTGTGGCCATAATCTCCACGAGTTTCTCAATGGTCCCACAAAGTTTATCAATTTTATCTTCGGCAGACATGGGCATAACAGTTGTCTGCTTGGGCAAGTAGTCTTCATGTTCACGGGATCCTTCGGCCAAGTCTCTCAATATCTTGAACGCCTCACTTGCAGTTTTATTCAGAATAGAACCTCCACATGCAGCAAAGATCATCATTCTTTCTTGTCCTCTCAGTCCAGATAAGAAGTATTGGATCAATTCATGATCCGGAAATAGACGATATGGGAATTGTGCTTGAATCTCATTGAATCGTACCCAATAATCATGGAAAGATTCTCCCGTGCCCATTTTGAGATTGTAAATCGTCCTCTTGATCTTCTGGATCCGAGATATAGGGAAGTACTTCTTCAAGAATTGATGTTGGAGTTGCTGCCATGTTGTAATTTCGCCCCTGGTCAAGGTGTATAGCCATTCTCTTGCCTCATCAGCAAGGGAGAAGGGAAAAGCTAATAGTCGGATGTACTCTGCCAGGTTTCCCACAGCAGGTATAGTCCCACATGCTAGCTCAAAATTTCGCAAATGTACTTGAGGTTCCTCCCAGGGCATATCGCTGAACTTGGGCAACAGCTGCAGAAAACTGGGTTTCATTGACCAATCTGTAGTGATGTTGGGCAAAGTTATGCCCACAAGTCTAAAGTCCAAAAATTTAGGGAAACTTAATTCCCTTAATGTCTGCTCCACTCCTCGGTTGTTCAGGCCATCCATCTTTTTTGCCCTCTGCTCAAGTCTGGATCTTGGGCGAGGTGGTTCTCTGGGCTGCACGTGCTGCTTGACCTGCTTTTCTCGTCTTGCTCCGTCTTGTCCAGTATGGCCAAGCTGAAACAAAAAACAAAAACAAATCGCAAGTCAAATAGCACAAAGAAAATAACTGGAATATAAACTCCCCGGCAACGGCGCCAATTTTGACGCTACCGTCGTTTGAGTAGCGAGCAAAATAAATTTATAAAACCTAAACCTTTCACCAATAACAAGTATTAGTGGTAAGTATTAGGTGTCGATCCCGCGAGGAGTTTATCGTTATTTTCTCACGGCTTTGCCCAAGGTAGGTTGTCAGGATTTTTAGAAAGAGTTTTGATTGAATAACCGAACAACTAAAATAACTAGAAACAAATAATAAATCAACTAAATTAAATAACAAGAAATAAAATACTCAGGTACTGAACTTGACCAATAACGGAAATAAACTACTCAACTACTGAACTCGACCAAATGGTAAAATAGAGCATCTGGGCACAGTCGTCACCTTATCTACCTGGTCAAGTTTCTACTGTTCATAGGCACGTAAGATTTTGCTAACAGCTTTATCTTTCGGTTATAGGTTGTCCAATTAAAGTATAAACGCCCCTATGTTGTCACGCACGCAAATACCCCAACCCTTATTCACTCTTTCGGTTTAAAGTTTTACTAGATCTCTCTAAGCACAACTTCTAGTATTGATCAATTCGACACTATGTTAGCCGACATGAGTCTAAGTTGACCAAACTGCATTAATCTCTAAGCAAACCCGAAATGGCCAATAGCATGCCCGGACAGACCCGAGTCATACGACCACATCTCCAGCAACATGTAATACTATGCGGACGCCCAGTCTCCCGGCACGTTGATCCGCGTATGTGTGTGTTAGGTGAAAAGGGGTTCCTACTGGCTACTGTACGTTGCCCAAGTCCCTAACATGCCTGTAGATACTACCCTGTTGAATCGGGAATAAAACTAAGTTAGTTGCTATAGTCAAAAGCCTCTCAGTATTTTAGACATCAGACAGACCAAGTTCGGACCTTGCCCAGGCGCAGATTAACTAGCTACGCATGAACAAAAGTAAAAGAAATAAAATAAAATATAAAGAAAACATGTTGGAATTAAACTAATAATTTAAAGAAACAATTGTCTTGAATAATCAGAAATTAAAAGACGAAAATAAAAACATAAAAAAAATCGAAATTGCCCAGCTATGCCCGAAGGCGATAGCCGGGGAGAACTCGTCTTCTTCTTCCTCCGATCTTCTTTGGTGGGCTGAATATTCTCTCTATATGTGTTCGTGTATGTAGCCACGTGATTTGTAGGTCTTCATGTGTATTTATAGATGCTGGAAGTCTTGGGCTCCAAGTAAAATCGCGGGCTTGATCAGTTTAATTGAGATAAGGAAAGAAAAGATTATTTCCTAATCCAATCCTGAAAAATAGGGATTCTGCCGCGTCCTTGACCAACTCCGTGTATATATAGGACTCTGATTGATGTAGAGACGTGTTGGACAATGACTCTAAGGCTGGATGAGAGTCCATCTTTGATACTTCTATGAATCTGGTCGCCTTTGAAGACTTCTTAACTCCCATGACTCTTCGTACACTGCTTGCTCAACGTTCATCTCTGGTCAACTCGGATCTTTGTCCAACCTCTTTACTTCGTACGGTACTTGGTCAAGCTTCGGTCTTGATCACTTTCTGACTTTGGCCAATATGACATGGGTGTTCGTTCCAGGCTAACTTGCTCAACCAGCATACTTGCTCAATGCGTCGATTTCTTTCCAAATATCGTCTTTTCACGTTTCACCTGCATAACCTGACCATAGACTACATATGTGCCCTCCCAGACACAAACAAGGTGAAAACAACTAAAAAGACTCGATTAACTTGACTCAAAAGAACTAAAAATGAGCCAAAAAATATGGCTCATCACACGCACACACTTTAATTACGCTTGTCCTCAAGCGTGTGGTATGACTCGCGCTTCTCAAGTAGAAAACAAGGGAGGGAGGGAAAGAAATAAACAGAAGACAATAGCAGGCTTTTCAGAATATTACCTTGAGCAAGTAAACATATAGTCAAAATCGTAGTCCAGAGGATGCATAAAAAACAGTCAAGACGCTGCAATAGGATTTTTGGATTCTCTCCCTAAGTGTTTCTCTCATTCAGTGTATGGGTAGTGTATCACTCAATTTTGTTTTGGAATGTGCTCTGCCCTGGGCTTGACCAATTTCTAACCTATGACAATTCTTAGTTGAGCTAGGCATATCATCAGGACTTTTCAGGGTGTTTGTGTAGGCTGTATTGGGCATATCTCCAAGTTGACCACATGCAGTGTTGCTTATTTTACTTAGCAACTTTTTTTTCTAACTCTAATTCAATCCCCTTCTTACGGGCCTCATCACAACCCATTTATTCAGGAGTTTTTTTTTTTTTTTTTTAACTTGACCAACCAGTTCGCAGAATTTGCTTGCTGCCATTGACAAGTTTTTTTTCTTTTTTTTTCTTTTTTTTTTTTGCTGAAGACATTATTTCTGACTTGCCCAGTTTCTGTACTCGGGCATGTTTTCATGTTGGTCAGAGTTTCCCCCAGGTAATCAAGGAACAGGCTAGGCTCAAGGGGCTATCAAGGGTCTTCTTTATTTATTGAAAAAAATGAACAAAAAATTGCCTAAGTCATCTAATACCTCAACTCAATGATCAAATCACACAAGAAGAAATAAGGCAAACCTCAGCATTACGGCATTCCAAACAAACTCTCAAGAAAGAAATATATTCATAACGTTGGCTCAAATCTCACGGCTACCTAATTGCAGTTCCATCGTCCCAATTCTCATGCATAGACTAATAATTTTGAAAACTGTTCAAATTGACCAAGTATATTCATCAAGCATGCGACACGACCAAGGACAGGGGTTGCTCCTACCCGTTCCCCCACTCACACACTTTGCCTCCGGCAAAGTGGGTGAAATAGTAATAAGATTGGGCAGGGACTTCCCTTGACACAGACTCTGACTCCAAACGACGTTGGCGCACCTCTCCACTCACACACTTTGCCTTGGGCAAAGTGTGTCAATGAATAGATCAACCCTTGACTCGAAAGAAAAGAAAAAAGAAAAGAAATAAAGACTAGTGGGAGGACAAGTGAGGAGGAGGTAAAGTCAAGGTAAAACCTGAATTGAGCAATGGGTTAAGTGGACCATTAATATTTTTAGCATCTCTACGAGGTCATCTTTGCATGTTGCCCTGATGCTTTAGGACTACGCTCTCAGTCAGTAACTTGGGCACGTCTACCCAGGCCTTGACTTCTCTCCAGTGGTCATCCATGCGACTTCAGGGAACTCATTCATCTTCTATCGTAAATTGCTGAAAGTTGACCAAGTAGCCTTACGGTATGCTCAAGCAGCTACCTTTGTGCCCTCCTTGACCTGCACATAAAAAACAAACAAACCCTTTCTCCTTTTGGATTCAGACAAGTCAAAGTTCTCTATTCGATTTTATTCAAAATAAAATAAAACAAAACTAAAATAATATACAAGAAATACCAGGTTGCCTCCTGGTCAGCGCCTTAGTTATCGTCATGGGCATGACGTGATGTATGTTCACCATTCTTCACGATGGAAGGGCTTGAGCTTCTCCTCGTTATGGCCATACGAGGCCTTCAAGCACTTGAGTAAATCTGTGAAGTTACTCATCATCCATCCATGTAAAGTGCCTGGTGCTTTGCCCAAGCCAAATTGTACTTGCATGTTGGTCAGGGGCGACTTGCTCTTCTCTTCCGGAATTTGGGTGAACAACCCTCGTGTATTCCTTTTTGAACCTTCGCTTAAAACATCACTATTGATCTCACTAATTTTATTTGCATGTCCAAAGTAGAGAAATTTCATGTGCTTGGGCAATATCTTCGATATTTGCTCGGGTGCCCGTTCAAATGCTTGCTCCAATATCTCTTCTCGGACATCATTCTCACTTTGCCTCGTCTGGATTAAAATATCAGATGGTTGAAACATGCCAATATGAAATACCTCATGTTTCTTTACTTGGGCGATATTTAGTTTCTGCTCTTGGGCAAGTTGCTCCTCTTGGGCAGGTTGCTCTTCTTGGATAGGTTGCTCTTCTGCTGCAGGTTGCTCCTCTTGGTGGTTGTAATGTCCGTAACCAAAATTAGGTGTGTTGGTCAGGGCATGTTGGTCGTAGCAATTCTGTTCGTCTTGCCCATAACTGTGCATTGGCCAACCTGCGTGTCTTCCCTCATAGTGTGGTAGTGGGCGCTGGTCATGATCAACTTCATTTGTTTCGACTGCTTTGAGTGGTCTTGTGGCCATAATCTCCACGAGTTTCTCAATGGTCCCGCAAAGTTTATCAATTTTATCTTCGGCAGACATGGGCATAACAGTTGTCTGCTTGGGCAAGTAGTCTTCATGTTCATGGGATCCTTCGGCCAAGTCTCTCAATATCTTGAACGCCTCACTTGCAGTTTTATTCAGAATAGAACCTCCACATGCAGCAAAGATCATCATTCTTTCTTGTCCTCTCAGTCCAGATAAGAAGTATTGGATCAATTCATGATCCGGAAATAGACGATATGGGAATTGTTCTTGAATCTCATTGAATCGTACCCAATAATCATGGAAAGATTCTCCCGTGCCCATTTTGAGATTGTAAATCGTCCTCTTGATCTTCTGGATCCGAGATATAGGGAAGTACTTCTTCAAGAATTGATGTTGGAGTTGCTGCCATGTTGTAATTTCGCCCCTGGTCAAGGTGTATAGCCATTCTCTTGCCTCATCAGCAAGGGAGAAGGGAAAAGCTAATAGTCGGATGTACTCTGCCAGGTTTCCCACAGCAGGTATAGTCCCACATGCTAGCTCAAAATTTCGCAAATGTACTTGAGGTTCCTCCCAGGGCATATCGCTGAACTTGGGCAACAGCTGCAGAAAACTGGGTTTCATTGACCAATATGTAGTGATGTTGGGCAAAGTTATGCCCACAAGTCTAAAGTCCAAAAATTTAGGGAAACTTAATTCCCTTAATGTCTGCTCCACTCCTCGGTTGTTCAGGCCATCCATCTTTTTTGCCCTCTGCTCAAGTCTGGATCTTGGGCGAGGTGGTTCTCTGGGCTGCACGTGCTGCTTGACCTGCTTTTCTCGTCTTGCTCCGTCTTGTACAGTATGGCCAAGCTGAAACAAAAAACAAAAAAAAATCGCAAGTCAAATAGCACAAAGAAAATTACTGGAATATAAACTCCCTGGCAACGGCGCCAATTTTGACGCTACTGTCGTTTGAGTAGCGAGCAAAATAAATTTATAAAACCTAAACCTTTCACCAATAACAAGTATTAGTGGTAAGTATAAGGTGTCGATCCCGCGAGGAGTTTATCATTATATTCTCACGGCTTTGCCCAAGGTAGGTTGTCAGGATTTTTAGAAAGAGTTTTGATTGAATAACCGAACAACTAAAATAACTAGAAACAAATAATAAATCAACTAAATTAAATAACAAGAAATAAAATACTCAGGTACTGAACTTGACCAATAACGGAAATAAACTACTCAACTACTGAACTCGACCAAATGGTAAAATAGAGCATCTGGGCACAGTCGTCACCTTATCTACCTGGTCAAGTTTCTACTGTTCATAGGCACGTAAGATTTTGCTAACAGCTTTATCTTTCGGTTATAGGTTGTCCAATTAAAGTATAAACGCCCCTATGTTGTCACGCACGCAAATACCCCAACCCTTATTCACTCTTTCGGTTTAAAGTTTTACTAGATCTCTCTAAGCACAACTTCTAGTATTGATCAATTCGACACTATGTTAGCCGACATGAGTCTAAGTTGACCAAACTGCATTAATCTCTAAGCAAACCCGAAATGGCCAATAGCATGCCCGGACAGACCCGAGTCATACGACCACATCTCCAGCAACATGTAATACTATGCGGACGCCCAGTCTCCCGGCACGTTGATCCGCGTATGTGTGTGTTAGGTGAAAAGGGGTTCCTACTGGCTACTGTACGTTGCCCAAGTCCCTAACATGCCTGTAGATACTACCCTGTTGAATCGGGAATAAAACTAAGTTAGTTGCTATAGTCAAAAGCCTCTCAGTATTTTAGACATCAGACAGACCAAGTTCGGACCTTGCCCAGGCGCAGATTAACTAGCTACGCATGAACAAAAGTAAAAGAAATAAAATAAAATATAAAGAAAACATGTTGGAATTAAACTAATAATTTAAAGAAACAATTGTCTTGAATAATCAGAAATTAAAAGACGAAAATAAAAACATAAAAAAAATCGAAATTGCCCAGCTATGCCCGAAGGCGATAGCCGGGGAGAACTCGTCTTCTTCTTCCTCCGATCTTCTTTGGTGGGCTGAATATTCTCTCTATATGTGTTCGTGTATGTAGCCACGTGATTTGTAGGTCTTCATGTGTATTTATAGATGCTGGAAGTCTTGGGCTCCAAGTAAAATCGCGGGCTTGATCAGTTTAATTGAGATAAGGAAAGAAAAGATTCTTTCCTAATCCAATCCTGAAAAATAGGGATTCTGCCGCGTCCTTGACCAACTCCGTGTATATATAGGACTCTGATTGATGTAGAGACGTGTTGGACAATGACTCTAAGACTGGATGAGAGTCCATCTTTGATACTTCTATGAATCTGGTCGCCTTTGAAGACTTCTTAACTCCCATGACTCTTCGTACACTGCTTGCTCAACGTTCATCTCTGGTCAACTCGGATCTTTGTCCAACCTCTTTACTTCGTACGGTACTTGGTCAAGCTTCGGTCTTGATCACTTTCTGACTTTGGCCAATATGACATGGGTGTTCGTTCCAGGCTAACTTGCTCAACCAGCATACTTGCTCAATGCGTCGATTTCTTTCCAAATATTCGTCTTTTCACGTTTCACCTGCATAACCTGAACATAGACTCCATATGTGCCCTCCCAGACACAAACAAGGTGAAAACAACTAAAAAGACTCGATTAACTTGACTCAAAAGAACTAAAAATGAGCCAAAAAATATGGCTCATCAAACCCCGTTCTTCACATCTTCTTTGAACTTTGGGAAAATTCAGTTATTCCCAATAATTGACTCTTATTCGAATTCCCGTTCATAATTATCCCAATATCAAAAACGTGATAAATCGTAAGTGAAAAGTCGAAGTTTTCTAACCAGCGATATTATCATGCAATTGAAGCCCTATCTCTCATAAAATATGAGGTAGACAACCAGACAATCGAACCACGCCATCCCATGGCTCGAAAGTCTCTAATTTATGTCATCGATGAACTAAGTGTTTTGGATTAGATCACTCCCCGAGGTGAAAATAATCCTAACTTTAGAATCCATTATATGAAAGACAAATTAGGCATTTGTTTTGAAATTGAATAAAATATGAACTTCTACATATTTGCAAGTAGTGTCCAACACTTTTGTAGTAGATGCATTCAGATTCTCTAGGAACCCTAGTAGCCTTCTTGCCCATGCTCTTTTGAATACCTCATCCCTTATCATAAGAATATCCCTCTTAGGGTCCATTTTTAATTGACAGTTCATCATTTTAGAAAAATTTAGGAGACCACTTAAAACAAATAATGCAATCATTTGCTGCACATGTGGTCCCTATAGGTTTCTCTTTTTCCAGCCTACCTGAAGTGATGACCCTGGTCATTCAGAACTGCTCAATCTTAGCATATTCACCGAACATGCTATTGAGTTGTTCAATGATATCTTATGATGTGGCTATCTAACACATTTTCATTGTCTTCGTATTTGAGGACCATCCTCAAATTACGTTGTGAATAAAGAAAATTTATGTTGTTCAATTTTTCATAATCAAGAATTGAACCAAACTTGAATCGAGTTCAAATTAACATGATAAACTACAAAAGAAAGATAACTAAAGTATGTAAAAATCCACAAAGTGGTAAACAAATAAGGTTGTCTATCAAAACTACTTATTTGTTCCATTTTGTTCAATCGATATCCAATATCTATGTTCCCTTGAACAAAACGATCCCAAGACCCTCGTCTTGTGAATCCTTAAGCCGACTGAGTCCGCACTTAAGAAAACCAATATAGGTAGACATCCCATGTCAATGACATCTAATGTCACTCGTCGACGAGAATCCCATTCTCATCTCATGTCTCGATAGCCACGCCTGCAGTGGATCTATCGATGAGAAAACCTAACTCACATGTACGGGTCTAACCCTTACTCCCACTATCCCAAGATAACAAGTGATACCCCGCTGAGGCAAACCTATCAACTTATGGTCGAGGGTTTCATGGGTGTGATGTTTTGGACAAGACATAATCTCATTATTTTGGGAACTTGCTATTTTAAGGTGTATGTTGTTGAACAATATTAACATGCATAACTTAAAATTAGCAAAGCATATAAATACGCATTGAAAGGCCCTTAGAACCTCACAACACTCAAATGAAAAATGAAATAAAACTATTGAAACGTCTTGAAATTCGCCTCGACTTGATCCGGTTGACTTTGGCTGCTTCTGCTCAGGTCGCTGTTATGCAAACAGCGCCCGCTGAATGCAAACAACAGTCGCCGTTTTGCCATCAGCGCCCGCTGAAAGCAAGAAAAGAGGGCAGAACGTCTTAGGCATGATTTTGCACGAACATCGGTCGTTGTTGCCACAACAGCGCCCGCTGAATCTCTAACAGCGACCGTTGTTGCTACAACTGTTGGAATTCGATATCCCGGGCTATTAAAATTTGCGGAAACTAATAACCCGATCAAAGACCTTCGCCGGAGATCACACGAACGCCGACGAACGAACCGGAGCACGAGCCGAACGCACAACACGACCGAAGTCGCGTGCGCGCCCAACCCGAACCCCCGTCCGCGGGGTTCGCGCGATCGAGGGACCGATCGCACGAGGCAATCGATCGGGGAGGGGCTGCCCAGCAGCCCCCGCGGCGAGTCCGGCGACTCGCCGCCGCCTGGGGTGGCCCGCGTCCAGCTGGGCCGTTGTGCCCAGCAGGTGCCCGCGATCGATCGGTTGATCGATCGCGCCCCGGCGTCCAGCCGGGGATCGTCCCACGCCCACGCCGCCGAAACCCTAATCGGGCGATCGCCCGTGGTCCGGTGGCTTCGCCACCACCACGCGATCGTCCCCCGTTTATGGTTTCGTACCTCGGATCTTGCGTTCTACGGTATTTCACGATAAATCAAAATCGAATAATATCAAGGGCGTTTAGATATTGTACCTTTCGATTCGTTGTTCGGAGAAACGAAATCAAGATGACCTTTGAATCTTCCCACGTATTCCTTGCACTCCGTTCGAACGTCGGGT
Source organism: Euphrasia confusa (assembly GCA_954870475.1). Classification (NCBI taxonomy): domain Eukaryota; kingdom Viridiplantae; phylum Streptophyta; class Magnoliopsida; order Lamiales; family Orobanchaceae; genus Euphrasia; species Euphrasia confusa. The sequence goes on from OX940958.1 coordinate 11,053,535, forward strand.
GGGCGACGATCTATCGAACTCCTATGGATCTCCTTCAACTCTCTAGAACTATCAAGTATTGATATTCTTGTCTTATGATTCATGAAGGCCATGTAGTGCTTTTATAGGCTACGTAGGGATCTAAAGGAGGTGGAATATTGGGCTTCCAATATTGAAGATTAAATTGAGCCCAATGCTCAAGTCCATTAATCTTTATCAGTATTAATTAATTTATTTTCCACTATATAAATTAATTGCACTCCCAATATTAAACCATATTATATCCAAATAATATTTCTCCGGTAGTATTATTTATTCCGTGTATTTAAGATTTAAATATCCATGAATAAAATTTATTTATTGCTTAATAAATTTATTCATCTCTTTTATCCGAGACTAGTACCACTCAACCATATTTATTATGCAGAACAAATCCACTCGCGAGGTTTACATAATAAATCCTTATGAGCTCATCTCGGGGATATTATCAACCCTTCCGGGATACACGGTCCAGTCAAGAATTCACGGCATGCCATATATAAAATATAGTGACCCAACTTAACCGGTAATTGACCCAATAATTAAACCGGTCAATTCCTTTGGAAAATCAAAGTCACTTATATTAAATATACACACCCGCAATTGTATCGGGGATTAAGAATAAAATAGACTGAGTCTCAAATCAATTATCGCCGAGCAAACCTAATTGATGAGTCTCATTCGATCCGCTCAATACACCAAGTGTACAAGTGTGATAAAATAATTAAGATAAATTATTTTCTCTCTCACACAACGACTATACCGATGGATTGGTCCGTGTCCATCTAGGTCGTGAGCATCTGTTCGATTAAATACGAGTAACCGATAGTATGATCTTCTGTGTGCCTATGCACACCATACTAACTACAACGTATAAAATCTAGGACTATAATTTGCATATATTTAATTAACAATAATTAAAAGCAAATGAATGTTTGTTATTAATAGGTAAATGAAAGTGTACAAGGAGTTCAGAATACTCAAATCTAGACATTAAGTATACTACTCCAGCAATCTCCCACTTATACTAAGGTCTAGTCTTATCTTCCAAACTTCTGACTCCCAAACCCTCCAAGTGCTTGAAATATACTTCCTTAGGAAGTATCTTGGTGAAAGGGTCCGCTAGATTGTCCTCCGAAGCTATCTTGGTGACTACTGCATCGCCCCTCTTGACGATGTCTCGAATCAGGTGGTACTTGCGCTCTATGTGTTTTGTAGCACTATGGGACCGTGGTTCCTTACTGTTTGCCACTGCACCGCTATTATCACAATAAATTGTCATAGCCTTGGGCAAACTCGGAATCACATCTAAGTCCTAGAGGAAATTAAGGAACCAAACTGACTCTTTCTCTGCCTCTGAGGCTGCAACATATTCAGCTTCCATGGTAGAGTCTGAAATGCACTTTTGCTTAACACTCTTCCATGATACGGCTCCACCTCCCAAAGTGTACACATAGCCTGATGTCGACTTACGCCGGTCCTTATCAGCTTGGAAATCCGAATCTGTGTAACCCAAAGGAATCAGATTGTCTGCTCCGTAACTCAGAACATAATCCTTAGTATTTCGCAAATACTTGAAAATGCTCTTTACGGCAGTCCAATGAGCCTCTCCAGGATTACTCTGATATCTCGCTACTACGCCAACTGCATAGCAGATATCAGGCCTCGTGCATAACATTGCAGACATCAAGCTTCCCACAACCGAAGCGTAGGGAACTGCTTTCATTCTATCTTTCTCCTTCTGTGTCCGAGGACACATCTCCTTAGAAAGATAAGTTCCTTTACTAAGGGCAGTTCACCCTTCTTGGAATCTTGCATGTTAAAACGAGCCAGAATCGTGTCTATGTAAGATTGCTGGGAAAGGTACAATGTTTTATTCCGGCGATCCCTTATAACCTTGATCCCTAGAACATGTCCCACTTCTCCCAAATATTGCATATCGAATTGTCTAGACAACCATCCCTTTATGTCTGATAACATCTTCACACTGTTGCCAATGAGAAGGATGTCGTCTACATAAAGCACGAGAAACACCACCTTCTTTCCATCACGTTTCCAATACACACACGATTCGTCCATGCTTTGATTGAATCCAAAAGATTGGACTACTTCATCAAACCGCAGGTTCCACGATCTCGAGGCTTGTTTCAATCCATAAATGGATCGATTTAGCTTGCACACTAGATGATCTCGCCCCTTAGCAATGAATCCTTCTGGTTGTTTCATATAAATCGTCTCGTCAAGACTTCCATTTAGGAAAGCTGTCTTGACATCCATTTGCCACACCTCATAGTCCATATGAGCTGCTATGGATAAGAGAATCCGGATTGACTTTATCTTGGCTACCGGCGAAAAGGTCTCCTCATAATCGATTCCCTCTTTCTGAGTATATCCTTTCGCAACAAGCCGAGCTTTAAAGGTTTCAACCTTTCCGTCAGATCCTCTCTTTCTCTTGTAGACCCATTTACACCCAATTGGCTTTACGCCGCTTGGTGGTTCTACAAGATCCCAAACTTTATTAGAATCCATAGATTCAATTTCGGATTTCATCGCTTTCTTCCAAGAAGGCGCATCTATATCTTGTACCGCCTCATCACAGGTCTAGGGATCGATTTCATGAACTCCAGGTCCAGAGTCCGAAGACTCACCAGTCCAATCCATCGGTCTGGTTGCTTAACAACCCTCCCACTACGACGGCGTTCCGGTGTATTAACAGTGACAGTAGGTGCAGGTTCTAGTGGTGTACTACTACTCGGTTCGGCTGTATCTAGGTCTTCCTTGTTACCTCTCAACTCATCAAGTATTATGTCACTTTTGGGCTTGTGGTCCATGACATAGTCTTCCTCTAAGAACCGAGCGTTAGTACTTATAACGATCTTCTGGTCCTTAGAACTATAGAACATGCCACCTTTAGTTCCTTTCGGGTATCCTACAAACAGCCGTAATTCTGATCTAGGTTCTAACTTATCGGCCCCTTGTCGCAACACATGTGTTGGACAACCCCAGATCCAAATGTGTTTCAAGTTAGGCTTGCGCCCACTCCACAATTCCATGGGTGTTGTGGGTACCGTTTTAGTTGGAACCCTATTCAAAATATACGCCGCCGTTTCCAAGGCATGTCCCCAGAACATAATAGGTAAGTCCGAGTAACTCATCATCGATCGCACCATTTCCATAAGAGTCCTATTCCTTCTTTCTGACACACCATTCTGCTGGGGAGTATATGGTGAAGTCAGTTGGGATTCAATCCCATTCTCTGCCAAGTAAGCCTTGAATTCTCCAGACAGGTACTCGCCTCCGCGATCAGATCGCATGCATTTTATAGATTTACCTTGAAGGTTCTCCACAAGAGCCTTGGATTCTTTGAACTTGCCAAAAGATTCGCTCTTGCGGCTCATCAGGTATATATATCCATATCTTGAGTAATCATCAGTGAAAGTGATGAAATACTCGTACCCTCCCCTTGCCTGAGTAGACATAGGTCCACATACATCAGAGTGAATCAAATCCAAAACTTGTTCAGCTCTTCGTCCTTTACCAGAAAAAGGACGCTTGGTCATTTTACCCTCTAAACAGGATTCGCAGGTTGGAAGGTCCTCTCCTTCAACATCGCTGATTAGACCATCAGCTTTCAACCTTTGAAGCCTATTCGAGTTTATATGACCTAGCCTTAGATGCCACAAGTATAATTGATTCTTTTTAGAAGGTTCCTTTCTCTTATTGGTGTTCGTAGATGTGTTATTACTCTCGGTTAGTTGCATCGTGTTAGACTCAGGATTTAGCACATACAAATCGTCTACCAATGTACCAGAACAGATAATCTCACTATTTCTTCTTATGATCACAGAGTGGTCAAAAGAAACAGAATATCCATTCATAATAAGTTTAGTAACCGAAATTAAATTCTTTCTAAAGTTGGGTACATAAAGACAATTATGTAAAACTAAAACCCTATCACTACTAAAGCGTAAGTGAACGTCTCCCACTGCAACAGCCGCCACCCTTGCAGCATTGCCCATGTAGACCACGATCTCTCCCTCTCTAAGTCTCCGGGTTTCCTGGAACCCCTGCAATGAATTGCAGACATGATCAGTGGCCCCCGTATCTACACACCAGGTGCTGGTAGATAACACCACTGATAATGTTTCAGTGACTAAGGAAAATTTCGTACCTTTGATGAGAGGACAATCAGACCTCCAGTGCCCAAACTGCTTGCATCGATAGCACTTGCCTCGCGACTTGCTTTTCCCATTCCGTGGTTTGGAACCACTGGGCTTCTTTGCTTGCACTTCCATCTTAGCCACAAGAGCTTGTGATTTTCTGACCATACTTATAAGTTCCGCTCTTTTGAAATCGTTTTTAAATGATTCCTCAAGAGGACTGAATTTATAGAGTATGTCAATCACTTCTTTTCCGGCTTCCACACTATGTCTCAACATCATTCTGAGGTCATTCTTAATGTCCTCATCAGTTGGGACAACAGCAGATATAGAAGGCTCAACAGTCTGGACAATGTCCAGATTTCGTTCCCAATCAGTACTATATGGAACCAGTGAGTTTTCATCTTTAAGTATATCACAAAGTGGGGTCACAGTCATTCTTAACCTATAAGCACATAAAACAAACAAACAATTTAATATCCGATATTATCTCCCTTGAATAATATCATTAAATCACTAATCACATCTAAAATCCCATCAGGTAAGGCAAGCCACGTTGTGTGGACGTTTACCCACCTAAATGACTTAGCAATTAGATTTTCTTTGGTCATACATCACTTATAGCGTAACCTCGGTGGGAGGAATACTATAATGCGTATCTAAGTGTAAACCATTACTCAGTACCAAAGTAAATCGTTTGGAATTGCTACATCACCGCAAGCCACGTTGTGTGGACGTTTACGATGACTTCACAACTCTTCACAATTTCTTACAACTGTCTACATCAATTAATCCAAAATCCGTCAGTATAGCAAGCCACGTTGTGTGGACGTTTACTATACTAAGAGATCTTTATAATTGACTCCCAATTACTTGATCCATTCGATCTTGTAAATCAAGACGCGGAGAATCATAAGTGAAACTGGAAGTTTCTAACCAGTGATTCACCATGCGAACAACCCTATCTCTCATAAATGAGGGAGCCGAGCAGACAATCGATCCACCTTTAAAAGAATGGAACGAAGGTCTCTAATTTGTGTCCTCGACATGACCAAGTGGCTCTGGCTCCATTCCACTCCCCGGGGTAAGAATGAGTCGACTTGAAATCAGTTTTGGAAAGACAAATTAGGCATTGTTTGATGAACTTAATCAATGTTTCTCGTAAGAGGAATTACAAGAACTCTCCTCCAATGACTTATCTATACAAACTTCAAAAGTTCATAAAGATCACCAAGAGAGCAGTAATGGAGACCATGGGTATGTTTCCATACCCTCTCCCACTTAGCTTTTTATAACAAAGGGATTTGCTATCTAGTGCATAAAGTAAACACATATAGCATGCATACATGTAATAAAGCACATAATATTATCACATAGTCAAAATAATTACTAGAATATTATTTTCCGACTATTATGGCTTTACTCCATCTCCGTACGCATCTTCTAGTCTTCAGTCTTCGTTCTTGAATGCTCCATGTGACGAGAATATTAATTTCCAATATTTAAATCTATTTATTTTTAATAAATCCAAAAGATACTTAATTCGAAAATTAAGTCAATTGAATAAATCAAAAATAAAATTAAATATTATTAATATTTTTATTTATTTTATTTTCCCTTTCTACTTCATTAAATCTCTAGAATAATCTATCCAAGACCCACTTGGAATATTCTAGAAGACTTCCATAATGAAATAAGGAAATAAAATAATTTATTTTATTTTCCCTTTCTACTTCATTAAATCTCTAGAATAATCTATCCAAGACCCACTTGGAATATTCTAGATGATTTCCATAATGAAATAAGGAAATAAAATAATTTAGGACTCTTCTACTTTCCAAATTAATTAGATTCCTAATCCATGAATATTTCCATAAAATAGAAATAATCAATTAGGAATCCTAATTAATTCCAAATTGATTCTTTTCCTAATCCATGAGAGTTCCCAAAAATAGGAATACTCAAATAGGAAAAACCCGAATCAATTAGGAAAGTAAATCTCCGGACCGGGATAGCACGGGGTGGGGATCCCCGCGCCACCACTCGACCGTCGCCTAGGAGCCGCCGCCGCCCAGCCCACGCGCCACCTCCCTTGGTGGCCGGCGTGGCCGGAACTCCCGCGGGCAGCCCTTCTTCCGGCTAGGGTCGATCGATCCTCATGGATCGACCATGGGGCGGTCGATCCGAGCCCTGTTCACCCTCACGTCATCTCCTTCGTCACACGTCTTCTCCGGCGGTCGTTTCGGCATCGATCCAACGCAAAATAAATTAAAATTTTAATTTTACACTATCTGGTATCGATTCTATACATGAAATCGACCCTATACAATTTCCGGAAAAAGATAGAACAATAATGATAAAAATAAATTCGGTCAACCCCCGAATTTTTACTATTGCAAGCATTCACCACCAAAAACGAATCTCGACATGTCCGAGAGTTTAATCAATCCAATAATCATGACAAAATAAATTAAACGAATAATAAATTAAGCCATAATAGTCGGAAACCCTGCAAGGTAGAATAATTTTATCGAAAATACCGCGAACGTAAACCACGCTCTGATACCAATTGTTGGAATTCGATATCTCGGGCTATTAAAATTTGCGGAAACTAATAACCCGATCAAAGACCTTCGCCGGAGATCACACGAACGCCGACGAACGAACCGGAGCACGAGCCGAACGCACAACACGACCGAAGTCGCGTGCGCGCCCAGCCTGAACCCCCGTCCGCGGGGTTCGCGCGATCGAAGGACCGATCGCACGAGGCGATCGATCGGGGAGGGGCTGCCCAGCAGCCCCCGCGGCGAGTCCGGCGACTCGCCGCCGCCTGGGGTGGCCCGCGTCCAGCTGGGCCGTTGTGCCCAGCAGCTGCCCGCGATCGATCGGTTGATCGATCGCGCCCCGGCGTCCAGCCGGGGATCGTCCCACGCCCACGCCGCCGAAACCCTAATCGGGCGATCGCCCGTGGTCCGGTGGCTTCTCCACCACCACGCGATCGTCCCCCGTTTATGGTTTCGTACCTCGGATCTTGCGTTCTACGGTATTTCACGATAAATCAAAATCGAATAATATCAAGGGCGTTTAGATATTGTACCTTTCGATTCGTTGTTCGGAGAAACGAAATCAAGATGACCTTTGAATCTTCCCACGTATTCCTTGCACTCCGTTCGAACGTCGGGTGGGCGACAATCTATCGAACTCCTATGGATCTCCTTCAACTCTCTAGAACTATCAAGTATTGATATTCTTGTCTTATGATTTATGAAGGCTGTTGGAGTTGTGTACTTAATGTCTAGATTTAAGTAACGGTAAACTCCCGATCATAGCATTTAATCTATTTAATTAATAAACAATTATTTGCATTTAATTAATTATGCAAAATATAGTCCTGGATTTTATACGTTGTAGTTAGTATGGTGTGCATGGGCACACAGAAGATCATACTATCGGTTACTCGTATTTAATCGAACAGTTGCTCACGACCTAGATGGACACGGACCAATCCATCGGTATAGTCGTTGTGTGAGAGAGAAAATAATTTATCTTAATTATTTTATCACACTTGTACACTTGGTGTATTGGGCGGATAGCTTGAGATTTATTGATTAGGATTGCCTTGGATAATCAATTTAAATCTCGGAGTATTTTATTCTCAATCCCCGATACTATTGCGGGTGTGTATATTTAATATTAGAGACTTTGATTTTCTAAAGGAATTAACCGATTTCATTATTGGGTTAATTACCGGTAAAATTGGGTCGCTATATTTTATATACGACATGCCGTGAATACTTGACGGGAAAGTGTATCCCGGAAGGGTTGATAATATCCCCGAGATGAGTTCATAAGGAATTATTGTGTAAACCTCATGAGTGGATTCGTTCCGCACAATAATAAAGGTTGAACGGTACTAGTCTCGGATATAAGATATGAATATTATTTATTGAGCAATAAATAAATTTATTCATAGATATTTAAATCTTAAATACACGGAATAAATAATACTAATCGGAGAAATATTATTTGATATAATATGGATTAATGTTGGGAGTGCAATTTTATTTATATAGTGGAAAATAAATAAAATTTAATATTGATAAGGATTAATGGATTTGGGTTGGACCCAATTTAATCTTCAATATTTAGAAGCCCAATATTTATTCTCCTTATAATCCCCTACGTAGCCTATATAAGCACTACATGGTCTTCACTTTTCAAGAGAGAATATAAACCTAAGTTACGCCAATCATAAAGTCTTGAGAGTGAGGAAGATCCATAGGAATCCGATAGATCGTCGCCCACACGACGTTCGGACGAAGTGCGAGGAATACGTAGGAAGATCGCAAGGTCGTCAACCGAATTCGTTTCTCCGTACAACGATTCGAGGTAATAATCATAAAGCCCCCTTTGATTATATGTGCGTATTAATTGTGATATATACATGAACGCGCGATCCGGGAAAACGACGATCATCGCGGACGGGGATTCGAGATCCCCGGCGAAGATCGAAGGGGGCGGTCGAAACCCTAGGGCTCGACCGCCCGGCGCGCGCGACGAAGGGCGAAGCCCCGGCTGGACGCCGGGGCACGCGATCGACTTCGGTCGATCGCTGGGGTGCCACGGGCTGGTGCCGTGGCGGACCCCAACCGCCCTCGACGGCGGCGTGCGCAAGGGAGGAGCCCCGGCTGAAGCCGGGGCGAGCGATCGACCGTGTGGTCGATCGCGTGGGAAAGCCGCGGCTGATGCCGCGGCGGGTCAGCCTGGAGCTGACCGCCCTCCTCCGGCGAAGGTGGTGAGTCGCCGGACTCACCACCGAGGGCTGTTTGGCAGCCCCAGCTATCGCCATGCACGGCGATCGCGAACCCCAGCCGCGATGGGGTTCGGCTAGGGTTTAGCCGCGGGTTCATCCCGCGGCGACGCTCTTGTCGAGCCCGGTTCTTCGCGTGTGGTTCGCGTTCGTGATTTCCGACTCGCGGAAGACTTCGACTGGGGGCGGGCTGCGTGTCTTCGGACGCGTAGTCTCCAAAGGTCGGACTCCTGCGGATGAGTCGGTGTTCGTGCGATCTCCGGCGACGGGTTTTCGGTCGGGTTATCGGTTCCGCAATTTTTTTTGATAGCCCGGGACATCGAATCCCAGCAATTGGTATCAGAGCGTTTGGTTTCGTGTTCATGTATATATTCGATTATTGTTCTACCTTGCAGGATTTCCGGCTATCATGGTTAATTTAATTATTGCTTAATTAATTATCATGATTATTAAACTCTCGGACATGTCGAGATTCGTTTTGTGTGGTTGAATGTTTGTAATAGTAAAAATTCGGGGGTTGACCGAATTTAGGATTTATTATTACGTTCTTTATTTTCCGGAAAATGTATAGGGTCGATTTCATGTATAGAATCGATACCGGAATTGTAATTTAAATTATTGTAATTTATTTACGTTGGTTCGATGTTGAGACGACCGCCGGAGGACGCGTGTGACGAAGGAGAAGATGAGAGGGAGGACCGGGGATCGATCACGAGGATCGATCCCATGAGGATCGATCGAAGGGGCGGAGGGGGCTGCCCGCGGGATTCCTTAGCCACGCCGGCCACCGGTGGTGGTGGCGCGTGGGCTGAGGTGGCGGCGGCGCTCCTCCCCGGCCGGCGATCGGTGGTAGGGGGCGCGGGGTCCTCGTGATCTCGTGTTCTCCTACCAAGATACTACTTTCCTAATTGGTTCGGTTTTCCTATTTAAGTTTTCCTATTTTTGGGAATTCTTATGGATTAGGAAAAGAATTAATTGGAGTTAATTTTATTCCTTATTCTATTATGGAAATCTTCTAGAGTATTCCGAGTTCTACTTGGAATAGGATCCTAGAGATTTAATAGAATTGGAAAGGAATAAAAGTTAATTTAGTACTAAATTTATTTTTCCTATTTGATTATTCCTACTCATGGGAATATTCATGGATTAGGAATAAAAATAAATTTGGAAAGTAATGAGTCCTAATTTATTTTATTTCCTTGTTCTATTATAGATATCTTCTAGAATATTCCAAATTTTACTTGGATAGATTATTCTAGAGATTTAATAGAACTATATAGGAAAATAAATAAATAAAAATATTAATGATATTTAATTTTATTTTTGATATATTCGATTGACTTAATTTTCGAATTAAGTAACTTTTGGATTAATTGAAAATAAATAGATTTAAATATTAGAGATTAATATTCTCGTCACATGGAGCATTCAAGAACGAAGACTGAAGACTAGAAGACGCATACAGATATGGAATAAAGCCATGATAGTCGGGAAAATAATTCTCTAGTTTATTTTGACTATGTGCTATGTGCTTTATTGCTTGTATGCATGCTTATGTGTTTAATTATGCATTAGATAGTGTATCCCTTTGTTATAAAAAGCTAAGTGGGAGAGGGGATGGAAACATTCCCATGGTCTCCATTACTGTTCTCTTGGTGACTCTTATGGACTTTTGAAGTTCGTATAGATGTGTCATTGGAGGAGAATTCTTGTAATTCCTCTTACAAGAAACATTGATCAAGTTTATCAAACAATGCCTAATTTGTCTTTCTGAAACTGACTTCAAGTCGACTCATTCTCACCCCGGGGAGTGGAATGGAGCCAGAGCCACTTGGTCATGTGGATGACACAAATTAGAGACCTTCGTGCCATTCTTTGATAGGTGGGTCGATTGTCTGCTCGGCTCCCTCATTTATGAGAGATAGGGTCGCTCGCATGGCGAATCACTGGTTAGAAACTTCGAGTTTCACTTATGATTCTCCGAGTCTTGATTTACGAAAATCGAATGGATCTTGTAATTGGGAGTCAATTATAAAAGTCTCTTAGTGTAGTAAACGTCCACACCACGTGGCTTGCTACACTGACGGATTTTGGATTAATTGATGTAGACAGTTGTAAGGAATTGTGAAGAGTTGTGAAGTTGTCGTAAACGTCCACACCACGTGGCTTGCGGTAATGTAGCAATTCCAAAACGATTCACTTTGGTGCTGAGTAATGGTTTACACTTAGATACGCCTTGTAGTATTCCTCCCCACGAGGTTACGCTATAAGTGATGTATGACCAAAGAAAATCTAATTGCTAAATCATTTGGGTGGGTAAACGTCCACACCACGTGGCTTGCCTTACCTGATGGGATTTTAGATGTGATTAGTAATTTAATGATATTATTTGAGGGAGATAATATCGGATATTAAATTGATTGTTTGTTTAAATGTGCTTATAGGTTTAGAGAATAGCTATGAACCCACTTTCTGTGATACTCAAGGAGCATAAGCTCACTGGCCCCAATTATATTGATTGGAGGAGAAATTTAGACATTGTCCTGACTTCTGAAGAGTACAAATTTGTACTCCATGAAGTATGCCCTGCTGAGCCCACGGCTGCCTCGACTGATGAGGAAAAACTGGCATATAGGAAGTGGAAAAAGGCTGATGAAATGGCTAGGTGCTATATTTTGGCTTCAATGTCAAATGTACTCCAAACCCAACATGAGTCGATGGACACTGCCTATGATATGCTGTTTAACCTCAAGGAGATGTTTGGGGAGCAAGATCGTGCGGCAAGGCAAGAAGCCATGAGAGTCCTCATGACAACTACTCAGTCTGAAGGAACGCCCGTAGGGGAGCACGTTCTTAAGATGATGGGTCTGTTGAATGAGCTTGAGATCCTAGGAGCTCAGATTGATGCTGACACTCAAGTCGACATCATACTCCAGTCTCTGACCCCTAGTTTTGAGCAGTTTCGCATGAGTTATAATATGGGTAAACTATCTTATTCTCTTGCGCAACTCCTGACTGAACTAAAGGCGGCAGAGGGGATCTACAAGAAGGGCAAGTCTCAAGCGCTTGTAGCTACCAAGTCCAAAGGCTTTAAGCCTGGTGGAGGTAGGGGCAAGAAAAGGAAGCAAGCCATGAAACCCAGTGGTGCCAAGAGGAGTGGACCACGAGTGGGGGCTGCAAAGCCAAAGGGCAAGTGCTTCCGATGTAACAAGTCTGGACACTGGAAGTCTGAATGTCCTCTCAAAGGTACGGATTTTTCTTTAGTCGTAAAAACATAGTCAGCGGTATTATCTACCAGAATTCTGGTGTGTAGATATGGAACCACTGACGGTATGTGCATTAATTTAAATGCAGGGGTTCCAGAAAACCCGGCGACTTAGAGAAGAAGAGTTCGAGTCTACATGGGCAAAGCTGTTGGGGTAGCAGCGGTTGCAGTGGAAGACATTTATCTGTTTTAAGTTTTCATTTCAGTTATTGCTTTATGTACCCCTTATTTTGAAAAAGAACTTTTGTTCTGGTTTTCTTTATTATTAATGGATATTTTATTTCTTTAATCATTTGATGGTTTGGATAAGAAATAATAGTCATATCTATTCTGGTACAATAGATAGCAATACATGAATGATGAATCCTTAAGTCTACCACGATGCAACAAACCGTTATATATAACTTGTTTTACTTATTAGATGTATTTCTCTTGTCAATCATTATACTTGTGAATTCTTGAACTTGGTAGTATCTATTCAAAAGGGATTCAAAAGGTCGAAATTGATTTGATCAATTATAGTTGGAGGAATGGACCTCCCGACCTAAGAATCGATCTTGAAAGATGATACAACTGAGTTAACCTTTCTGATAAAGGATGGAATTCAGACAAGTATAGGAAATGATTTATGGTTAATGCGGTATGTGAAATTAGAGAAGGTACGAGTCGTTCTTTCAAGAATACTCGAAGATGGATTGGACTACTTGCTGTGCCATAAAGGCGGAGTGTTTTCAACACAAAGCCATTATGGGGATCCTCCAAAGTATATCCATTTGTAGCCTGCGACCTGTTCGCGGAGGCTATCACCTATCTAAATAACTCATAGCATAAATCAAAGATTGAGATTAAGTCTCAAGCGCATGCACTGATGTGTAGACATGGTGTGTCAGAAATGAGAAATAGGATTCTAATGGTAAAAGGAACAAGTTTGTTCGAAACTACCTATGTTCTATGGATATTTCTGGACACAACGGCACATTCTATGTGGTTGTAGAATATCCTAGAAGAACAAGTAATTGTATGTTCAATAGTACTACGAACCAGAAGGGTGTTCTCGCCCGGTTCGTAGAGGAAAAACTATTAGATGAACTACAATGTCCTAATTGACAAAGTACTTTAAAATGAGGAAAGTTAAAGACTGAGAACCAGCCTGACCGAGTAGTAGTACACCACTGACTGCACCTAATGTTGTTACTATTATACACCGGAACGCCATTGCAGTGGGAGGTTGTTAAGCAACCAGAGATGTTCATAAGACTGGAGGAGTTTTGAACTCTGGATCCAGTATACATGAAATCGATCCCTAGGTCTGCATAGATTTGCGAGAAAGGTGTGTTAGAGACGTAATGGAAACAAAGGTGGTGTTTCTCGGAATTTTGTGTAGATGACACTTCGTCATTGGCAACAATGTAAAAGTGTTGTCAAACATAAAATAGAGGTTGTCTAAATAAATCAAGGTATAACATTAAGATGAAGTTAGATCATGTTCTTAGAAATCCTTCGATCTCTAGACAAGAACATTTGTACTTCTCTTAAGATATCTTATACGACTATGGTTTGTTTTAAACATGCACAATTCTGAGAAAGGTTATTGCCTTTCGGGAACAGAATACATCTATCTAAAGGTATGTGTTTCGAACACATAAAGGAGATAGATGATACAAGGCAGTTTCCTACACCTAGTGTGGAAAGCTTAAATGCAATGTTAGAAAACAAGAACCTGATATCAACTATGCGGTCTGCGTAGTGGGAGGATATCAAAGTAATCTAGACAAGAGATGTTCGAATGTTTTAATAGTACTTGCGAAAGTACTAGACATTAAGCAAGACGAAATCTTCTTTGATTACATGTTCTCAGATCTCAAATCAGAGAAGGACCAGTGTAAGTCGATATCAGGCTATGTGTTCACTTTTGGAGAAGTGGAACCTTTAAAAAAGAAAGGGTGATAAGCGGAACGCTTCTCGGACTCTCTCATATCCGAATAGCAGCCTCAGAGGCAGCGGAAGTTTTGGTTGGGTTCCGGATAACTTCTAAAGACTTGGATATGACTCTTAGTTTACCAAAAGCTATTTTATAGCGGTGCATAATAAACTGGAAGAAGTCATAAGTCTGAAAGTGATGATAACACATAGTGCAAGTACCACCTGATACGAATTATCGTCAAAGGAGACGACGTAGTAGTCACCAAGATAACTTCAGAGCGGCAACCTAGAGTGCTCACTCACATAGTACTCGGAAGTACACCTTAAGCACGTGATGAGTATGGGAACCGGGAGTTTGGAGGAAATGACTAGACCTTAGTACAAGTGGGAGATTGTTGGAGTTGTGTACTTAATGTCTAGATTTAAGTAACGGTAAACTCCCGATCATAGCATTTAATCTATTTAATTAATAAACAATTATTTGCATTTAATTAATTATGCAAAATATAGTCCTGGATTTTATACGTTGTAGTTAGTATGGTGTGCATGGGCACACAGAAGATCATACTATCGGTTACTCGTATTTAATCGAACAGTTGCTCACGACCTAGATGGACACGGACCAATCCATCGGTATAGTCGTTGTGTGAGAGAGAAAATAATTTATCTTAATTATTTTATCACACTTGTACACTTGGTGTATTGGGCGGATAGCTTGAGATTTATTGATTAGGATTGCCTTGGATAATCAATTTAAATCTCGGAGTATTTTATTCTCAATCCCCGATACTATTGCGGGTGTGTATATTTAATATTAGAGACTTTGATTTTCCAAAGGAATTAACCGATTTAATTATTGGGTTAATTACCGGTAAAATTGGGTCGCTATATTTTATATACGACATGCCATGAATACTTGACGGGAAAGTGTATCCCGGAAGGGTTGATAATATCCCCGAGATGAGTTCATAAGGAATTATTGTGTAAACCTCATGAGTGGATTCGTTCCGCACAATAATAAAGGTTGAACGGTACTAGTCTCGGATATAAGATATGAATATTATTTATTGAGCAATAAATAAATTTATTCATAGATATTTAAATCTTAAATACACGGAATAAATAATACTAATCGGAGAAATATTATTTGATATAATATGGATTAATGTTGGGAGTGCAATTTTATTTATATAGTGGAAAATAAATAAAATTTAATATTGATAAGGATTAATGGATTTGGGTTGGACCCAATTTAATCTTCAATATTTAGAAGCCCAATATTTATTCTCCTTATAATCCCCTACGTAGCCTATATAAGCACTACATGGTCTTCACTTTTCAAGAGAGAATATAAACCTAAGTTACGCCAATCATAAAGTCTTGAGAGTGAGGAAGATCCATAGGAATCCGATAGATCGTCGCCCACACGACGTTCGGACGAAGTGCGAGGAATACGTAGGAAGATCGCAAGGTCGTCAACCGAATTCGTTTCTCCGTACAACGATTCGAGGTAATAATCATAAAGCCCCCTTTGATTATATGTGCGTATTAATTGTGATATATACATGAACGCGCGATCCGGGAAAACGACGATCATCGCGGACGGGGATTCGAGATCCCCGGCGAAGATCGAAGGGGGCGGTCGAAACCCTAGGGCTCGACCGCCCGGCGCGCGCGACGAAGGGCGAAGCCCCGGCTGGACGCCGGGGCACGCGATCGACTTCGGTCGATCGCTGGGGTGCCACGGGCTGGTGCCGTGGCGGACCCCAACCGCCCTCGACGGCGGCGTGCGCAAGGGAGGAGCCCCGGCTGAAGCCGGGGCGAGCGATCGACCGTGTGGTCGATCGCGTGGGAAAGCCGCGGCTGATGCCGCGGCGGGTCAGCCTGGAGCTGACCGCCCTCCTCCGGCGAAGGTGGTCAGTCGCCGGACTCACCACCGGGGGCTGTTTGGCAGCCCCAGCGATCGCCATGCACGGCGATCGCGAACCCCAGCCGCGATGGGGTTCGGCTAGGGTTTAGCCGCTTCATCCCGCGACGACGCTCTTGTCGAGCCCGGTTCTTCGCGTGTGGTTCGCGTTCGTGATTTCCGACTCGCGGGAGACTTCGACTGGGGGCGGGCTGCGTGTCTTCGGACGCGTAGTCTCCAAAGGTCGGACTCCTGCGGATGAGTCGGTGTTCGTGCGATCTCCGGCGACGGGTTTTCGGTCGGGTTATCGGTTCCGCAATTTTTTTTGATAGCCCGGGACATCGAATCCCAGCAAAGGCCATGTCGTGCTTTTATAGGCTACGTAGGGGATCTAAAGGAGGTGCAATATTGGGCTTCCAATATTGAAGATTAAATTGAGCCCAATGCTCAAGTCCATTAATCATTATCAATATTAATTAATTTATTTTCCACTATATAAATTAATTGCACTCCCAATATTAAACCATATTATATCCAAATAATATTTCTCCGGTAGTATTATTTATTCCGTGTATTTAAGATTTAAATATCCATGAATAAAATTTATTTATTGCTTAATAAATTTATTCATCTCTTTTATCCGAGACTAGTACCACTCAACCTTATTTATTATGCGGAACAAATCCACTCGCGAGGTTTACTTAATAAATCCTTATGAGCTCATCTCGGGGATATTATCAACCCTTCCGGGATACACTGTCCCATTAAGAATTCACGGCATGCCATATATAAAATATAGTGACCCAACTTAACCGGTAATTGACCCAATAATTAAACCGGTCAATTCCTTTGGAAAATCAAAGTCACTTATATTAAATATACACACCCGCAATTGTATCGGGGATTAAGAATAAAATACACTGAGTCTCAAATCAATTATCGCCGAGCAAACCTAATTGATGAGTCTCATTCGATCCGCTCAATACACCAAGTGTACAAGTGTGATAAAATAATTAAGATAAATTATTTTCTCTCTCACACAACGACTATACCGATGGATTGGTCCGTGTCCATCTAGGTCGTGAGCATCTGTTCGATTAAATACGAGTAACCGATAGTATGATCTTCTGTGTGCCCATGCACACCATACTAACTACAACGTATAAAATCTAGGACTATAATTTGCATATATTTAATTAACAATAATTAAAAGCAAATGAATGTTTGTTATTAATAGGTAAATGAAAGTGTACAAGGAGTTCAGAATACTCAAATCTAGACATTAAGTATACTACTCCAGCAACAACAGCGCCCGCTGTTGGGCCAGCAGCCCCGGTTTCGCCCGTTTCGCTCCGTTTTGCTTCGTTTCTTCTCATTTTCGCTTGGGCTTCGAAATCCAACTCCGATACATGGATAAATCCATAGCTTACATATTGAACAATAAATTTTTGAATAGAAAATACCTATCTATCACAAAAGATTCCAAGGGACGCAGCCCTCAAAAACTATGGCCATTCAACACGTAAAAAAACGATTTATCCACCCGACCACTATCGGTGGCCGGACTTACATCTAATCACATAATCAAATAAATCAATTAAGCCAATTATGTTGATTTAAATCATTGTGTCCAACACAAATCATGTGCAAGAGCCCTAGGCTCTGATACCAATTGAAGGTTTTTGATGCCGATCCAATCGCATGATTACCTCGTTCGTGTGTGCGGAAGCGTGTAAAACGAGTAAACACGAACATACAAGATCTAGTCACACAATATATGTATAGACACGTGTTTATATATATATATACATCCAATATATATATATATATATATATATATATATATATATAAGGATTAACGAGAACACTTACAACCGGTGTAGCGTGCCTCGTTGATGTTGATGAAGGTGGTGTTGAGTCGATTGAACCACCTTGGATCAACCACTAGATGCTCTCCTTGTGAATGACCTCGTCACTCCTCTTGTCTAGATCGCCCGGGTGTTGAAGCCGCACAAATGGCCCGGCCTCTACGTGTTGCACACGAACCCGGATGATGAACATCTTGCTTGTTTGAAGTGGTTCTCCAAGAACACTCTCTTTTCCCTTTCTTTCTTGTGAATTTCGTGGTTGATCATAATGTGTGATGAAAATCTGATTTTCATCCATATATTAGCATCATTATGCATGCCATTACACCCCTTTGTAACCTCCAACATAATGGGCATCATTATGCACCATTAACATGCAAAAGAAGTTACAAAGGAGGTGAAAGGTCATGCCACATACACATGCCACTATGCATTGTATGTGGTCTCACTTGCTTGTGTGGCATGCCATGTCACACTATGTGACATGCATCCATGCAAGTCATGCATCCCATGCATGTGTATTAAATCCACGTAAATATTGATTCTAAATCAACATATATATCAAGCATCGTACATCATCTTTGAGTCCGTGTGTGACCCTGTAGGTATGATTTTATCGATCAATATTATATTGTTCCCAACAATTAATATTATCGAATGATCATTTAACATCCATAGACGACATGATGACTTTATCGATTGCACACGTAGGATCGAAGGACATATACCAACAGTATATCCCTTTATAGGGCTCCCTCTATAGTCCACAAAGAAAGATCAGGACGGAGGACATCCTCGAATGGGTTCACCAGGATCACTGGCAGTTTACCTGCCTTTTTTTTAATATTTTTTGACCAATAAGGACAAATTCCAATTTATGTACCAATTAAGCCTTTTTGTTCCAATTGTCTATTTCAGGTTCGTGTAGGCACCCAAAACACACAAGAAAGAAAGATGTGGAATTTTGTAATTAATGAAAACATTGGGCAGGGGTGACTTTGAAGGTACCGGTATACCGATCCAGTCGATATCCCGTGTGTGCGGAAGCGTGTAAAGCATATAAATCTATCATGCTTGATCTAGTACACACAATATATGTATAGACACACATATATATACACATCCAATATATATATATATAAGGTTCAACGAGTTCTTACATTTGACAATGAATGGATTCGTTGATGTTGATTAAGGTGGTGTTGAGTCGATTGAACCACCTTAATGGATCAGCAACTTGAAGCTCTCCTTGTGAATGACCTTGTCACTCCTTTGGATCGTCCGGATGTTGAAGCCGCACAAATGGCCCGGCCTCTACGTGTTGCACACGAACCCGGAATATGAACACCTTGCTTGCTTGAGAATTAATCTCCAAGATCACCTATTTTCTCTCTATGTTAGTGGAATTTCGTGGCTAATGTTGTGGTGTGATGAAAATCTGATTTTCATCCATATAATGGCCTCATTATTCACCACATTACTCCCCTTTGTAACCTTCAACATAATGGGCATCATAAAGCACCATTAACATGCAAAAGGGGTTACAAAGGAGGTGAAAGGTCATGCCACATACACATGCCACTATGCATTGTATGTGGTCCCACTTGCTTGTGTGGCATGCCATGTCACACTATGTGACATGCATCCATGCAAGCCATGCATCCCATGCATGTGTATTTAATCCACGTAAATATTGATTCTAAATCAATATATTTATCAAGCAATGTATATCAATATCGAGCTCGTGTGTGACCCTGTAGGTATGATTTTATCGATCAATATTATATTGTTCCCAACAATTTATATTATCGAATAATCATTTAACATCCATAGACGACCTTATGACTTTATCGATTGCACACGTAGGATCGAAGGACATATCCCAACAATCTCCCACTTGGCCTTCAGAGCCAGTGTGCTGCCAATTTCCTGTTGTCACTTTATGTCTAAATTTGAACTTGAGGCAAGACTCGAGTCATCCTCAATCGGTTCAAACCTTTCTTGGACTTTGAGACAGACTGTAAAACCAGATTTATCACTATGATAAGAATCTGGACGTGGCCACGTATTTTCCACAGTCTCGACTCTCCAAGTGGCCGGTAAGACATGTATCCCATTATAAAAAATGGAGGACAATCCCATCTTGTCAGTCCAAGCTCTCCCACTTGCTTCCTGATATACCCAATAAGGCGTTTACTTGTATCAAAGTACACCATTTCACAATGGAATCACTCTGGACTACTCAGGTCAGAGGAAATTGCTCGACAGTCAATGAAATAGTATTATGACTCGAAATCTTAAATACTATTCCAGTCGGGTCTGTTCCATCATTAGCTCCCAGCTAATATCTATGTAATTGTACTTGATGTCCCACATCACTAGCCCATGAAGCGGCGCTATAGTACACATTACAAACTAGTTCATTGTATTATCGGTTTGTCCGTACTCGATTATACGAACCAGGAACAACTATATGATTTAAGTATATCAGTTCAACCATTGGGACTACATTATGCGGTAAGTCGACCTCATAACCCAATTGATATCACTTAATCATTTGGACAATTCATATAAATTAAACCATATTTATATGAAGAAACATGTATTATACATATGAGTGAATGTTTACCAAATCTCCAAAAATATCTAATACAGTAATAGAAATCACAACCCATCTCTAAGATGTTTGATCTCTATTGCAGTTGTGAAAGCCTCAAGCTTAAACTGCTGGAGAGGTTTAGAAAACGGGTTTGCAACCTTACCAAAAGTTGCAACTTTATTATCTCGATGTCTCCACAAAACTATCTCCCAGATAATGTGGAACTTCCTGAGCACCAGTTTTAGACTTGTGGTGCTTCCTAGCTCATTGGCTTGCGCGATAACTCTACTATAAATAGAGAATTATCGGATGGGCTAAGCTAGTTACGGCACCTAGTTCATTCAAGAACTTTCAAATCTTAACTGCCAACATTACTGCATCCAATGCAATACTTTGCTCAACTTCTGTAGTTTAATCAGCTATATTGCATTGCATGGAACTATTCCAGCAAATTTCACCTCTAACCAGACAAAAGATATAACCAGATTAAAATCGGAAATTATCTTAGTCTGTTTTGAAGTTAGCAGTCAAACTGCTTGTTAATATCAACTCTTTTTGTCTTCCAAAGACAACAAAATATTCTTTAGTCCATCTAAGGTACATAAGAATACTCTTGGCCGCAGTCTAATGCGTCTCACCTGGGTTTCCTTGAAACCGAATCGTCATGCTCAAAGCATACAATACGTCCAGTCGTGTACATATCATGGCGTACATTATAGACCCTATTGCCGAAGCATAAGGAATGTTTTACATCCTCTTTTGCTCATCAAGTACCGTAAGGCCTTGCATCTTGCTAAGTGATGTGCCATGACTCATTGGAATGAGACCCGTTCTGGCGTCTTTCATTCTGAACTTATCAAGCACCTTATCAATATAGGTTGCTTGACTAAGTCCAAGCATCCTATGCGATCTGTTCCGACAGATCTTGATGCCCAATATGTACTGTGCTTCTCCAAGATCCTTCATTGAAAACCATCTTCCAAGCCATTCTTTAACAGAATTAAGCATAGGAATATTGTTTCCAATAAGGAGTATGTCATCGACATACAACACAATGAATACAACGTAACTCCCACTGACTTTCTTGTAAACACAAGAGTCTTCCATGTTCTTTTGAAATCCAAACTCTTGTATGGATTCATCGAACCGAAGATTCCAGCTCCGAGATGCTTGCTTTAATCCATAGATGGATCTATTAAGCTTGCATACTCTCTCAGCCTGATTAGGATCGATAAAACCTTCTGGTTGTGTCATAAACACTTCCTCTACTAGAATCCCATTCAAGAAGGCGGTTTTAACGTCCATTTGCCATATCTCATAATCATAATGAGCAGCAATGGCTAAGAGAATCCGAATGTATTTAATCATAGCAACTGGTGAAAAAGTTTCATCATAATCCACCCCGTGAATTTGTTTATATCCTTTTGCCACCAACCTTGCTTTGAAAACACTAGGTTTTCCATTCATGTCTGTTTTTATTTTGTAAATCCATTTGCATCCAATGGGCCTAGCCCCTTTAGGCAAATCGACCAAGTTCCAAACTTGATTTTCAGACATTGATTCCATTTCGGATTTCATGGCACCCTGCCATTTCTCGGAATCTGGACTCGTCATAGCTTGGATATAGGTCGAAGGTTCGTTGCTTTCTAAAAGCATGACTTCATAGTTCTCATTTGTCAGAATACCTAAGTATCTGTCAGGTTGAGATCTAATCCTTCCGGACCTTCGAGGGTTAGGTGTGGTTTCCAAAACCATAAGAATACTCTCAACCTAGTCTTGAGTATTCATCATTGGTTGTTTCACTTGAACCTCGTTCAAGACAACCGAGCTCCCACTGAATTTCTAGGAAAGATAACTCTTTTCAAGAAAATCACTATCTCGAGCAACAAAATATTGTTCTCAGATAGATCGTAGAAGTTGTACCCTCGAGTTTCTTATGGATACCATAAAAAACTTTTATCCCATTTGAGTTTAAGCTCTATAGAGATAAATCTCGTCAGAGAAGCTTTTAGAACCTCAAACTTTGATGAAAACAATTTAGGGACCCTCCCTTTCCATACCTAGTATGATGTCTTATCAACAGCTTTTGACAGCGTCCTATTCAGTGTATAAGTTGAAGTCAAGAATTGTGTGTTCCCAAAAGAGACCAGTAGTTCATTTAGACCTCTCATCGAATGGTCGAACTATATCTAATATAGTTTGTTTTCTATTTTCCGAAACATAACCTTCATGTGCTTGTGAACTGATAGGTTCCACATACATCAGTATGGATCATCCCTAATTAATCACTCACATGTTCTCCTTTCTCCAAGAAAGATGACATTGTTATCTTTGTCCATCAAACATCATTCACATGTATCAAATGACTCCAAGTCAAATGATTCTAGAATGCCTTCTAAAAGAAGATTTGTTACATGTTTAGATTTTGATCTAATCAACAATGTTACAGTTATGTCTCAATGAGACTTATTCGATTTGGACTTTTGTGTTAATGTTATATATGATTTGTTGAGTTTAAAGTATACATAAATAATGTAATAATCGTACCAAAATAAAAAATAGTTCACAATTAAAATAGTTATCAAACTATTTAATTAGTGAAAAACTAATCCATCAGTATCCAATACTGAACCAATATTCATTGTTTATTGAAGGTACGAAATTACATAGTTATAATACTAAAACAAGGCCCTAAGGCAAAACAACATCATATGATCATACGGCTAATGCAGCGACCTTCGCTCCATTTCTCGCCCGTAGAACGACATCTCTACTCACCAAACTTATACTTCTATGTAGTTCCTCCACATACAAATGTGAGAACTACGTTTGGCATCCAATACCCAAGAAGTAGAATTTGTGAAGTTTAATGTCTATAACATTAATACCTGAAGATGAAGCAACCCCGCTCTTCACATCTTCTTTGAACTTTGGGCAAGTTCAATTATTCTCAATAATTGACTCTTATTCGAATTTCCCATTCAAAATTATCCCAATGTCAAAACGTGATAAATCGTAAGTGAAAAATCGAAGTTTTCTAACCAGCGATATTATCATGCAATTGAAGCCCTATCTCTCATAAAATATGAGGGAGCCAACCAGACAATCGATTCACTCCATCCAATGGCTCGAAAGTCTCTAATTTGTGTCATTGATGAACTTAAGTGTTTTGGATTAAATCACTCCCCGAGGTGTAAATAATCATAACCTTATAATCCATCAAATGAAAGACAAATTAGGCATTTGTTTTGAAATTGAATAAAATATGAACTTTTATAAGTTTGCAAGTAGTGTCCAACACTTTTGCAGTAGACGCATTGAGATTCCCTAGGAACCCTAGTAGCCTTCTTGCCCATGCTCTTTTGAATACCCTATCCCATATCATAAGAATTACCCTCTTAGGGTCCTTCTCTATCGCCGGCTCAGCAGCCTTGAGCATCCCGTGGAGCTCACGAAGCGATTTCTTCAAACCATTCATATGGAAAATTTAGCCTAAAGGCATTATAACCATCATGAGATTGAAGTATGAAATTGGTTGCCAAATAATCATCATAGGAAAAATCTAGGCAGTCACTTGAAACAAATAATCCAATCATTTGTTGCACATGTGATTCCATAGATTTCCATTTTTCCAGCCTAGCTGAAGCGATGACCCTGGTCATACCGAACCGCTCAATCTTAGCATATTCCCCGAACATGCTATTGAGTTGTTCAATGATATCTTAGGATGTGGTTATCTAACACATTTTCCTTGTCTTCGTATTTGAGGACCATCCTCAAATTACGTTGTGAATCAAGAAAATTTGTTCAATTTTTCATAATCAAGAATTGAACCAAACCTTAATTGAGTTGATATTTGACATGATAAACTATAAAAGAAAGATAACTAAAGTATGTAAACATCCACAAAGCGGTAAACAAATAAGGTTGTCTAACAATTGTACTTATTTATTTCATTTTGTTCAATTGATATCCAATATCATTGTCCCTTAGAACAAAACGATCCCAATACCCTCATCTTGCAAATTCTTAAGCCGACTGAGTCCGCACTTAAGTATTTCAAGATAGGTAGACACACCACCCATGTCAATGATATCTAATATCACTCTCGGTCGATGAGAATCCCATTCTCATCTCATGTCTCGATAGCCACGCCTGCAGTGGATCTATCGATGAGAAAACCAAAGTCACGTGTAAGGGTCTAACCCTTACTCCCACTTATCCCAAGATAACAAGTAGTACCCCGCTGAGGCGGACCTACCAACTTATGATCGAGGGCTTCATGAGTGTGATGTTTTTGGACAAGACATTATACTCATTATTTTGGGAACTTGCATGCATAGGTGTTTATATGTAAGTTGAACATTTATAACATAAAACATCCTATAACTAGCAAAGCAAATAAATACGAAATCGAAAGGCCCCTAGAACCTCACAACTCTCAAACGAAAAGATTAAAATAACAACATAAGCCTTGAACATCTTCTGGACTGGTCCTCGCCCTCCGTTTTAGTTCCGTGCCCTCCGATTTTGGTCAAAATCTATTCTGTACCCATAAAACCACGAACAGCGCCCGTCGTTTCACAACCAGCGGTCGCTGAACACCACCGGCGGTCGCCGTTTCCAAAACGGCGCCCGCCGAAAGGTCCGGGAACAATCTGCCAAGAAAAAGGGCTTTCGGCGGTCGCCGTTTCCAAAACGGCGCCCGCCGAAACAAAACAGCGCCCGCTGGAGCTACAACGGCGCCCGCCGTTTGGCTCCAGCAGCCCGGTTTCGTCCGTTTTGCTTCGTTTTGCTTCGTTTCTTCTCGTTTTCGCCAGAGATCCGAGATCCTCCATCGAACCATGGACTAAGTCCATCGCTTACAAGTAGTACAATACAAATATAATAGAAAAACCTATCTATTACAAATGATTCCAAGGGACGCAGCCCTCAAAAAACTATGGCCAATCGAAACGTAAAAAACGACGAAATCATTCACCCGACCACTAACGATGGCCGGCCTTACATCTAATCACATAATCACAATTAAACAAATAATCCAATTATGTTGATTTAACCTTCGTGTCCAACACAAAAGTGTGCACGAGCCCTAGGCTCTGATACCAATTGAAGGTACCGGTATACCGATCCAATCGATATACCGTGTGTGCGGAAGCGTGTAAAGCATATAAATCTATCATGCTTGATCTAGTACACACAATATATGTATAGACACATATATATATACACATCCAATATATATATATATATATAAGGTTCAACGAGTTCTTACATTTGACAATGAATGGATTCGTTGATGTTGATTAAGGTGGTGTTGAGTCGATTGAACCACCTTAATGGATCAGCAACTTGAAGCTCTCCTTGTGAATGACCTTGTCACTCCTTTGGATCGTCCGGATGTTGAAGCCGCACAAATGGCCCGGCCTCTACGTGTTGCACACGAACCCGGAATATGAACACCTTGCTTGCTTGAGAATTGATCTCCAAGATCACCTATTTTCTCTCTATGTTAGTGGAATTTCGTGGCTAATGTTGTGGTGTGATGAAAATTTGATTTTCATCCATATAATGGCCTCATTATTCACCACATTACTCCCCTTTGTAACCTTCAACATAATGGGCATCATAAAGCACCATTAACATGCAAAAGGGGTTACAAAGGAGGTGAAAGGTCATGCCACATACACATGCCACTATGCATTGTATGTGGTCCCACTTGCTTGTGTGGCATGCCATGTCACACTATGTGACATGCATCCATGCAAGCCATGCATCCCATGCATGTGTATTTAATCCACGTAAATATTGATTCTAAATCAATATATTTATCAAGCAATGTATATCAATATCGAGCTCGTGTGTGACCCTGTAGGTATGATTTTATCGATCAATATTATATTGTTCCCAACAATTTATATTATCGAATAATAATTTAACATCCATAGACGACCTTATGACTTTATCGATTGCACACGTAGGATCGAAGGACATATCCCAACAGACTTTGTAAATTCAATACTCCATTTTGCTTAAAATAAAAATCAACACAGAAGAATACACAAGAAACACGAGCATTGTAGCTCAAGCAATATCACATATCCTGTGTGTGAACATGGTGTTGATCAAGTTCACCAGATTATTAGATACTAAAGCCCTTCTCCCATTTCCTAACATTATACGAATACACACGAGAGAATTCATGAAACCCAAAACAGAGTTCTAACCTGGAGATTATATCTTTCAACATTATACGAGGCAACTGCAACGGCAGAAAGAACTCGAACGAATAGTAGGTTTGGAGCGATGCGTGGAGGAATCGCATCTCGAGAAGCTCGAGTATTTGGATTTAGTCGTGAAAGGAATCCATATTGATTTTCCTTAGCTGTGCAGTCTGTAAGTCTTCATCAAGAGACTACAAAGAGTATGAAACAAGGTCAGTATCCTAGATTACATAAATTAGAAAATAAGAGCCATTTCTATATTGAGTTACAAAGTTCAAATTCGCCGTTGATAAGATTCACTCCAATTACATGGCAAATACAATATTACCAGATTGCATTAGAGTAAAATTGTGGCCAAACCTCCAATTTTTGAAGCATGACGAGACGGGTCCAACCACATGTTCGAGTCTGTCTACCGTCTGAGGGGCATTTCGTCAAACAGGTGGCGGGCGGGTCAATAATCACTCACTTGTTACGACTGCGGCTTGGCCCCTACCCCACGAGCTTCGAGACGGGCAGCCGCGCATCGGAGCGTCGGCGGACAAGGTGAACTTCGGTCCGCCAGCGGGGAGATTCTAATCAAGCGTTACAATGCGGCGGCAGCATTGGGAAGCTTCGACTCCGCGTAAACAGTCAGAAGCGCGTTCGTGAAGCCCAGCTTCGTGTTCGTCGGCGGAGAGGATTAAGAGATGATGAACGAATGAATACGTCGTCGTCATAGTCGTAGACTTCGCGTGCTCGTCCGACGGCTGGTGGCGGGCGGCCCCACGGCAGATGGCGGGGGTGCAGTTTCTTCCCCAATTCGGTTCCGACTCCAGAACATTCGATCGAGGCGATTGCAGAGGACCGAGGCTTCGGTTCAGAGACGAGAGGAAAATCGGAGGCGGGGGCTCGACCTGTGTCTGCGTAAGGATGCGTAAGGAGAGGTGTAAGAATGAGGGAATGGGTAGTAATGTCTTTAGACATTTTAGGTGGCCTAAATAGTAACTTAATTTCTCGAAATCTTTATTGGGCAAAAAAGTTGAAAAAATGCCTAATTGGTAATTTTTATTTATAAAAAAGTAAAAAGTAAAATTTTATTTTTAATTTTATAAATAAAATAGTTGTAAATAAAGTTTAATAAATAAATACTTAATAAAGGGATTTTTCAAAAAGGGTAAATATCTTGCTCTCGATTATACATTAAAAACAATCTTTACACTATTTATAAAAGAAACTAGATTTACCCAAATAACCCTTTTAATTGTTGAAACCTATATAATATATTCCATTGTTGATATATTATATCATATCTCTTAATTGACGCTATTAAATATACACTTACCATGTTGGACATTACACTACCAAAAGAATTCATCACCGTATTAATTATTAAGTTCCCATGTAACCTCAACTACTATGAATACACTACTACGTGTATGCTAATTGGAGAATTGAAAGTTCGAAGCATTATACAGTAAAACGGGCGATTTGTGATTCATCCACCGGTGGCAACTTCGTAGCATCTCCTCTCAAACCTCGAAGCTTATTCGTGATAAGGTAAGTTTTCTCAAATCATTATCAATTGAATTATTGGGTGACTATATTTGATACCTGATTTAGGGTTCCTGAATTTGGTATTTGATTTTACCCAATTTATTAGTTTTTAGTTATGAATTGAGATAGTGTACTAGTAGAAACGATTGCATGTCTGAAATTATGGTTATTGAAAATCCCCCCTGTTTTAAACCGACTGAAAGCTGCAATTTTTAGGTTTGGATTTTAATTAGTTGTGTACCTGTACAACTAATTTCATGACGAACAGCTTGAACCCAATAAGTAATAACATGATCAGATGAATTGGTGGGTGTGACACAGATTATGTAGGTTCAGCCTGTATCTATTTTACACATTCATAGCATTAAATGGACAAAGATTACCAACATCTTTATGATGTTATACGTTAAAAATATAATCTTATAGCTACATATTACTCTATGTTTTTTATTTTTGAACATGACTGCGTAGTTGACTTGATTTGTTTTGATCTTAGTTTTATCAAAAAACCACAGAGCCATATAACTTTTTAGTAGTCATATTAATGTGTTGCAGATTAATTTCAAAAAACTTTATATTTTGAATCAGGTACTGAAAACATGTCTCTGACAACTCGTTCCGATTCGCTGAAAAAAAAGGTTCAAAATAGGGAGGCCTATTCTAGATCTTCCAAACGTAGTTTGGAGCATGACTTCGAGGCAACTACGTCTGAGGCCCAGCCTGAACTTAATAAGGTATTTAGATCTATGGTTAATACCTGTCTTTAAATGAGTCTTTTGTTTTAAAAATTAACGACTTATACCAACATAGGTCACGAAATGTGCGACAAAGAACAACATCAAGCCTGTGCCGCTCAAGGCACAAAAGAGGAAACAATTCAACGTGGGAATAAACACGCCGAAAATAACTAAGAAGTCAAAGGTATATGCCAGATGCTTATTTGAATATTCCCCTTTTTAGTATTCATATAACCTAATTTGTATAAATTCTACTTTATTTTAGGAGTCCGAACATGTAATTGTAAGCGACGATGACTTCCAGTCTAACCAGTTTATTCTGAAGAAAAAAAAACGGGTAAGTGACTGATCTAATTCAAGATATCTATTCAAATAATGCAACGTCAGTCAACGAACATCATATAAAAATACTTAATAACTTTTAAAAGTTTAGTAACGTGTATGATTTTTTTTCTTCAGAGTGGCATCAAAATTGGAATCGATGGTGGGAAGTTTCCTCGAGAAACGTCGGCGGTTAAAAAGGTTTGTATGATATGTCTATTACTTTATCCAAGATCCAATACTAATTATGCCTCCTAGTAGTGTGGTCCACCCATAGGGTTTACGATGTTTAAAAACATTTGACAACACTTTGACCTAAATGTATATGAAACTGAGATATATAATTTATGAACTTATCCAATGTAGATTATAGTGTAAGATACATCATATGCTTTGAAAATGAGAATGCAGTAGTTTAATAGCTTAATAGCCACTGTTGTAGTAAGTGAAATTTTAATTAGAGTAACTTTCGATATACTAAGTTCACTTGTTTGTAACCAAATATTACATTGTAGGTGTGTCCTTGCCTAAATCTACTACTCATCCATTCATATTGTGTACCTAGTAATGTTTGATAAATCTTTAGACGACATAATTTCAATCTTAACACCTATGATGTACAAGTAATCAATGTAAAATGCATTAATCTATTTAGTAAAAATGCAAATTGATTGGCAGTGTATTGGCTATGTATAATGTCTGAAACTTGTTCATGGACACTACCAAAATACTTTCAAGTATGTTAACACTGATAACACTGTTTTTAACACTATATTGGTGGAAACGGTTGAAACCATATAACACTATGTAAAAGACAACAATCTATTAATAACATTGCACATTGATTGGCAGTGTATTGTTTAGGCATAAATTCTGAAACTTGTTCATGGACACTACCAAAAACACTTTTAAGTATTTTAACCCTGATAACACTTTTCTTAACATTATATTAGTGGAATCAATGTATACCTGATACCAGGACATTAGTGTTCAATTCTTTCAGTTATTAAACCTCGTAATCTGTACGACACCTGTTAAGTGTATATTATAATTGTTGTTGCATAAAATTAAATACACTACACATATGTGTTTATTTGCCTAAATATACTAATCATTTATTCATATTGTGTACCTAGTAGTGTCTGATAAATCTTTAGACGACATGATCGTAATCTTAGCACATATGAGGTACAAGTAATCAAAGTAAAAGACATTAATCTATTGAAAACACTGCACATTGTTTTGGCAGTGCAATGTTTACCAAAAACTCAGTGTATTTTATCTTTGTTGTTGCATAAAGTTGTTTCGTCGTTTGAGAACAAATAGTTAAATATAAAGTACAAGATCCACTTACTGAAACTCTGTCATATGGAAACAACCATTAGTGGAATAGTTAACACATATCAAAAGGGTTGGATTATGTATTGGTTACCAGCAGTTGTAATATGTTACATACACTACATATATATTGTCGCAGTGTAGGTCCTGTATTCATGGATTACTTCAACAAATGTATTATGTGTTCTTTATTCATTAATTTCTGATTATTTTTTAACTTCAACAAATATAGTAACTGAATCGGGCTATTTAATAGTATATTTGCAAACAATAGATTATTTTGGAGTACTTTTATCTTTGAAGCACATTTAGGTTATAGGGATTAACTTCACTATCTAAAATATGTTCATGGAAAACACAATTAGTAGAAGTAAATGATATTCATCTAGCTGATTATCGATTATTGAATAGTGTACCGACTCCAAGTTTAAGTTATGTTTATAATCAGGTTGCTTCAAATCCAAAAGATTCGTGAACCTATTAATTGTAATTTGTGTGTATAAGTATCGTCATTATATGTACTTGTCTATAAACACTTTATGACTAATATGTATTTTTTTATGATTCTCAGTTTTTTCAGTTCAGAAGCACTGTTCCTCAATATGATGAGAATACAGGCAACCCTATCACGGAGGGTGTTAGAAGAATTATTTCACAGACACCGTTTGCAGATTTATTCGAATGCTTCTTCACTGGTAAATTGACTGTATCTAAGTCAAATAACCAGCTAGCCATCATCCTAAAAGGTTACAACCACGAAGATAAATCCTTCTCCTTCGGAGGTAGACCCGACCAAATCTCTTTGGAAGATGTTGAAAATATACTGGGTTGAGTGTTGCTGGAGAGTACATTCTAGAGAAAGATACTCCAGCTTCTGATTTTGTGGTAGAAGCATTTGGAACGGGCAAGACCTCAATAAAGAAATGAGACGTTGCTAATGCAATCAGTAAAGAACTGCTCAAGCAGCCTTTCAGGGTGATTGATGTTGAAGAGAGGGATCAGAAATTGGCACGCCTCGTTCTTATTGATATCTGCATCAAGTTCCTATTCGCCAATGGAATGGGTTCTCTAAGTATGAAGCATGTCCGAGCATGCGAGGACCTGAACGAGATATCTAAATACGCATGGGCGAAGGAAGTGTTAAAATTCCTTAATGAGAAGCTGGAAATGTTTATGACAATGGTCTCTAATTCAAAGAACACTGGAGGATGTACCTATATAATTTTGGTAAGCATTTTACTTACAGTTCAGATTATATTATGGACACATATCGCATATTTTATGACCTCCTAATAACATTATACTTTTCATAGTACTTGTTATGTTTGAAAACAAACATAATAAAGCCTATTGCTGGGATGGAGGATGCATTGCCTCTGATTAAACGTTGGAATTTGAACGTTTTGGAGGAGTTGCTGAAGAAGATGTCATTTAGAGAATTATGTGTGAGTTATCGACATACAATGACTAATAGTTTAAAGTAGAGCACTATTTTAATTTGTTATGTTATTTTTTTTTTTTTGATTAGGTTGTTTGTGACCTCGCAGGCAAGAATTAACGGAAACTGTAATGATGAGTATGGAGTGTCAATGACCGATCTCATAAAAGAAGTTCAAGATTCAAAGAGAGAGGTTTTGTTCTTGGAGAATAAATCTAAGGAGCAGGAGTTGAAGATTCAAATACTCGGACAGATTATCGAAGATTCGTTTTACAAGAGTGCACCGAGGAATGATGGACACGTTTAGACTAGTGTCAACGAGGTTGACTCCACAAATGGTCAAAAAGGTTAGATTGTAATTAAATATATTAGTTCAAGTAAACTATGGCACATCGATTTCCCCATGTTTACAACAATTATGTATACTTGAATTGAATACCAGATGATGTTCATTCGCCTGAAGCGCCAGAAAGAAGGACTCCAGTTAATGAACCTATATTTGAGGACACAGATGCACAAAGTCAGTTCCAATAGTGTTAACAATAGTCCCTGATTTATGTCTCAGTTGTTATCTGTAATATTTATACTATCTTATTGTTTTGTATGTTATGTTGGGTAAACTTTGTCTGACTATGAATGTGTGAAAATATATTTTTGAAAAATCCCCTTTTAAATATGTGTTATGTGGATATGGTAATTGCCTACCTTAACAACTATGGATTACTTTGATTGTCTTAAACTGTGTTAGGTGATAAACAATAGTGGACTGTTGTGGTCGGATGCAAGGATCCTAGAGGGGGTTTCGGATCACCAATACACTCTGGTGTTAAGCAGATGGCAGGTACGATGTATACTTCTTGTGGGGCTGAGACACTATATAGTACTGTTATCTATACAACTGATTGATTTACTACATTGAAACGTTCAGAAGAGGAGGAGTTTGATATGCTTTGCATCGAGGCGGTAACGGCTGTTGAAAAATCTGTGGAGTCTGCAAAGAATAAGAAACCGAAAGGTAATGTGAACAACTTCCAATACTGAAACCAATATGTCTGACGTTGCAAACTGTTTGTTTACTTACACCTTTAACGCTAAACTACAGGTGGAGAAAAGACACAAAATGAACATTGTACAACAGAAGAAGTCTTTGGGGCAGCACGCGACAATGCGAGTTGGTCTCATTTTGATGCACCAAGCTTTGCTCTCTTCAGTGACGACGATATCCATACACCAGAACCTCAGCTTCCTGCACCATGTTCATCGATTATCTTGCCACTGGATGATATGCATACGGGGATAACGGGATCGTCGATAGGTCTTTTCTCGTACGCAGATCTGCCGGATAAACGAATACTGAAGCCACGAAATGACAGTATCTACCATTTCCCTGAAGTGAAGAAAAAAAGGATTGCAAGGAATAATGCTAAAAACAGGTCACCTCCTACGATAATCGATGTTGACGCATTAAAGGACACCAAGGAAGTGAAGATTTTGAAGAATCGGTGGAACAAGAATAAAATGTTCCAGAACTTGTTAGACGCATACACAAGGAATAGTCTGAAGGTGTATCTTGAGAAATCTCCTATAGGGTATGTGTCGTACTATCCCTCTCGAATTTAATGTGATTTCATCTTTATTATGTAATTTATAGTTGAGCCTGACCTTTTTTTTCCAGTGAAAGTTTCTGGGAGGCTAATGAAGCTGGCCTGACTGACATCACATGGCACGAGAGCGATATCTTGTTGTCAACCAATGCTTTGACAACCACAATAATCGATGCGTATTTGTGCTTGCTTGTAGAAGAGCTGAAGTCACGTAACGATATTGCCTTGGTCACCAAGTCACTTTATACACACGCATGGGTAAGTCGTACTAACTAATAAATTATGTTGAATTTAATATCAGGTGTCTTACACTAGTTTGTCAAGTGTCTTTTGGTTGATTTGTGTTAACATAAATCCCATAATGATTTAGATTTTTATATGTTCATAACCTTCCAGATTATTTGATGTACATGTGTCTGTTTCATATTGTTAAGAAACGACAGTGTATAACAAACATATCAGGTACACTAAAATCAATGTACAAGGTAAACAAAACTGTTAAGAACACTGCCTCTGGTCTGGTACTGCATATTGTTGTTATAAATTATTACAATTATGGGCACTAATCATGTATATGGTCTGAAATAAGCATATCAGGTACAATATAATCAATGCGCCATTTACTAAACTCTTAGAGACATTGCCTCTGTTGCTTCCATGTATTTTTTTGTTATAATGCAAACTAATGCGACTAAGTCAGTACATTAATGGAGGTGGATAGATACTACCAAATACGTTATCAATTAGTTTAACCATGAACATTGATACGAACCTCGTTGGGATACGAAGGATAGAAGATGAACGAAGAAGAAATTGAGAAAGGATACCGGTGGAAAGGTCCCAAAACCTCTGGATCGACTCACGGAATGATTTAGATTTGAAGATCTAAACCCCAACGCGTAGTTGTCGCAGCAACTCGGGGATGGTGAAGACACACGAACGAAGGGTGGATCGCTTCATTGATTCGTCGGTTGAATTCTTTGGATAATCGGGTAGAATTCGAACCCAAGAGAGATTTTAATAAAACTCACAAAATATAATTTTATTCATCGATCCATGGTTTTTCTAAAGTAATGAAAAGCAAAGCCTTTATATAGGCATAACAAAAGCATAAAAGAAAAGGAAATAAACAAAGAATTCACGCGGAGACCTAAATTCCGCCGCCCACTTTTGGGACTTGTCGTCCGACAGGAAATGCTGTCGTCCGACATGCCTCCGTCGCTCGCAGGCTCAACCTTCGTTTCGAATGAGAACTTCCTGCTTCGTACGCAATTTTCCAGGACCTTTCGCCCGACGGGTCTTTGCTGTCGCCCGACAATCCAATGTCGCCCGACGGTCTCGTAGTGCAAATTCGATGTCGGCATTTTCGCCCAATTCGCCCCTTTTCAGCTCAAAACTTCGTGGCACCTTCTTGGCACGTTCCCGACTCCCATTTCGATGCTCTCTTCGTCGTCCCGGATCTTGGGTTGCA
Organism: Euphrasia confusa; assembly: GCA_954870475.1. NCBI lineage: Eukaryota > Viridiplantae > Streptophyta > Magnoliopsida > Lamiales > Orobanchaceae > Euphrasia > Euphrasia confusa. The sequence continues at coordinate 11,088,753 of OX940958.1, forward strand.
TCATTCCCCTCCTCTTCAAGAGGATTTGTCCTCAAATCCACGTCGATGCCAGGTTCGAACACCACTCTCACGAACACACTCGGAACAATGTTAGTCTGATGCTCAATCCCTTGAATCGATGATAATTCAGGAAGTGTATCTTCAGGGCAAACATCATCAAATTCCTGCAACACAAAAAGAACGGAAGGGGGTAGAGAAGATAGACTGTTAGTGAGGAACAACTTCTCCTTGCCCATCACCAAGGTCGGCTGCTCCTCTGTCACTGCTTGTGTCTCCTTAATGTCACCGGTTTCACTCAACCACAACAATCGATTCGGCTCAGGATGCTTCACCATGGGTAACTCCAACTGTCGAACCACGGTTGCACCAACTTCCTCAGTGGTTAGAATATACTCCTCCTCCTCGGGTTCGACCGAGGCCTCCTCCTTGGACTCTACCAAAGCCTCCTCCTCGGGCTCTACTGAAGTTGACATGTCTGACTTTTCGCCCTCTTCATCAGTCGCTACTTTCCCGGCAGCCATGGACGCATGTACCCACTCCTCTAACAGACGCTCAATGTTGCTCCAGCTCTCACTCTGGATCTCAGCTCGGGACCTCCTCTCATCAATGTCAGAAACTTCATCCTTCTCAACACGAAACTCTCGACTACAATCACGGGCTCGATGATGGCCATTCTGAACTCCTCGGTATCCGCCGCCACCTCTTCGATACCATGCATTATCTCGATGAGGTCTCTCCTCCAAGGCGGTAAGTCGCTTATGAACCACCTCCATCTCCGACGTAATGATCGTCCCTAACTCCGCTCGCAAAGTCTCCAGGATGAGCTTAGCTTGGGGATGATCCATCTCAGTCATCCTGCAAAAGTGTTAGAAACAAAATAGAGAAATCCTCACCACTCTCGTGTTTCACTCAATATGGTAAGTCACTCAACGCTTGGGTTTCTCTCACTTTTCTCTCTCAAAGAATCGAACTTCCCAATCTACCGGTTGAATTCAACTCCAACAAGATCCACGAATCCAAAATAAGTTCGGAAGGGTGATAAAATTGGCACGAAAAAATCGCTAGAATCAAATTGGCTCACAACGATGCCGGGAAGCTAAAGAATCACTCACAAAATTTTGATATAAGATTTTTTTTTTATTTTTTTTTAATTAAATTTTTTTTACTGATGAACAGTAATTTACTGTTCGATGAGCAGTAATTTTTTTTTTAAAATAATTTTTTAAAAATTTTTTTTTACACAACAAAAGAAAATAATAATCAAAAACGAAAAAAAAAAACGAGGCTACGTATTCAGAAAACAAAGAACCCTAACCTGGGCTCTGATACCAAATGATACGAACCTCGTTGGGATACAAAGGATAGAAGATGAACGAAGAAGAAATTGAGAAAGGATACCGGTGGAAAGGTCCCAAAACCTCTGGATCGACTCACGGAATGATTTAGATTCGAAGATCTAAACCCCAACGCGTAGTTGTCGCAACAACTCGGGGATGGTGAAGACACACGAACGAAGGGTGTATCGCTTCATTGATTCGTCGGTTGAATTCTTTGGATTATCGGGTAGAATTCGAACCCAAGAGAGATTTTAATATAACTCACAAAATATAATTTTATTCATCAATTCATGGTTTTTCTAAAGTAATGAAAAGCAAATAGTTTATATAGGCATAAAAAAAGCATAAAAGAAAAGGAAATAAACAAAGAATTCACGCGGAGACCTAAATTCCGCCGCCCACTTTTGGGACTTGTCGTCCGACAGGAAATGCTGTCGTCCGACATGCCTCCGTCGCTCGCAGGCTCAACCTGCGGATCGAATGAGAACTTCCTGCTCCGTACGCAATTTTCCAGGACCTGTCGCCCGACGGGTTTTTGCTGTCGCCCGACATTCCAATGTCGCCCGACGGTCTCGTAGTGCAAATTCGATGTCGACCGACGGCAATGCATTTTCGCCCAATTTGCCCCTTTTCAGCTCAAAACTTCGCGGCACCTTCTTGGCACGTTCCCGACTCCCGTTTCGATGCTCTCTTCGTCGTCCCGGATCTTGGGTTGCATCAAACATGAAGGTACCGGTATACCGATCCGATCGATATACCGTGTGTGCGGAAGCGTGTAAAGCGATAGATCTACTATGTCATGATCTTAGTGCACACAAATATGTATAGACACACATATATTTATATATATATATATATATATATATATATATATATATATATAGAGAGAGAGAGAGAGAGAGAGAGATCAACGAGTTCTTACATGTGATGATGAAATGATTCGTTGTTGTCGATGAGGTGGTGTTGAGTCGATTGAACCACCTCAATGGATCACCTCAAAATGTTCACATTGGAATGACCTCGTCACTCCTTTGGATCGCCCGGATGTTGAAGCCGCACAAATGGCCCGGCCTCTACGTGTTGCACACGAACCCGGATAATGAACACCTTGCTTGCTTGAGAATGGATCTCCAAGATCACCTCTTTTCTCTCTAATTGAGTGGATTTTCGTGGCTGATGCTATTGTGTGATGAAAATCTGATTTTCATCTATATAATTGCCCCATTATTCCACATTACTCCCCTTTGTAACCTACAACATAATGGGCATCATAATGCACCATTAACATGCAAAAGGGGTTACAAAGGAGGTGAAAGGTCATGCCACATACACATGCCACTATGCATTGTATGTGGTCCCACTTGCTTGTGTGGCATGCCATGTCACACTATGTGACATGCATCCATGCAAGCCATGCATCACATGCATGAGAATTAAATCCACGTAAATATTGATTCTAAATCAATATATTTATCAAGCAATGTATATCAATATCGAGCTCGTGTGTGACCCTGTAGGTATGATTTTATCGATCAATATTATATTGTTCCCAACAATTAATATTATCGAATAATCATTTAACATCAATAGACGACCTTATGACTTTATCGATTGCACACGTAGGATCGAAGGATATATCCTAACAATCTCCCACTTGGCCATCAGAGCCAGTGTGCTTCCAACTTCCTATTGTCACTTTATGTCTAAGTTTGAACTTGAGGCAAGACTCGAGTCATCCTCAATCGGTTCAAACCTTTCTTAGACTTTGAGACAGACTGTAAAACCAGATTTATCACTATGATACAAATCTGGACGTGGCCACATATTTTCCACAGTCTCGACTCTCCAAGTGGCCGGTAAGACATGTATCCCATTATAAAATGGAGGACAATCCCATCTTGTCAATCCAAGCTCTCCCACTTGATTCCTGATATACCCAATAACAAGTTTTATAACCTCCTTTTACGAAAGGCGTTTACTTGTATCAAAGTACACCATTTCACAATGGAATTACTCTGGACTACTCATGTCAGAGGAAATTGCTCGACAGTCAATGAAATAGTATTATGACTCGAAATCTTAAATAATATTTCAGTCGGGTCTGTTCGATCATTAGCTCCCAGCTAATATCTATGTAATTGTACTTGATGTCCCACATCACTAGCCCATGAAGCGGCGCTATAGTACACATTACAATCTAGTTCTTTGTATCGTCAATTTGTCCGTACTCGATGATACGAACTAGGAACAATTTATGACTTAATTATATTAGTTCAACAATTGGGACTTCATTATGTGGTAAATCGACTTCATAACCCAATTAATATAATTTAATCATTTGGACAATTCATACAATTTAAACCACAATTATATGAAGAAATTATTGAATATCATAAAAGATACGTGAATGTTTACATAAACTCCAAAAGTAGACAATACAGTAATAGGAATCACAATCCATCTCTAAGATATTGTATCCCTATTGCAGTCGTATGAGCATCATGCTTTGACTGCTGGAGTGGTTTAGTTAACGGGTCTGCAACATTATCATCAGTTGCAACTTTATTTATCTCGATGTCTCCACGACTAACTATCTCCCTGAGAATGTGGAACTTCCTGAGCACATGTTTGGATTTGTGGTGCTCCCTAGGCTCCATGGCTTGCGCGATAGCTCCACTATTATCACAATAGAGAGCTATCGGGTGGGCCGAACTAGGTACGACACCGAGCTCATCTAAGAACTTTCTCATCCAAACGGCTTCCTTTGCTGCTTCAGATGCAGCAATGTACTCAGCCTCTGTAGTAGAATCAGCTACGGTGGGTTGCTTGGAACTCTTTCAGCTCACCGCACCTCCATTCAGACAAAAGACAAAACCGGACTGAGACCGGAAATCAGCTTTGTCTGTTTGGAAGCTTGCATTCGTATATCCTGTCACAACCAACTCTTTTTGTCCTCCAAAGACAAGAAAATACTCTTTAGTCCTTCTAAGGTACTTAAGAATATTCTTGGCCGTAGTCCAATGCGCCTCACCTGGGTTTCCTTGAAACCGACTCGTCATGCTCAAAGCATACGATACATCCGGTCGTGTACATATCATGGCGTACATTATAGACCCTATTGCCGAAGCATAAGGAACATTTGTCATCTTTATTTGCTCATCAGGTCCCGAAGGGCACTGCCTCTTGCTCAAAGATGTACCATGAGTCATTGGAATGAGACCCTTCTTGGCGTCTTTCATTCTGAACTTATCAAGCACCTTATCAATATAGGTTGCTTGACTAAGTCCAAGCATCCTATGCGATCTGTTCCGACAGATCTTGATGCCCAATATGTACTGTGCTTCTCCAAGATCCTTCATTGAAAACCATCTTCCAAGCCATTCTTTAACAGAATTAAGCATAGGAATATTGTTTCCAATAAGGAGTATGTCATCGACATACAACACAATGAATACAACGTAACTCCCACTGACTTTCTTGTAAACACAAGAGTCTTCCATGTTCTTTTGAAATCCAAACTCTTGTATGGATTCATCGAACCGAAGATTCCAGCTCCGAGATGCTTGCTTTAATCCATAGATGGATCTATTAAGCTTGCATACTCTCTCAGCCTGATTAGGATCGATAAAACCTTCTGGTTGTGTCATAAACACTTCCTCTACTAGAATCCCATTCAAGAAGGCGGTTTTAACGTCCATTTGCCATATCTCATAATCATAATGAGCAGCAATGGCTAAGAGAATCCGAATGTATTTAATCATAGCAACTGGTGAAAAAGTTTCATCATAATCCACCCCGTGAATTTGTTTATATCCTTTTGCCACCAACCTTGCTTTGAAAACACTAGGTTTTCCATTCATGTCTGTTTTTATTTTGTAAATCCATTTGCATCCAATGGGCCTAGCCCCTTTAGGCAAATCGACCAAGTTCCAAACTTGATTTTCAGACATTGATTCCATTTCGGATTTCATGGCACCCTGCCATTTCTCGGAATCTGGACTCGTCACAGCTTGGATATAGGTCGAAGGTTCATTGCTTTCTAAAAGCATGACTTCATAGTTCTCGTTTGTCAGAATACCTAAGTATCTGTCAAGTTGAGTTCTAATCCTTCCGGACCTTCGAGGGTTAGGTTTGGTTTCTAAAACCACTGGAGTACTCTCAACCAAGTCTTGAGTCTCCATCTCAATTTGTTCTTCTTGAACCTCGCTCAAGTTTTCTTGAACTTCGTTCAATTCAACTGAGCTCCCACTTACTTTCTTGGAAAGATATTCCTTTTCAAGAAATACACCATCTCGAGCAACAAAGACTTTGTTCTCGGATTAGTTGTAAAAGTGGTACCCTCGTGTTTCTTTTGGATAACCAACAAAGAAACATTTATCCGATTTGGGTTCAAGCTTTGTAGAGATATTTCTCTTCACATAAGCTTCACATCCCCAAACCTTGATATAAGACAAGTTAGGGACCTTCCCTTTCCATACCTCGTATGGTGTCTTATCAACAGCTTTTGACGGTGTCCTATTCAGTGTATAGGCCGCTGTTAAAAGTGCGTGTCCCCAAAAAGATTTTGGTAGTTCACTAAGGCTCATCATCGATCGAACCGTATCGAATAAGGTTCTATTCCTCCTTTTGGAAACACCATTCATCTGGGGTGTTCCAGGTGGAGTGAGTTGATATAGAATACCACAACTCATAAGATGATCATCGAATTCTTGGCTAAGATATTCACCACCTCGATCCGATCGAATGGCTTTTATCTTCTTACCAAGTTGATTCTCAACTTCATTTTGGAATTCTTTGAACTTTTCAAAGGCTTCTGACTTATGCCTCATTAAATAGACATAACCATATCTACTTAAGTCATCGGTAAAAGTTATGAAGTAGAAATAACCTCCACGTGCTTGTCAGCTCATTGGACCACATACATCAGTATGGATTAAACCCAATAGATCACTTGCACGTTCTCCTTTCCCTAGAAAAGGTTACTTTGTCATTTTGCCCATCAAACATCCTTCACATGTATCAAATGACTCCAAGTCAAAAGATTTGAGAATGCCTTCTTTAAGAAGTTTCTCTACATGTTTAATGTTGACGTGACCTAATCGACAATGCCAAAGGTATGTTTCATTGAATTCATTCGATTTGGCCTTTTTGGTATCAATGTTATATATATGATTGTCAAGTTGAAGTACATATAAACCATGTCACTACAAAAAATTCTACTTTTTATGACAATTTTTTTCGTGACGACATGATATTTGTCACGTATTATCATTTAAAAGTGACAAATTTAATTTTCGTCATTTAATATATTTATTTAAGGACAAATATTTATTTTGTCCCCAAAAACCTTTATTGACGATGTTTGCAATAATTAGGGACGATATTTAATGTCATGAAAAAAATACATTTTTATGACGAAATTATATTTTGTCATCTATTATTATAAATAATCAGTGACATAATAATTTCGTCAAAATTAAATTAGTGACAATAACATTCGTCATATAATATACTACTTATACGACAATTAAATTTTTCGTCATTAATTAATTTAATTTATTAATGACATATTTTTTTCGTCACCAATACTCTTATTTTGACATTTGTTAATGATTTGCTAACGTAAATTTTTCTTCTACGTGATTCTCTATGAAATATTTTTTTTTTTGTATTATTTAAAAATAAAAATTTTATATTGTAAACATTTAAAAGTATATATTAGTACTATTTTTTGGAAAAAAATATAATATCATCAATACTCTGATTTTGACATTTGTTAATGATTTGTGACTTTTTTAACTATAAATTTCAACGTAAATTTTTTCTCTACGTTATTCTCTTTGAAACATTTTTTTTTGGTATTATTTAAAAGTAAAAATTTTATATTGTAAACATTTAAAAGTATATATTACTACTATTTTTTGGAATAAAATATAATATCACAATATTTTAACCATTTCATATTTAATTTAAATATATATAGTGTTATAAATCTTAAAATTAGTTTTTAAATTTTAGAGTAAATTGAACAGATTAAGGAGGGTGTATTGGTTAGAGAGTCTATAGGATTTTTTAAGACTTTTAAAATCTAGCGGTATTCAATCTGGATTTTCAAAAGTCCATAAAAATCTTGAGGTATTCAATACGGATTTTAAAAAGTCTTTAAAAATCTACCGATATTCAAAACTCAATAGATTTTAAAACTCAATGGATTTTATTGGAGTTTGTCTTAAAAATATGAAGGATTCTAACTCTTTAAAATCTCTCGTAATGAGGAGAGATTTACATGGATTTCACTTTAACGTATTAAATTATTATTAAAAATAAAACTTTAAATATTTTATAAAAAATTACATTTTATATTTATTTCTTTTCTAATAAACTATATTATTATTAAAAATAATAAAAATTTAAAAAATTATATAAAAAAATTATACTTGTTTTTTCTTTTATTAAAAAATTATATTAGTGAATTATTATTAAAAAAATAATAAAATTTGAAAGATTAGATATAAAAAAAATAAAAATGAAGAGATTGTTTAATATTTTTTTTTATACAGTATATTTGTATTATTAGCGCAAAAATTAATCAACAAGTATATTTGTATCACTAGTTATAGCGCAAAAATCAATAAAAATTATTATAACTTCATAAAAAAATTATTACGTAATAAAATAAAGTCTATGAAAATCTATATAAATCCATAAAAAAATCAGTCAAACTCTTTATGAAATCTATGGATTTCTTAAGTCTACGGACTTTTTAAAGTCCAAACAAATCCAATAAAATCTTAATTGAATACACCCTCCTAAAAGAACTAGTGGTCGGTGATCGTGGTTATATTTTGACGGATACGCTCATAAAAATAATACGCAATTCCATAAAACCTAGGCTTCGTTCCTTCGCATCCAGCCAACCACGTCGGAAAAACCGACCTCCGCAATCGCTAATTGCCGCTTTCCCCCCTTCGATCGTTGCCGCCTTTCCCCTGTGATCGGCACCGTGCCGTTATTAATGTGATTGGTAATACATGCCGCACTTGCGCCACAGTTTTTCCCCTAATAACTCCAGGTTAGATTTGTAGATCAAATTTTGTCAAATTTTTGATTGATAATGAAATCGCCACTTGCAGCGGTCCTCTCTTTGACTGGTAATTTGGGTTTTTTATGGATGCGACATGGCCTTTCATTAGGTCTAATTTGGGTTTAACTATCAATTCCTTGATAACAATTAATATTAAAGATTGGGCGTGTAATTTTGATATTTTCTTTATTCGATCCGTTTATGTGGAATTGCTACTTTAAATTTTGTTGGTTATGATTCTTCTACTGATACGACTATGCTATTATATCATTTTATTCACACGCCCATTTGCTTTAACCCTTGTGCAACGTAAAGATAACTCAAAGAGATGAAGAAATATTTAGATCTTATTTTTTGTATTATTATGTTTGTTTTGGGTGTGTTTATATGTAGTTTTGTAATAAAGCAGTTCTTATATATATGCTAATATGGTGAAGTAGATTGAATATCCATATTGATCCTCGGGTAATTGGTGTGTACTTTAGTTGTATGTATGACTACACTCTATGATGTATTTTTGTTTCTTTTCTAATCATCTAAATGCGTATGCAATAATTATTTTAGCAATCTAATATTATTTTAATTTGATTTTGTAGAACACTTGGTGCCGTGGTGAGAAGTATACAATGTATTTGATACCCAATTCCTTAGTCTGTCCTTAAATGAAACATCTCATGACCCACCTCATCAAAACAACCATTGATTCTCAGGTAATCGCATCAAAAGTTTTTTCTTTATCACATGAGCGTGTTTTTTCGTGGATGATCAGTTTACGATGAAGATAAATTGCTAATTGTGTGATGTACATCTAAACAATTTTCTAAATTTGAAACTTCACGTCTTATATATAAACTATTAATTAATCACTTTTCATGATTAATGTTATACTGATTAATGATCAGATACTTCATCATTTTTATGTTTATTTATCATTAATTTCGCAGGTCTTAACTGAGAATATATGCATATCTTCAATCATGAGGTAAGATTATCTTACGCTAATGTAATTTATTTTATATTTCAGTGATTTTATTAGAACAATATTTAAGTAGATTTTCACTTGGGTTTTAGTGCTAGCAATAATGTGTTTTCTGTTTTAATTTTTTTATTAGTAAAATTTAGTTTTGTTGTATAACTATTTGTGTGTATACTTTCAGTGTAATATCTTTATATGCTTGCAGTAAACTTTTGGGAGAGAAGTCGTACTTCAGATACTTGTGAATCGTATGGACTACAAAGAAGAATCAAAATTTTGCCCAGACAATAGAGCTAAATATTTGGGTGAAAATCTCTGACCTACAAAGGGATAAACATTTGGTGCTTTGTTTTGTATTTGAGTGCTAGTGAACTTTACATTTTAATGATAAAATGATTCATTATAGTTTTTGGATCATCTTTAATGAGATTTTTTTTTTTACTGTATTCTACTTATCGTGACAAATTTGTATGTTTTTATATACAAAATAATAACAATGAATATTAATGTCACGATAACTACATTTATAGTAACGAAATAATTATCTTAATGAGACAAAAATTAATATTATAATTTTTTTTAAATTGAATAATTCATGGAAAATCGTCACCAAAAATAAAGTTTTAAAGACGATAAATTAAAAATGTCATGAAAAATTTAACATTTAGTGACGAATATTAATAATAAGTGACGAAAAGTGGAGCTCAAACGTGACAAATATTTTGTCACAATAGATGAATAAATACGGTGACGATGTCAATTTTTGTCATCACATGATGACTTGAGATGACGAAACAAATTAACGTCATATTTATCTAATGTGACGCACATACGGTGACAATGGCTGCGACGAAAAAAAAGTGTCACCAAATAGATTTCGCGACGAAAAATGACGTTTTTATGACAAATAATTTCGTCGCGAAATCTCAAATTTCTTGTAGTGTGTTCTAATCGTGCCGAACCATAGAACACTCCACTTTTTGAAATAGTAAATAAACCATTTATTATAGTGAAGGAAAATCCTTCAGTATCCCATACTGAAATAGAAATGATGTTCTTGGTAATGCTTGGTACGAAATAAACATTATTCATTACTAAAACAAGGCCCGAAGGCAAACACAAATCATAAGATCCTACGGCTAATGCAGCGACCCACGATCCATTTCCAACCCGTAGATCGACATCTCCCTTTACCAAAGTTCTACTTCTTTGCAGTCCCTGCACATGTGAAACAATGTGAGCACCGCATCCGTTATACAATACCCAAGAAGAAGAATTTGTAAAGTTTATGTCTATGACATAAATACCTGAAGATGAAGGAACGACACAGTTCTTCACATCTTCCTTGAACTTAGGGCAATCTCGCTTGTAGTATCCAACACTCTTGCAGTAGAAACACTCAGATTCCCCAGGAACCTTAGAAGCTTTCAAGAACCTTTTGGAAGGAGCTGCCACAGCTTTTCCTTTCCCTTTGCCTTTCACTTCCGGTTTCTTAATCCCCTTGAACTTTTTGGTACCTCCTTCCCGAATCATAAGAACTTCCCTCCTAGGGTCCTTTTTAATAGCCGGCTCAGCAGCCTTAAGCATCCCATGGAGCTCATGAAGCGATTTCTTCAGTCCATTCATGTGGAAATTCATCCTAAAGGCGTCATAACCATCATGAAGAGAATGGAGAATGAAATCGGTAGCCAACTCGTCATCATATGCAAAACCGAGGCGAGCACTTGAAGCAAATAATCCAATCATTTGCTGCACATGTGGTCTCACGGGTTTACCCTTTTCCAGCCTAGCTGTAGCTATAGCCCGGGTGACACCGAAGCGCTCAATCCTAGCATGTTCCCCGAATATGCTCTTGAGCTCTTCTATGATGTCATAGGCCTCCATGAACTCGAATTGTTTTTGCAACTCGGGTACCATGGATGCCAACATCAAACATGTCACCTCATTCGAGGCTTTCTTAGCAAGGGCATATGATGCCTTTTGGACATCCGTGCCCCATCAGCGGGAAGCACGGGAAGGGGTTTGTCCAACACACTTTCCTTTTCCTCGTATTTGAGGAATATCCTCAAGTTACTTTGCCAATCAAGGAAATTGGTGTTGTTCAACTTTTCTCTATCCAAGATAGAGCTGAACTTGAATTGAGTTGAGACGGCCGTATTATACTACAGAAGAAAGATAAATAACGTAAGTAAACATCCACAAAGCGGTAAACAAATAAGGTTGTCTAGCAAAACTACTTTATTTGTTCCATTTTGTTCATTCGATATCCAATATCGTCGTTCCCAATTATTTCAATGACAAAAAACGTGATAAATCGTAAGTGAAAACTCGAGGTTTTCTAACCAGCGATCTTATCATGCAATTGAAGCCCTATCTCTCATTAAAATGAGGGAGCCAACCAGACAATCGATTCATGCCATCCAATGGCTCGAAAGTCTCTAATTTGTGTCATTGATGAACTTAAGTGTTTTGGATTAAATCACTCCCCGAGGTGTAAATAATCCTAACCTTATAATCCATCAAATGAAAGACAAATTAGGCATTTGTTTTTTGAAATTTTTAATAAATTTGAACAAAACGATCCCAGAATCCTCATCTTGTGAATCCTTAAGCCGACTGAGTCCGCAATTTAAGAACTCCAAGATAGGTAGACATCCATGTCAATGACATCTAATGTCACTCTCGGTCGATGAGAGTCCCATTCTCATCTCATGTCTCGATAGTCACGCCTGCAGTGGATCTATCGATGAGAAAACCAAAGTCACGTGTAAGGGTCTAACCCTTACTCCCCACTTATCCCAAGATAACAAGTAGTACCCCGCTGAGGCGGACCTACCAACTTATGATCGAGGGCTTCATGGGTGTTGATGGAGTTGTATTATAAAAGTCTAGTTTAGTGGAAATACGGAACTCCTTATCTATACCTTAATTCTATATATGATTCAAGCATGATTGCATTTATTGCAATAGTCCTTGATGTATACGTTGTAGATAGTATGGCGTGAGGAGACACGCGGAAGATCATACTATCGGTTACTCGTATACTATCGAACAGTAGCTCACGACTTAGATGGACATGGACAAACCATCGGTACGTCGTAGTGTGACTGGCAGATAGTCGGTCTTGACTATCATGTTACACTCGTACACTTGGTGTATTGAGCAGGACCACGGGAGGGCGTTCGATTTGTACTAATCGGAGTAATCGAACTAGACCTCAGATATTACGGATATGTGAGTTCTTAATCCCTATATAATTATAGGTGCGTGTGTCCAACGCTCGGTTCTTTGATGTGCCAATGAGTGAGACTAATTGATTAGTCAATATTCTCGGTAGATTGGGAATCGGTATTGTACACACGGCATGATATAGATTATAGACAGGAAACAGTGTCCCATTTATTGGGTTGATGATGTCCCCGAGATGAGCTCATAAAGTTTATCATGTAAACCCTGCAGGTGGATTTACTCTGCATGATAATACGGATGAGTGGTACTAGTCTCGGATTATAAGAAATGAATTAATTTAATTATTAGTAATTAAAATTAATTCGTGGACATGCGATATCTTAAACACGGGGAAATGTCACATATGTAATACGACGGGAAATTTATTGACGGAATAATTTAGATTAATTAATTGGGAAATCAATTATAATTTTATAGTGGAATTAATTATAATTCAAATTGTGGAATTTAATTAAGGTTTTCCTTTTGGGACACCAAGTTAATTAAATTGCAATTTAAGCCTAATTAATTAATTGCCTATGGGTCCCTAGTGTGGCCTATATAAATCCCTCATCTCTCTTCTCTAAACCTACAGAATGCCGCTATTTTATTTTTGCTGAGAAAAAATTAATTTGTTAACGCAATTATTTTTTCTGTGAAAATAAATAGACTAGCGCAATAATTTTTCATACACAGAAAAATATATTCTTGCGTAAGTTTGAGAGAGAAGAAGAAGAGAAACTCCAAGCGGATCGATGCCCACACATCGGCTGGAGCAAGAGGGCTAGGATACACGTTAGAAGACTCGAGGTCTTTGTCAATTCGGCTTCTCCGAATCACGCGACAAAGGTATGAAATCGAAACCCTATTTCCGCACTCGTTTCGATTCAATCTCGTACGTAATCATACAACGAACCTCCGATCAAGTTCCGAGAACCGTGGTATGTGTTCCTTGATCACTTGGGGGCTTCTGGTCGCCGGAACGGTGGTCGGATACGGAAAAACACACCAGAAACGGGGCTGGAACAGCAGCGTCGCGCTGCTGTTCGCGAAGATGTCGGCCGACAGTGAGATGTCGGCCGACAGCTTTATGCCGTCGGGCGACAATGCCCTGTCGGGCGACAGCGACATGCCGTCGGCCGACAGACAGGGCAGAACCCTTGGTTTTGCGCGGTTGTGCCTCGGGCATGATGGCTGGGCGTGAACCGGGTCTGGGGCTTCGTCGTGAGCACGATAGGCACGTTGGAGGTCGACTGGGCGTGTTCGGATGTTCGAGTAGTCGAACGGACATGTCCCGGGTAGTCGATTTCCAACAATGATGTTTTGGACAAGACATTATACTCATTATTTTGGGAACTTACATGCATAGGTGTTTATATGTAAGTTGAACATTTATAACATATAACATCCTATAACTAGCAAAGCAAATAAATACGCATTGAAAGGCCCCTAGAACCTCACAACACTCAAACGAAAAACGAAATTAACTCTATCGAAGCATCTTGAAATCACCCCGACTTGATCCGGCTGAACTTGGCTGCATCTGCCCCCCAAAACCCGAAACAACGGTCGCCGTTTTGCAACTAGCGCCCGCTGAAATCAAGAAAAGAGGGCAGAACGTCTCCAGCGCGATTTTGCACGAACAGCGGTCGCTGTTGCCACAACAGCGCCCGCTGAACCTCGAACAGCGACCGCTGTTGCTACAACAGCGGGCGCTGTTTGTCTCCAGCAGCCCCGGCTTCGTTCGTTTCGCTCCGTTTTGCTTCGTTTCTTCTCGTTTTCGCTTGGGCTTCGAAATCCAACTCTGATACATGGATAAATCCATAGCTTACATATTGAACAATACATTTTTGAATAGAAAAACCTATCTATTACAAAAGATTCCAAGGGACGCAGCCCTTCAAAACTATGGTCATTCAACAAGTAAAAAACACGATTCATCCACCCGACCACTATCGGTGGCCGGCCTTACATCTAATCACATAGATTCAAATAAACAAATAATCCAATTATGTTGATTTAACCTTCGTGTCCACACAAAAGTGTGCACAAGCCCTAGGCTCTGATACCAATTGAAGGTACCGGTATACCGATCCGATCGATATACCGTGTGTGCGGAAGCGTGTAAAGCGATAGATCTACTATGCCATGATCTTAGTGCACACAAATATGTATAGACACACACACATATATGTTGGAGTTGTGTACTTAATGTCTAGATTTAAGTGACGGAAACTCACGATCCATTGCCACTAATCTATTTAATTAAATAAACAATTATTTGCGTTTAATTATTTATAATTAAATATATGCAAATCATAGTCCTAGATTTTATACGTTGTAGTTAGTATGGTGCAAGCATGGGCGCACAGAAGATCATACTATCGGTTACTCGTATTTAATCGAACAGTTGCTCACGACCTAGATGGACACGGACCAATCCATCGGTATAGTCGTTGTGTGAGAGAGAAAATAATTTGTCTTAATTATTTTATCACACTTGTACACTTGGTGTATTGAGCGGATCTGCTTGAGATTTATCGATTAGGATTGCCGGCGATAATTGATTTAAGTCTCTGAGTATTTTATTCTTAATCCCCGATATTATTGCGGGTGTGTATATTTAATATAAGTGACTTTGATTTACCAAAGGAATTAACCGATTTAATTATTGGGTTAATTACCGGTTAAGTTGGGTCACTATATTTTATATATGACATGCCGTGAATACTTGACGGGAAATTGTATCCCGGAAGGGTTGATAATGTCCCCGAGATGAGTTCATAAGGAATTATTATGTAAACCCTGCAGGTGGATTCGTTCCGCATAATAATTAAGGTTGAATGGTACTAGTCTCGGATATAAGAGATGAATAAATTAATTAGCATTAAATTAATTTTATTCATGGATATTTATATCTTAAATACACGGAATAAATAATACTACCGGAGAAATATTATTTGATATAATATGGTTTAATATTGGGAGTGCAATTAATTTTATATAGTGGAAAATAGAATTAATTAATATTGATAAGGATTAATGGACTTGAGCATTGGGCTCAATTTAATCTTCAATATTGGAAGCCCAATATTCCACCTCCTTAAGATCCCCTACGTAGCCTATAAAAGCACTACATGGTCTTCTCTATTCTCATAACTTGAAGATCACAATTCTAGAGAGAGAAAGTAGAGAGGAGGATCCATGGAGTTCGGTAGATCGTCACCCACACGACGTCCGGGCTAGTGCAAGGAATACGTGGGAAGATCTCAAGGTCATCATAAGATCTCGTTTCTCCGCACAACAAATCGAAAGGTGAATTAATTTTTTCCGCAATTTAATTCAAGTTTATTGAATCAATTATCGAAAAACAAGATCCAAGGATCGAACCCCGGATTAGACGACGAACGCGTGGTGGCGATCTAGGATCGCCGGACCACGGCGATCGCCGCCTAGGGTTTCGGCGTGCGCGCATGGAGCGAACCCCGGCTGGACGCCGGGGGTGCGATCGATCCAAGGATCGATCGCCGGCAGCGGGCTGGGCCCCGCGACGGCCCAGCTGGAGGCGGGCCGACCTCCCATGCGGCGGCGAGTCGCCGGACTCGCCGCGGGGGTTGCTGGGCAGCCCCATCGATCGCGAAGATCGAACGCGATCTTTGATCGCGTGAACCCCGTCTCGCGGGGGTTCGGCTGGGGGCGGGCTGCGTGCCTTCGGGTGCGTAGTCTCCAAAGGCCGGACTCCGGCGGATGAGTCGGCGTTCATGTTTTCTCCGGCGAAGGTTTTCGTTCGGGTTATTGTTTCCGCAAATTTTAATAGCCCGGGATATCGAATTCCAACAATTGGTATCAGAGCGTACGGTTACGTTTTTCGTTAATTGTTTCGATAATCGATTATCGTTGTTTATAGCCATAGATTAATTTAATTTATTAAATTATTGTGCTATATATTGTTCTACGTCTATGTTTTCTCTCTCGTATGAATCGTGTTGGTCGGAAAAATTAATTATTAAAAACGAGGGTTTTTCGGAATAATTGAACCGGATCGATCGACCGTAAGGCTCGGTGCGGGCTGCCGGGAGGGAGCTGGAAGCACGGGCTGTGCGGTTGCTGCACGTGGGGTGGCCTGTTGGCAGGGATCGACGGCATGATCGCCGGATGTCGATCGCCGACGAGCTGCTGGGGCAGCGACTGGTCGATGGCTGGACGTCGAGGGCGTCGTCAGGCCGGGAGTCGGCTGCTCCGGCAATCGATCGATCAACCCGGCTGGTCGCACAAGCTGGGATTCGGCGAGGTGGCTGGTCGCACAAGCTGGGATGTTGGCGGTAATCGCTGACAAGCTTCCCGTGGCTGGGCACACCTGTGGCAGGTCGACACCTTGTTTCTCATGTTCGTCGATGGCATGGTGCGTGATGTGCATGGGCACTTGTATGCTGCATGAATCAATTAATTAAAGTGCATGGACGATATGCATGGTCTATAGAAATGCATGGACGAATTAATTAATGCCGTGGCCATGCATGATGGTTGGGCATGCGATTTGGATGGTGCTGTGTATAGAGATACACGACATGCATGTTCATGGTTCGATTGGGATGACCGGAATTCGTTTCGGTTCGTCCCGGTAAATCCGATCTTTCCGGAAATAATTTAATCTTTCTAATTTTATTTAATTTAATTTTGGAATTAATTCAAATTCTGTTTGGATTAGATTTCTTAATTATGGAATTAAATAATGGAATTAGATGGAGAATTAAATTAGGAAAGAAGATCCTAGTTTCTCTAGATATCCTATACCTACTTGGATTAGAAGTCTTAAGAAGAATCAAAATTCGATTTTAATGGATTTTATTTAGAATAGAATTAAATATGGAAATCAATGGATTTTAATGGAATTGATTTTATTTAATTTAAGTATTTTATTTAAAATCATTAGATTAATTCAAAATTTATTTTGGATTGGAAAATCTTGGATTTTATTTAGAATAGAATTAAATATGGAAATCAATGGATTTTAATGGAATTGATTTTATTTAATTTAAGTATTTTATTTAAAATCATTAGATTAATTCAAAATTTATTTTGGATTGGAAAATCTTGGATTTTATTTAGAATAGAATTAAATATGGAGATCAATGGATTTTAATAATATTGATTTTATTTAATTTAAGTATTTTATTTAAAATCATTAGATTAATTCAAAATTTATTTTGGATTGGAAAATCTTGGATTTTATTTAGAATAGAATTAAATATGGAGATCAATGGATTTTAATAATATTGATTTTATTTAATTTAAGTATTTTATTTAAAATCATTAGATTAATTCAAAATTTATTTTGGATTGGAAAATCTTGGATTTTATTTAAAATAGAATTAAATATGGAAATAAATGGAATTGATTTTATTTAATTGGAGTATTTTATTTAAAATCATTAGATTGATTCAAATTTATTTTTTGAATTGGAATCTTAGATTTTATTTAAAATAAATTAAATATGAGAATCAAAGAATTTTTCCGTCGCTCGGCAAAGTATTCAAGACGTAGAATGAAGACTCAAGACAAGCATGCAGGAATTCATCAAGGTACGAATAGTCGAGAAATAATTTTACTTCAGCAATTATTTGATTATTTGTGTACGTACTTGCATGAAATGTATGTTTATTATTATGCTTATGTGTATTTAATTATGCATTAGATAGCGTATCCCTTTATTGTAAAAAGCTAAGTGGGAGAGGGTATGGAAACATATCCATGGTCTCCATTGCTGTTCTCTTGGTGACTTTTATGGACTTTTGAAGTTCGTATAGACAAGTCATTGGAGGAGAATTCTTGTAATTCCTTTTACATAGAAACATTGATTAAGTTTATCAAACAATGCCTAATTTGTCTTTCCAAAACTGATTTCAAGTCGACTCATTCTCACCCCGGGGAGTGGAATGGAGCCAAAGCCACTTGGTCATGTCGAGGACACAAATTAGAGACTTCCATGTCATTTGATGACTAGATCGATTGTCTGCTCGGCTCCCTCATTCTATGAGAGATAGGGTTGTTCGCATGGTGAATCACTGGTAAGAAACTTCGAGTTTCACTTATGATTCTCCGCGTCTTGATTTACAAGATCGAATGGATCAAGTAATTGGATGTCAATTGTAAAAGTCTTTTGGTGTAGTAAACGTCCACACTATCGTGGCTTGCTACATTGAATGGGACTTTGGAACGATTGATGTAGACAGTTATAGAAGGGAGTAAAGGAGCGTATGTTAACGTAAACGTCCACACTATCGTGGCTTGCGGTGAATATGCGTGTCCCAAACAATCTTCTTAGATACTGAGTAATGGTTTACACTTAGGTACGCTTTATAGTATTCTTCCCATCGAAGTAACGCTATAATTGATGTACGACCAAAGCAAATCTAATTGCTAAATCATTTGGATAGGTAAACGTCCACACTATCGTGGCTTGCCATATCTGATGGGATTTTAGATGTGATTAGTGGTTTAATGATATTATTTGAGGGAGATAATATCGGAAATTAAATCGATTGTTTGTTGTTATATGTGCTCATAGATTAGGATATGGCTTTGAACCCACTTTATGTGATACTTAAGGATTTAAACTCACTGGTCCCTAAATGTAATGATTGGAATAGAGATCTAGACATTACCCAAACTGTTAAAGAGTGCAAGATTGTACTCACTGAGCTTTGTCCTCTCGAGCCTATTGACATAGGCGGCTAGACAAGAAGCGATGAGGATACTCATAAAGGCCAGTCTTTCGATGAAACGCTTAAACACGTTTTTGAGATGATTGACCTTTTGGACGAGTTGAGACGGAAATCGCAAGCTCTTGTAGCCAATGCCAAAGGTTTCGAACCTAAGGGCAAAATCGGGGGAAAGGAAAAGCAATCAAAGAATCCCAGTGGTCCTAAGTTGCTTAGACCACTAGATGGGACGAGAAAGCCAATAGGCAAGAGTTCTCGATGAAAACAGTCTGGGTACTGGAAGTCTGATTATCCTCTCAAAGAAGGTACGAAATTTCTTTAGTCGTAAAACATAGTCAGTGGTATTATCTACCGGAACCTGGTGTGTAGATATGGAACCACTGGCGGTATGTGCATTCTAAATGCAATGGTTCCAGGAAACCCGACGACTTAGAAAAGAAAAGATCGTAGTCTACATGGGCAATGCTGTAAGGAGGCAGCTGTTGCAGTGGAGGACATTTTATAGGATTTCATTTTGGGTTATTGCTTTTATGTACCTTTCAAATTAGAAAGAACTTTGTTCTGGATTTCTAATAAATGGATATTTTATTTCTTTTAATCATTTGATGGTTATAAGAAGAAATAATGATAGTATCTATTTTGGTACATTAGCTAGCAATATATAAATGATGAATCCTAAGTCCACCACGATGCAACGAACCGTTATACATAACTCGTTTTACTAATAAGAGATTTCTTTATTAAATCATTTATACTTGTGGATTCTTATGCTAAGTCATATTTATTCAAATAAGAAGTTCAAAGGTCGAAAATTGATTGTAAGATCAATTAAGTTGAAGGAGTGGACCTTCCGACCTAAGAATCTAATTTGGAAGATAATACGACTAAAGCAATCCTTTATGGATATAAGATATAAGATCCGGACAAGTATTAGAATTGATTGACTCTGATTTAAGATCAGAGCTTGGGATTGAATCCCAAGTGACAACACCATACAGTCCTCTGTAAGATTGGTGTGTCGGAAATAAGAAATGGAACTCTTATAGAAATAGTAAAAGCATGAGTTAAACGGAACTACCTATGTTCTATGGATATGTCTTGGTAACAACGGCACATTCGAATGTGGTTGTAGAATATCCTAGAAGAACAAAAGATATGTGTTCGATAGTACTATGAACCAGAAGGACGTTATAAGTTCTAACGCCCGGTTCTTAGAGGAAGACTATTAGATGAACCACAAGCCCAAAATGACATGATACTTCTGAAAAGAGAGAAAACGATAATGACTTAGAACCAGCCGAACCGAGTAGCGGTACACCACTAACTGCACCTACTGTTATTACTGTTAATACACTGGAATGCCATTGTAGTGGGAGGTTGTGTGACAACCGGAGATATTCATAAGACTAGGAGAGTTTTGGACTCTGGACCTAGTATACATGAAATCGATCCCTAGATCTACATGAAGGCAGTACTAGATCTAAATGTGCCTTCTTGGAGAGCAATAAAGATCATTGCTAAGAGGCAAGATCATTTAGAGTACAAGCTTAGTTGATCCATTTATGGATTAAAACAAAGTTTTGAGTTCGTGGTACTTGCAAATTGGTGAGATAGTCCATTTTATGGATTCATCAAAGCATAGACGAATCGTGTGTATTGGAAACGTGATGGAACAAGGTGGTGTTTCTCGGAGGTTTTATGTAGATAACATTTTATCATTGGTAACGATGTAAAGATGTTGTCAGACATAAAATGATGGTTGTCTAGAAAAATCGATATATGAGATAAAGAAGAAGTTAGAGCATGTTCTTAAGATCTAGGATCTCAAGAAAAGAACATTGTACTTCTCTAGATATCTTGTACGATTATGGTTCATTTTAACATGCAAGATTCCGAGAGAGGTTCGTTACCTTTCAAACACGGAATGCATCTATCTAAGGGTATGTGTTTTGGAACACATAAAGGTGATAGAAGCAGTGAAAGTAGTTTCCTACACTTGGAGTGTGGAAAGCTTGATAAATGCAATGTTGAAAAACGAGAACCTGATATCGGCTATGCGGTTAGCATAGTGGGAGGATATCAAGGTAATCCTGGAAAGGAATATTCGACTGCTGTAAAAGTACTTTCGAAGTACTGTTCTAGACTACGAAGCAGACGAGCATTTCCTTTGGATTACATTCTCTTAGATTTCTAATCAAATGAGGACCGGTGTAAGTCGATATCAGGCTATGTGTTTCACTATTGAAGGAGAAGGAGTTTTAACATGGAAGAGTGATGAGCACGATGCTTTTCGGACTCTGCCATGGGTAACCAAAGCGGCCTCAGAGGCAGCGGAAGTTTTGGTGTAACTCCAGGATAATCTCTGGGACTTAGATGTGATTCTTAATTTGCCAAAGGCTATGTAAATAGCGGTGCAATGGCAAATGGTAAGAAATCACAAGTCCATAAGTGTAAGATAACACATAGTGCAAGTACCACCTGATACGAGTCATCGTCAAGGGTGACGACGCTGTAGTCACCAAGATAACTTCAGAGCGGCAACCTAGAGTGCTCATTCACATAGTACTTCTTGGAAGTACAACTTTAGCACGTGATGAGTATGGGAGTCGGGAGTTTGGAGGAAATGACTAGACCTTAGTACAAGTGGGAGATTGTTGGAGTTGTGTACTTAATGTGTAGATTTAAGTGACGGAAACTCACGATCCATTGCCACTAATCTATTTAATTAAATAAACAATTATTTGCGTTTAATTATTTATAATTAAATATATGCAAATCATAGTCCTAGATTTTATACGTTGTAGTTAGTATGGTGCAAGCATGGGCGCACAGAAGATCATACTATCGGTTACTCGTATTTAATCGAACAGTTGCTCACGACCTAGATGGACACGGACCAATCCATCGGTATAGTCGTTGTGTGAGAGAGAAAATAATTTGTCTTAATTATTTTATCACACTTGTACACTTGGTGTATTGAGCGGATCTGCTTGAGATTTATCGATTAGGATTGCCGGCGATAATCGATTTAAGTCTCTGAGTATTTTATTCTTAATCCCCGATATTATTGCGGGTGTGTATATTTAATATAAGTGACTTTGATTTACCAAAGGAATTAACCGATTTAATTATTGGGTTAATTACCGGTTAAGTTGGGTCACTATATTTTATATATGACATGCCGTGAATACTTGACGGGAAAGTGTATCCCGGAAGGGTTGATAATGTCCCCGAGATGAGTTCATAAGGAATTATTATGTAAACTCTGCAGGTGGATTCGTTCCGCATAGTAATTAAGGTTGAATGGTACTAGTCTCGGATATAAGAGATGAATAAATTAATTAGCATTAAATTAATTTTATTCATGGATATTTATATCTTAAATACACGGAATAAATAATACTACCGGAGAAATATTATTTGATATAATATGGTTTAATATTGGGAGTGCAATTAATTTTATATAGTGGAAAATAGAATTAATTAATATTGATAAGGATTAATGGACTTGAGCATTGGGCTCAATTTAATCTTCAATATTGGAAGCCCAATATTCCACCTTCTTAAGATCCCCTACGTAGCCTATAAAAGCACTACATGGTCTTCTCTATTCTCATAACTTGAAGATCACAATTCTAGAGAGAGAAAGTAGAGAGGAGGATCCATGGAGTTCGGTAGATCGTCACCCACACGACGTCCGGGCTAGTGCAAGGAATACGTGGGAAGATCTCAAGGTCATCATAAGATCTCGTTTCTCCGCACAACAAATCGAAAGGTGAATTAATTTTCCGCAATTTAATTCAAGTTTATTGAATCAATTATCGAAAAACAAGATCCAAGGATCGAACCCCGGATTAGACGACGAACGCGTGGTGGCGATCTAGGATCGCCGGACCACGGCGATCGCCGCCTAGGGTTTCG
Source organism: Euphrasia confusa (assembly GCA_954870475.1). Lineage (NCBI taxonomy): Eukaryota > Viridiplantae > Streptophyta > Magnoliopsida > Lamiales > Orobanchaceae > Euphrasia > Euphrasia confusa. Next base: position 11,112,021 of record OX940958.1, read on the forward strand.
GCGTGCGCGCATGGAGCGAACCCCGGCTGGACGCCGGGGGTGCGATCGATCCAAGGATCGATCGCCGGCAGCGGGCTGGGCCCCGCGACGGCCCAGCTGGAGGCGGGCCGACCTCCCATGCGGCGGCGAGTCGCCGGACTCGCCGCGGGGGTTGCTGGGCAGCCCCATCGATCGCGAAGATCGAACGCGATCTTCGATCGCGTGAACCCCGTCTCGCGGGGGTTCGGCTGGGGGCGGGCTGCGTGCCTTCGGGTGCGTAGTCTCCAAAGGCCGGACTCCGGCGGATGAGTCGGCGTTCATGTGATCTCCGGCGAAGGTTTTCGTTCGGGTTATTGTTTCCGCAAATTTTAATAGCCCGGGATATCGAATTCCAACAATATACATATATATATATATATATATATATATATATATATATATATATATATATATATATATATATATATATATATATATATATATATATATATATATATATATATATATATATATATATATATATATATATATACATCCAATATATATATATAGAGAGAGAGAGATCAACGTGTTCTTACATGTGATGATGAAATGATTCGTTGTTGTCGATGAGGTGGTGTTGAGTCGATTGAACCACCTCAATGGATCACCTCGAAATGTTCAACTTGGAATGACCTCGTCACTCTTTTGGATCGCCCGGATGTTGAAGCCGCACAAATGGCCCGCCTCTACGTGTTGCACACGAACCCGGATAATGAACACCTTGCTTGCTTGAGAATGGATCTCCAAGATCACCTCTTTTCTCTCTAATTGAGTGGATTTTCGTGGCTGATGCTATTGTGTGATGAAAATCTGATTTTCATCTATATAATTGCCCCATTATTCACCACATTACTCCCCTTTGTAACCTACAACATAATGGGCATCATAATGCACCATTAACATGCAAAAGGGGTTACAAAGGAGGTGAAAGGTCATGCCACATACACATGCCACTATGCATTGTATGTGGTCCCTAGAGCTGCACATCCGGTCCGGTTCAACCCTGAACCGACCGGTTCGAAACCTGAATTGGAACCGGATAAACCTGAACCGGACGGTTCGGAACCTGAACCTGAACCTTGAACCAGTTTTAACCGGTCCAGGTTAGGTTCAAGGCTGATCCGGTCCGGTTCCGAACTTGAATCGGCCGGTTCGGCCCGGATATTTTTTTATTTTTTATGTAATTATAGGTACTAAATAAAAATAAACTTATTTAAAATATTTTTAAAATTTTTAATTTTTAAATTTTAAATTTGAATTTACCAAATATTTGAATTTGAAATTTGAAAAAATTAACCGTTACTTGATCTTATGGTTTAGATTCAACCAAATTTGAAAAACTCGCTGACTAGGTAAGTTAGATAAGTAAGAACTACGTGGACTTTGATTTCTCAACGAGGATACGTAGACACTTTAATTTGGAATCGAAAAATAAAAAAAAATATTTTATTTTTCGATATTAAAATTAAATTCGGATACGTAGACACTTTAATTTGGAATCGAAAAATAAAAAAAAAATTATTTTTCGATATTAAAATTAAATTCAAATCCAACTTTTATTTAAATTTTATTTGAAGAACTACGTGGACTTTGATAGGACACGTAAGCACTTTATTTTGTTATCCAAAATTATTTTTTTTATATTAAAATTAAACTCAAGTCCAATTTTTACTTCACTTTCATTTTTTCACATTATTTCTAAAAATAAGTTAACTACATAAAACCTTTTTTTTTAAAAAAAAACCTTTTTAAAAAAGTTAATTCTCAAAAAACTTTTTAAAAACTAAAAAAAAAAACGGTTTCAAGGTTCGGACCTGAACCGGTAGGTTCAGAACCTGAACCTGAACCGGGTTGAACCTGAAACTTAAACCTGTTTTCACCGGTTCGGGTTCGGTTCATCGAAACGTCGAACCTGAACCTTATGAACCTGAACCGGATAGCCCGGAACCGGCCGGTTCGGCCCGGATGTGTAGCTCTACTGGTCCCACTTGCTTGTGTGGCATGCCATTGTTGGAATTCGATATCCCGGAGTTGCCGGAATTGCGGAACATGACAACTCCGATCAAAAACCCGTCGCCGGATAACACGAACACCACCACACGCGCCGAGGTCCAGCCGAACGCACGATGCGGCCGAAGCCGCACACGCACGCCCAGCCGAACCCCCGCATGAGGCGGGGTTCGCGATCGAACGCCGATCGCGTCACGCGATTGGCTGGGGATGCATGGGAAGCCCCGCGGCGAGTCCGGCGACTCGCCGCTGTTCGGAGGGTCTCCCCACCTTCGAAGGTGGGGAGGGGTGCGGAACCAGCCCACACCCCATCGATCGATCGCTGAGATCGATCGATTCCCCGGCGTCCAGCCGGGGTTCGATTCCTCCGCGCGGAAACCCTAGGGGCGAGCGCCGGTGGTCCGGCGGTTCACACCGCCACCACCCGTTCGTCCCTCGTTTCTCGGTTCGATGCTTGGATCTTGGTTCGTCGGTATTTACAATATATAACGATTAAAATCATAGAGGGGGGTTTCTCGATTTTACCTCTTTCTCGTTGTCCTGAAAAACGATGAACTTCGATGACCTTGAAGCCTTCCCACGTATTCCTTGCACTAGCTTGAACGTCGTGTGGGCGTCGATCCTCAAAGCTTATGGATCTCCTTCACAACTCTCTAGAACTATCAACTAATGATATTCTTGTCTTGTGTTCTAATTGTGAAGACCATGTAGTGCTTTTATAGGCTACGTAGGAAACCTTAAGGAAGTAGAATATTGGGCTTCCAATATTAATGATTAAATTGAGCCCAAGCCCAAATCTATTAATCCATTAATATTAATTATATGATTAACTCCACTATATAAATATAATTGTACTCCCAATATTTACCATATTATATCAAATAATATTCTTCCGTTAGTATTATTTATTCCGTATGTTTAAAATATAAATATCCATGAATAAATATTTATTTATTGCATAATAAAATTTATTCATCTCTTATATCCGAGATTAGTATCACTCAACTTTATTATTATGCGGGAACAAATCCACTCGCGAGGTTTACATAATAAATCCTTATGAGCTCATCTCGGGGATATTATCAACCCTTATCGGGACATACTTTCCCTTCAAGAATTCACAGCATGTCATACATAAAATACGGTGACCCAACTTTACCGGTAATTGACTGGTTATTCTAATCAATCAATTCCTTTGGAAAATCAAAGCCACCTATATTATATGCACACACCCGCAATAATATCAGGGATTAAGAATAGAATACTCTTAAATCGATTATCAAAGGCAATCCTAATCGATAAATCTCAAGCAGATCCGCTCAATACACCAAGTGTACATGTATGATAAAATAATCAAGACCAATTATTTTCTCACTCATACAACGACTATACCGATGGATTAGTTCTTGTCCATCTAGGTCATGAGCAACCGTTCGATTATATACGAGTGACTGATAGTATGATCTTCCGTGTGACGACGCACACCATACTAAATACAACGTATAAAATCCAGAACCATAATTTGCATTTAATTAATAAAGCAAATGAATGTTTATTTATAAATAGATAAATGAAAGTGCACAAGGAGTTCAGATCACTTAAGTCTAGACATTAAGTATACTACTCCATCAATCTCCCACTTATACTAAGGTCTAGTCTTATCTTCCAAACTTCAGACTCCCAAACCCTCCAAGTGCTTAAAATATACTTCCTTAGGAAGTATCTTGGTGAAAGGGTCCGCTAGGTTGTCTTCCGAAGCTATCATGGTGACTACAGCGTCGCCTCTCTTGACGATGTCTCGAATCAGGTGGTACTTGCGCTCTATGTGTTTCGTAGCACTATGGGACCGTGGTTCCTTACTGTTTGCCACTGCACCGCTATTGTCACAATAAATTGTCATAGACTTGGGCAAACTTGGAATCACATCTAAGTCCCGGAGGAAATTAAGGAACCACACTGACTCTTTCGCTGCCTCTGAGGCTGCAACATATTCAGCTTCCATGGTAGAGTCCGAAATGCACTTTTGCTTAACACTCTTCCATGATACGGCTCCACCTCCCAAAGTGTACACATAGCCTGATGTCGACTTACGCCGGTCCTTATCAGCTTGGAATTCCGAATTTGTGTAACCCAAAGGAAATAGCTCGTCTGCTTTGTATCTCAAAACATAATCCTTAGTATTTCGCAAATACTTGAAAATGCTCTTTACAGCAGACCAATGTTCCTTTCCAGGGTTACTCTGATATCTCGCCACTATGCCAACCGCATAGCAGATATCAGGTCTCGTGCATAACATCGCATACATTAAGCTTCCCACAACTGAAGCATAGGGAACTGCTTTCATCTCATCTTTCTCCTTTTGTGTTTTAGGACACAACTTCTTAGAAAGATAAGTTCCTTTACTGAAGGGTAACTCACCCTTCTTGGAATCTTGCATGTTAAAGCGAGCCAGAATCGTGTCTATGTAAGATTCCTGGGAAAGGTACAATGTTCTATTCCGGCGATCCCTTATAACTTTGATCCCTAGAACATGTCCAACTTCTCCCAAATCTTTCATATCGAATTGTCTAGACAACCATCCCTTTATGTCTGACAACATCTTTACATTGTTGCCAATGAGAAGAATGTCGTCTACATAAAGTACGAGAAACACCACTTTCTTCCCATCACGTTTCCAATACACACACGATTCGTCCATGCTTTGAATGAATCCATAAGACTGGACTACTTCATCAAATCGCATGTTCCACGATCTCGAGGCTTGTTTCAATCCATTGATGGATCGATTAAGCTTGCACACTAGATGATCTTGCCCCTTAGCAATGAATCGTTCTGGTTGTTTCATATAAATCGTCTCGTCAAGACTTCCGTTAAGGAAAGCTGTCTTGACATCCATTTGCCACACCTCATAGTTCATATGAGCTGCTATGGATAAGAGAATCCGGATCGACTTTATCTTGGCTACAGGCGAGAAGGTCTTCTCATAATCGATTCCTTCTTTCTGAGTATATCCTTTCGCAACAAGCCTTGCTTTAAAGGTTTCAACCTTTCCGTCAGATCCTCTCTTTCTCTTGTAGACCCATTTACACCCAATTGGCTTAACGCCATTTGGTGGTTCTACAAGATCCCAGACTTTATTAGAATCCATTGATTCTATTTCGGATTTCATCGCTTTCTCCCAAGAAGGCGCATCTTTATCATGTACCGCCTCGTCATAGGTCCAGGGATCGATTTCATGAACTCCAGGTCCAGAGTCCGAAGACTCACCCAGTCCAATCCATCTGTCCGGTTGTCTAACAACCCTCCCACTACGACGGCGTTCCGGTGTATTAACAGTGATAGTGTCAGGTGCAGGTTTTACTGGTGTATCATTTCTCGGTTCAGCTGTATCTAAGTCTTTATCGTTACCTCTCATCTCATCAAGCATTATGTCACATTTGGGCTTGTGGTCCATGACATAGTCTTCCTCTAGGAACCGAGCGTTAGTACTTGTAACGATCTTCTGGTCCGTAGGACTATAGAACATGCCACCTTTAGCTCCTTTCGGGTATCCTATAAACAGCCGTACTTCCGATCTAGGTTCTAATTTATCGGCCCCTTGTCTCAACACATGTGCTGGACATCCCCAGATCCGAATGTGTTTCAAGTTAGGCTTACGCCCACTCCACAATTCCATGGGTGTTGTAGGTACCGTTTTGGTTGGAACCCTATTCAGAATGTACGCCGTTGTTTCTAAGGCATATCCCCAGAACATAACAGGTAAGTCTGAGTAATTAGATTCATTTTTCGATCATGTGAAATCTTTGGTTTTTTCCTCTTCCTCTATCCCATAGGTACATAATCAATAGAGAACCTTTTCTTCTGTATGAATCGATCTTATTCCATTCCAATTCCTTCCCGATACCTCCCAAGGAAAATATCGAATTGGATCCCAAATTGACGGGTTAGTGTGAGCTTATCCATGCAGTTATGCACTCTTCGAATAGGAATCCGTTTTATGAAAGACCATTGAACGCACCATCTCCATAAGAGTCCTATTCCTTCTTTCTGACACACCATTCTGCTGAGGAGTATATGGTGAAGTCAGCTGAGAATCTATCCCAGACTTTGCTAAGTATGCCTTGAATTCTCCAGACAGGTACTCGCCTTCGCGATCAGATCGCAGGCATTTAATGGACTTACCTTGAAGGTTCTCCACAAGAGCCTTGAATTCTTTGAACTTGTCAAAAGACTCGCTCTTGCGGTGCATCAAGTATACATATCCATACCTTAAGTAATCATCAGTAAAAGTGATGAAGTACTCGTACCCTCCCCTTGCCTGAGTAGACATAGGTCCGCATACATCAGAGTGAATCAAATCCAATACTCTTGTTCAGCTCTACGTCCTTTACTAGAAAAAGGACGCTTGGTCATTTTACCCTCTATTCGCAGGTTGGAAGGTCCTCTCCTTCAACGTTGCTGATTAAACCATCAGCTTTCAACCTTTGAAGTCTATCTGAGTTTATATGACCTAGTCTTAGATGCCACAAGTATAATTGATTCATTTTAGAAGGTTCCTTTCTCTTATTGGTGTTCGTAGATGAGTTATTAGTCTCAGTTAGTTGCATCGTGGTAGACTCGGGATTTATTACATATAAATCGTCTATCAATGTACCAGAACAGATAATTTCACTGTTTCTTCTTATGACCACAGAGTGATCAAAAGAAACAGAATACCCATTCAGAATTAGTTTAGAAACCGAAATTAAATTCTTTCTAAAATTCGGTACATAAAGACAATTTTGTAAAACTAAAATCCTATTACTACTAAATCGTAAGTGAACGTCTCCCACTGCAACAGCCGCCACCTTCGCAGCATTGCCCATGTAGACCACGATCTCTCCCTCTCTAAGTCTCCGGGTTTCCTGGAACCCCTGCAAAGAATTGCAGACATGATCAGTGGCCCCCGTATCTACACACCAGGTGCTGGTAGATATCACCACTGACAATGTTTCAGTGACTAAGGAAAATTTCGTACCTTTGATGAGAGGACAATCAGACCTCCAGTGTCCAAACTGTTTGTATCGAAAGCATCTGCCTAATGGCTTGCCTTTCCCAATCCGTGGTTTGAAACCACTGGGCTTCTTTGCACACTTTTCCTTTAGCCTTGCCACAAGAGCTCGTGATTCTCTTAACTTACGCACAAAATCCGCTCTGGCCGAATCGTTTTTAAGAGACTCGTTGAGAGATGATTCCATGAGTATGTTAACCACCTCTTGTCCAGCTTCCACACTATGTCTTAACATCATCCTAAGGTCATTCTTAATGTCCTCATCAGTTGGCACAACAGTGGATTCAGAAAGCTCGACAGTCTGAACAATGTCTAGATTTCGTTCCCAATCATTACTATATGGAACCAGTGAGTTTTCATCCTTTAGTATATCACAAAGTGGGGTCACAGTCATTCTTAACCTATAAGCACATAAAACAAACAAGCAATTTAATATCCGATATTATCTCCCTTAAATAATATCATTAAATCATTAATCACATCTAAAATCCCATCAGGTTAGGCAAGCCACGTTGTGTGGACGTTTACCCACCCAAATGATTTTGCAATTATATTTTCTTCGGTCGTACATCGATTATAGCGTAACTTCGTTGGGAAGGATACTATAACGCGTACCAAGTGTAAACCATCACTCAGTACTAAGGTAAGTCGTTTGGAACCGCAACGTTACCGCAAGCCACGTTGTGTGGACGTTTACGATAACTCACAATCCTTCACAACACCCTATAATTGTCTACATCAATTATTCCAAAATCCGTCGATATAGCAAGCCACGTTGTGTGGACGTTTACTACACCAAGAGATTTTTATAATTGACTCCCAATTACTTAATCCATTTAATCTTGTAAATCAAGACGTGGAGAATCATAAGTGAAACTCGAAGTTTCTTACTAGTGATTCACCATGCGAACAACCCTATCTCTCATAAAATGATGGAGCCGAGCAGACAATCGATCCACCTTTAAAAGGATGGTACGAAGGTCTCTAATTTGTGTCCTCGACATGACCAAGTGTCTTTGGCTCCATTCCACTCCCCGGCGTGAGAATGAGTCGACTTGAAATCAGTTTTGGAAAGACAAATTAGGCATTGTTTGATAAACTTAATCAATGATTCTTGTAAGAGGAATTACAAGAACTCTCCTCCAATAACTTGTCTATATAAACTTCAAAAGTTCATAAAAGCACCAAAAGAGCAGTAATGGAGACCATGGGAATGTTTCCATTCCCTCTCTCACTTAGCTTTTTACAACAAAGGGATACGCTATCTAGTGCATAAAATAAACACACATAGCATGCATACATGTAATCAAGCACATAGTATTATCACATAATCAAAATAATACTAGAATATTATTTTCCGACTATTATGGCTTTACCGCATCCCTGTATGCATCCTCTAGTCTTCAGTCTTCGTCTTTGAATGCTCCATGTGACGGGAATATTAATCTCAATATTTAAATCTATTTATTTTTAATAAATCCAAAAGATACTTAATTAATAAGTCAATCGAATAAATCAAAAATAAAATTAAATATTATTAATATTTTTTATTTATTTTATTTTTCTTTTCTATTTCATTAAATCTCTAGAATAATCTATCCAAGATCCACTTGGAATATTCTAGAAGATTTCCATACTGAAACAAGGAAATAAAATAATTTAGGACTCTTCTACTTTCCAAATTAATTAGATTCCTAATACATGAATATTTCCATAAAATAGAAATAATGAATTAGGAATCCAAATTGATTTTTTTTCCTATTCCATGAGAGTTCCCAAAAATAAGAACACTCAAAATAGGAAAACCAAATCAATTAGGAAAGCGAATCACCGGACCGGGATAGCATGGGGTGGGGATCCCCACGCCACCACCGGACCGCCGCCATTAAGGTGGCCGGCCACCGTCGCCGGCGGCCCCTCCTTCCGCGGTCGATTCCTCGGCCATGGGGATGGCCGAGAGGGTCCTCCCCCTCTCATTCGTCTCCTCCGTCACACGTCTTCTCCGGTGGTCGTTTCGATATCGATCCAACGCAAAATAAATTACAAATTTATTTCTACATAATTCGGTATCAATTCTATACATGAAATCGACCCTATACATTTTCCGGAAAAAAGATAGAACAATAATAAAATCTAAATTCGGTCAACCCCCGAATTTTTACTATTACAAGCATTCACCACACAAAAAACGAACTTCGACATGTCCGAGAGTTTAATAATCCAACAATTATGACAAAAATAATTAACAATAATTAAACAAGCCATAATAGTCGGAAACCCTGCAAGGTAGAACAATTATATCGAAAATACCGCGAACGTAAACCACGCTCTGATACCAATTGTTGGAATTCGATATCCCGGAGTTGCCGGAATTGCGGAACATGACAACTCCGATCAAAAACCCGTCGCTGGATAACATGAACACCACCACACGCGCCGGGGTCCAGCCGAAAGCACGATGCGGCCGAAGCCGCACACGCACGCCCAGCCGAACCCCCGCATGAGGCGAGGTTCGCGATCGAACACCGATCGCGTCACGCGATCGGCTGGGGCTGCATGGGCAGCCCCGCGGCGAGTCCGGCGACTCGCCGCTGTTCGGATGGTCGCCCCACCTTCGACGGTGGGGAGGGGTGCGGCACCAGCCCGCACCCCATCGATCGATCGCTGAGATCGATCGATCCCCGGCGTCCAGCCGGGGTTCGATTCCTCCGCGAGGAAACCCTAGGGGCGAGCGCCGGTGGTCCGGCGATTCACACCGCCACCACCCGTTCGTCCCTCGTTTCTCGGTTCGATGCTTGGATCTTGGTTCATCGGTATTTACAATATATAACGATTAAAATCATAGAGGGGGTTTTCTCGATTTTACCTCGTTCTCGTTGTCCGGAAAAACGAAGAACTTCGATGACCTTGAAGCCTTCCCACGTATTCCTTGCACTAGCTTGAACGTCGTGTAGGGGACGATCCTCCAAGATTTTGGATCTCCTTCACAACTCTCTAGAACTATCAACTAATGATATTCTTGTCTTGTGTTCTAATTGTGAAGACCATGTAGTGCTTTTATAGGCTATGTAGGGGACCTTAAGGAAGTAGAATATTGGGATTCCAATATTAATGATTAAATTGAGCCCAAGCTCAAATCTATTAATCCATTAATATTAATTATATGATTAACTCCACTATATAAATATAATTGCACTCCCAATATTTACCATATTATATCAAATAATATTCTTCCGGTAGTATTATTAATTCCATATATTTAAGATATAAATATCCATGAATAAATATTTATTTATTGCATAATAAAATTTATTCATCTCTTATATCCGAGATTAGTACCACTCAACTTTATTATTATGCGGGAACAAATCCACTCGCGAGGTTTACATAATAAATCCTTATGAGCTCATCTCGAGGATATTATCAACCCTTATCGGGACATACTTTCCCGTCAAGAATTCACAGCATGTCATACATAAAATACGGTGACCCAACTTTACCGGTAATTGACTGGTTATTCTAATCAATCAATTCCTTTGAAAAATCAAAGCCACCTATATTATATGCACACACCCGCAATAATATCAGGGATTAAGAATAGAATACTCAGAGATTTAAATCGATTATCAAAGGCAATCCTAATCGATAAATCTCTAGCAGATCCGCTCAATACACCAAGTGTACATGTAGGATAAAATAATCAAGACCAATTATTTTCTCACTCATACAACGACTATACTAATGGATTAGTTTTGTCCATCAAGGTCGTGAGCAACCGTTTGATTATATACGAGTGACTGATAGTATGATCTTCCGTGTGACGACGCACACCATACTAAATACAACGTATAAAATCCAGAACCATAATTTGCATTTAATTAATAAAGCAAATGAATGTTTATTTATAAATAGATAAATGAAAGTGTACAAGGAGTTCAGATCACTTAAGTCTAGACATTAAGTATACTACTCCATCAGCCATGTCACACTATGTGACATGCATCCATGCAAGCCATGCATCCCATGCATGGGAATTAAATTGCTGGAAATCGATATCCCGGGCCATTAAAATTTGCGGAAAATAATAACCCGACCGAAATCCTCTCGCCGGAAACCGATCACGAACGCCATGCATATCCGGGCTCGACAAGTGCATCGCCGCGGGATAAACCCGCGGCTAAACCCTAGCCGAACCCATGCTAGGGTTTGCGATCACCGTGCATGGCGATCGCCAGGGATGCGGGGTGCATCCCAGCGGAGCTGTCGGACCAGCACCCGCCGGCGGTGAGTCCGGCGACTCACCGCCATCACCATACGGGGAGGGAGGGCGCCCAGCCGCGGCTCCAGCCCGCAACTGCCCTCCGCGATCGAGCCAAGCTCGATCGCCCGCTCCAGCCGAAGCCGGAGCTCCCCGCGCACGCGCCGCCGATCGAGGTGGCTGGGGGTTCATCCGCCGTGGCTTCAGCCCACGGCGAACCCCCAGCGATCGACCGAAGTCGATCGCGTGCCCCGGCGTCCAGCCGGGGCTTCCCTTTGTCGGCGGTACCGGCGGTCCGAACCCTAGGGTTCGACCGCCACCTTCGATCCTCGCCGGGGATCTCGAATCCCCGTCCCCGAGGTTCGTCGTTTTCCCGGATCGTGTGTTCATGTATGTATCACAATTAAATCACATAAATTCACACGAAGGAGTTTATGATTGTACCTTTTGATTCGTTGTGCGGAGAAACGAAATCAATTGATGACCTTACGATCTTCCCACGTATTCCTTGCACTCCGTTCGAACGTCGGGTGGGCGAAGATCTATCGAACTCCTATGGATCTCCTTCAACTCTCTAGAACTATCAAGTATTGATATTCTTGTCTTATGATTTATGAAGGCCATGTAGTGCTTTTATAGGCTACGTAGGGGATCTAAAGGAGGTGGAATATTGGGCTTCCAATATTGAAGATTAAGTTGAGCCCAATGCTCAAGTCCATTAATCCTTATCAATATTAATTAATTTATTTTCCACTATATAAATTAATTGCACTCTCAATATTAAACCATATTATATCAAATAATATTTCTCCGATAGTATTATTTATTCCGTGTATTTAAGATTTAAATATCCATGAATAAAATTAATTTATTGCTAATTTATTTTTTAGCCGTTGTATGAGTACTTGGGGAGCGCGCATTTAATCCTCATACCGCTGATCCACAAGCAGAAATGCCACTTCACACTCTTAACTTTCGACCCCTTTGCAAAGTGTTTTTTCCATTATGACTCCATGTCGTCAAGACAATCAAGGTCTGATGAGTACGTCAAGGAGGCAGCTATTATGGTATAATAATCTCTTTTTTCATTGATTTCGATAATGCTAGCATTTCGTATAGATTTTCAATACACAATTCAATTCCACAACAAGAGTGTTTAAAACATCACACAATTAATCTGGTATTTAACTATAATGTTATTAGGTACACATGATAATTGTGGATGCGTGGCGTAGAGTTCCAAGCCGACATCATGCTGAAATCGGGACAGAGGAAAAAAATAAACAAGGGTGAATGCTCGAATGTTGTGTTGCAGATGGACCGGGATTTTTTGACCGAGAAAGAAATACTGAGTATAAAGTGGGTGAAGGAAAACTTCAAGACCAATTTACCATTGATTGAGCAGAAAGATCTTGTTCCTAAGCAGGCTTATGGATCGTAAGTATTAAAAATATCTACTACTACTTTTACCCTTTCATGTAGAAATGTGTGAATAGTATACTAATAGTTTGTTACAATGGCAGTCTGGATTGCGGCGTTTATGTCATGCACTATATGGATGATCTTGCATATGAAAGGTTTCCGAGTGATCCATTTGACGAGACGACAGCAATGGTATTCAGAGCTGATCTTATCAAAAGATTTGCAAGAAGTACAAAGTGTGGGAGGGCAGTAAAATAGAAACTTCATTTATGCTTTTTTTTCAAACAATAATAAGTAGGCAGTTGGTTTATCAAACAATATCGTTTTGTTTATCTACTTTAAATTAGTTCAAGTTCTGGACAGATTACGTTTACGTTAAGAGTTTGGTTAAGATACTTTTTAAGTTATAAATATTGTCGAATCATTTTGATATTACTCGTTGGAGATTGACTTGGCATTTCTATGTGTAGTTGAAGTGTTCATAACATGTTGTATTTTGTTATTATAAAAACATGAGAAACATGATGGAGTTGAATCTTAGAAATAACAGACCTGCACTAGTTACTAGTTAATAAAAATTGTTTCTGGTAAATAGTGTTGTTTAAGGTAAAAAATGAATGTCAAACTACATGTACATTGTCATAGAAACATGTTAATAGTTGTTGAAGCTTCATGAAGTAGCTTCTGTTCAAATATATGATGCACCACTAATAATAAACTTAAAAACCCAAAAATCCTAAATATGCAGGCTGCCCCACTGCCTAAAATTCATGCATAATGTTTAACCCAACTGAATGTTATTCACCAATATGTAACCTAAACTGAATGTTATTCACTAATAAGTACCGTAAATATCCATTGAAAATACTCATTTACCTATCAATGACTCACTGGACATACTTGAATGGAAAAATCCACAGAAAAAGTTCCTGATTTCATTAACTGACCATGTTGAAGAAAAAACCGTGACGACAAAGTTAAAATACAAAACATTTGTCTTATTAATATCCTCCACAACAACAAAAACTAAAATGACGATAAATGAAAATAAGACCAATGTATTCCATAGTACCATAAATAGTGTTTCAATTCCCATAAACACAAACTTAAACCCTGACAACAATTTATTCAAGTTCAACCTCAGTTGAAACTAAAGAAGTTCAACTACATATTGATCAATAACATTACGACTTTATTGGAAATGTGCTGTATTTTTTACGTATTGGATAAACTCAGTACTAGATAACTTATTTACATGTTTTCTTGTTGTGGTTCTTGAATTTCTTACATCGACTATGTTGGAATTCGATATCCCGGGCTATTAAAATTTGCGGAAACAATAACCCGAACGAAAACCTTCGCCGGAGATCACATGAACACCGACTCATCCGCCGGAGTCCGACCATCGGAGACCATGCGCCCGAAGACGCACAGCCCGCCCCCGGCCGAACCCCCGCGAGCCGGGGTGTTCACGCGATCGTGAGGATCGCGTCCCACGCGATCGGGTGGGGCTGCATCGGCAGCCCCCGCGGCGAGTCCGGCGACTCGCCGCCGCCTGGAGGTCCCCACCGTCGAGGTGGGGCGGGGTGCGGCTCCAGCCCGCGCCCCCGCGGTCGATCGCAAGGATCGACCGCACGCCCTCGGCCCAGCCGAGGGTCGATCTCCTCCGCGCCCAAGAAACCCTAGGCGGGCGTCCGCCGTGGTCCGGTGGCTTCGCCACCACCACGCGTTCGTCCTCCTACCCGGTTTCATATTTCGGATCTTGCGTTCTACGGTATAATCGATAAAACAAAATCGAACAATTATCAAGGGTGTTTAGATATTGTACCTTTCGATTCGTTGTTCGGAGAAACGAAATCAAGACGACCTTTGAAATCTTCCCACGTATTCCTTGCACTTCGTTCGAACGTCGGGTGGGCGACGATCTATCGAACTCCTATGGATCTCCTTCAACTCTCTAGAATATCAAGTATGATAATCTTGTCTTATGATTTATGAAGGCCATGTAGTGCTTTTATAGGCTACGTAGGGGATCTAAAGGAGGTGGAATATTGGGCTTCTAATATTGAAGATTAAATTGAGCCCAATGCTCAAGTCCATTAATCCTTATCAATATTAATTAATTTATTTTCCACTATATAAATTAATTGCACTCCCAATATTAAACCATATTATATCCAAATAATATTTCTCCGGTAGTATTATTTATTCCGTGTATTTAAGATATAAATATCCATGAATAAAATTTATTTATTGCTTAATAAATTTATTCATCTCTTTTATCCGAGACTAGTACCACTCAACCTTATTTATTATGCGGAATTAAATCCACTCGCGAGGTTTACATAATAAATCCTTATGAGCTCATCTCGGGGATATTATCAACCCTTCCGGGATACACTGTCCCGTCAAGAATTCACGGCATGCCATATATAAAATATAGTGACCCAACTCAACCGGTAATTGACCCAATAATTAAACCGGTCAATTCCTTTGGAAAATCAAAGTCACATATATTAAATATACACACCCGCAATTGTATCGGGGATTAAGAATATAATACACTGAGTCTCAAATCAATTATCAACGAGCAAACCTAATTGATGAGTCTCAATCGATCCGCTCAATACACCAAGTGTACAAGTGTGATAAAATAATTAAGATAAATTATTTTCTCTCTCACACAACGACTATACCGATGGATTGGTCCGTGTCCATCTAGGTCGTGAGCAACTGTTTGATTATATATACGAGTGACTGATAGTATGATCTTCTGTGCGCCCATGCTTGCACCATACTAACTAAAACGTATAAAATCCAGGACTATTATTTGCATATATTTAATTAACAATAATTAAAAGCAAATGAATGTTTGTAATTAATAGGTAAATGAAAGTGTACAAGGAGTTCAGAATACTCAAATCTAGACATTAAGTATACTACTCCAGCAATCTCCCACTTATACTAAGGTCTAGTCTTATCCTCCAAACTTCTGACTCCCAAACCCTCCAAGTGCTTGAAATATACTTCCTTAGGAAGTATCTTGGTGAAAGGGTCCGCTAGGTTGTCTTCCGAAGCTATCTTGGTGACTATCGCATCGCCCCTCTTGACGATGACTCGAATCAGGTGGTACTTGCGCTCTATGTGTTTCGTAGCACTATGGGACCGTGGTTCCTTACTGTTTGCCACTGCACCGCTATTATCACAATAAATTGTCATAGCTCTGGGCAAACTCGGAATCACATCTAAGTCCTGGAGGAAATTAAGGAACCAAACTGACTCTTTCGCTGCCTCTGAGGCTGCAACATATTCAGCTTCCATGGTAGAGTCTGAAATGCATTTTTGCTTAACACTCCTCCATGATACGGGTCCACCTCCCAAAGTGTACACATAGCCTGATGTCGACTTTCGCCGGTCCTTATCAGCTTGGAAATCCGAATCCGTATAACCCAAAGGTATCAGATTGTCTGCTCCGTAACTCAGAACATAATCCCTAGTATTTCGCAAATACTTGAAAATGCTCTTTACGGCAGTCCAATGAGCCTTTCCAGGGTTACTCTGATATCTCGCTACTACGCCAACTGCATAGCAGATATCAGGTCTCGTACATAACATTGCATACATTAAGCTTCCCACAGCCGAAGCGTAGGGAACTGCTTTCATTTCATCTTTCTCCTTTTGTGTCTGAGGACACATCTCCTTAGAAAGATAAGTTCCTTTACTGAAGGGCAGTTCACCCTTCTTGGAATCTTGCATGTTAAAACGAGCCAGAATCGTGTCTATGTAAGATTGCTGGGATAGGTACAATGTTCTATTCCGGCGATCCCTTATAACCTTGATCCCTAGAACATGTCCGACTTCTCCCAAATCTTTCATATCAAATTGTCTAGACAACCATCCCTTTATGTCTGATAACATTTTCACACTGTTGCCAATGAGAAGAATGTCGTCTACATAAAGCACGAGAAACACCACCTTCTTTCCATCACGTTTCCAATACACACACGATTCGTCCATGCTTTGACTGAATCCAAAAGATTGGACAACTTCGTCAAACCGCAGGTTCCACGATCTCGAGGCTTGTTTCAATCCATAAATGGATCGATTAAGCTTGCACACTAGATGATCTCGCCCCTTAGCAATGAATCCTTCTGGTTGTTTCATATAAATCGTCTCGTCAAGACTTCCATTTAGGAAAGCTGTCTTGACATCCATTTGCCACACCTCATAATCCATATGAGCTGCTATGGATAAGAGAATCCGGATCGACTTTATCTTGGCTACCGGCGAGAAGGTCTCCTCATAATCGATTCCCTCTTTCTGAGTATATCCTTTCGCAACAAGCCGAGCTTTAAAGGTTTCAACCTTTCCGTCAGATCCTCTCTTTCTCTTGTAGACCCATTTACACCCAATTGGCTTTACGCCGCTTGGTGGTTCTACAAGATCCCAGACTTTATTAGAATCCATAGATTCAATTTCGGATTTCATCGCTTTCTTCCAAGAAGGCGCATCTATATCTTGTACCGCATCATCATAGGTCCAGGGATCGATTTCATGAACTCCAGGTCCAGAGTCCGAAGACTCACCCAGTCCAATCCATCGGTCTGGTTGCTTAACAACCCTCCCACTACGACGGCGTTCCGTTGTATTAACAGTGATAATAGGTGCAGGTTCTAGTGGTGTACTACTACTCGGTTCGGCTGTATCCAGATCTTCCTTGTTTCCTCTTAACTCATCAAGTATTATGTCACTCTTGGGCTTGTGGTCCATGACATAGTCTTCCTCTAAGAACCGAGCGTTAGTACTTATAACGATCTTCTGGTCCGTAGGACTATAGAACATGCCACCCTTAGTTCCTCTAGGATTTCCTATAAACAACCGCACTTCAGAACGAGGTTCTAATTTATCGGCACCTACCTTCAACACATGTGCAGGGCACCCCCAGATCCGAACGTGTCTCAAGCTAGGCTTGCGCCCGCTCCATCGTTCCATGGGTGTTGAAGGAACCGTTTTAGATGGAACCAAGTTTAGAATGTGCGCCGCTGTTTCCAAGGCATGTCCCCAGAATATTGTAGGTAAGTCCGAGTAACTCATCATTGAACGTACCATCTCCATAAGAGTCCTATTCCTTCTTTCCGACACACCATTCTGCTGAGGAGTATATGGTGATGTCATCTGGGAATCAATCCCATTCTCTACCAAGTATGCCTTGAATTCTCCAGAC
Source organism: Euphrasia confusa (assembly GCA_954870475.1). NCBI lineage: Eukaryota > Viridiplantae > Streptophyta > Magnoliopsida > Lamiales > Orobanchaceae > Euphrasia > Euphrasia confusa. The sequence continues at coordinate 11,130,006 of OX940958.1, forward strand.
AGGTACTCGCCTCCGCGATCAGATCGCAGCCATTTAATGGATTTATTTTGAAGGTTCTCCACATAAGCCTTGAACTCTTTGAACTTGTCAAAGGATTCGCTCTTGCGGCGCATCAAATATACAAATCCATACCTTGAGTAATCATCAGTAAAAGTGATGAAATACTCGTACCCTCCCCTTGCCTGAGTAGACATAGGTCCGCATACATCAGAGTGAATCAAATCCAATACTTGTTCAGCTCTTCGTCCTTTACAAGAAAAAGGACGCTTAGTCATTTTTCCCTCTAAACAGGATTCGCAGGTTGGAAGGTCCTCTCCTTCAACATTGCTGATTAAACCATCAGCTTTCAACCTTTGAAGCCTATTCGAGTTTATATGACCTATCCTTAGATGCCACAAGTATAATTGATTCATCTTAGAAGGTTCCTTTCTCTTATTGGTGTTCGTAGATGTGTTATTACTCTCGGTTAGTTGCATCGTGTTAGACTCAGGATTTAGTACATACAAATCGTCTACCAATGTACCAGAACAGATAATTTCACTATTTCTTCTTATGATCACTGAGTGGTCAAAAGAAACAGAATATCCATTCATTATAAGTTTAGAAACTGAAATTAAATTCTTTCTAAAGTTGGGTACATAAAGACAATTACGTAAAACTAAAACCCTATCACTACTGAAACGTAAGTGAACGTCTCCCACTGCAACAGCCGCCACCCTTGCAGCATTGCCCATGTAGACCACGATCTCTCCCTCTCTAAGTCTCCGGGTTTCCTGGAACCCCTGCAATGAATTGCAGACATGATCAGTGGCCCCCGTATCTACACACCAGGTGCCGGTAGATAACACCACTGATAATGTTTCAGTGACTAAGGAAAATTTCGTACCTTTGATGAGAGGACAATCAGATCTCCAGTGCCCAAACTGCTTGCATCGATAGCACTTGCCTCGCGGCTTGCTCTTCCCATTCCGTGGTTTAGAACCACTGGGCTTCTTTGCTTGTACTTCCATTTTAGCCACAAGAGCTTGTGATTTTCTGACCATACTTATAAGTTCAGCTCTTTTCAAATCGTTTTTAAATGATTCTCTAAGAGGACTGAATTTATAGAGTATGTCAATCACTTCTTGTCCGGCTTCCACGCTATGTCTCAACATCATTCTGAGGTCATTCGAAATGTCCTCATGAGTTGGGTCATCAGTGGTATTAGAAGGCTCAACAGTCTGGACAGTGTCTAGATTTCTTTTCCAATCAGTACTATATGGAACCAGTGAGTTTTCATCTTTAAGTATATCACAAAGTGGGGTCACAGTCATTCCTAACCTATAAGCACATAAAACAAACAAACAATTTAATATCCGATATTATCTCCCTCAAATAATATCATTAAATCACTAATCACATCTAAAATCCCATCAGGTAAGGCAAGCCACGATAGTGTGGACGTTTACCCACCCAAATGATTTAGCAATTAGATTTCCTTCGGTCGTACATCATCAATAGCGTTACCTCGATGGGAGGAATACTATAGAGCGTACCTAAGTGTTAACCATCGCTCAGTACTAAGAAGTTTGTTTGAGACTCGTACATTACCGCAAGCCACGATAGTGTGGACGTTTACAATAACACACGGATCCTTCACTCCCTTCTATAACTGTCTACATCAATTGATCTAAAGTCCCATTCAATATAGCAAGCCACGATAGTGTGGACGTTTACCATACCAAAAGACTTATACAATTGAAATCCAATTACTTGATCCATTCAATCTTGCAAATCAAGACGCGGAGAATCATAAGTGAAACTCGAAGTTTCTAACCAGTGATTCACCATGCGAACAGCCCTATCTCTCATAAATGAGGGAGCCGAGCAGACAATCAATCCATCCTTAAAGAATGGTACGAAAGCCTCTAATTTTGTGTCCTCGACATGACCAAGTGGCTCTGGCTCCATTCCACTCCCCGGGGTAAGAATGAGTCGACTTGAAATCAGTTTTGGAAAGACAAATTAGGCATTGTTTGATGAACTTAATCAATGTTTCTCGTAAGAGGAATTACAAGAACTCTCCTCCAATGACCCATCTATATAAACTTCAAAAGTTTATAAAAGTCACCAAGAGAGCAGCAATGGAGACCATGGGTATGTTTCCATACCCTCTCCCACTTAGCTTTTTATAACAAAGGGATACGCTATCTAGTGCATAAAAGTAAACACATATAGCATGCATACATGTAATAAAGCACATATTATTATCACGTAGTCAAAATAATTACTAGAATATTATTTTCCGACTATTATGGCTTTACTCCATCTCCGTACGCATCTTCTAGTCTTCAGTCTTCGTTCTTGAATGCTCCATGTGACGAGAATATTAATTTCCAATATTTAAATCTATTTATTTTTAATAAATCCAAAAGATACTCAATTCGAAAATTAAGTCAATCGAATAAATCAAAAATAAAATTAAATATTATTAATATTTTTATTTATTTTATTTTCCCTTTCTACTTCATTAAATCTCTAGAATAATCTATCCAAGACCCACTTGGAATATTCTAGATGATTTCCATAATGAAATAAGGAAATAAAATAATTTAGGACTCTTCTACTTTCCAAATTAATTAGATTCCTAATCCATGAATATTTCCATAAAATAGAAATAATCAAATAGGAATCCTAATTAATTCCAAATTGATTCTTTTCCTAATCCATGAGAGTTCCCAAAAAATAGGAATTCTCAAATAGGAAAAACCCGAACCAATTAGGAAAGAGAATTACCGGACCGGGATAGCACGGGGTGGGGATCCCCGTGCCACCATCGACCGCCGCCTATGCCGCCGCCGTCCAGCCCACGCGCCACCTCCTCCAGTGGCCGGCGTGGCCGGAACTCCCGCGGGCAGCCTCCGCGGCCGAGGGTCGATCGATCCTCATGGATCGACCATGGGGTTGGTCGATCCTCGTCCTTCACCCTCACGTCGTCTCCTTCGTCACACGTCTTCTCCGGCGGTCGTTTTGGCATCGATCCAACGCAAAATAAATTACAAAATAAATTTTACACTATCCGGTATCGATTCTATACATGAAATCGACCCTATACAATTTCCGGAAAAACGTAGAACGTAATAATAAATCCTAAATTCGGTCAACCCCCGAATTTTTACTATTACAAGCATTCACCACCAAAAACGAATCTCGACATGTCCGAGAGTTTAATCAAACCAACATTCATGACAAAATAAATTAAACGAATAATAAATTAAGCCATAATAGTCGGAATCCCTGCAAGGTAGAACAATTTTATCGAAAATACCGCGAACGTAAACCACGCTCTGATACCAATTGTTGGAATTCGATATCCCGGGCTATTAAAATTTGCGGAAACAATAACCCGAACGAAAACCTTCGCCGGAGATCACATGAACACCGACTCATCCGCCGGAGTCCGACCATCGGAGACCATGCGCCCGAAGACGCACAGCCCGCCCCCGGCCGAACCCCCGCGAGCCGGGGTGTTCACGCGATCGTGAGGATCGCGTCCCACGCGATCGGGTGGGGCTGCATCGGCAGCCCCCGCGGCGAGTCCGGCGACTCGCCGCCGCCTGGAGGTCCCCACCGTCGAGGTGGGGCGGGGTGCGGCTCCAGCCCGCGCCCCCGCGGTCGATCGCAAGGATCGACCGCACGCCCTCGGCCCAGCCGAGGGTCGATCTCCTCCGCGCCCAAGAAACCCTAGGCGGGCGTCCGCCGTGGTCCGGTGGCTTCGCCACCACCACGCGTTCGTCCTCCTACCCGGTTTCATATTTCGGATCTTGCGTTCTACGGTATAATCGATAAAACAAAATCGAACAATTATCAAGGGCGTTTAGATATTGTACCTTTCGATTCGTTGTTCGGAGAAACGAAATCAAGACGACCTTTGAAATCTTCCCACGTATTCCTTGCACTTCGTTCGAACGTCGGGTGGGCGACGATCTATCGAACTCCTATGGATCTCCTTCAACTCTCTAGAATATCAAGTATGATAATCTTGTCTTATGATTTATGAAGGTCATGTAGTGCTTTTATAGGCTACGTAGGGGATCTAAAGGAGGTGGAATATTGGGCTTCTAATATTGAAGATTAAATTGAGCCCAATGCTCAAGTCCATTAATCCTTATCAATATTAATTAATTTATTTTCCACTATATAAATTAATTGCACTCCCAATATTAAACCATATTATATCCAAATAATATTTCTCCGGTAGTATTATTTATTCCGTGTATTTAAGATATAAATATCCATGAATAAAATTTATTTATTGCTTAATAAATTTATTCATCTCTTTTATCCGAGACTAGTACCACTCAACCTTATTTATTATGCGGAATTAAATCCACTCGCGAGGTTTACATAATAAATCCTTATGAGCTCATCTCGGGGATATTATCAACCCTTCCGGGATACACTGTCCCGTCAAGAATTCACGGCATGCCATATATAAAATATAGTGACCCAACTCAACCGGTAATTGACCCAATAATTAAACCGGTCAATTCCTTTGGAAAATCAAAGTCACATATATTAAATATACACACCCGCAATTGTATCGGGGATTAAGAATATAATACACTGAGTCTCAAATCAATTATCAACGAGCAAACCAAGTGTACAAGTGTGATAAAATAATTAAGATAAATTATTTTCTCTCTCACACAACGACTATACCGATGGATTGGTCCGTGTCCATCTAGGTCGTGAGCAACTGTTTGATTATATATACGAGTGACTGATAGTATGATCTTCTGTGCGCCCATGCTTGCACCATACTAACTAAAACGTATAAAATCCAGGACTATTATTTGCATATATTTAATTAACAATAATTAAAAGCAAATGAATGTTTGTAATTAATAGGTAAATGAAAGTGTACAAGGAGTTCAGAATACTCAAATCTAGACATTAAGTATACTACTCCAGCAGACTACATTTGATTATTCGTTTGACCTCGCTCCTGTTCTTCATCCTAACTTGTCTTGGTCGGCCGTCGGGGCGTTTTGTCTTTGGAGGTTGGATATTAACGAACTGTGAAACCATCTGAATCGGCTTTGCGATTGTGGGGATCGGATTGATTGTAAACGAGTACGTCAACTGGTACTTATCCACCTTCATAAAAAGGGATACTACTTAGTATCACCATAATCTGATAACTACGGTAAAAAATACTTAAAACATACCAATAGCTTACCTTAAAAAGAGAATCCACATAAGCGTAAATATCCAAACCGTGACTTTGAGCAGCAACAAGCTTGTTAATATCCATTTATTTGTCACAAGGGAATCCATTTATTTGTCACTCCCCACAGGAGCAAATCTTATTTTGTAGGTCCATACTAACGATATTCTTTTGCGTCTTAATTTCGTACAGAAACTCGTTAGACATGCTAGCTCCCCAATGTTTGCCTAGTTCAAGATTAGTTGCCAATCTCTTCTCCATGACGGGACATAATTCTGATACCAATCCTACAGCCATTTGTTTCCGTGTTGCAATCAGATTCATCATTTTAATGCGGATCTCATGGTTGAAATCTGTGATTGAAAAACCCTTTAAATCTTTCACCCAACTGTTAAAACACTCCGCTAGGTTATTCGTCATTTCACCAAACCTCTCCCCATTGAAACGACATGATGCCCAAGTTTTAGGTGGCAGTTCCTTCAAAAGGTCTTCAACTATTTGGCCACCTTCTTGTTTTAGTTTCCGTAAATGTAATTCAAAACTCTCTTCGTCACGTGAGTATGCAGCGACCATAAATAAATAAGTTATATGTTTTCCATGAGCTAGCCCTGAGGGATACTTGTTGAGTAAATTAGCCTGCAAGTGTCGATAACAAAATCCGAGAGGGCTGTTGGGAAACACAGAATGAACATCAGCTAACAAACCAAGATTACGGTCTGAAATAAACGTAATGGTGCGTCCCGAACCCGTGGCTAAACAAGCTTTAATATTCTCGAGAAAGTATTTCCAGTTGCTCTCGGTTTCAGAATCCACAATGGCGTAAGCTACTTGATATATACTTGTATTCATCAAAAGTACACTAGCATCAGATCAATTAATTTTTTGAATTACTCAATTCGCTGTAGACACTGAAAATGTATAGCTAAACTGATGTATATCAACGGGGTAGGTGGTAAATAGATTTTTTGCTAGATGTTATGATCAGTGTTTGGATAGTATATCTTTTTAATTAGTTTTCTAACCACCAGCTTATACTAATTTGGAGGTAACTTCATAATTACCAAATCCACTATTTATATCTGTTTATTTCTTAGTGTGTAACCAATTGAACACGGTGTTACATAAAGGCAATATACATGCAACTCACTTTAACCCTGCATTTTCCATATAATGTTTTAATCAAAGCATGGGGAAACAAATCTAGAATTCTCCTTCGCACAAACAGGACCACTGCTAACATATACATACCAGAAAACAACTACATCGTATTGTGTTCAAGATGAAACATGAGCTTTTTATCATGTATACATAGTAGATGTCAACTTGATTTATGATTTGACAAACATTTGCAATTTCAATTTGAAAAGCAAGTGGAAAGGAAAACTACTGTAATAGACATTACCCATACTGTCATAGTTACTAGAATCATTATAAATAGTCATTTGCAACTGAAAACAGAAAACACGTAAATGATCGTACCACAATTAACATCCTTAGTCGTTGCCGCCAAGAGCATTCCTCTATACTTGTTTGTAATGAATGTAGCGTCAATATGGAGGACTGCCCTGCAATGCTCAAATCCTCTAAATACAGAGGCGTATCACACGAACATACATTGAAACCTGAATCCCTAGTTCTGAGTTTCTGCTAATGGCATACACTGTACATCAATACGAGAGTCGGGGTTCGCTTGTATCGTGTTTTGGCCGAACCATCTTAATTGAGAATATGAATCAGCCTCCACACCGAGCACGTCGTTCTTAGCACGTTCCTTACCATATCAGTCCTTGTGGTATGGAATATCTAATCTGAAGTTCAACTTCATATCTTTTAGAATATCAATAGCCCTCGAGTTCGGGTCATCACGAATCCTGTCGACCATTACGGCTTTTACAATATTTCTGGAGAGCATCTTGCTCTTTGTATAGTAAGACGAATAACGGATCTACACGTATGTTGATTGTCCAACGCGTATATGTAGAAGAATCCATTATGCTTGTGAAATAAACAAGCCCACTCGGTTATTTTTTAACAGATACGAAAATTAGGATGCCAAAAAAGAACTATGAACAATGTTTGCGAATGACTTCAACAGGAAGACATATTTTGAACAATACCATAATGTAATAAACTAACATTACTGAAACATTAGCAATACTAGTACACTGTTTGATGAATACTACTGAGCTAAATTTTGAACTTTCTCTAAATGTAGTTAAAAAATTGTCCAATGTTATACTACTGCTTTACACATAGCATACTAAAGCATTTAATTTAGAAACACAGCCATTACTTTATGTGAATGTAAAGATCATTGTGTGTGTAATAATATGGTGAATATACTATTAAAGATAGATCTTAATGAAATTAAATATAAACTACAACAACTATAATCGAGATTAATACACGTATATTTATTACACAAAGAAATAAGAGAAATAAACTAAAATAACTACACACAGGTAATCCAGTATTAATACCTAATCCGAGATGCCTTTACGCGCCATTTGCACCCTTCGGTATCCATTTTCTTGCAAACAACATAAACACGATCAGGTTTGTTTATTTCGTAGGAGTATTCAAACCCAACCTCAATGGCATACATTCGCAGCTTATCCCTAAAGTCTTTAGCTCCACGTTCAAACATCTAACCCTTGTGAGTGATATCACTCTTCCATGACGAGGTCATATATGACTTCACCCTTGTGAGTGATATCACTCTTTCATGACGAGGTCATATATGACTTCGCATCTTCCCTTCTAAAGCATTCCAGATATTGGTTTGCGTCGTCCACTGCAAAACTATCCTCCGTTGATGCTGGAGCAGGAGGTTGATTGTTCAGAGTAGTCGCTTCGATGTGTGTTGAAACGTTAATATCGACCCAAGTAGACTTCAGTTGAACGAGTACCATAAACAACATGGACATGTCGACGTCGTTACGTAGACGATAGATTGTTGAATCAGGTAGCACCGAGAATTTGAGTTGTAAAGCCTTGTTAATCAAAACCGGGAATTGGTATAGAATATTTTTTGCATAGTTCGTTGTAGGAGAAGTTGGATCCAAACGATATAGCCGCACCCTCACCACATTAAACAAGCTTAGCAACATACGCAGCCATCTATCCTGCAACAAAAAGGATCTTTGTTAACCTAGAACCAATGTTATGTACCAATCAGAAGCATAGACAAAGAAGTCGTTCTCGAAATATATTTACAGTTAAACCTCTATAAATTAATACTCGATTGGTTAATAACCTCTTTAAATTAATATAATCATTCGGTCCCGACTTGGTCTTTTAAATGGAAAAAAATACTCGTTAAATTAATAACCTCTTTAAATTAATAAAATTTCACGGTCCCGAGGCTATTAATTTATAGAGGTTTTACTGTATAAAACAAAAAGGATCTTTGTTAACCTAGAACCAATGTTATGTACCAATCAGAAGCGTAGACAAAGAAGGAAAAAAAATCGACAATAGAAAAACACTTACGTACCTGGAAGCCGTCTGCTAGACCGATTAATACAAAAACTAAAAGAGCAGTATTTGATAATATACAAATACGACTAGGCTTGGTTTTTGAATTTTCAAAAAAAAAAAACGAATCTTAAGAAATAAAATATTTAAAAAGAAAAATAATTTTGTGATTGATTTCAAGAATATGTGTCTAAAAACGATTAAAATTTCTACAATAACTAAATAAAACGTAAAAATTAAATGGAACATATTATTAATAAAATATAAAGTTAAAATAGACAAATCAAATTTGTTTATCCTATCTACTACGTTACTTATTTATAAATCATAAACACATTTTAATTTTTCTCTAAATTACTCTTTAAAAGCTCAACTCATAATACATTAAAGTCCAATTAAAATATTTAACAAGTAAACTAACGAGCTATTTTAATTACTTAATTCTTAATATAAAAATTCGGATTATTACTGTAACGACCCGTTTCATTCCGTCTTAATATAAAAATTTGGATTATTACGGTAAACATTCTAATTATTACCGTAACGACCCGTCTTAACATAAAAATTCGAGTTATTGCTGTAAAATTTTAGGTTATAAACGGGTGTTATAGTTACAGTAACCCCAATAGAAATATTATAGAGAATACGCTCCCAGGGCCATAGTCGAGTGGTAAAACTTGTGATGATGTGAGTGTAATTCTCAAACGACGCAAGGTTCGAACCTTGGGTGAGATAAATTTTCAAACCTTGAGTGAGATAAATTTTCATTGAAATATTATGAAGGTTTGTACTGAAGCTCGACCGGTTGACTCGCTCGTACATGTATCTGCTGCTCGGGCACATCCCCGATTGAGAGAACCAGTGAAGAGTGCGGTGGAGTTTAATACAGTAAATATAGCTTAATTATTAATTTAATTAATAAAAAAGGAAAAAATAAATTAAGCATACATATACATCCGATATTTATAGGAGATTTTAGATTCATCAATTTTTCCAGCAACACCAGATCTACATTCCCATCTCTCTCGTCTTCATACGCAAATCCGTGAATTTTGTGAAAGGGATTTTCTGTTTATTTTTTCGTTTTGATTTGATGAGGAGATGGGCAAATACTCAGTGATCATCTACATCACACTAGCCATCGCCCTCTTGCTCCTCGTCTCTCGCTCCTCCAAAAACAAGCCCCACCGCCATCGCCGCCTCAGAATCCGCTCCAACTTCACCTTCACCCCGCCCGTAGATCGCCACGAACGCGCTTCCGCCGCCGCCTTCGACCCCGTGATAGCGGACATAGAGCGCAAGCGCGAGGACAAGAAATGGGAGCAACACTACTTCCAGACCCATCACCCTGAGCTCCACTCCGACTCGACTCAGTCGGCGCCCGGCCACGAGTCGCCGCCCGAGTGGGAGGATTTCATGGACCCCGAGGATTACCTCAATGACGAGGAGAAGTTCAACGTCACCAACAGGCTGGTGGTTTTGTTCCCCAAGATCGACGTTGACCCGCTCGATGGGTATTTGAGTGAAAGCGAGTTGAATCGATGGAACTCTCTGCAGAGCCAGAGGGAGGTGATGCATAGGACAGAAAGGGAGATGGAGGTTCATGATAAGAATAAGGATGGCTTCATCTCTTTCTCCGAGTATGACCCACCCAGCTGGGCTAAGAATTCAGGTCAAAGTTCTGTGATTGGAGTATATATATTTATGAATTTCAGATCAGTGTGTTCGATATTTTGTTTTTCTTGTGCTGTGATTCCTTTTTGTTTGTTAATAATACATGTTGATTGTTTGATCTAAATAATATATATTAAAAAAGAATATTTTTAGCCAAAATAAGAAGTTTCTAAAGTACCTTACTAGGCATTATGCGAGTCGGGTCATTGGGTAGTGTGTTTGGTTCGTCAGGACGTAAGATGTTTAGTTAATGTAAGTAGTAAAAAGCTAGCAATAAGAAAGCTAAGCCTCTCTACTCTCTGCCTGGCCATTTGTTTTGTGTGTGGAATATACTTTTGCTTTGTGATGTAATAATACATGTTTCTGGATGACTTTTTATTTCCACTAGATAGCGAGTCATTTGGATATGATATGGGTTGGTGGAAAGAAGAGCACTTTAATGCATCCGATGCAGATGGAGATGGTCTTTTGAATATCACGGAGTTCAACGAGTATGTTTCTGAGAATACCTTTCTTAGTGCCATGCTTTATGTGCATTTAGTGTTATCCAATCGAATAATCGATTACTTAAATCTAATGTTTTTATCATTTAGTTTTCTTCACCCAGCTGATACAAACAATACGAAGTTGCTTCAGTGGCTGTGCAAGGAAGAGATAAGGTGCTGTAACTTTACTAACCCTATAATTTAGTTTGCTGAATGTAAATTGCAGTTATTTATTTTCCCGGGAGCATATGACCTTTTTTCTTCCAGCTGAGTTTTTTTTCATCTATTTTTTTTTAAATGCAACAAATTTATCCTACCTTCTTCTGGCAGTTTAGTATCTAATTGCTTGTTAATATTCCTGGACCCCGGGTGATTCTTAGTGCCTCATGAAGTAGATTAATACTTTTGATTGGTGAACATGGAACAACGGTTATTATGTTTGCCTAACCTCCTATGTGTAGTGAAATTAAACTTAATTATATGTAATTGTGTGATTTGCTTTTCAGAACAGCGCTATCGATCCATGATAATTTCCTAGTGTAGTAATATAGAAACATGGTCGGAACTAGACAAAATTGATTATAGAATGTAGAGGCTAAATAACAGAAAACAAATAGGGGGCCCGGGGTGTAAAAGTCCCCTCCTGCAAGCAAACGTCGTGAAAGTATTTATATTTTAACGTACTATCATGTAATGTTTATGTATATATTATAATCCATTCTCCGTGAAATTGAATATAAAGAGGGAAATTTGCTGGCATGCATTCTATACTTATATAAGTTATAACCAATTGCTGTTATTGCAATCAGTTAATAGAAGGTTATATCATTCATATGATTATTTTGTAGCGATGGTGATATTTGGTTATTTGTTTACTGCATAGCCATATACACATGGTTCAATCTTACTATAAATTGAAGTCATTGGTAAAAGTTGGAAAATGAGCCTCACATGTAAGACATCTTTTAAATTAGTTTGAAAGATACGCTCGATATTTTAATTTGATATCTCCTCGTGAATATGATATCAAAGAAACGGAGACTGAAACAATTTCAAGGTAAAATTATCAGCATATATTATTGTTTCCTAATTTGATTCAGCTAAGATTGCTAATAATAAAGCACCTATTTATATACTATCCTTATGTGCCAATACATAAAATCATCATGTGCCTTCATATATTTTCAGAAGACTTCGATAGCTAATTTGCTCTCCTTTTTCAGTGTGTTTCATCAACTGTTATATTTCTACTCAAACTTGCCTCTATAGTGACACCAGCACAATGATTTTTTCGTTTCTATATATAAAAAAAACTTTTCCTTTTTGAACTTGTTAAATATGTCCATCAATATTTGTTTGGTTAATTGCCTGAGGTACATTCTTAGTAATTTCAGAAAATATTAGTTACATTATAGACATAATTAGGCTGCATAAACCGGTGCCTTTTTCACCTTTAAGGAAAATGTGACTATTTCTCTGGGGCGGAGGGTCTAATTCAATTTTAGTTATTTGAAGGCAATTGAAGCTGATAAAAAATAATAGGATTCAGATGCATGTAGTAATGCATTATATACTCGAACCAAATCTGCTTCCTGATTTGATATACATTAAACAAGGATGTAATATAAATATATTCCAGAGACGCTTATTTTCTCCATAGGAGTATCAGCGCCATCCTTAAATCATAACAGTTAAATAATAGATCTCATAATTTGGTAGTTGTTTATTCAAAAAAGGTATTTAGCATGTGAATGGATACAAACTATATTTAGAATCGATATACTATCTTCAGAGTTGCTTTATACCAGTCCAAGCATGAAACTGTTTGATATAATCCTGTAACTCTAGACTCGGGAAACAATATTTTGTTGTTTTCTTCCCCTTGATCATTGGGGCACATGCTGGAAGTTTCTCAAATTCGTTTAACTGGAAACAAGAAATACTTCTGTAGTAGTAATAAACAGAATCACAAATCTGTTAGTGGGCAAACCTTATTTTTCACATGAAGAAGTATTTATTCATCGTTAAAAAAATCAGGAATAACAATGAAGAACCATGATAATTATTTCTTACAACTAATCCAAAAGATAGATTGGGAAAAAATATACTTCAATTTAAAAAAAAAAAAAAAAACAGGGCTGGGGTTGCACAATTTGTTAAGGTGTTGCTTCTATTGAAGGATTATTGTTTAGGTCTAGTATGTAGCTTTAAATGTCAGGTGTTTGTAGTGATCCTTTCTGCAAGTTATTGTTAGAAAGGTATTGCAGCCCTAATTTTGGATTATTGCTTTAGAATAGAGACCCATGGCTGTTAATTATCTTGGAATTTATCAAGAAAACTGTTGTAGCTGTCATCGTAGGGAAGGAACAAAGATATTTGAGCAACCTTTATTTTATTTTCTAATTTTCTAATTTTGAAAAGTAGTTTTTTCGCAAAATTTGATATTCGATTTTGATTTGATTTTAGTGATGTTTTGAGAAATATATTAGGCCACACTTTCAAAGCTGAAATAACATTCCCCATATTTCTTCCCATGCTTGAATGGATTTATTTATCTGTCTTTAATGCAAGCTTCCAAGAGATAACTGCAGAATCTGTTATTTTGTCAAGTTTAATTAGGTTTCTTTCACATTTAAACACAGCAAAAAAGTGTTTTTTTTTTGGTACAATTCTGCTCTGGTTAAATTGTCAATATTTCCTTTTTTGTAAGTACTCTTTTTTGGAATAAGGTGATTATTCTTTTTTCCCAAGCTATTTTATACATTCTAGTGTAGCAATGTATCCTATTTTGTCTATATCACATGTGATAACTGTAAAAGTTGTTTTAAATGGTTGATTGCTCATTTCACTGTATTTTTGCACTGCAGAGAAAGAGATAGCAACAAAGATGGTAAAGTTGACTTCAAGGAGTTTTTCCATGGGCTCTTTGACTTGGTCAGAAATTACGATGATGTGAGCCACAATTATTCGCACGACCCAGACGCCTCAGTCGAGGCCCCTGCTAAAGTTCTGTTCAACGAGCTTGATAAGGATGGCGATGGGTAAATTAACAGAACATTTGATATTGAGTGGAATATTTTATGTGTATGCCATTTAAAGTAATGTATAAAATATGTTACAGATATTTGTCAGATTTAGAATTGCTACCCATTATCAGTAAAATCCATCCACCGGAGAGTTACTATGCTAAACAGCAGACAGAGTACATCATGCAGCAGGTAATTTTTTGCCCTAATACCAATTGACTTTGTGTAGAAACATGAAGTTCATTGATAATTACAAAAAAGGACCTCTCAGAATTGACTTGCTTACAGAAGGATCCAAATAACTTTAACTTACAAATTCCCCTGAAGTTTAAAGCCTGAATTCTGAAATAATTAATATAATGAAATTTCATGTTTGAAAATAAATTATAAATGTATGAATCTTAATGCTGAAATCATCTATACTATTTGATACAGGAGTTCTTTAATTTTGTTTTGCTTATGAAGTGGTAATGTAGCTGTTTGCTGGTTTATTTTGTTGGAATACGGTCAAACATTTTGTACTTATTGAACCCTGCAATTTTTTGAAGTAGCATAATTGAAGGCTAAATGGCTAATGTGCTTTGAGATGGTTGTTTCTTCCTTCTTTTCTGTACACTTTTTAGGTTACCCTTTTTGTAGAATAGTAGTACAGTAATTTAGAAGGATAGAAAGGCCTGTGTTTTAGGTCCAACCTAGAACTTGGAATTTCGATTTGGTTGGGTGTCTGTTTTACCTTATTGCACTAATGCACTGACAATAGTGGTATATGCTAATTTAACTGATACTAGAAGATAAAACTCCCTCAAATCTTATTGAATTGATGATGAAACCTCAAGAGAGGTAATTCTAGCTACCCAAGATGAAAATCTTGAATTATCCTAGCAACCAGCAAAATAAGCTGTAGACGAAATATTTCAAAAAGAAATAATACTTTTCTTCATATTAATCCAAAACATCCGTACCTCTAATTAATTTAATAAATAAATAATAGAATATATAGAATATTGATCTCCCTTCCTTCATTATGTTGTTTTCCTTCTGTCGTAGACTTTTTCAAATCTTTATCATATTTGTTCTCATCAATTGATCACATGCAGTTTAAATAATATCACCTACTTAATGAATTTATTTGTCAAAATTGAAACATCCTTGCACGGACTTGTTGCTTCTCTTTTGATCACATGTGATTTGTACTTCAGCTAGTTTTTCTAACTCTCCCTCCAGATGAGTAATTAGGACATTCTTTTGTATGTACGAACTTTCTGAAAATATGGGCACTTAATTTTGTCATTGTCCTTAAAAAATGACCTCATTCAACACTCAGTTTTGGGGTTTGAAGGGTTTTGAACTTGATAATGCACTTCAAACATTGATACCCGCGATACTATACTTTGTATGAATCAATGCAATATAATAGTTAAGTTGAAAATTAGAGTTTTTATTACGAAATTTGCAGGCTGATACAGATAAGGATGGGAGGTTGACCTTGACAGAAATGATTGAGAACCCATATGCTTTCTATAGTGCTGTATTTGACGAGGATGGAGACGAGGAATCTGGATACCATGACGAATTTCGCTAGAGTTGTCCAGAATAGGCAGGTGAGGAAGCTTTTGGTTTGTTCAAAATTATGATATGCTTACAGATTAATTACAAAAATGACCTTGTTATTTAGTCTCGTACTTATAATTTATTTATTATAAGGCTTTGAAAAAAAAATCACAATTACTCCCTCAATATTGTTTCTACATTTCAAGTTGCACCCCTTTATAATTAAAGGGATTTTTCATTTGTTAAAGGAAACACAGGCTTACAAGGGGGGCTTTCGCAATAATAACATAAGGGGCCGACTCTCTATTGCAAAAATATTCTTCGTTTGAAGAACCATCCGCCAAAAATAATCTTCAACAGCTTCCTTATTTAACTTCTACATTTAACGATTGAGTTTCCACATTACAAATCTGGAGAGCTAAATCAACTAATATGGAATAATTTGTGTGAAGTTCACAATAATTACTTCCATCCATTTGCTTATTTCTTGCACTTTTAATTGAATGATAATTTCTAAAAACACAAATTATAATGAGTATTGGGGATGTTCTGAGTGGGTACTTGTAATTTTGAAAGATTCGGTTTTGTGTGTGTATTTGGCTGATTCCTCGAGGATGTTCTGATTAACTAAATGGGCTGTTTTATCCTTATGACCAGGAACAAACAATTGATACAGGTTTCCTATTAACAGCTAGACATCTCAATATGTATAATCTTGTAAGAATTAATCAGGTCTAAGGGTTTATGTGGACAAATGAGATGTGATTCGCGACGAAAATTCCATCTGGTGTGTACCCAAGCAACTTTGTTCACTCTATAGTTATGTTTGATGTGTCAACATTAAGGTTACTCGATATACTTATTTGTGCCTTTCCCCATATTGCAGGGCTCTATATGATTTAGGTATTTTCTGGAAGAAGTGAATACTTGAAACAGTTTTGTTGGCACTGACATTTAATTTAATGCTTCTAGTCCTATTTCTTTTATACATTTATTACTATTGATTATCACTGATTCGTCCCATAAATTTATTTTATAGTTTCATAAAAGCTAAAATTCTCACACAACATTACTTTAGATTCTTGATTGAAATCTTTCCCATTAATTATAAAAAATTAAATTCTCAAACCAAAGGTTTTTCGAGTTTACTAAAAAGCCCAAAACCCAAAACGAAAAAATATTTCATTTCTAAAGCTACTAAAATTTATTCATGTTAAAGGTGTAATCCCAATGCATCTATTATACTACAAGAAAACACATTATTTGGTATTTTTTTCCAAAGGAAAAAAATTAGAGACATTACTCTCACTCGGTATTTTTTTCCAAAGGAAAAAAATTAGAGACATTACTCTCACTCGATTGTTGACCTCTTGATCGGGTGGTTGATCGGGTGGGATGTAAATCAAAAAATGTGCCTATGTAGCAAGACATTACTCTCACTCGATTGTTGACCTCTTGATCGGGTGGGATGTAAATCAAGAAATGTGCCTATGTAGCAAGACACATGTGAGAGAGAGTCAACAAATCAATCAAGTATGATGTAAATTGAATGTGTCTGAGTTGCAGACACTTTATGATATTTCAATAGAAATTTGTCTCACTCGAGAATTGAACTTGCGTTGAAAAATTACACTCATATCACCACATGTCTTACCACTCGACTATGGCTCTAGGCGAACACATTATTTGTTAAATATACTAAAGGTACCATCTGAATGCATCTATTAAAAAAATTACTTTTGTCATAACTATTTATAGTATGATAGATAGATAAGTAAATTAATAAAAATGTTAATTTTTTTACCAAAAATAGAAAGATAAAATGTATTTTTCAGTTAAAATGTAAAATGCTTGAGAGTAAAATTTAAAATGTAAGTGAATAAAGTATAGGTAAAATTATTTTAAAGTGAAAATTTGATAAAAAATCATTTCATTTTAAAAAGTTTGCATATTAAGAGATATAAAAAAATTACTTAAATAGTTGAGAAAAAAAATTCTATTTGTAAAAATAAAATTGTATGATTATAATTTTTTTATAAATATTTAAGTAATTAAAAGTGGAAAGTGTGATATTTTCTAAGAAAAAAAATTAGTTTTTATTAGGTTAAACACTTGAATTGGGTGCAAATAACCATAATATTTAAAGACAATGAGGGTGCAAATATTGTTCTTCTTAATATTATTATTATTATTATTATTATTATTAAATAACCATAATATTTTAGTCATCATCTTATTCTTACCCATTTGAAAACCCCAACCATTCGCATTTGACAGAAGAGATTCTTCTTCATTTTCATTCCCTCTCAAAACCCAACCAAATGATATCCCTGAACCCAAATTTGCTAAATTTCCACCCTTTTCATCACTCCGCCGCGACCCCCCAAAACCACCTACCTATCCGAACTCGCACTGTAGTAGTCGCAGCGGCGGTCCGTGGAGAAAGTGGGTCGGGCTTTTTGTCGGCAATTGGTCGGGCAATTGAGGAAGAAGAGTACAGAAAGGCCCGGGCCGAGGTACACCGAAAAGGGTTCGAGTTAGACGGCTATTCCATCGAAGGCCTCTCGATTGGCGGCCATGAAACTTGCGTTATTGTGCCTGAATTGAAGTCCGCTTTCGATATCGGCAGGTGCCCTTCCAAGGCTGTCCAGCAAAATTTTCTGTTCATCACCCATGCTCATCTTGATCACATTGTACGCCTCTTCCTTCCATTTCGTTTTTCTGATTATGAACTTGTGTGTTCCATGTTAAAAAAATGGGGTGGGGTTGTTCTTGTCTATTATGGTGTAATCAGTGTGTGCCGAGAAGTATAATGTAGGGTTGTTCGCGGTGTTGTGAAGTTAAGAGGGGTAAAATGAATTAAGGGGATATTAAATGTTTTGTTTTTGCTGTTGAATTTTGTGGTTTCAGAAATTTGTTTTTGTCCTTCTGTTGTATCTGATGTAGTTTTTACTTCACATTGCTCGGTGGCGCCTGAATATGATAATTTCCCGTGAAATTTCTGTCTATTGAAATCAGGGCGGGCTTCCAATGTATATAGCTACCCGTGCTCTCTACAGCTTAAAACCTCCTACCGTCTTCGTGCCCCCATGCATTAAGGAAGATGTCGAACAATTGATTGATGTTCATAGATCCATGGGTCAGGTCGAACTCGACTTTGACTTGGTACCTCTGGATATAGGTAGATTCCGTAACTTCTGATCTATTATGTGGGTTCATTGACCGCTTCATGTACGTCATTCTTTTAACATTATATTGTAAATTCGAATCAGGGGAAACATATGAAATGCGGAACGATATTGTTGTTCGACCATTCAAAACGCACCATGTTATAACCAGCCAGGTGAGTTTGCTAACGAGTTAAACTTCACTGATATTTTGTTTATGTGGTGGAGATTCCTCGAGGTTTGATTTCATCTTACATATTTCTCATTAATAAGAACAGAAGTTTTGAAATCATCACGTTGATTAATAGAAAAAACACTGTTAATCCCTTCAAATTAAGACTGGTCGAACTTTGAGTGTTTATTCTAATACAAGAAATCTCGCGTCTTTCACTTACAACAACACTTCTATCGATGAAATTATTTTTATCCGAACTGAGGTTTGTTAGCTGTGTTACTGGTTGTCTTGGAATGTTAAGCATTTACTGCCAAAAAACTCAGAATGCGTGATAAGTTGTTTGTGTGTGTTTGCAGGGTTATGTCATATACTCTGTCAGAAAGAAACTGAGGAAGCAGTACATGCACCTAAAAGGAAAACAAATTGAGAAAATTAAGAAATCTGGTGTTGAGGTTTGTTGGTTCTGAAACACCGTCGTCTTATTTCACTGCCTGTGATCGTAATGAAATTTAATAGGGAAAAAACACTATTTATTAGTTTCTTCCTTTTACAGATTACGGATACCATCTTATGCCCTGAGGTGGCATTCACGGGAGATACAACATCCGACTTTTTCCTCGACCCACACAGTGCCGATGCCTTGCGAGCCAAGATTCTAATAACTGAAGTAATTAATTTATTTTATTTTTAGAAATCGAATAAGTCGTCGTTCAGTATTTCACGCAAATTTGAAATGTTTGTTGCCAGACTTTATAGTCCCTGATCTTGCAAATTGGGATATCGGATATTATGCCTTGCATGCTATATGTGGATTGTTTTTCGAATAATTGAATTGCAACTTTAACAATGCCCTTCTCATATTAGCTAGATCATTGAAATCACAATTGTGTGTCCTTAAGCAGCAAATTCACATAATTAAATTCATTTTCTTCAATGAATGGCTTTGTGAACATCTTCGAATATATGAACTTTCTTTGCCTAATTTGAAAACCAATTTCTGAATACTTATTGTGGATGCTTCTATTTTTTCAGGCAACGTTCTTGGATGAAAACGTAAGCGTTGAGCACGCACGAGAACACGGTCATACCCATCTATATGAGGTAATTAGAATTTAAGAACAGTTGATTATTGGACAGAGCATGACTGTACTTAGACTCTGCAATGGATAGGAAATTGGGGCTGTTTGATCTCAAGTTTTGATTATTCGACTGCAGATCATGGAACACGCAAAGTGGATTCGGAACAAAACCCTTGTATTGTCTCATTTCTCATCTCGTTACCATCTTGAGGTAATCGTCTTCCTAGTCATATTTTAATATTCTTAAGGATAGATAGTATCCACCCTTGAGGTTTCGTTCATTTCACATTTTGACTCTTAACATTTCAAAATATTACAAATAACACAACATTTCGAAGTTGGGGTGTTGTAAATGTAAACGAAAAAGTTGGAGTTTCTTTGCAATTCTTCGAAAAGAAAATAATTGTTAGCAATTGCTGTTATCTCTATTAATAACATCATGAACAAAGTGTAAGGTGATTATTTTCCTCGACACCCTTTTGGTAATTACAGGACATTCGGCAAGCTGTTGCAAAGTTGCAGTCGGAGGTGTCGTCCACGACTAAAGTGGTCAGCCTAAACGAGGGATTCAAGTCGATGTATAATACGTAAAAACCATTGTTGTTGCATTGCTTGTTTACAGTTACTGCTGATGTTGTAGTTTATATATTTGTAGTCGATTAGCTTTCTTTCTTACTTCTTATACTGTTTGGTCAGATGCTGTATACGATGATGTTATATAGATCAGACGAATAGACAGAGATCTCTTATTCTAAAATCGTGTTTCATCCCTCCAAGATATAACAACAAAAAAATGACATTTTTCAAGCATTTAAACAATGCAGATGTCACTGTCGTCGGATTGATCATCATCATCGGATTGATCGTTGTTGCCATCATCGTCATCCGATGGAAGAGATGGATCTAGTCTAGCGGCATCAATCGCCCACTTGATCACCTTCTCAACCTCATCCTCGCTCTCTTCTTCTTCTTCTTTCACCTCCTGCTGATTATTGTGAGATGGAAGTGAGCTTTTGAGGGCGGTGAATCGGGCAAACAGATCGTCATCGGCCACGGCGCCGTCGGAATTACTGGCCGCAGCAGTAGCCGGTTTCGAGGGAACCTTATTCGTCGGGTCGTTGATCTGAGCCGGTTTTGGGGTTTTTTTTAGGGCTTCGAAACGGCGGTCGAGATCTGGATCGATGGCGGCGGCGCGCGACGTGTGGGAATTGAGGCTTAGTTTCAGAAGCACGTCGTCCTGAGCAGCTCGGAGTAGCTGCTCCACCTCATCGTCGTCGGCGGGCTTCTTACCTGAATTTCTCATCCGGCGGCGCAAGTCGGCGAAGCCAATATTATTCTAAAGCGATTGGCCGTAATTTTACTTATTTATTTATTAATTACGACAACTCGAAAACATTTATCAGGGTCCGACCTCAATTGTTTTTTTAGGAAAAAAAACTCAAACTGGATTTTGTATTTTTTCACTGCAAAATATTTTTTAAATGGCGTAATGATTGTTTTTAAATATTTTTTAAATGGTGTAATTATTGTTTTTAAATATTTTTTCACTGCAAAATATTTTTTAACAAATTATTTTTTTAATTTAATTTTAAAGATATAATAATCGAATGAATAAATTCAAATAATGACAAATGATGTCAATATTGATAATAAAATGATGAAAATTTATTATATATTTAACGAAAACTATTCTCTGAATAATAATTATTTTCTTTTGTGATGAAGATCATATTTAAGATGAATGGGAATTTTAATATAATAAAGGTGATGAAAATTATGGATTGATTGATTGATTTATTTTTGGATGATGTTTGCTTCATTTATTTCATGGAGAAATTTTTATTTACAATGAAAAAAAATTAATAAAAAAAATTGAAAAATATTTGGGTTGATTTCCATGTATATGATGAGTTTTTAGTTAAAATAGGACCATCTCTTTGATATTTTTCTCAACGAATAGTCATATTTTGTTGAGTTTAGACTTTAGAGGAAGTAGTGTATTAAACAATTGAAAGTACACACCAATTAACTTGATTTTTTGCATCTGCGACTTGTTCTTCGGTTGCATATTTAAAAAAAAAATAAAAAATTATTTGGTTGACCCAAATAAAATTAAAAAATTGGCTAAAGTAATTCAAAAGTTATAACCGATATATATTGTATCCAAAATCATTAAGATTAGTGAGATCTACCGACAAACAAATCCCTTCACGAGTCTACTTGAACAAATTATTTTAATCATATGAGAATTAATCAGATTCGTAATGTACTCACACAACTCTTCACCCAAAAACAGAAACAAAAAACATACTAGTTTGTTGTCCAAATTAGTTACACACACAATGACTCATTGTCACCACCTAATTATATATTATCCCAAGTATATTCTGAGATGATCTTTCACCTCCCAAACCCAAACCATGCTAATCCATGTCAAGCAAACTCAACTCCAAGACCCCTTCAACAATCTCAACAACTGGCGAAACCGAAACTCGACCGACCAATGCAACTGGATCGGCATTTCATGCAACCGAGGCCGCACCATAGTCTCCATAGACCTCACCGGCCTCAACCTCACCGGATTCTTCCCCTCCAAAATCTCACCCTAGCCGACAACCACATTGGCGGCCAAATCTCTCCCGCCTCCCTCTCTCCATGCTCCAATCTCATACACATCAACCTCTCCAACAATCTCTTCGTCGGAAACTTGCCCGATTTTCCCGTCACTTTTCCGAACCTAACGACTCTCGATCTTTCATCCAACAACAACTTCACCGGCAACATCCCTATCGCTTTCTTCGTCAACTTAAGCCGACTCAAATTCCTCTCTCTCGTCGACAACCTTCTCAACGGGACGTGAATTCCCGTTTTCCTAACCGACATGACCGAGTTAACTCACCTACGGTTGAGTCGGAACCCTTACCTCCCGAGCCGAATCCCCTTTACCATCGGACGCCTCGCCAAACTCGAGGAACTCTCGGCCTCGTCGTCAAACCTCGTCGGAGCAATCCCGGAGTCAATCGGAGGCCTCGTCTCGGTCAACGTTTTCAACGTTTCCGACAACCGACTAGTCGGGAGAGTCCCGAACACGATCGGCGGCATGATAAAATCGACGCAAATCGAAATGTGGAACAATCGGTTGTCGGGCCCACTTCCCGACACCTTCTCCAATCTCACTTCTTTGGTTCGATTCGACGCTTCTAGTAATAACTTGACGGGGAAGATACCCGAAAGCTTAGCGGCCCTTCCTCTCCAAATGCTTATGATTCGTAACAACTTTCTAGAAGGTTCGATCCCGGAGGTTATAGCGTCGAATTCGAGGCTTCGAATGCTAATGTTGTGTGGGAACAAACTCAACGGGACTTTGCCGGAGATTTTGGGGAAGAATTCGAACCTCGTGTTTATGGACGTCACCATGAACTTTCTAGAAGGTTCGTTGCCTCCGTATTTATGCGCTAAAAATAAACTTCAATTCATGTTGATGTCCGGGAACAAGTTTTCGGGTCGAATACCCGATTCGTATGGGGAATGTGATTCGTTAAATCAGCTGATGTTGCAATACAACGAGCTGTCGTCGGGGTATTTACCGGATAAGCTGTGGGGTTTGAGTGAGCTTAATAAGTAAGAATAAGTTCCAAGGCTCGATTCCGGAATATTTTGTCTCGACTGCGAAAAAGCTACAGCAGTTGTTGATATCCAACAACAGATTCTCGGGCGAGCTGTCGGAGAAATTGTGCGATCTTCCGGAGCTGGTGAGATTTTACGCGGGCGGAAATCGGTTTTCCGGAAAGTTTCCTTCGTGCATTCATCGCTTGTCGAGCATGCAGGAGCTTCTCGTGCAGGGGAATAATTTCAAAGGCGAAATCCCGAGAAATATGTCGCCTTTGGGGAACTTATAGCAAGTTGATTTTTCGGGGAACGAGTTTTCGGGCAGCATTCCGGGGGATCTGGGAAGCGCGCCAAAGTTGACTTGCTTGAACCTTTCGAACAATATGTTTGGAGGGGAAATTCCGAGAGAGTTGACTCAGCTCAAGTTGACCTTGTTCGACGTCTCCAATAATCGTCTCACGGGACAAGTGCCTGCTGGTTTCGATACCAAATATTTCGTCTCGGGCTTGATGGGGAATCCGGAGTTGTGCAGTGGAAATGTTGATCTCGAACCACTTCGCCCATGTTCGGCGCGAAAACGAGTGCATAATAAAAAAGGTTATAACTTGTTATTAGGAATTATATCCGGCGGAATTGCATTGATAGTCATGTTGGTTATAGTTATGCTTGTGATGTACAACAAGAAGTTGATATGTGTCGGCCAATAACGTGCTCAAACATGGAAGGTCACGACCTTTCAAAAGGTCGCACTAGGTGAAGATGATGTTTTGACCTCGTTGAAAGCTGAGAATCTTATTGGGTCCGGAGGTTCTGGTTGTGTGTATCGAGTCGTGCTAAATAGCGGGCAAGTTGTTGCAGCTAAGAAGCTTTGGGAGGTGAAAGGGTCAAAGTCGAAGAAGGAATTTCGTGCGGAAGTGGAGACGTTGGGAGCAATCAGACATCTAAACATCGTGCATGAAGCTTTTGTTTACTTGTATAAGTGAGGATTATAGAATTTTAGTGTACGAGTACATGGAGAATAGGAGTTTAAGGGATACGTTACACGATCATGAGAGAAATGGAGTAGTGTTGGATTGGCCTAAAAGGTTCGCCATTGCTATTGGAACGGCCCAAGGTCTCGCCTATTTGCACCATGATTGTGTGCCTGCGATTATGCATAGGGATTTGAAGTCAAACAACATATTGTTGGATGGAGAGTTACGACCAAAAATAGCTGATTTTGGCTTAGCTAAGATGTTCAAGCAAGATGTGAACCAGATCGATCAAGTCATGTCTCGTGTTGCTGGTTCTTACGGATACATTGCGCCAGGTTTGAAACGTACACACTTACATTTTTTTTTTTATCAACTCTTGTTTTCAAGTATTCAAACCTTGAGTTGTTTTCTTTTTCTTCTATTTTTTCTTACAGAATATGCCTACGCGATGAAAATTACAGAAAAGAGCGATGTTTATAGTTTCGGTATAGTGTTACTTGAACTATTGACTGGAAAAAGGCCTAATGATTCCTTGTTTGATGAGAATAAAAACATTGTCAAGTGGATCAAAGAAATTACAAATCCGTGTTCGCAACGAGGAAGAAATAAAGCTCATCCGGACGATGAAAATATATTCAATTTGAATGAGATATTAGATTCTAGGATGGATGTAGATACCATCGACTATGAAGAAGTGAAGAGAATTTTAAATGTTGCTCTTTTATGTACTGTGAAGTTGCCGATTAGAAAACCTTCTCTGAGAAAGGTGGTTGAATTGCTTAATAAACATTAGAAGAATAAATATTTCTATTGGTAATTGATTTGTTTATGTTTTGTATTACAAATTTGCAAGTAAGTAAGAAAAAAAACTATGCAATTGAAATGTGTTGATTTTGGATTCTCAGTTGTTGATTTGAGTAACACATGTGCAGAATGTGAATTCATTTGAATTGTGTTGATTTTGGATTATGAGTAGTAGAGTCTACTTTTGTATCGCAGAGCATACACTCAGTTCAGCTGTATAAACAAATTTTTAGATAGAGAAGATACTATGTTAGCTGAAGATTGTTAGTTGTTTTACAACATTTTTTTTTAATAAAAACAATACTTACAACAATCTATGAAAAGAAGTCTAAATGGCGCCACCCTAAATTCGCGAAAGAAATGATGAAATTCAAAATTAAAAAGCATACTAATACTGTATGTATAATGGCGCCACCCTAAATTCGCGAAATCCAAAAGCTTTTGCCGCCTTTTTGATTTCCTTCTAAAACAGCTTAAATTCATTTTTGCCTCTCAAAATTTCAAACGCTCCCTCCCCTTCCTCGCACAGCTGATATAAATACACACACTCACTCTACCACTTTCCTGAAACCCTAATTCGAAATCGCTCTTCTAATTTTACAATTACAAAATCTCAACTGCCAAATCAATGGCCGGTGGTGGAGCATCATCCAAAGCGACGAGATTGAGGAAGAGAGTTGAGGCCGATACCACTTCTCCCGCCTCTCTCAAACGTGCCAGAGACGGCAGCGCTTTCGCCAAATGGTAATCGCGTTTTTTTTTTTTGTTTTTTTATCATATTCCCCGTTTGCTTATTATTCAATTAGAAATTCGATGTGAGTTTCGATTCAAATGCATTGTTTTGTGATTTTGGGGTTTAATCGATCTTCAGTGAAGAATGCAACAAGGATGTGCCGGTCGCGTTGATAAGCTTTCATAACTGTAGCCTCGATGCCAAGATTAAGATGAATCTCGGTACTTCATTTTTTCTCTTTTAATATGTGCTCAAGCTGTTTCTGATTTTTAGAAATGAATTTTTTTAATTGTATTTTAATCGATGAATTGATATTGGGCAGAGTCCCAAATTGTGGAGATGCCTCCCAGTGAGCCCAAAAAGAAACCGGCAGCTGAAAAGAAGTCCAAGAAGGCTGAACCAAAGACACAAAAGAAAAGGTCTGCCAAAGATCCGAACAAGCCCAAGCGCCCTGCCACTGCATTCTTTGTGTTCATGTAACTGCTCAGAAATCATCTTTTAATTAAACTGTTTGATTTGGGATTGTTGTTGATTTTTGTTTTGGGGTTTCTTACAAATGACTTTGGAATGTGGTTCAGGGAGGACTTTAGGAAGTCTTACAAGGAGGCTAATCCTGATGCCAAGGGTGGAGCAATGGTAATGGTGGATTTATTTACCAACTGATTCCTGATTGTTGATTTTAGTTGTGTTTATTGGGTTTTTGGTTTTGTTCCTTAGGTTGCCAAGGAAGGGGGCGAGGCGTGGAAATTAATGTCTGATGAGGAAAAGAAGGTCTACACTGATAAGGCAGCAGAGCTCAAGGCAGAATATGAAAAGGCCATGGAGGAGTATAATGAGGCTGAAGATGATGAACAGGTGGGGTTCCTATCTGTTTTTAAAGAGGATATTGCTCTCTTTTTTCTAATGTAGTTTTCTTACAAACTTGGTTTTGTTTTGGTTTGTCTATGAATAGGAAGCTGATAATGAAGCTGAGGAAAAAGTTGATGGAGAAGAAGCTAAGGAGGATGTTGATGTAGAAGAAGCTAAGGAGGATGTTGATGGAGATGATTCTTTGGAGAAAGAAGCTAAGGAGGATGTTGGTGGAGATGATTTGGAGAAAGAAGCTGAGGTGAACGAACTTGAAGATGATATTTAGTGGGTTTTTTTAACCTATGGTAAAGTAGGATCTTCTAAGTGTCTTGTAAATTTCCCCTTGAAGGGTTTATTTTGGAATATGTTTTGTATTATCTGACTTTTTAGTTTCAAACCCTTCAGTTTTTGCCAGGAATTTTCTTCGAAGAATCGAAAAGAAACTAGTATGATATACACTCTTGATTTGAAAATGTGTGAATTTCTTTTTATTACACACAAGTTTCACTTTTGATGATGTTATTAAATTTCTACACAAATCAACACACCAAGTAAACATCACTCAACTGAATGATCAAACTTAATTATTAGTGAATAATACAATGAGCCAATTACACGGGTAGCTAACGAAGAGAAGAATTGCAATGAAATGATATTGAAATGCTCATATGGCAATGAGCCTTGTCATTATTTTTCCCTTGGTTTGTTTTGAAATTTTCACCTGCAAAGTTGCTTCAAAGGCTTCCCACACAAGCAGAGGTTGTGAGCATATGCAGCCTCAGGAAATACATTAAAAGGTCTAATAGGTGGGATCGGCCCACATAATCTATTCGACCGAAAATTCGCATGGCTTAGTGTTCTGCTTCCGGGCCAAGGGTACGGGATTCTCCCAATTAGCATGTTTCCAGATACATCCAGCCATCGCAAGTTCATCAACGAACTGAGGTGCGGTGGGATTGACCCTGTTATCCGGTTCCTCGAAATGTCGAACCTTTCCAACCTAGCCAGTTTCGAGACTGAAGCAGGGATTTGTCCTCCAATCTTGTTGCTTCCTAGGTTGAGCACTTGAAGTTTCAGCCCATCACTAAAATCAGGGATCCTGCCTGAAATACTATTTCTCGATAAGTCGAGAATCTCCAAGAATTTGTTCGGCTGGTTGGTTAGTAATCTCGACAGAGAACCGGATATCCGGTTTGAACTGAGATCAAGAACCGAAATCTGGCTGGGCAGTCTGATCGAGGAGAGATCGCCGGAAATTAAGTTGTTTGAAATACGAGCGGTGTTCAAGTACGACATCCTTTCCAGGAAGCTCGATATCCCTGTCGTGAACCCGTTGTCTGACAGGTCGAGCATGTTCAAAGAATCGGGCTTGGTGAAGTTCGGCAAGGGCCCGTGGAGCTTGCATTCGGCTAAACGGACATCGGAGAGTTCTCTTTCCGTGATCCAATCGGGAACCCTCCCTAAATCGAGCTTGTTGTAAGAAAGGTCTATCGACGACAAATCGGGAAGGCCCGTCCTGAAAGCCCGGTCGGGAAGCGGGCCGGTGAACGAGTTTCTCGACAGATTAAGGTTCCATAATTTCGGAAGCTCGGAAATAGAACCCGGAATCAAACCAGATAGCTTGTTGCCGCTCAAGCTCAACACAGCGAGGGACCTCAGGTTCTTTATCCGGGCCGGAATCTCCCCGGTGAGCTGGTTCCGATCGATCGACAGCTGAGAAAGCCGGGCCAGCCCGAACAGGGAATCCGGCATCGGCCCGGAGAGCTTGTTCCCGCTGAGCACGAGATATTCCAGCTGCGGGCCGAGAAAACCCGGTAACGGCCCGGACAGCGAATTGAAGCTGAGATCAAGAAACGTCAAGCCCGAGAGTCTTCCGAGGGCCGACGGGATCGGCCCGCTGAGGAAATTCCGGGCGATACTCAGCTGCGAGAGGTTCCTCAAGCTCCCCAACGAATCCGGGACCCGGCCCGACAAGCGGTTCCCGCTCAGCGAAACCGCCACGAGGCTTTTCGGGCCGGAAGGGGGGATGGGGCCCACGAGGGCATTGTCGTCGAGAGCGAGAACGGTCAGGCGCGTGAGGCCGGAAAGGGTCTCCGGGATTTTCCCCGAAATCCGATTCATCCCGGTGATCATCAACACCTCCAGGAACTTCAGATTGCCGAGAGAGGGGGACAGGGCGCCGGCCATGTAGGCGGAGGAAGGCGAGGGGTTCTGGAGGACCACGGACTTGACCCTGCCGGCGCCGTCGCAGAGAACCCCCTCCCAGCCGCCGGCGCAGCAGTCGGAGCGGTAGCTCCACGTGGCGAGAAAGCCGGTGGTGTCTGTGGAGATGGCGGCTTTGAAGGCGAGAAGGGCATCTCTATCGGGCTTGAAACAGTTGGATTGGGCTGAAACTGGGCCGATCGCAATCAGAGTGAAGGCCCATAACAAGAATTGTAGTTTCTTGATATGGATTTCCATTTAAATTGATATAAATAAATAAATAAAAGATGATATATTTTTTTCTCTCAAGAAAATAGAGTTTTAATTTGAAAATATAAAATAAATGGGTTTGCAAAGTTTGGTATTTTTATTTGTTACATGAAAATGCAATAATAGTAGTTGATTGATAATGATAAGAAAGAGAAGTTGGGAAAATGTGGTGGAATGACATGGTATGAAAACAACCCCTATTTATAGTTGAACATAAATTAAATGAAACAGAGTTTATTTTCAAGTATTTTTGTGTATGGTGAAATTGAAGAGCATCACATGGAATTTTTATGGCCGTTTTCACGAGGAATCTGGATATCCCATTCGAACGTTGGGGGATGGAGCGCGCTACGTTCAAAATGTTTTTTCTAACTCTTGCAAATTCCATTTCACAATTTGAACTTCTTTTTATTCTTATTTTTAATTTAATCATGTTCCAATAGAGGAATTGTGGTTATCCGCATATATGAATATGATTAGCTTGAACTATTGGTGTTACAAACGAATCAAATACCTAATTATTTAATTTGCATTTTTAAACGTATACAAATATTTATATTTAAATTTAGAATTATATTAATATTAAATTTGGATGCATATTCGTACAATATTCACTTAGATATTATAATATATTGGAAGATATAATATCATTTAAAAAATTTCGTGTGCATCTCTTCTCATGTACTGTAACTAAATTTTAACTTTATGTAATTCTTAAACTAATTGTAAAAATGTAATAGTAATTTTCAATTATAATTGTCGTTTGGACTGTGGAGTGATGATTTTTTTTTTCTGAATTAACACTAAAAGATACTTGAGAATACAAAATAAATAAAGAAATATTCATATAATTAAAATGTGTATTCAATTCAAATTTTATTGGATGTTTTTAAATTTCAAAAAGTCGATAAATTTAGAAAATAATAATTTTTTTATTAATTTATATGAATCTTCATTGACCTTATTGGATTCGTAATATATAATTTTATAATT
Source organism: Euphrasia confusa (assembly GCA_954870475.1). NCBI lineage: Eukaryota > Viridiplantae > Streptophyta > Magnoliopsida > Lamiales > Orobanchaceae > Euphrasia > Euphrasia confusa. The sequence continues at coordinate 11,160,283 of OX940958.1, forward strand.
TTTACTATTTTTCGCTATAATAATTGATTCTTTATATAATTTTTTTAATATTATTCACTTTTATTTTATTTTATATATAATTTTTCAAGTTTTATTATTTTTAATAATAATTTAAATTTATTAAAAGAAAAATAAGTATATTTTTTATATAATTTTTTTAAATAATAATTTTGTTTATTAAAAAAGAAATAAATATAAATATAATTTTTTATATAATTTTTAAAAAAGTATTTAAGAAAAATGATATTTTAATTTATTAATTTACATTGCAAACCTTATAAAATATACTTTTAAATTAAGGAATAATTTATTTTTATTTTTTTTATAATTTAAGGTATTATTAATTTTATAATTATAAAAAAGAGTAAAATAATTATTATAATACCCTTGACGGTTAATAAATAATCATCCACCTATGTTTAAATAAAAAAGATATTTTTGGAAGTTTACTAATATTTATAATTAAAAAAACTAATTTATTAACTTATAATTAATATTTAAACTTACACTTTTCAAATATCACTCGTTTTTTAAAATTATACTCCCTCCCACCCAAAGCAATAGTTACAGGGGGTCAACGTTGACTTTTTTTTAACAACCCCCTCCTTCTAGCGCCAAATGTTTTAGCACGTTTTTATCGGGTAGTATAATACGGGGCTGGGCTGTGTATAGAGGGTTTGAAACGATACTAATACATGTAAATTTATATTCTGGAGTAGGGGTTGAGCTAGATCTGGAAAAGAACAGAGGTTTTGAGCTTTGAAGCTTCCTCTCAAGGATTTCTATTATCCACTCTTTTAATATCGAGAATATTCACTAATTAGTGCTGCCCTTTAATCTGAAGGGATAAGCCCCCTATTTATAGGGAGTTATCGAATGATTACATTAGACCACGTACTACGTCTATATCATTAAATGAAGCTAGTAACGACCCGGGGCCCGTGACTCGGAATGCAGACGATGCATGTGGGCTCACGTGGGCGATGTCTCCGTTCTTCCTGGGACGAACCCTCCCCTAGGCAATGACTGCGTGACTCGGGCCACGGGCTGGATCTTGAGACTTCGTCGTCTCTTCGCACGGAATGCGTGATGAGCTTGTGTTGAGGATTAAAAGCGTGACCCGGGTCCGCCACTCCTGCATGGCCAGTATGACGACAACGCGATCCTAGTCCCGGGACGAGCATGTTCCTCACGTCATATCCTGGTATGTCCCGCCTCGAATGATCCGTGACCCGAGTCTCAGATGTGCTCCAAGTTATTCCCCTGCGTGGATGGCCCCGGAGATCCGTGACCCGGGGTCCGAGCCGCGACGCGTTTCCTGCGTCGTCCCCCCGCCTGGCACATCTCTGGACGGCCCTCGCCCGCGCGCCTTATCCTTGGATATATGTTTTTGTATTTTGATTTTTCCTCTCCCAACATTGGCCCCCGGAGAGATCGCCGGAGGTTTTGTACTTTCGGGGATGTCTCCGCCCGTTGGGGATTTTTGGCCGGCTGTCCCCAGGCGACTGCCTGACTTTAATTGTGGGGGTTGGCAGGTGGCCCTTTCCTGTACTCCGCCGCCCTCTTCGGGCAATCGTGATCGCCTGAGTGTTTCTGACCCGCTGCTGCAACACTGAAAAGCCATTCAATGCGCTCGGGAATCGTGCCTAGACGGTGGCCTTGGTCCTCGCAATCGGGGGTCTTTATAAGGCCGCTACGTCCCTGGTGTTATCCGTCCCCAGAAAAACCAAATCATGTCAAGCCTTCGTCCCAGTACTGCTAATTCCGGCGTGGGGCCCATCACTCACCCTCGGGAACGTGAGCCCGGGGAAGAATCACTGGTGGCTACTCTGGAGTCTGGGGTTAAGCGCTTCATTGTGTCCCGAAAGTTTCACCCTCGATACCATCGCGAGGCGCTTCTGATGCCGTCTCCTTTCTCGCAGATGTATGGGCACGTGTGGCCCGCTTTGCTCGCGGTCACTGATTCCTCCGGTTGTCTGTGGGTTTTTGACTTGATCTCCGGTGGGAATCGCTTGGGGATCGGGGGTATTGGATGGGCCGTCTTCGTCAAGCATATGCAGCTGCAGGAAGGATGGAGAGTGGAGCTGCGCTGGTCGGCGGTGGAGGATATCAATATCGCCGTTTTCCGTGAAGATGGTTCCCTGGTTCCCGTACCCGTCGCAGCTCAATGGCCCCTTTGAGCTGGGCCGGTCGACTTGCTTTCTACATCCCCCGTTCATGTAATAATTAGATGAGAATCTCGCTTCGCCTTTATTGGGCCCGTGACGGTCTTTGATTTTCTCGAATAAATAATAACTTTTTAAGAAAAAAAGGAGAGAAATATAAAAATTGATTTTTCCCGTGTGCCGGGTCGCGGATCCGGGTTACGAGCCCGGGTCTCGGGTCTCTACCGCGCGGGACTGTTCGGTCCCTCGGGAGTCGAAACGCCACATCGGTTCCCCAGGGTAATGATGACGCTTTATGTACGTCACGTCTCCTGGGGATCTTTAAAAGATACTGTCGCCTCAGTCTTCTTCCCCGGACTTCCAAAAATTTATCTTCCGCTTACACAGAGGCAGGAATCATGGTGAGCTCTTCCGTCGGCAGTAACGACTACGTCCAGTCGGAGATTATTTACGTCCCCTCTGACTCGGATACGGGGCCCCGTGAGGATCCCGCCCGAGCCCCGCCGGAGGTGGTCGAGATATCCTCGGATTCCGACCCCGATGCCGGAGATAGCCACCTCTCCGTTGAACGCACGGTAGGGGCAACCAAATTTTGGCACTCGCGGACCTTGCCAGTGCTACGGCGGCGAATGGGCCTGCCCTTGCCGCCGCCCCTTTCTGTTCCCTTCGCCGGCGTGGAGGACCGCCGGATTACGCTTCAAGATGACTTGGGCCAGAATTGGCCCATGAAGATGACCCGTCTCCGCGATCGACTCCGGCTGCGGGGGAAGGGATGGCGATCGTTCTATCGCCACCTGGGAGCCCGGAGAGGGTGGCGAATCTGGGTCTCTTGGTCGCCGGACGGGATTTTCCCGGATATTTGCGGCCGACGAACGCGGCGTTGCCCAGTCCAGGCCTCGGTAGGGTTCTTTGGGCGATGGGCAGGTCGACTTTTGTGTAGTTTTTTTGCCGAAACCCTATTTTCCCTCTGTAATTTCGGGTTTTTTCCCCTTGATGTAAAGGGTTCTCCCCCTCAAGGAGTCTTGTTAGTGAAAAATCCTTTGTTCTCGATTTCTTTTTGCTTGTGTTAATTTTGCCCGCGGCACTAGACGCCCTGACCTTTTGTCCGGCCTTCCTCTTCTCCCGCCGCCGCCGGGAAAACGGCGCGCGGGAACATCGGGGTGGCGGGCCGCAGGACCGCGAAAGACCGAGGCCCGCGACCGTGTCCCGCGGCCCGTCCGGATCCCGGGTCCGCGGACATTGTGTCAACCCGAGGCGCGGTATTACGGGGTTGGCGAGGTGCCATGCTTCAAAAGGCATAAATCACCCGGCATACGTACCTACCCCGTGACACGGGTCCCGGATCGCAGTTCTGTAGAGTGTTTTGTTCCGTGTCCCGGTACAGGGACCTTCGTGCCCTGTGGACGGTTCATATTTGCTTGGGCCCCTTTATGCGTGTTGGGCTTCGAGAGTACTTGAGTGCTTTTATCAATAACCGTTCCTGATTGTCCCCTCTTTGGTGCAGTTTCCTTCTATAAAACCCCCTATTCACGCAGCGGTTTCTCTTTTCGCACCCGCAAATTTGTCTCGAACCCTAGAAATCGCCGGATTCCAGATTCAGAATCCCTGGGAGTTTGTTTAAGGTAGCCCTCATCACCCTTTTCTTATTTTCTTTTTCACAGGCTCCGATGTCGTCGTCTCGAGGGAAAGAGATCATGTTGTCGGATTCCTCGTCCGAGGGCGCGGCGGGGGGAGAAAATCGAGGCGGGTCATCGTCGGACACGGAGCCAGACATGAACGTCCTCTTTCGACAGTTCGATGCGCTGATGGACGAGGTATACCCTCCGCCCGCTGCTTTTCTCTGGGATTCCTACTTCCGCGAGAACCCCTATCCCGGCGCGCCGTCACGGCCCTCTGGCCGTTCGTCGCGTGCTTGTAGTACCCCCGCATGGGGGGCCCACGACCGGGCGAGTATAGTCACTCCCGCCATGTTGGAGGACAAACGTGAGGAGTAGAGGATCCCGAACGATGTCCACCTCTACCTTCCCCGAGCTGGGGAGTCTGCTTGCTGCCCGCCTCCCGGGATGGTGGCGATCGGGACCGAGGCTCTAGAATTTGGACTCCGGTTCCCTTTACACCCTAACGTCAGTGCCGCTCTCCGGTTTTGGGAGGTGGCCCCGCATCAGATCCACCCTAACGGGTGGTCACAGCTCATCGGGGTTCTTTCGATGCTGGGCAACGTCGGCCTCTATCGGACCCTCACTGACTCGGAGATCCGGCGCTCGTTCACGATTTCGGGATTTGGGGGGAGCCACGGCGATTATACCGTTAAAGGGCGCTCCGGGATCCCTCCTGTGGAGGTGAAAGTGTCCAAGGTGGACTTCCCCTGGGCGCAGTGGGTGTACGTTGCCGGGGCCTGGCGGACCCAGACCCCTAGCGGGGAGATCGACATCCCCACTCGCTATCATGACAAAATTGCCAGTAAGACTCGAGTCGCTCGTAAGGATTCACCGTCGTACTGATTTTAACTCCCCTTTGTGCTTTCGCAGGTGTGAACACTCGCAGAGAGGGGCCGTTGAACTGGGACTACCAAGTTGCGTTGGAGTTCGCTGGTGCCCTGCCGACGAGGCGTCGCAGAGCCGACTATTTGTGCACAGAGGAGTCGCGGGACGACGCTCGGTTGATCTGTCCCCCCAAGCACCTGTTTGACCCATACCCAGGTAATGTCACCCTGTTCTCGCATTACCTTCACATACAGGTCATTCTATAGATTCTCCCTCGCTTGCTTATGGAGTTGGGTATTGTGCCGCAGCCCCGTTTACTAGAATTTTTGAAGATCGCCCCCGCGGCAAAATGTCCAAGTTCCCCGGAGTTCCAGATAAGAAGTTGCCATCCGCCGCGGCGGCGACCCGCGGTCTGGTCGCCGCACCGCCGCCCGTGATCCCGGCCCGGTCTGCCTCTCGGGTTCGCCGAGCCCCGCCGTCCTCGCCGCCTCTATCGCAAGAGGTGGTGGGGTCCCGTGACTCGGGGTCACGACCCGAGATCCACGGCCCTTTTATAATGGACGCGAGAGGCGTGATTCGCGCGCCTTCCCCTGGTGGCCGCGTTCCCGGGTCCCGGGACGGCGGTCCCGTGGACCTCGTCTCGGACGAGTCGCCTTCCGCGCGGGAGCCTTTGACGGGGTCCTTTCCAGATTCGCCCCGGGGCGGGCTGTTCTCTCAAGATCTCCCGGAGCTGCCTGAGCCCTCTTTGTCCCGGAAAAGGAGGGCGCCCTCCGACCCGGAGGACGGAGGCCCCGGCCCCCGGGCCCCTGTCGAGCCGCCGCAGATCGGGCCTCTCGGCAATGTCCCGCCCGTTGGCAGCACACCGGTTTACGGGGTTGACCCGGGCGTCGCCCAGAGGTAGGTGTCTCGCCCCTTATCCTTGTGCCTTCCCTTTCGCCACGACCGGCGACTTACTTGTTGTTTGCTTATGGTGACAGCATCTCGGGTTCTGCGCCCCACCTGGCGCCGCTCCTGCTTCAGTATGCCGCGAGTCGAGGGCCCCTGCCCCCGGTGTCCACCCCTGGACTTCCCGTAGGCCGGGCGATCGATTCGGTTGCCCGCTGCTGGACTCAGGAGCTGCAGGCCTTCAATCGGGGACCCGACGAGGCCTTCCTCCTCGCGTCCATGCTGCAGAGCCAGGCGACCGTGGCCATGGCCGAGGTACATGACTGGCTCGAGGGGCAGGCCCGCCAGATCAGGCATTGGATGGATCTCGCCAACGGGAGGGAAAGGACGATCGAGGAGCTGGGTCGAATGAATATGGAAGTGGTCTCTCGGAACGAGCAGCTGAGCGGCGAGCTTAAAGAGAACGAGGAGGCCCTCCGGCAGAGCACCGAGGCCCTCGCCGCATCGTCAGGAGACCGGGATAAGTGGCGTGCCGTGGCGGATCTCCGGGGAGAAAAACTAGAGACGGCGGTCGCGGGAACTGCGGCGGCGGAGGCCCGGGCGACGCAATTATCTACTACGCTCTCCGAGGCGATGGCCCGCGCGGCGCAGTTGGATCAATCCCTCACCTCCCGGGATGCAGAAATGGCGTCCCTCCGGGAACGGCAGGCCGAGACGGATGCTCGTGTGGACGAGTTGGAGGCCTATCTCGAGAGTCCCTGGACTGACCACACGATTCTCCTGGACCATTTCTACTCTCGCTCTATGGCGGACCTTATTCGGCACGCTCACCATGTCAACGACCAGATACTCCTCGACCGCGTCCTTGCTTATTGGCAAAAGTATATGGAGGGGCGCGAGCTTGATCCCGGGATTGCCGAAACCTTTCTTGATCTGGAGGAGGATCTCCATATTGATATGAAGTGGTGGCCTACCTACGACCGCTTGGTCCGTCCTGGCTCGCCCCCAGCTCACGCCGCTCCTTCCAAACCGGCGGGCGGTACCATGGATGCCGCCGAAGTGACGGCGGAAAACGCCGCCCATGTCCCGGAAGTGGTGGGGGAGAGCATTGACGTGGTCCCGGAGGCGACCCCGGATGGAAAAGGCGATTCGGAACCCAACCAGGAGGCGGCTATGGAGGAGGTGGTGTCGAACTTCCCGGAGAAGTCTTTTGATGCCTTCATGGCCGGCATGGATCCCGTTGAAGATGCTACAGCAATGCCGGTTCCCGGGCAGGCGGATCAGGTGATGACCGAGGCGGATAGCCAGTGTCCCGATGAGGTAGGTGGTCCTGAGTGATGACAGTCCCCGAGAGGGCCATTCTGATCAATGATGTTTCTTGTTTTTGTTTTCTTTATGCGGCCGTTGGTGGCCGCGGGCGTTTAGCCTAAGACAATTTCTTTTCGGATCATATATTTTTGTGTGGTTTGTTTTTAGGCGAGGCTCCGTATCCCTGGATATTTATAATCGAGCCATGGGCTTGGTTTTTGGTATTTTTACTTTGGATGTTCGATCGATGTTTTTTCAGCTAGTTCCTGTGCATAATTTTCAATGTAGCACTGGTATTCCTTTGTATGTCTCGTGGGCACGCCCCGAATCTGCCTGGTAGGTGGATCGTACTCTCTTTCCAGAGATTTCTCGGGTTTAGATTTTCCGAGATGGAAACCCCTAAAGATCCGGGATTTTTGCCTCATTGACTCGTCTCGGGACTTGGGTCCCGGGTGGAGTTTGGTGAATCCGAGATACAGCCCTGCGGCCTTACTCTGTGGATTTGGGATGGTCTCGGGTGTGAGTACCAAGGCCCCGTCGCCCGTGGATTTTTTTCACGTGTTTCCGGGATCCACCTTTTCTTGGCTAGGGTAGTGTGGTCTCGTTATATGCCCCGTGTCCTTTTACCGGGGATAGCTCGTAGCTTGTTTGCGGTAAATATCCGTTTTTCTATATTTCCCCGTACGTTATGACTCTTGACCCAAAGGTCTTTTTAGGAGCTCATCAGTATTACCGGGATCTTTGGCATTTAGCTGTGCGGAAATATCCGGTTTTATATGTTCCCCCGCACGTTATGACTCTTGACCCGGAGGTCTTTTTAGGAGCTCATTAGTATTACCGGGATCTTTGGCATTTAGCTGTGCGGAAATATCCGGTTTTATATGTTCCCCCGCACGTTATGACTCTTGACCCGGAGGTCTTTTTAGGAGCTCATTAGTATTACCGGGATCTTTGGCATTTAGCTGTGCGGAAATATCCGGTTTTATATGTTCCCCACACGTTATGACTCTTGACCCGAAGGTCTTTTTAGGAGCTCATTAGTATTACCGGGATCTTTGGCATTTAGCTGTGCGGAAATATCCGGTTTTATATGTTCCCCATTTAGGAACACAAGTACAGACTCGCTTTTCTTGACCCGGGACCGTAGCGGTCCCTTCTCCCTGGCCGAGCCTCTTCAAGTGTCGTTCATTCCATCGGTACTGATCCGGGGTCCCGCCTGGCAACTTCAACTCGTACGCCCGTCCAATAGATTTTCGATGACCCGGAGCGGTCCTTCCCAAGTTGGTCCGAGGGCCCCGGAATGCGTCCCGAGCAGCTTTTTCAGCACCAAGTCCCCCTTCTCGAACTCGCGAAAGCGGACCCGCGCGTCATAAGCTCTGGCGATCCTCTGTTTGTTCATCGCGTTGAGGGAGTCGGAGCTTAGCCTCCGCTCTTCCAGAAAGTCAAGCTCCAGGCGCAAGACTGCTTCGTTCTCCGGGGTGATGGCCTGGGCGGTTCGGTGCGAACGGACCGTGGTCTCGGCTGGGATCACAGCTTTGGATCCATGGCGCTCGGGCGTATGGCGTTTCTCCCGTGGCGTTCCGGGCTGTGGTCCGGTATGACCACAGCACTTCGGGTAACTCCTCGGCCCACTTCCCTTTCCGCGACTCGAGCTTCGCCTTAAGGGTATGCTTCAAGATTTTGTTCACTGCCTCAACTTGTCCGTTAGTCTGTGGATGGTAGGGGGTGGAAAACGTCCTCCGGATCCCCCATTGCTCACAGAACTCCGCGACCGCGGTTCCGTCGAACTGTTTGCCGTTGTCCGAGATGATGGACTCGGGCAAACCGAACCGGCAGATTATGTTCCTCCAGATGAACTTGATCACTTTGGCTTGATCGATCTTCTGGACCGCCTCCGCCTCGGCCCACTTGGTGAAGTAGTCTACCGCCACGATCGCGAACTTGACACCTCCCGGCGCGGGGGCTAGAGGTCCAATGATATCAATCCCCCACCGAGCGAACGGCCACGGAGAGTATATTGGCTTGAGTTCTTCAGGGGCCACCAGGATGTTTGGCCCCATAAGCTGGCACTGGAGGCATTTGCGGGCGAAAGTGGTCGCGTCCCGGCGCAAGCTTGGTCAGTAATAAACCTGGCCCACCGTCTTGCGGGCGAGAGATCGGCTCCCGGCATGGCTTCCGCATGGTCCTTCGCGGATCTCCGAAAGTACCCGCATCCCGTCTTCTTTGGAGACGCATTCCAAGCGAGAAACTCCTGCGGAATAATTTAGAGTTTAGGATCGTGTACCTCGCGGCGCGTATGCGGAGTTGCTTTGCTTCGACTTGGTCTGAGGGGGGGGGGGGGGGGTCCTAGATTCGATGAACCGCAGCACCGGGTCGCGCCAATCCGTTCCGGGCGTCTCTTCTGGAGCTGTCCCGGGTGCCGGGTCAACTGGCATGACTTCCGCCCGGGCCGCGATCGATGGCGAGTTCAACTGGGTCAAGATGACTCGGGACAAATCCGCGGATCCTTCGGCCGAGGCTAGTTTGGACAGGGCGTCGGACTGTGAGATGTGCTCCTGCGGGATTTGTTCGATACGGACGTCCGGGAGTATCTCGCAGAGGGACCACACTAAATCCAAATATTTCTTCAGCTGTCCGCTCTTTTCCTCGTAATCACCGTTGACTTGGTTCACCCCTAGTTGTGAGTCCATGGAAATGCGGAGGCGGGGAGCGCTGACCGCCACGGATATTTCGAGACCTACTACCACTGCCTCATACTCGGCCCCGTTATTAGTTCCGGAAAAATTAAATTTTACCGCGTGAGTGAACGAATCTCCGTCCGGCCCCAGGAGCACCACCCCGGCCCCCGAGCACGCACTGGTAGAGGATCAGCCCACGTGAGGCTGCCAGGGGCGTGCTGATCATGTGCTCCGTGGGGGAAAGGTGAGCTCCCTGATGAAGTTGGTATAATTACCGTGGAGCTTTCTTCTCCCCTGAGATTTCCTCACCAAGACCGTGTTTGAGACCTATGTCACGTCGTGCGGGGTGAGTCGGACTAACCCGTCTCGGAGCCGCTGGTCTACCTCGGTGTTCAGTACCTCATTAAGTGGGTCTGATTTCCGGTTCTTTATCCAGATAGGGTTTCGGCCCTGGGTCCGAGGCTATATCGTCTCGTGATGTCCCGCCGAGTTCGAGACCTGGAAACGCGTCGGGGTCCGCGGTCCCCTCTGTCGTTGCTGCGTCCGGTGCATGTTCCAATCCGGGATCCGGGTCATCCTTTGCCATTGCTATGGAAGATCCCTCTAGGTTTTCCTTATATATCTTATCCCGGGCCCCGGATGTTTCGGTGTTGATCCCGAGTTCCGGGTCCGCGGAGACTACTTTCTCGTGAGTATTTATTACATCCATTCCTTTAGTCAAGGAGCTACAACAAACATCTTTTTGCCATTAATTGGTCTCCTCGGACGGTGCCAATGGCCCCGGAGGAGACTGGGAACTTGATACAGTAATAGTACGAGGAGGCCACAGCTTCAAAAGCTTCTAGAAAGGGCCTCTCCAAAAGTGCGTTATATCCGCTAACTTCATCGACTATTACGAAGGTCAAGTTCCTCAATAGCTTTATTTCGGGGTTCTTCTCGTCTCTCAACTCCAGAGGTAGTACCACCGTCCCGTAGGGAATCAACACGTCTTTCCCCACGCCTTTCAATCTCACGCTACTAGGGAGTATGTATTGCGCCATGTTGTCCATCTGGTCGAGGGCCTGCTTGTACAAGATATTGCAGTGGGCCCCGTTATCGACTATAAGCCGCGCAACTTCCACTCCGAGTATGGCGGTAGTGATCACCAAAGCCTCGCTCTTGGGGTAACCGACCCCAATGCGGTCCTCCGGAGAGAACGTGATCAAGGCGTGTTCCGAGATGCCTCGAGGAGGGGCAGGGTTCGTCTCCTGGTAGACCCTCCATATCTCCACTTCGCGCTTCCTTTTCCTTCTGCTCTCACTAGTGATGGGCTGCAGCCCACCGATCATCAGGATCTGCCCGACGTGTGCAGGGGACTGGCCGCGGTTCTGACCTCCGCGGCCCGGGACCGCGACCACATTTCTTCCGTTGTCCGGGTTGGCTGCCTGGCCGGTCCCCCGGTCCCCGGGTCGGCCGAGGAGCTCCCAGAGTTTCCCGTCCTCAAATAACTTCCATAGCTGTTTTAACAACTGGCGACACTGTCCGGTGGGGTGCCCGTGCTGCTCGTGGAAAGCGCACCATAGGCGCCTGTCGAGCTTATCCGGCGAGATCCTCATGGGCTCGGGTTTGGTCAGGGCGTCCCCCATGGCTTGGAGTGCGTGCATCATGGCCACGGTGTCCTGCCCGGTGACCTCGACTAGCCGGACCTCCATCTCGCGGTAACTCGGGGCAGGACGGTCCCGTTCCGGGGCCTTCGGAGGGCCTCTCCTGGGAACGTGAGCCGGTCTCGCCTCCACGGGTGTGGGATCCTTACTTTTTGCGTCCCCGGGGGTCTCCGTCCCGTGCATGAGGCGCTGGTATCAGCATTGCGCCGCGGCCTTCACGCGGAAATCCTCGTAGGTCTGTGGGTAGTTGAGCATCAGATGCTTGAAAAGCTCGGAATTCTTCCGGAGCCCGTTCATCGCCGTGTGCAGCTTGAGGTCGTCGCCGACCTCTTCTCCGCCGAGCAGGATGTCCCCGACTCGGTCCACATATCGCTCGTCGCCTTCCTCCACATTTTGGCGAATGCCGATCAGGCGCTGGCTCTGCTCGAGACGGTTCACCTTGGAGGCGAAGTGCGCCACGAAACGCTGGACGAGGTCGTCGAAACAGTGGATCGAGCGGGAGGAGATCCCCGCGAACCATTTGTGGGCCACATCCCCGAGGGTGAGGGGGAAAAGCCTGCACCTCGTGGCGTCGTTGGCTCCTCTCCCGGACATGTATGTACGGAAGCGGCTGAGGTGGATCTCGGGGTCCGTCTTCCCGTCGTACAGGGTGGTCTGGAGGGGCTGGATCTCGTACTGCATGACCGCATGCTCGACCTCCAGGGCCAAGGGTTCTTTGCAGTAGTCGACCCGTTCTGGTCGGGCCTGGGCCACGGTCAGCTTCCTCTCCATCTCGGACACCTTGCTGTAGAGGTCCAGGAGCCCCGCCTCGGGTCCCAGTGGTCGCGTGACACGGGTCCCGGGACCCTGTCCCGGCTCGGCGCGACGAGTCTTCCCCTCGCCGTCTCCCCCGATCCGGTCTGCCGGGGCCGACTGGTTGCCGGCCTCCTCGCCGAGATCAAAGACGAGTCGTCGGGCGGGGATTGTGTAGCGGTTGGAGCCGGCATGGCATCCTCCGAGGCGGTCGAACGCGCTGTGGCTGGCGTGACCGGGCCCCAGACGGCCGAACGCGCTACCTTTCCCGATCTTCTCACCTGGACGAATAGAGAGGGAGGTTAGAGTACGCTTACGCTGTATGAGATCGGACATCGCAACGTCGATCTTTTCGGGGGTGTCCAAAAGGAGGTGCAATTCCCGGGCCGGTGTCTCGGGGGGAGGTGGTCCGCGTCGGAACTCAGGATCCGAGCGATGTGCATGGCGGTGGGCCTGCTGGCGGCGTCTGAGGCGTCGGGCCTCGGAGCTGCTACGGAGGTACTGGTTGGACGTGTTGTGGCCGTCCAGCTCTCCGGTGATGGCGGTGTCTTCGTTCCCGGGGACGTCCCCCAGGACCTTTGGGGAGAGTGGCGGGGCGGCGTCTGACTCGACGGCGGGCATCTTCCCTCTCTCCAGCTTCTTCCTCGTGGCGGAGCGGGAGGAATCTGACGCGGTGACTCCATCAGACATGGCTTCGGCTCTTCTTTCTTTTCCTGGGTCTAGTATAACAACCCCCTCCTTCTAGCGCCAAATGTTTTAGCACGTTTTTATCGGGTAGTATAATACGGGGCTGGGCTGTGTATAGAGGGTTTGAAACGATACTAATACATGTAAATTTATATTCTGGAGTAGGGGTTGAGCTAGATCTGGAAAAGAACAGAGGTTTTGAGCTTTGAAGCTTCCTCTCAAGGATTTCTATTATCCACTCTTTTAATATCGAGAATATTCACTAATTAGTGCCGCCCTTTAATCTGAAGGGATAAGCCCCCTATTTATAGGGAGTTATCGAATGATTACATTAGACCACGTACTACGTCTATATCATTAAATGAAGCTAGTAACGACCCGGGGCCCGTGACTCGGAATGCAGACGATGCATGTGGGCTCACGTGGGCGATGTCTCCGTTCTTCCTGGGACGAACCCTCCCCTAGGCAATGACTGCGTGACTCGGGCCACGGGCTGGATCTTGAGACTTCGTCGTCTCTTCGCACGGAATGCGTGATGAGCTTGTGTTGAGGATTAAAAGCGTGACCCGGGTCCGCCACTCCTGCATGGCCAGTATGACGACAACGCGATCCTAGTCCCGGGACGAGCATGTTCCTCACGTCATATCCTGGTATGTCCCGCCTCGAATGATCCGTGACCCGAGTCTCAGACGTGCTCCAAGTTATTCCCCTGCGTGGATGGCCCCGGAGATCCGTGACCCGGGGTCCGAGCCGCGACGCGTTTCCTGCGTCGTCCCCCCGCCTGGCACATCTCTGGACGGCCCTCGCCCGCGCGCCTTATCCTTGGATATATGTTTTTGTATTTTGATTTTTCCTCTCCCAACAAAACTCACACAACAATCTGTTTAATTATAACTTCACAAACTCTCGTCTCTCTATCTATTCACTTGACACTCTATAATGATCATGGATAAATTGACCACACTACAATGACCAAGGGCCAATCTATTCATCTACTAGGCTGAGCTGTAGCTCGTCAGAATATATTTATTTGGAAATTTTTATACTATCTACTTTGATAGTGTATCTGTTGTTAACAGGTTGAAAATTCGTTAACTTGTTTCTGATATTTTGAGGACTAGTTTAGCTGTAATTTTCTGTATCTTTCTTTCTCTGGAAATGGAAATAAAGGTTTTTTCACAAAAAATGGAGTTTTTTCTTGGAGGATCGAATGAATCCATTTCTTCTTCAGGCTTCTGCCTATTTATAGGATTATCACTATGGTTTACAAATAGAATTGTGCCTTTCCTTATTGGGCTTTTTACATATGACAACGTATAACCTAAAAAAGGAAAAAAGACTGTTATAGCCTCTCTTGCGCCGTCATTGCTCCACCGAGCGGGATGGACGCCTGAGCCATTTTTGGGCCGTTGCTACTTAGGTGACGGTCGGGCGAGCAGGTCCATCTTCGGGGGCCCGTGCTCCTCGCGTTCTTCTCGAGATACCCGGTGGGTCCTTTGACCGACCGGTGTTCGGTACCCGACCCCTCCTCACCGACCGGGCTTCTTCTGGTTGGCTTGATCCATCTTCGACAAGCGATTTGGTAGAGAGTCCTGTTTGGCGGAGAAAATGAAAATGGGGCTCAAAAAGGCCTACTAGACACATAAATTGGAACTTGACCTTATTGCCCAAAAAATGTTGAAAATGGTCTTATTGCCATTTTTCCCAAAATAATACTATAATAAAATTAATATTAAAATTATTAAATCTTTTTTCAATTTTGGTGTCGATTATTTCACAAAATTGAATGGCTAATTCTCCTCCGGACCTTTAATTGATTGTTTTTCAAGAATGTTGAGTCGGGTATGTAAGCTACCCTTAATTGATTGTTTTCCGAGAATGTTGAGTAGGGTATGTAAGTCATGTATCTGGGAAGAACTTAAAAAAAGGGCTTTCAGTTTGTTCACTCTCCGTTGGTCTTTCAGCTATTTCAAAAAAATATGATTCATGCGGATTCAAATTAATAAATTTTTATTTAGTAAAAAATTATATTTTGTATAAATATTATAAAAATAATTAAATTTATTTATCAAGTTATTTTAAAAAAATATAATTATTTTTTAATTATATATTTTACTAGTTTAAAAATTATAAAAATCCATTTAGATCAATATAAAAAAATATTTAAAAAATAATTTACAAAATAAAAATTTACATAAAAATTTATGAGAGAAAGTCTATCAGACTCTACGAAAATCCATATACAAAGTCAGTCAAACTCTGTAACTCTGTGGATTTACCAAATCAAGTAAAAAAAATCAAATGAAATCTCAATTGAATACACCCTCTAAATTGACATGTTTTTTTAAGTAAAAAAAATCAAAAATAAAAATAAAATTAATTGAATACACCCCTTAATTTGTACTAAAACATTTTCTATTTTATACTATAATACTAAAAAATAGAGAAATGACTTACTACTTGAACACTGATTTTCTCCTACTTTTATAGTTGACTATTTTGTTTTTGGAAATTTCAATTAAGAAAATTTGTACCAATTAAGAAATCTATTTATTTATTGGTATTAATTATGTCATAGGCTCATAGCCGAATGTGTAAAAGATATCAAGACGCAGCGTCGCACTCGCATCGCATCGCATCGGATCCCCCCTTTTCAGAGTTCAGAATTTCCGTTGTAGTCAAATAGATATGCACTCGTTAGGGTACAGAGTCAATGCTCTGTCAGCGTTCGCCGTCATCGCTCTCGCCTTAATCTGTGGAATCGCTTCGTTTTCCGACAACTTCAATTCGCCGTCGCCCGCCGCTGAACTCCATGTATTTTTATCTTTATTTTTCTTAAAACCTATTTTCAAAAAATTTGAATTTCGATTCTGATTTTGACCTCTGCTTTTTTCCCATTCATTTGGGGTTTTAGGCGTTGACTATCAATCGGTTTCGGAAGAAACTCACCGGTGACGATGAGGTAAATTCATCACAAGATATTTGTTGCTCACTGTAAATAATGTGATTTTGTGTTAGAATTGTTTGAAATCAAATGGTTAAATAGACTGTGTTTCATCCTTAAAACCTATATATGTATGCGAAATCGCTTGATTTGTTGTTAAGAGTAACAAATATCATTGGAATTTGAATATTGGTCTGATGCATTGAAATGAATTTCAATTTCAATTTTAGCATTAGCATAGATGTAATCATCTGTTAAGCACTGATTTGCAAAAACAGTTCTCGGAAGACGAAAGCTTGTTTAGATGTTCACTGACTGAATACGGGTTGGTGAAAATGTGGTTATACCTTAGAACTATATGTGTGGTTGTTGGTTGCTTTCGCCTGACCTCGGAAACTAGTCCATCTGAATCCACTCGTTTCCAATTATCACAAAATTTAGAAAAATTGGGTGAAAATACTATTTCTTCTGTGCAGGTCAGCCTGTCTTTGAATGTATCAGCAAACTTGGAGTCAATATTTACATGGAATACAAAACAGGTTTGTCCATTTAAAACTCCGATTCTTGTACCCCGTGAACTTCTTTTGAGTGTTTTGAAACATCTATTAGCTATATCATGGATATGAAATATTCTCATCTCGCATTTATTTTCAGGTGTTTGTATTTTTAGCAGCTGAATATGGAACACCAAAAAATGCTTTGAATCAGGTACTGATTCACGACTCCATTTTATAGCTATCAATCGTATTTATGTAACTATGTTAGTGTTGCTTATAATGGTTATAAGCTTATAATCTTCTCAGACAAGCTTTAAGCGCACTCCTCTATTTCTTATGTCGGCATGTTTGTATTTTCGTTGGTTGATGTTTGTAAACATATCTTTGTTAATGATTGGATTCACCTTGTCAGGTGTCTTTGTGGGATAGTATCATACCCTCCAAAGAGCTAGCAAAGTTTCAGATTCACACAAGTAACAAGTACCGTTTTATTGACCAAGTGAGTGATTGTTGTGGAGCACTTTTAGTTATTCTACTCAACATTATTTGTCTCACTGCAATGAGGGGGGTAGGTGGGGGTCAACTCGCCCACCACCCGTCTCCGTCCATGTAGTATTATAAAAGAACTGTAAAAAAATACTCCTAATGATTTATAAAAAAAACTCCTTCACACACCAGCTTATGCGATTGACTCACTATATTCTTGCAGGGAAGTAATCTGCGTGGAAAGGACTTCAACTTAACAATGCATTGGCATGTGATGCCGAAGACTGGAAAGATGTTTGCAGACAATTTGGTGATAAGCGGCTTCCGCTTGCCGGAGTCCTACAATAAACAGAAATAAGTTATTCTATCTTTTACCATGGCCAGATAAATGTTCTGTCCTACAATTTATAGTTTTATCAATCTGTTGATGCCTTCGGCAACTTAAAAAACAAAAAAGCCCTCAATTTGAGGCATTACAAGATTTCAAAGTTCTAATCCGATATGAGTCTCAAATCTTTGTGATTGCCATATGATTAATCGCAAGTATCTGTCCATACGGATTTTCTTCTACTATTTTCGGGATTACTCTCCCGTCATTGGGTGACAAACACATGATTTTGGGTCGAAGGCGCCTGTAATTTCCCTATCCTACAAAATCAAATTCTCCGAGTTATGTGCCTGAAACGGAAAATCTAGGGCGATGCACGACTTTGTTTCTAAAATGAATTAATGCTTCATCGATTTTGAAGACTCAATCTTCCACACGGCGAGTCTAGCCTAAGGATATTCTCTAGATCGTTTCTCTGCCGTGTGTTCAATTAAACCTGGCTGACCTCCTAAAATTTTGTACTTGAATATTTGCTTGGGACTAAATTGAATGAATATCTTGCAACTAGGGGTGTTCATCATTCCACAATCGGACCGTACCACCATACCCGATAGGATCAGAACGAAATCATGGAAATCCATGAGTATTTCCGGTCTGGTTTTGGCCTGGATTAGACTTAAATAATTTTAAAATTAAATAAATTATATATAAAATAATAATTAAAATAAATTTTGATATTTATAAATTTTTATTTTCATTAAATATATTTGTAATATGATTTTATAATAAATAAAATACTGAAAATTTTAAAATGGAGTATATGTTTTTTATTTTTTATAAATTATTTAATATATAATTAATATTAAAATTTATAATTATTTAATATATAGTAATATACATTCTGGTCCAATCCGGGACGTACTGAAATTTATCGATTTTAATCAAAATTGAATTGGAAATCAAATTTTCATATTTGCTTGGATTGAAAATTGTTTCGGAATTTCACCAGTCTGTACCAAGCGACCGATCCGATTTCAATCTATTTTCGAGTTCAGACTAATATTTAAACACCCCTATTTGCAATACGAATAGTAATTTTTGCTTGTTCAAATCTAGTATATGACAATGTTTTGTGCTCACATTCCTCACAAGATGATAATAATTGAGAGGCTCTCATTAATTTAACTCCTATCAAGCTTTTAGTAATTTTAATTCAAAGAAAGTCTGATTAAAAAAATATTTAACTCTGAAGCCTTTTTTAAAAGTTGTATTGAACTCTCGTTTTGATAAAATACATTAAATATTTAAACTTTTGATAAAAGTTGCACTATATAAAAAAATTAATATTTTAAACAAATTGCACTTTATACAAAATTTATTATTTTAATGTTTAAAATATTAAGTTTTTGAGTAAAAATTTATTTAATTCCAAAAATAGTCATAATTAAATAAAAATCAAATTTCAAATAAAAAAATATTTTTAATATTATTATATTATTATAATATTATAGTTATATTTATTTGTTATTATTAATAATTTAATTTATAATTTATTTATTTATCTTAATAATATGAATTAAAGTAATATTTCAAAAAAATTAAAAACAAATAAAAATAACAATATATTTATAAAATTTTCAATTAAAAATTAAAAACAAATAAAAATAACAAATTTAAACTTAAACTAAATATTATAAAATTTTCAATTTTAAAGTAATTTTTTTTCTTAAATAATATTTATTTTAAAATTTGAAATTACTTATAATATTATATCATTAATTTTAATTTTTTTTAAATTATAATTTTATTTTTAAAATTTTTAATTTTAATTTTTAGTACTAAAATTAAAAATGGTTGTAAAAAATTATAAATTAAATTATTTTTAAATCAATTCAAAATTTTAAATATAGTAAAATAAAGAAAATGTAAAAAAATGTTGTATTTTTTGAAAATAAATTTTTATTTATGTATTGTTTTTTGTAGGTAAAATAATAATAAATAAAGTAAACAATAAAATAATATAATTCCAGTAAAGTGTAATTTTTATCAAAATTTTGAGTGTTTAAAGAATTTTAATAAAATTTTGAAAATAAAATGTAAGTGTGATTTTTAAAAGAGTTTGTAAAATTTAGTTAAAATTAAATAATTATAGTTACACAACATAGAAAATAAATACGTAATGGCTAAAAAGAATAGAAAATAATTGTTTTGATAATGGACAAATTGTTTTTTAAATTATTAATTATGGTCCAAAATGGGGTAGATATAACTGTATAATTAAGTATAGATTACTATATATACTGAAAATATTAAGATGAATCCATCATATTAAATTCTATCTAATGCAATACTTATATCAATATCAAATCTAACTATCTATGTATTAATATGACAATTAATCTACCTATATTAATTTCTAAATACAAATTTGCTACAAAAAATTTGCTACAAAAAATTTGCTACAGTACTATATACTAGTATACTATATATACACACATATTTGCAAAGAAAATAAGTACAGAAGAAAAGAGAAGAGGAGAGAGAGGTCGAAAGCAGATCTGGTATACTGCACACTCTCATTCGTTCTCTTCATATCTCTCGTCACCTTATTTCCCTTTTTTCGTTTTTTCGAAAAATTGTATTTCATGCGGCGAAATCGAGTACCCAGCCGCCTCCAGAATTGAAACCCTAGATCCCAAATTAATTTTTTTATACTACGTATATTATTTTGAGCTGCTCAAGGATCGCGGAAAATGGTGGCCTCTGCACCCCAATCTCAATCTCAGTCTCAACCCATCTCCGCCGAAGAAGAACTGCTCAAGAGAAACACCGATTGCGTTTACTTTCTCGCTTCTCCTTTGACTTGCAAAAAGGTCCCTTTTCTTGTTCTTGCATAACTTTCAGTTTTTTTAATGAATATTTGGAATACATAATTATGAATTGCTGCTAGATTTCGCCGCAGAATAGATCTTTCTAGGGCCAGTGAATTTTCAAATTGTTTTTTCGAGATTTGTGAACTTATTAGGGCATTAGATTATTGCTATTGTATGCTTGTATATTTTTATTTTGGTATTGATTGTTTGAATCTTGTTTTTAGTTTATTCTGTGTTGCAAGATTTAGTCTTTCGTGATCTTAATTGGGTGAAGCATGTTTTGATTTATCTTAATTGGGTGAAGCATGTTTCCTTTACTAGATTGCTGGATCCTTCCGTCTTTGGTTGGATCATGAACTGTATGAATATTTGTTATTGATTTCAAGAGGCTAACTAGTAATTACCCAATATATTTGATAAGGTTCTCTTAAGCCCGCTCACTAATAATCCTTGTATCATTACCAATCTTGATCTCAGTAACTGTATACATGATTGTGGTATGTTTCAGCTTGTAGGATTCTTTCATTTCTTATGATTTCCACTTTTTTTTCCAATGTTTGGATAAATTTCATGTTTTATATTTGATAAAAACACTCCTTTATATTATTCAATATTTACTTTTGGCTCAATTTGTTCCAAAAGTATCACTTTACTATTGTTGTCCATTTAGGATGAGTATCTTATTGAATAAATTACTAATTGACTTCATTTGTATTGTTTTCACTATTTTAATCCCATTTGGGTTGATGGCATTGTTTTAAAGTCAGATATAACTATATTGTAATCCAATAACCTGCAATAATTATGATGGTAGCCAATGCTAAGGCACAAATTTGCAAGAAAATTGTTTGTTTTGTGTTTCTTCTCAGTCGCCATTTCTTGATTTCAGAGATATTTATAATTTTGTGATAATTTTTCCTACAGGGAAATGAATGCGAGTATCGACATAGTGACATTGCACGGGTTAATCCAAGGGACTGCTATTTCTGGCTGCATGGAAACTGCTTAAATCCAAAGTGTGCGTTCCGCCATCCGGTTAGTCGCATAATCTTTCTTGATTTGGTTAACAATAGTAACATTCATTCCTCTACAACCCAAAATTTTAACATGGGCTTGCATCTTCTTAATGTATCATGACAATTCTTTGTATAATTCTTCAGCCACTTGAAGGATTGCTGGGAACACAAGTACCAACATCTACTGGACCTTCTGCACCCGTGTCGCAGACTGTGATTGTAGACACCCCACACGTCACAAATGCCGTCACCAGCAAACCAACTTGCGTATTTTTCCAAAAGGGATATTGTATGAAAGGCGATTGGTGTCCTTTTCTCCACACACCTAATTCCTTGATCAACAAACCCTCACCCATGCCAGTAGCCGCTCCTCCTCTTGCAGAGCCTGTAGCTAACAAGAAGGCTTTAATCGGGCTCGAAAAGACCGTGCAGGAGAAGAAAGTTCAGCCTGTTAATGCGGCTATTCAATCTGCCAAGGACTCCAAAGGGGCAAAACCAACATTTGAAGTCGAACTCGCTCCTCACAGAAATGAGTTCATCCTTAATAGGAGGGCGCCACAAACTGTTCCTGTCTCCAATGGAAACCCAGTCAATTGGCCTCTCCGTGTCCAGCAATATCGTCATCTGGACGAGCCTGAGCCTGAGAACATAAACAGTAAGGACACAGAAGATTTTTCTAGAGAACTGTCTCCTGGGTTCGATGTTCTCGTAGATGATGATGTTAGGGATACAAACTATTATCCCGGTGAAGACGGATACAGAATGCCTAGAGAACACGATGTCCTGAATGAATACAATATTGGCTTTTCTACTGATAATGATGAAAGATATCAGGGATCGATTGGTTACGACTCGCACGGGTCTCGCAATGGCCAGTATGATTGGGAGCAACAGAGAGGTTCATCTGAAAGGTCATTTGGAGTGTCTTATTCTGAAAGGAGGCCCTATTCTAGGTCAGATGCTGTCGGTCAAGATGATGGATTGGATCTGAGACACCGTCTGGAAAAGAAAAAGAAGCCTAATGGTCTGAGGTCTGTCATTAGTAACGAAAACACCCGTGACATGCGCGTTGGTGATCGTAGAAGCTATAGGGAAGAGAATCGTAACTCATCACGAGAAAATTCTCTCAGCAGTCGGCTCCGTGGAAGAATAAGCCTTCCTGGTAAATCACAGTCTCCAAACAACAGGGACAATATGATTCGGGGTAGACTATCTCCAGCAAGGGAGAATATGTCTGCACACCAGAGAAGGGCCCGGGAAAGAATAGTAGGAAGGGTGGAGGAAGGTTTTAGTAATAATGATTATGATAATAATGGTGGGAGGAATTATAGAGGCCCGCACTCGAGAAGAGACGATGGTGCTGCTCGTTTTTCTGGTCCAAAAAGTCTTGCAGATTTGAAGCACAAGAAAAATGAGGAACCGAGTAGGCGGTATGTTACCGATCAACAACAATCGCTGGGCAAGAGGAAACATCAAGAAAGTGGTAATGCTATTTCGTTCGAAGGTCCTAAGCCACTAGAAGAGATTCTGAAGAGAAAGAGAAGCGAAAAGATTCAGAATTCGTCTGGCAATGAAGGTTTCGTGGAAGATAAGAGTATTGAGGAAGGAAAGGATCATGAGACCTATAATGAGACAGTAACCCCTGTCGAGAAGAACGGCGAGGTTTACGCGGATGATGATA
Organism: Euphrasia confusa; assembly: GCA_954870475.1. NCBI lineage: Eukaryota > Viridiplantae > Streptophyta > Magnoliopsida > Lamiales > Orobanchaceae > Euphrasia > Euphrasia confusa. The sequence continues at coordinate 11,182,749 of OX940958.1, forward strand.
ATCATAATCACAGTACCAAGGAAGAAGGTGAAGATGGGGTGCTTGATGATCAAGAGGGTGAAGAAGCCTATGAGCAGCAGAGAGATGGAGGGGGGGAGACGGATTACGAGCAAGTTGCGGGTGAGGATGATGACTTGTATGATGGTGAGAATCGGGAATACATGGATGAAGATGATGACGACGACTTTGCCAAGAAGATGGGCGTGATGTACTCATAGAAGATAAGAAGTGGAATTCGTGTACTCCCTGACTAATTTTGATATCAGAAGTAGAGATTGTGATTGTTATAGGATTTGATTTGTCTGTGTACCATTATAAGTTTCTTTTCGGATTTGTGGAGTGTTTTAAAGGTCTTTGACTGTCTTTGGATAATTGTTGTTAATGATTGTAGTTTCTCTACACTACACTTGTTATTTGCTTGAGATTGAGGATTATAACTGTAACATTAGAAGATGAATAATAATTAGTTTTGGCATCATTGCTTTTTATCTTCAAGGATCTGAGAATTAGCAGATGTGTTGTCACTTGCATTGTTGTCTTCTCAAATCCCTCTGGTCATCCTGGTCGTAATTTAATTTTTGTACTTTGAAATTTTGTAGTAGTAATGTAAAGTATTTGTACAGAGTTCTTCTCCTCCTCAATTATTTGGTGTATCTGAGGATAAGAAACTGCAAGGAAAGTGAAGGCCCTGATTGTTGGGCTGAAAATGGTATCTGGGATTTGGCTTAAATGAATGCTTCATAAATTTTCGGTTTGGTGGTTCGTAAATATTGATTTGAAGGGAACCAGTTTTCTTCATGTCATTTCAATGTCAAGTGACTCTTCATGTAACTCTTTTATTTTAGGAAATATTAAATACATTGTTTAGTAGTACTTCAAAAGGGTTTCCGTCTGAGCTCGTACTCTCTTGTTACTTTAACCTGCTTTTATTACGCTCTCCGTCACATATATGGTTCCAAACTATTCAAGCATCTCACGCTTCGAAAATATTTAAATATTATATAGTATATTATTATTATTATTATTATTATTATTATTATTATTATTATTATTATTATTTAAATAAAATTTAATTAGTAAGAAAAAATATTTAATAAAATATTACTCGTATAATTATTGAGTGACTCAACAGGTTGCTCAACAAGCTGCCTATTTTTCTCAATAGCTAAACGCCTAAACTTGAGCTCGAAAATATTTGCTTCATTTTAATTTTTATCAAGCATGCTCCATAAAATTAATTCTTGAGTTAACTTGACTGTTTGCATGCATCATCTCCAACCGAACACTAAAACTTAAACTCAAAAATAAGTTTATTTTTAAGTTTACATTAATTTGACTCACCAATACTCAAATTTAAAAAAATATTTTCAAAATATTTTTTTTATATCACTTCTTATACTATTTTTATAAATAACAATTATCTTTACAAATTTACAATTTAAACCAATAACTTTTGATATTAAAAAATTTAATAAATATTATTTTCAATTTAAAATTTTACAAATAATAAATATATTAAATAAATTATTAATTAAATATATTTTTATTAAAATTTTATATTGTGATTTGTATATTTATTTTATTATTAAAAATATTTTTATTAATTATTTTAATTATTAATAATATTATTTTTTAAAAATATTTCATTAAAAAAATTAAATAAGAAAAAAAATTAATTTGATAGGTCATTTTCATTAATTTGTAAAATAGAAAGATTCTTTTATAAATAAATATTAATTATTGGTTTGAGTTTGAGGTAAACGTAAATTTACGTATGGGTTGGAGCATCTTTCTTAATCTAAAATGAGTTTTTGGTATCAGTTGGAGATGCTCCTAGAGCCCATTTGGACGACCTTATTTAAAAGAGCTTATAAAATATTACGTCTTATAAGTTAGTTTAAGAGCTGATATGTCTTATTTAATAAATAAATTATTAGAGCGTTTGGATAAAATAGATATAAACTTATAAAATTTTAATTTGTTTGACAATTTAAGATCTTATATAAATAAAATTATCAAAAATAAATTGTTATATATGAAAATAATAATTATATTAACTAAATAATAAATTTGAATTTTTTGTATATATATAAAATATAATAATTTTAAGAGTATTTTGGTCTTTTACTGTGTTTAAGTTACAACAACTTATAAAATGTTAAAAAAATGTACTTTCAACTTACTATTTTTTTAAACAGCTTATTTTTAAAAAATTTAAGATTTTTTTTTTAAAATTTATTAAACAAATTTTAGGAGCTTATAAGCTCTTAAACAATTGTCAAGCTTTATTAAAAAATTTACTTTTTTATTTTAAAAAAATAATTTTACTTCACGTTTTTACAAGTATTTCTTAATTTTTTTTATCACAACCACTATAATTTATTAATTTAAAAAAAAGCATATTTACCGTTTATTTAAAAAAAATATATTGTTTAATACTTTGAGAGGAAGTGGAAGTCCGGTTGAGCTTAACTCTCGGTACTACTCTTTCCATCATATACTCGTGCAGAGGAGTTGAGCGGCTAACTAGCCAGTTTTGAGCCAAGCATGGTAAAATTCAAGCTCAAGCATCACATATTATAAATGAACCGAGCACGCGTGAGCATGAGTATCATCTCCAGAGTTTATAGAGCGGCCTGCGAGCCACTCGATAAATTATTAAATATTTTTATTAATGTTTTTATTTAAATTATAATTAATTAATAAAAATAATAATTATTTAATATAAATATTATAATTATCAAGCTATTCAACGGGCTGGTCGACGATGAGCTACCTATTTGTCCCACGAGCCAAGTTGGAGTTCACATTTGACATTTTTCAGAAAACAATAGTAGAATCGTAGGTAAAGATACCGAACTTGAAAAATTAGAATTTTATAAATAAACTAGTAGTAAAATACAAGGAAATCACAAAAAAAATATTATAGCGGGACCCCAACCCCTATTTATACTACTCCAAAGCTTCTCTTAAATAACATAAGAAATGGAAACAAATAAAGCTTAAAAGTTAGGGTCAATAATATTTTAACTTATATTTGAATTTTATATTGAATCTATTTCCAATCGATCGTGAGATATTTAACACGTCTTCTCACGAGAGTAAATTCAATTTTATCGACTCTACTCGTTGACTTATAGCAATCTTTGTGCAAGTCGAAAATTCCATCAACTGGATCGTTCGTAATCGTGTTTGGTTTGCTCTATTACTTTTATAACACTTTAAAAGTCTTTTAAAATGATAACTGACACAACTTCGACAACACAGTAACAATGTGTAAACATAAATCTATTAGTAATTTTTTGCAATCGATTGCAAAAAAAATTGACACTTTCAACGTTGTTAAAGTGAATAGTATTGTGAATGTTAATAATGAAAAGTATGAATTACTATAAATACTTAGTTGTTGCAACTAGCCTCCAATGGTTAAAAGCAAAACCGACCATCCTGCAGTTGAATAGGACAACTTTCGATTCCGAAAGAGTCAACTAGTAACCATCCAAGGTCAACGAGTATCAGATCGATTGAAATCGTTGGGTGACCGATTTCAATTCGATTTTGGGCACTTTTTCCAAAACTAGTCACGCATGCTTTGGCTTTTAAAAATAGCTATTCAAAGCAACTACGTAGGTCTCTTGCTAATTGCTAGGAGTATTTTGGAATAATTACTAGTAAATAATATTTTAAGTAGTCTAAAATAGTTGTTTATTTTAGAGAAATAGTTGTATAAAATTGATTGATACAGTGGAAAAATTGGAATAAAATATTTGGTTTTACCAATATTTGACTGATTTTTTATGGCTAAATATTAATTCAAGTTGGAATTAATTTGTTGATAATTTTCTACTTGCGTAGTTAATTATATTATTTTATTTCGTCAAGATCCGATTTTTCGGTGAGTGAGAAATAAACGAATGAATTAGCCAAGTGAAAAGGCATTATTGAATGAGATAATTAAGTCTCATCCCACATCGGAATGTGGGAGATAATTGGTTTGTGAGAACCATTATAAAAGGTCTTGTGCATTGATTGTTGAGAATGTGAAAAGTCACAATCCCACATTGAATGTGGAGAGAAAATCAATACTCTTGTGATGTTATATGAGGAGTGGTGAAATGTTTCAACATTGAGTATGATTTAGACTTGGGTCTCTGAGATTTTTCTTGGGCCTATAAGAGTCTAATAAGTACAAATCTGAGATTTTTCTTGGGCCTATAAGAGTCTAATAAGTACAAATTTTTCTTGGGCCTATAAGAGTCTAATAAGTACAAATTTAATTTGTATTGGGCATGTTAAATAGTAACACGTTGGTTATAATGGTTTGGGCTTGCTAGCCTTTGGGCTGAGTAAAATTAGTTGAAATATTTAATTGAGCTAAGCTGTTGGGCTAGCTTAAATGGGTTGTACGAAATTTGAATAGTCAGCCCAATATATGTTGTACGGAATTTGAATAGTCGGTCCAAAGATTTGAAAAGTCATCAGAACTTTATTTATATATTTAATAAAATATATAAATTAATTCTCATAATTGTGTGACTTTTGATTTACAAGTGACCTTTAGATTGCCTTTGATGTCTTTTGGTACTCCCCCAGGAGCATCTTAGTTGAGAAGAGTACACAACAAATAATCCCATAACACACAATTTGATAACACAAAATCAAAAAATCAGATTATATCCCACATCTCTTCTCTCTAAGTGCATTCTCATATTGTTAGAATATTGTGTAGGCAATATTAGTTCCTTGCATTTGCATATGCTCGGTTCTCTCTCTTTCCTCGTTCGCTAGAGCTTCTAGCTGATGTGCCTCAAACTAGAAGATGATTGAAAGTCGTTGTATCTTTGGGGACTAACGTCGCAAAACCGTAGCATACACGGGGCGTTTTAGTCTTGCGGATAGCGAAAGCGCCTCGACTACCCGCAACAAGTTTATGTTCGAAGCCCGATAAAGGTTAATTTATTTATTTATTTTATTTAATTTTATTCTGGAATTGTAAAGATCAGTAGTACTGTTCTAGTCCAGATGTTATTTTATTTTATATTTCGGATCTAATCATTTTGTACAAAAATAACCAACAAGATTCATAAAAAAAAATAAACATAATGTATTAACTAACTGGGACTTTGTTAGCCATATGCATCAAAAAGATTCCATGAAAATGTGTTGACACTTTCATAAACTATATCTTATTTGTTAGGGGACACAAATAATAAAAGTAAAAGATGTTTAAAACAAAACATCTTTACAACATATGTTAACAAAGTGTAAAGAAAAAAAATTCTAAAAATGTTGACATTTTTGCCAAGTGGCCCTCTATTTATAGAACAAAGATAGAACGTTAAGTAAAAAAAATAATAGTTTTCTAAAGAAGTGTAAAAAAAATTAATTTACAAAATTAAAGGTATTTTGATAATGTGATATAGGTGATTATATTTAGAAGGGACACAAAAATTATATTTCGATATTTTTCATATCACAACGTGACTTACTAAATGTTGGATTCGCGAGATTATAATACAAATGATAAATTGTGTATTTATGTTTTTCGGTATTTGCTAGGACCATAGTTACAGGACAAAAATAGTACTTAATTAAATAAATAACGATTGCCACAAATAACAACTATAATTATTTTTTGAGTCTCAACTTAAACTATTGATTAATTTTTGCAGTAAATATTGATTCATTTACCTATTTAACTTATATATATATATATATATATATATATATATATATATATATATATATCTCGATCGAAAATCTAATATTACCGACAATTTTCGAGCTGTCAAATATTGATTCATTTACCTATTTAACTTTTATATATATATCGATCGAAAATCTAATATTACCGACAATTTTCGAGCTGTCGCTACTTAATTATAAATGTTTTTTAGGTATAAATATTAAAAAAATTATGAAAAATTAATAATATTTATTAAATAATTAAATATAATTAATTAAATAAAATTAAAATATTTTATCAATTATTATAGATAGTGATTTCTAGGAAAAAATTAAATTTGATTTTTAAAATTATAAAAAAAGACACAGATGTAGTTATCATAATAGTTTAAATATACTATGTGTTTTTTGATTTATCAAGTAATTTTTACAAAATGTATATTATAAATAAATTATTTTTATTTTATATTAAATATTATGAATAAATTATTAGACAATATATATATATATATATATATATATATATATATATATATATATATATATATATATATATATATATATATATTAAATAACAGTAATTATTCAATAGCCTAGAGCGAAATCGATTTTTCAAGATAGTTATCATTTAAAATATCGAGAGAATTTGGTTTATTGTTGTTAGAAATCACACATAGCTTTGAAAAGAAATATTGATCTCAAATATAAGTAGTACAACATTCTCACCTTGATAATTAATAATTTTTAAAGCTTTATTAAACAAAATTCAATATTTTTTAGAGAACTAGAAAATTTTGCTAGTGCAATGAAAATATATTGCAAATCATTTCTTGATATTAATAATATTAGTGATATCTGTATAAAAAAATAGACGTAATTCTATTAAACGTATAAATCAGTACTATAAGTTTGTGTATTAATTTTACTTTTTTTAAGCTTATGCATGATTGACAAGTCATGATAAGCCATTAGAGGGTTGAAATGAGAAATGTGTGATTTGTTTGGTCGTGAATGAAAATAGTGTAAAATAGTACACATGCATACACAACACAACACAACACAACTTACATGCATATGGTAATAAAGGCTCTTTGGGATTCGTGACGTATTTATGAGAGTCCCATATCTATGAATGCATTACTCACTGCACTCGCCTAGTACACACAATAAAGAGTGACAAATATCCTACTTTCATTCATTTTATTAATTATTAGTAACATGTCTTTTCTTTTCTCTAAAAAAAATTTTAAAAAAATTAAAAATAACTTGTTATTTCATGAGAAAAATATTGTACTCCTATAAAATAATCATATATACCATATATATATATATATATATATTTTTAATATGTGATTATCAATATCTAAAAACAATAAAAAATATTTGTGAAGAATTGTTCACCTTCACATGTTTGCAAACTCCTTCAAATATTTTTCTCTTGGGGGAGAAAAACTACTTTTTTCCTCCTATTTTGAAAGTGTTATTTTCAAACACTTCTATTGCAAACTATGTACTACTTCATTATGTCCTTTTTCAAATGTAATAAAAAAATAGGTAGTATATTTCTTTTGAGAAAGATTACAAAACAATATATTATGGAGTATGTGAAAATAATAATTATTTAAATAATTAAAAGTAAAGAATAAAAAAATACTCAAAAAGAAAAGTGATATTCTATAATGTCTATTAATAACGAACACACTAAATTGATAATTTGCAAAAATAAAATAAAAAAATATAACTGTTATTTGAAACTAAATAAAGTAGTAATATTTTAGATATTTAGATATACTAAATAATGTATTATAATATAATACAATAATATATTTGTAAACTTCAATTAATTACACCTAATAAAACACTATCATTTGCAAACACTTCCATAGTTACTTTTCTTAACTAGCGTGCAATATTTTTTCTACTTACTTAGAAAAAAAGTGATAGAATACATAATTAGTAATGTACTAATATTATTATAAAACACAACATTGTTGACTCAACATATTTGTTTGATAAAATTATTGACTTTTTGAGTCACACGTTAAATTCAAAATTACTTTACTACCAATATAAATATAATTTATACCTATGGTTATTGAGCATGATATATAAGTGGATTCAATTAAATTGTACAAAAATCAGTATAAAAAAATCAAATAATTAATTAAAATGAATAATTATTTTATGTATGCAAATTACAAGAACAATAATTAAAAAAAAAAAGAAGGATAAATAGAAGGTGCATCTTGAAACTCATTATATGTTGTAAAACGAAAAAAAATCGTCTACGAATTCTTCGACCAAGATTTCAGCAGCATTTTCACCCAGTAATGCGATGCGAGAAGTAATTACAGAAGCCAAAACCAGCGGATTTGTTCATCGGAACACCGTGAGCGGGCAGTGATTTTTTTTTGTTTTCATGCTCGGGTGAGGAATTTCTACAAACACATGACGAGCGAGTCGAGCACGGGGTTCCAGCAGCGGCGGGGGAGGTTGTTCGATGCCGGAGCCGGCGGAGCGATGAGCAGTGGCTTTGGTGGGTGCGAGTTGCTCTCGATGGTGAATTATAGAAACCAAGGAGGAGGAAGACTGATTGTGAGCGGCGGAGATGGGGCGGGGGCCGGAATTGATTTCTCTTCGGGCGGTGCTATTGCTACTGCTCAGAATTCCTTGGAGTCATCTACGACGACGGCGACGTTTCTGGTGGATTCGGATCCCGGGCTGAAACACGATACGGGCCTGGCTGCTGAGTGGTCCATTGATGAACAGTTTAAGTTGGAAGAAGGACTTGCCAGGTAAGTCAAGTCGTTACCTACATTTTCAAGTACTATGTATGATGCTTGAGGTACAACTCGTTTTTGTTACTCCTGCTAACATTTTTATTCACTGAATTATGATGCTTGATGTATTTCTCTCTCTCTCTCTCTATATATATATATATTGTGTGCTAAATGCCTGTAAGCATTTTTTTCCATTTTGTGAAATAAACGGAGAAGTGATTTTACTGATTTTTGGGTATTCAGCTTTTAGATAATTCTGTTAAGTTGTGCCATCAAGCTGTGTTATGTCCAGTTTCTTGTATTGGTTATGATCTGGCTTGTAAATACGTTGGGCTTGTGTTTTTTCATAAGAAACATATAACTTTTTTAACAAGAGTAAGGATGAGACGTCTGTACGAAAGATTACAGGGTCGATTACATTTCATAGTGCAATTATAGAAATATCGTAAGTACAGTTTTCCCTCATACCGATTAATCCCATATTTCATCAAGAATTTCGCATCTATCTTTCAATAAAATTAATATTCCTTTCCAACGAAATGTGTCATATCACTACTGATATCGAAATCATCCCTAATATTTCCTTTTTGCTAATCGAACCCCCTATGTTACTCATTATCAAAGCCACAAAAAAAAATCTCATTTAAAAAATATGGTGTGCAGTTGCTAAGCAACAATGATCCAAGTTCATAAAGTTCAATTATTTGGTAGAAGTCAAGTGGTTTTACTTCTTAATGGGTGCACATTATTGAAAAACATTAGTATTTGAGCAAATCCAAGGAATACCCAAGTTTGCTGCTTTTTGGGTGTTTCAGCTTTTAGATATTTCCATTGTGTATCATCCATCTCGTTTGCTGTAAGTGGTTATAATCTGGCATATTATTACGTTGAGCTTATGTTGCATTTCCTTTTGTCTCACTTCCCAGCTTTGCTAGCCTATTTTCATCTGACTGATTCCTTCTCAATATTTGTAGATGTCCAAGTGAACCCAATATTTTGCATTATATTAAAATTGCAGCCTCACTCCGTAACAAAACCGTACGAGATGTTGCTCTTCGGTGTAGATGGATGACAGTAAGTTCAGTCCTTACAGATTGCTGTTAATCATAATATTCTTTCAAATCATATGTTCTAGTTTTATAGTATTAGTTTTTTGGATTTTTAACTTAACATGTTTTTTTACCTTCCATATGAATTTCTGTTGTGGTTTAATTTGTGATTTTGTTTGTCAGAGAAAGCGAAAGAAACACGAGGATCAGAGATTTGGTAAAAAAGAGAAGGATCTGAAGGTAACAAGTGGCCCGTGTGTCTTTTTTCGCATATGGTGTAACATGTGGAATTCAATATTTGTTCTAACGAACTTGAAAGCAGGAAATATGTTCGAGTATGTTATTTCTCTGCATTCTATAGATTTTCATGTAATGCATTTGAGCTCATAAGCTTTGCAACAAGTGGGTTTTATTTATTCTTGGATTTGCTTCTTCTTATTCTACTTTTCAAAAAAATGAAGTGAAAAACTTGACCTGTCTTACTTGGATGCCACTTCTTTCAATAATCATCAATTGCATTAAAAAGCACTCTTGGATTAGATAATGAGCTTCGAATGTCATTCCCGCTCATGTATTGACATCTTCATTGACATCATATCAATATGTAACAAAGAGTTCTTAGAACATTGGGGCGGGTGGGGACATTCTAGGAGAAAGATGGCATATGACGCTACATGCTTCAGTTTGCTGAAATCGAAAGTAAACCATTGTATGTTTTTCTCTTTCTTTCTTCTAAAACATTCTACATTTTTCTGGGGTTTTCCTGCAAAACTGACTTATGTTCTTCATTTCAAAATCACCAACAATCAAATTAGGTTATATATTTTGTGGAAATTTATTTATTTATTATTATTATTACTGAAACCCTTTGCCTTAAACCCTGCTATCTTTATAATGCTGCAATCAAGATAATAGGTGTTAGCTAGGGTGTGGCTTTTTTGGGGTAAGCCGTAGGAGTGGAGGTCTACCTAGGAGATGGAGAGGGGTTTATTTCAAAAGGGAATTAGGAAACAAAAGTGATTTCATGAAAGAAAAAAATGATACAGAAACCTCTAGTTAGATAAGCTAGAGGGGTGGAAACTGGGGTGGAAATAATTACCAAGTTATTACAGCCTTATTACATGGGATAACATAAATACTTGGTTCAATCAATCATTTGTTTCTTAGGATTTGTAAAATGTGATAAGAGATTATTAGCTGGAAAAGGCATTTTTGAGTTTCAGAAACCAGCTTTTGCTTTAGCTTCTGCTTTAGTTTGGTAATTTATGTAAGAGATTATCATGATAAAGGGTAATTTGGATTTCAAAATTATAGGAAAGGGCACAGATTTTTAGATATTTTGATAGTTACTACTGTGTAACTATGTAGGTAACTACTGTGTAACTATGTAGGTAACTATGTGCCTTTTTAAGAATGTCTTTTGTAATTTATATCAGTTCCCTCATTTGGTTTTGCACTAATAATAAATTAAAGGGGAATTTCATACATATATTCAAAAGCTCATTGTAATATTTTTTAGAAACTCCAATTTTTTTGTTTGTTGCAACTTTTAGCTTCTATTTTCAAGCACTCCCTACTTATACTTCTCCTACAAGAAAGCCCTTCTATAAAAAGCACTAGAGTTTGCAAACAATCTCGTAAATAGGCCAGCTTCTTGCATTTCATAGAAAATAGTGTCTTTGATCGTGCCACATTGAAACAGTATATGAGCAATGATACTGGGTGGCTAATTGTTGCAACAGATTCTTATCCTTTTTATTTTAATTTTGAGATAATTTAAAATTTTCTGGGACGTATGCCGCTAAGTTCTGTTTATGAACTCTCACGTTAGCACCCATATTGTGTCCTGTTTTCTCCATCTCACCATTTTGATTCCTGATACGCAATAATTTCACTTGTTATCAACAAGTGTCTCTCCACGGTGTGAATCCTTATAAGCTTCCACTGTCAGCCCAATGTACTTCTAAAACAAAATCCATTTTTAGGTATGGCTTTATGTTGCTGAAAGAATTTACGAATTGCATTCAGCTACTGTGACTACACAATCAGGAAATGCAGAAAAATGAAAAAAAAAATTAGTTTGGTTGATGATAGATAAGATTTGGGTACCTTATCTCTACTTAACCATCGAAAGGGTGCAATCTCACGCTCCTAACGACGAGAGAGTTGAGTTACGGGTTTCGATTCAATGTAAGATAAGAGCAGATATTATTGCTACATAACTCATTATGTTCCCTCTGTCTTAAGATGTTATTTATGCCTTTGCTGTTTATCTATGTTTTTTATATGTATTGACTAATTCATTAATCAGAAATTACTCATTTCTTGAAGTGATGTTCTGAAGGGAATTACTTTTCTCAGGAAAAATTTGAGTTGTCTATGAAAAATGACATGTCTTCTTCAACATCATTAGTGAAGGTGGCTCCATATTCTTCGATTGTAAACCATCATGATCAGAGTAATTGCATGCTCTCAGCAGGTTTGTCTCGTTTGTGAATGTGATGACCAAATCCTTTTTTTTACCTTGTTACGTGTTTTGTTTTTAAGTGTCTTTCTATGTTCGTTCTCTACTTCTCTCTGCAATTGAATCATCCAACTTTTCACTTATTAAGATCACTTATAAAATATTCTGATGCCATTTATTACAAATAATTTTGTAAATGCTCCTCAGTATTCAATGGCAAAGCAAGGCATCTTTTGGAAGAAAATCACCAAGCTTTTGGTCAGATATCTGTAAATCTTTTGTCTCTTGAGGTAATGCCTGAACCCAACTGTTCTCAAAGAATTCGGAACATGCTTTTCTTGTATATTTATTATGTAAAACATTTTTGAGTGAAAGAACATCTAACGATAAAGAACCATGACGAAGTTTTTTTCAATCTGCAAAGCTTATTCTCCATTAGTCATCTTTGTAGTTTTACCACCCTAATATATTTCTTCTTCTACACTTTCTCCCCCTCTCTGTTGCAGTTGCATCAAAACATGGATCTCTTTTTCCGTACAAGGAACAACTTAACTGCTATTTTAAACGAGTAAGTTGCTATCATTGGTCTGGTTAAATGTGACTTTGGGGCTCTTTTGCATATTTCCTGTCATGTATTTTATTTATTAATTCTGTATACCTGCGGGCTGCAGCATGAAAAACATGCCTGGAGTTATGAGCCAAATGCCTCCTCTACCCGTGTTATTAGATGTAGAACTTGCAAATAGAATTCTTCCACAGCCGCCTCAGGTATTTCCGTCTCCATATTATTGTGTCCTATGCAAAACAATATTACGCAATAAATAGAAAAGAAGCTTAGTGAAATAACCCTGGGCCTGAAGCCTACCGTTTACTTAATTATATATAATTAAATAAAAATGAAATAAATAGTAAAGAAATACCGATTGTCGATCTCTAACCAGATCCATTTTCTGTTGCATGAAGGATGCATCTCCTATCTAGTGTATGAAGTAAGTAGCTTTGCCTCATTCTTGCCAAATACCCTTTGGTTATGTTGGACCATAATTAATGATTGTCACATGGTTGATTATGCTTTGCATGCCACTGCTATTTTGAGGAACACTGGAGAAATGTTTGTACAGAATAAATGTGCTCAAGTATGAAAAAAGTCTAAATATTACCCCAATAAATGCAAGCATGTGAAATTACTGAATAATTCCTATGTTCAAAAACCTAGAAATTACTATACAAATTTGCACAAATAATTACTTATAAACAGAAGGTATAATTTGTTATTAAGAAAATACAAATAATTAGTTATATACAGAAGTAGCATGGTATTAGCAAATAGTATAACTCGTCTACTATTTTCTAACATTAAGAATATATACGACAATTCGGGCTCGCCTAACTTCATATTAGTTGTAGAGAAAATTAGAAAAAAGAAAAATCAGTAACTCTACATATAATGAAATGCATTCAGGTATGCCTGCCATTAGTTACTGATTCAAAACCTCTAGAATTAGACAATCTACAACAGAATAGGCAGGAAGATCGTGGAGTACATATTCAATGATATCTGAATTAAGTACCAATGAAAAATATATAATTCACCAACACAAAGGCTCATGCTTATTACTTAACCATGCACTAGTCTACTTTTGGGTCGCCAAACGAATAAAGTATGAATTAAGTCCCTTAACTTGCATGAGTTTTGGCCCATTTGTAATCTTTTTCTGTGAACTTATAAATGAAAAAAAAAGGTGATTTTGCAAAAATAGAGCTATTTGTCAAATTCATGTCTTGGGTTGGATGGGACCAACCCATCCTCACAGTTGCTAGCTCTATGCACTAATATTAAAATTTTGTTCTCTTCTGCATTACAGTGCATTGAAAAGTATCCGTGCTCTTTATCAATATGAATGCTTTATAGCTTTTGATTTATTTTTTCTTCACATGGTGCAATTCTACATACGTGTATGATTTCTACACATTAGAAATTACAGTATGTTGAGTTAAAATTTTCTTTCGTACATTATGAGAAATTAACACATGATATATTTGTCTTTTCTCATCCAGCTGATGATGTTAAGTTCATCGTGTACAATACCCATGAAGCAAGAGCTCGGAAACTGATTTACAATAATAATAATAATCATTCTTAACATTGGTGACGCAAGTTTGTATACCATTCCAGTGTGTAAAGAAGGAAGCTCTTTATAGGTATTATGTCTCCGTACTCTGAAGAAGTAGCACGTTTGAAACTATTACTATCTTCTCGAGAGGATGTCATTTTTAGGAATTTATATGACTGACAAGTGACAACAATAATAATGTTCAGTATTAAGTTGCACATAGGAATACTCACATCAGACATTTGTTGTTAGCTTAGCTGACATCTTTTGTAATGTAAAATATCAGAACAGAAACTATGTATGGCTTCAGTTGGTAGTTTTTGTGTTTCGTTTAATGTCAATTATGAAATTTATTTGAAAAGCCTATATGCAATATTCAATAAACTGTCATTTTAGTTTTATGTTACCCCATTTTCTACTTGTGTGATGCTTCATTTTAGCAAATCTGAGATACATAAGGTCGGAACCGGAGAATGGGCCGGATTCGACAAATTGGTTTAAAAATTATGAAAGTGCTTTGTTTAAAGAAGACGATAATTATAAGTGTAGAGAACATAAACAAAAACTGAAAACAAATTGACATGGTAAATCTTTCAGATTCGTTAATACTTGTGTTGTGAAAAATATAACATATATGTTGTGAAAAATATATTTATACTATTTGAGAAAAAATAAAAATTTATTTATATGAAAAATGAAATAATAAAATGGGAAAAATTGAATAATAATGCATTCAACTTTTTGTTATGGATATATATACTGTGAGAAATGTAACATGATAGTATTTGAAGATTAATACATTTATAAAACCATGTACCAACATAAATTTATTTAATATTTGTACAAGATATTTAATATTTGAACTTTATCCACATAAATTTATGTAAAACTGAGGTACATGTAATACATTTTACATATAAACACCCTTGACAATACACATAATTAGGAGTGATTATTGACATGTATTTGCACTCGAATTTCCATTTACACGTACTCAATTAAGTGATACTATATCCGTCTTAGAGAACCATACACACTTCTTTTTGTAAATTACAAAAAAATATATATATGTATGTTTTTGTGTAACTTATGAAATATATCACTTAGACTACTTACAATGGGGCTGTTGAAAAAATAAATTCAACAGTTGAATATGTGTAATGGCAATTGAATTTTTTGTTGAACACGCATGTATTTTTTCTTGTTGGAATTATCGAACACATTGAATAATAGTGGAGGTGGGACCATGTTGACAAATGTCAACGCATGATAGGAGCGTTAATGGTGAAAATTTCTCACACGAATTAAATTATTTTGCTTATTCTTTATCTATCATTTTTGCCACTTGTTATTTTTACATTCGTTCATTTTAATTTTTAAATATTTTATTTTATCTTATTGTTTTAAATTAATTATTTAATAAATAATAATAATAATAATAATAACAATAATAATAATAATAATAATAATAATAGTCATTATCATGTTTTAACTTTTCAATAAAACATGATATTGCAATTCTTTGTTATATTTCTACATCAGAGATTCAGAATGCTTTGATTACTAGTGAGTACTGTCAACTTCAAATCAACTTAGTCAACAATTGCCCAGTTGAGTCAACTTTTAAGGATAATTGCAAAACTACCCCTGAGGTTAAGCCCTTATTGCATACAGAATCTCCTCTGATAATTGTCTTTCACAATTTCTAAGAAAATACAGTAAGAATTGAACTTCTTTGTAATAAGCCAAACCTCAGGGGACTTTTGGTAATTTCATAAAGTACATCAACCAATTCTAAACAGAAATGATTTGAACACACTCTAAAATCAACTTCTCAACATCACCTGATCACACAAGATTCATAACAACATCATTTACTCGAAAGAAAATAAAAAAAAACACATTTACTCAAATAATCAAATGCTCCTCCCTGGGCAAACTCTGGACAGTATCCGACCACCTCCCAGGCGAATGATCGCTGCTATTGGACGACAGATGAACCTCCGCTCGGGCCTCCCTAATCATCCTCATAACCTCCCTCATCGCGGGCCGGGCCTCAGGCCCAACCGAGACGCAAGCCATGGCCGCATTCAAGACGGCCCCGAGCTTCTCTTCCGAGGCCTCGTTGCTCGAAGAAGTGGGCTCGTCTCCGGGCTCAGTCTCCTCGCGGGCCGAGCGGACCCAAGCGGGAATATCGGGCCCATGCTCCTGCACCATGTCTCGGTAGGGAGTTTTCCCAGTGAGAAGCTCCAGCAGTAGAACACCATAGCTATAGACGTCGGCCTGCTGAGTCAGCGGCCTCCGAGGATCGCGGCATTCGGGGGCCCGGTAGGAAAGGGAAGAGGCCCCCGAATCCTCGTTCGGGTCTGGGTTTCTGAACGGGGTTAGCCCGTAATCTGTGAGGCACGACTCGAATTCGGGCCCTAGGAGGACGTTGGTGGATTTGAGGTTACCGTGGGTTAGGCCCGGGTTTTGGTGGATGTAAAGCAAGCCCGCAGCTAAGTCTTCGGCTATTTTGAGGCAGGAAGTCCAATGGAGAGGCTTAGAACCGCCCGCAGCTCTCGATCCTGCAACAAAAAAAAAAATGTTGGAAAGATTGTTTTTTTATTCAAATGTGAGGGCTCATAAATTCATTCATAACACTTCTATAGAGTTTTCTAGGTGCGTATATGGTAAGTACAAATTACGAACAGGTGATACCTTACCTATCTCCTTGGTTTGGACGCACCCGTCAAATAAATAAAAACGAATCATCCCTTTGGTTTGTGGAAAGAATCAATCAAAGAATTTCATTATATCCCTTCTAATGTTCAAAACATAAGATGGGATATGTTCCCATAGAAGTTACAGAAGCAAAATCCTTGATCCTTGAAAATTATTTGCTTCTGAAGGAGGAAAATATAAGACAGTATCTAACCTCAAGGGTCATTTTGTAGTATTGAAACTTCTCTGGGCATTTTTTGTAAATACGTCGAACCCCGAGGGTAGTATTGCAAATAATAGGCAAGCATGGAAAAATCAATAGTAGCTTGATTGTCGCACTTCGACTTTATTTCTGACATTTATGAAAGGGGCTCGACTTTCAAAACCTAACTATGGAAACTTACGTCTTCTGGATGGTCATAAAAGCATTTATACAAGATAGCATGCTTCATTTTTC